>JAWWTY010000077.1:87096476-87107378 GCA_035222235.1 Margarornis squamiger | reverse complement strand
TATAAAACCTACTCACAGTAGATAACAGCCTGTCCTGTTCTTTAACATCTGTCCTTAATGTGTAACAAAGCAAAAAATTTTAATAAGGGTGACTTCATCCTGGAAGAGGCTTGCTCATCATCTCATGGATAGAAAAAAAATTTGAAGAATTTCTAAAAATAATAAATGGCAGTATCTTTATGCAGAAACTCCTAAACTGAAAAAAGATAACTCAGTTTTTGATCATATTTAAGTTAAATAAGAGTTAATTGCTACAATAAAGCAAATTGTTTCCTAGGTATAGATATCATGATCTGATTGCATTTGCCTTGTGCAGACAGAATATAGAACGAAATTGTGTGTGTGTGTGTGTGTGTGTGTGTGTGTGTGTGTATGTATACACACACACACATATATATAGTTTTTGTAGGCTATTTTCTTTTTATATTTTGCAATGAAACAGTCATTGGTATACCACATATTTAAAGTGATAAGTATTTGCAAAATACAAGACCTGTCAAAAACTAAAATCCTGGATACCTGCAAGCCCAGTTTACAAGTAAAACAGATTATACTGAGTAATAAGCTATCCTGGCCAAAAGAAGATTGAAAACAAAATAGAATATAAAATATTAATAGAAAACCTGAGTAAATACCAAGGCATTATAAGCCACGAGTTGAAATATACTCAGCCTGAAAAAGGACTTCATGGCCAAAAGCTTTTCTGGTTTTTCCAGTTATATTTATTAATTTAGTAAAAATGTCCCCTCTCCCTGCAAAATTTGCACTAAAGATGTCTTCAAATAGCTATGACTACCACAATATGTAATAACAAAAAGAATTTAAATCTAGAGGACGAAGAAAAACTCTGGGTTATGTATGCTTGTTCTAGATTGCAAGCTGTGGCTAGGTATGTATTTTCCATAGACATTTTTGGAGGGTCACTGTAACAAAACACTACACCAGTTGCTTTCAGTGAATTGCCAGGGACTGAGTTTATCACCTTCCAAGGATGACATGAGGAAACATGTAATAAAATGGTATCATTTTAAACTAACATATCTTATGAAAATATTTTACATGGCAAAGCCTTACAGAAACTAATCACAGACTTTTGAGAAACCACCATTATGTTTTGTAAATATATCTGAAAACTGGGGAATTTTCAAGGTATTGAGAAATTTCTTGGGCCAATACAATTCTGAGAGAAGATCACCCAACTTGGTTTAACTAAAAGATTTTAGATTTAGGATTCTATTTACAAATAAGCCTGGGTAAAAAATTGTTGTCAACCAACCATTTTTGTCAAAACTACAAGTGTAATCAATGTATTCTGCCATAACAAACCTGGATTTCCCCAAAGCACAGAACACTTCAAAGTTGACAGCTAGATAGATCAGGTTAAAATTAGCTCACTAAAAGATGTCAGACTAGGTAGCACTGTTTCTAAGGAAGTCTTTTGGGGACTTTTTTTTTTTTTTTACCCATATTATTTCATGCATGTTATCTAAAAGTTGATACAAAAATCTTTGTTAATAAGTTTTGCAGGTAGCACAAAGATTAGTGATGTAGATAAGGAAGAGGAACATCAAGAATAATCCAAAGAATCTGCATAAAATGCCACCTCCTTCCCCCACCCCAAATCCATTTAATAAGTTGAATATGTTACCAAGAAATATACTTGGAAATATAGCATGAAAATTGTGCCTATACACTGAGCGGTTCTACTTTAGAAAACTATGGCTAGAAGGATCAGTTTAAAGATACTGTGGGTTAACTACTTGAACTACCAGAGCAAATGTATGGAAAAAAATTAAAAATAGATTTGACATGATCCACAGTCATACAAAACGAGAATAATCAAGTAGAAGCAGAGAGGTCGTCTTGCCTCCGCATGCTGCCTTATCTGTCAAATCCTAGCTGTGATGCTACTTAAATGGGACTGTAAAGCTGGCCAAAAAGCTGGGCTGCCAGGTCCCTTCACACAGGTTGTCGGTAAAGACAGGCTGTGACAGGGGTCACCCAACAGACAAAGCTGGGCTGCACTGCTGTGGGTCATCCCACAAGAGCCTCTGACCAGGCAGTGATTTAATGGGGTTTTGCTTTCCTTGTAACAATAGTGCAAGGAGCACTGGTAGAGAAATCCCCTTCAGTCACTGATGCCATGGTCTTCATCTCTGCTGTGAAACGCAGCTTAACATTCCTAAAACCCAAAAAGTTTAAATCTGAGTAGTTTGCTTGGTAGAGGGAATTTATTAGAGGCATCTGAGACACGTCTGGCAGTGACAGTTTGGGTCCTGAAGAGAGCTCAGCCAGGAGCTGCCGTGCCTGGACTACGTTAGCTGTAGCGCTTTCAGCACTGCTCTCGGTCTAATGCAGCTTTATTGCTTCCTGTAGCTGAGCTAATTTGTTCAGAGGTAGCGTGGGTATCTCTGTACAGCACTGCACCATGTCATGTGCATATACCTTTTATGGTCTGTAATGCATGGGATGTCAGGCTAAGATGATCTAATAATCCTTTCTGGCCCTAAACCGCATGAAACCATCATCAGTCAATTCCATTAATCTTCCATGAAGGAAAATAAGACACCTGAACATAGCAAGACAGTGAGGTACAGCAGTAAAAATGTTGAAAATGTTTCTGAACTTCACCCTGCTCTCTCTCTAATTCTACCATAAATTACTGGCCGGAGTCCATAGAGACACTGAAATGCTCTGACACTGTAACAAGCTGCTGCAGAGGACTTCGATTTGGGCTTGCTACCAAGGCAGTAGCAATTAGCACAGTTTGAAAGGAGCATAAGAAAGAGATGGTTGTACACAAAGAAGTCCAGTGTGGTTATCAAAGCCCCTGCAGGGGGATTTTAAGGCAGCCCATAGGTACACCATGTTAGACACCGATAGTCCTTGCTATTTTCATGAGCATGAAAGAGAAACAAACAGTCTTGAATTTACACTCTGTGCTTTCATGTCTTGTGTAAAATGCACTGAGCAAGTTGCAATCTGGAAATGGGTAAAAGCTTTGGATCAAAAAACCGGATGGATCTCAGCCAGTTTGTGGAGAAGTTACCATAACAGTCTCATTTCTCCATACACAGGAAACAAACAGCTGGAGTGCCTAAGCCTCCACATGATGGAGGTTTGAGAGAACCAAGGTCTGGGAGATGTGTTGATTTTCTCTTCTGGCATGTGAAAAGGTTTATTTTGGACAGCATCTGTTTTACTTTTTGTTCTCTGTTCCTTTAAAAAGGGAGTGACTAGGTCAGATGGACCCCCTGGAGGGAGCAGATTCCTCCTTTCCCTGGAGAGCAGATGAGCATGCTTGAGGACTGGGTGGGAGGAGGAGGGTAGGAGGAGCTCCCAGGCTTCTTCAGGGTGTAGTGGAGAGAAGAGACGAGAGTCAGAGCCCTAGTGAGAAGATGGGAGCCTGCTGTTCATGGAGAGGTTCATGAAAGGAGCGGAGAACATATGCACAGCCAGGCTCCCTTGGTGACAGGAAGAAAACTTCCCAGGGGATCAGAGAGGACTGCGCAGAGTTTCCTGCAATGCAGAAAGTCACCGACTTGACTGAAACCAAACCTGGAAGCACATATGCACCTACCACCATGTAGGGGAAGAGAAGTGAAGCTGCTGTTCATAAACTTTTCTTCTTTTATATATATTTTGTCCTCACAGAAAGAGAAAATGTTTCTTTATTTATAAAGTTAAATGTTCTTGTTTGTATTCTATACCAATTGTCTTTTTGAATTTAAAAGACCCTTTTTTCTCTTCAGATTACTTGCAGAAAAGGAAAAAGTCTACGTCATCATCAAAGTTTTGTCTGTCCCCTCACAAGGTGCAGAACCAGAAGTGAGGGCCAGTCTTGCTCCTCAGCACTAGAGATATGTGAATGATAGAAATAGTGTGAAACAGTTAATTAAATTTCATCTGTAACATAAAATGTCCTCTAAAAGGTGTATGAAAAATTGGGAAAATTATATTAGTTAACATCTCAATAATTCTTCATTTAGCTTCAATAGGTCAAATAGGGAGCAAAATGGATTTTGGTTGGTTGGCGGTTCAGGGAGGGGAAAAGAAAACAAGACAAAAATAAGTGTTTGGTTTTGATCAAATTGAAAACTATTTTCTTTTTTTATAGTTTCATGAAACATTGCAAAAGTGATGCAACCCAAAATATTTTGTGTGGCTTCAAAAACCTTTTAAAACTGTCTTTCTCAAAAAAATTGAAAGGAAATTTCAAAATGGAATGTTATTTCTAATTAAATAATTTAAATGCTTGACTTTTAAAAATATTTAAAGTATTTGATTCTTTAAAAAATATTACAAGGTTCTTTTCAAAGTGAAGCACTCAAGAAAATTAATACAATTTTGCAAATTTTTTTGTATATCTCTGCTTCCGTAAAAAAAAAACAAAACTAAAAACAAACAAGCAAGCAAACAAAAAAGTTGAAAAATAATTCACTCTGCTTCACAAACAAGCAAACATTAAGAGCTAAAAGGCATGTAAGCACTGAACTTTTTCTGGCCATACAGACCAGAAGTTCTCCCAAAGAGTTAGTTTAGTCATAACAAGAATAGCCTACCAGAAAACCAGATCTGTTAAGAATTAAAACTGAAAACAGATATGCCATGAATGTTTTTTGTTGCTCCTTGTTATTTTGCATTTTCTTTTACATTCTTTCTCGCGTCCTTTTGCCCAGTCCCTCTCAGATGCCTGCGTACCAGACATTTCAGGACCAAACTTCCCATGATCTCCACACGAATACCTCCACATAATATTTATGGGTCAAAGTCTCTGCTAGCAGAAAGTGTCTCCCTACTCATAAACTAAATTATATTAGCTGGGAATCTCACCTGATCACTTCAGATACCATAATTTTAAAAGCTTGTTTTACAGAGAGGCTCAACATATTTCAACAGTTTTTATTCTGTAGATTTTCATAGGCATGATGAGAGTTTCTTATTTGGAATTTAGAGAGGAAATAAAGCCAGAGTCATCATCACTAATGGATTTCAATTATTTAAGAAACATAATTATTTTCAGGCCAAGGTGAAGGACATGCAACACTCCCTTTACAAATTAAGGACTCTCCTGAACAAGAGGAAAATCTGAGAGGTTAAGCAGAAAAGGAAAACTTGTGGCCTTTAGGACAAACAGAGCGTACAGAGTATTTTCACACATTCCCAGACCTCCCAAAAATGTACAAGCACATCAAACTGATCTGGAGGAAGAGTGCCTTAAGCTAATGCTGACCTGAAATGCCAAGCCATATGGCTTGCTGTTGTGCCATACAGATGCCCCATCTTCAACTGTCAGCTGAGTTTATTAGTTTTAGTATCAAACCTCAGGAACAAAGTTAACTTTGCTTTTGAATCTACACAGGCTCCCAAAGTACCAGGTAAGCAGATTTCTAGGTCACAGAGAAAAATGCTGTGTGAGTGTGTCAACATGGGTTAAGTTTATGCTGTCCCTATTTAGTAATGCTGCATGAATGTGGACCACAGCAGATATCAGGATGCTGTAAAAGAAATCAGGTAAAATAATTTTGATGTCCCTGAGAAAAAAAGTAACTGCTCTGTTCCTAACTGACTGAGTCTTCTGATGCTGATGAGTTCATATGGGGGACTTCTGTTTTTCCCAGTGTTTCTCTGGAGAACAAATCTTTCTTTTGTTAAATCAGTAATTTGTTCCCTTTTTCTTTTTTTTTTAATCTTTCTTTTAGTCTGAAAAATAGAATTAGCTGGAAAGTTTCCTCACTCTCCTTCTTTTCTTTTTCTTTCTTCTCTGTTTTTTCCTCCTATTTCTCTCTCTCCTTCTCTTTCTCAGTTTAATCTTTTGAAGGCTTTTTAACATTATAGGAATACCAAGTTTGGTCTTTGCCATTTTATTTTTTCCTGGAGCAGCTCTGGGAAGTCCTGTGTTCTCGGTGTTCTGGCACTGCTGTTTAAAGAATGAGGATCTTGAAGAGACACTTTCTTTGCCCAACATTGTAATTAGTCGCTGAAGTTGCTAACCAAAGCAGAGCCAGATGAAGAAAATTATTCTAGACATAGAAAAGCTTGTATGATGACGTATTGAATAGATAGGGACTGTTGGGGGGGAACCACCAGCTAGGTAATTGTTGTTCAGACTTATTAAAGCAATAACAATTAGGTAAAAATAATAACACAATTACTATGTCACTGTGTAGATAAGTGTTGGACCTTTATGCGGAATATTTGCTCTGTTGGCTAAGGTACCATCACAAAGGTGAAGTGAGTTTTGAAAAATTATCCAAAGTTTCTTAGATTTTGCCACACTGAGGACAGCAAGAACTAATAAGTGGAAACAGCTGTTGATAAGAAAGACCATGTCTATTTACTGAACCTAGCTATTTAGTGAGATTTACAGGATGAACTTTATCATCTTTTGTGAAAGTCCAAATAAATCGTGTATTCCAATCTTCTTGTATTCACTCTTTTGTTATCACACCCAACAATTAATGTGAACAAAGAATGTGAATGGCTTACAGAGGCACAGATTACTTTTATAGAAGCCATGATCTGTCCCCATCATATTATTTTCAGCTGGGTCTTTTATAATTCTGTTTTTAATTAGCATTTCAACCAATTTTCTTGGTGCTAAAGTAAGAATTCTCAGCACTGAATTTCCCAGAATAACCTTTACAGTAAAATACCATTTGCAACATAGCTGTTCTCTGAGAGAGCAACTATTTGAAACAACTTTGAAAATGTCTTTGAGGCCCAGAAGTCTTCTTGAAGCAGTGCCAAAATACTCCCTAAAATCAAGGCCAAGATGCCGGTGCAGCTTCTTCAGACGGATCTTAACCACAGGAATTTACTCTTTGTGGTGTTCTGCTTCTGACCTGTCATCATACCAGCTTGCCCAGTCAGCTGATTCAAATGGCAGCTCTGTGATCCCCTATATGTGTCTGTGGGAGGTACACCCATCAGACTAGTGTCCGTGGCACAATTCCCTGCACAGCAGTTGGGTCTACACAGTGAAGGAAGGGCCCTCCAAGGTGCAGCCTATGGGCCTGAATCCCTGGTCCTGCAAGCTGGATGCTGATCATCACAGTTTCCTTCATAGTCCCACAAGAAATTAATTTTGTCAAATGGAAGTTAAGGGGGTGTGAGCTGAGACAGGTTTTGTCCTGACATGCTTACCTGTAACCCCTTGTACTGACCCAGAGATTTATGAAGAGCAGCCTATTTGTATATTGTTCTTGAGCTTTATTCCGAAATTTGATGTGAATTTTACATTTTATATACAACTTCTAGGATGAAACAGGGTGTGCACTAACGCTTGAAACTATTTTTTATTATATAAATCTTATTTGATAGAACCCTTTATATTAATCTGCTGAAATCTAGAACTTACATATCACACAGAATATCTTGTAGAGTAGAAAAGAAATTTTTGATCATGGAGCTCAATAAAGACATAATGTTTAAAAGTATAGAATATTCAATTATAAGTCAAAGTAACAATCTACTGTCTCTAAATTGTGGATGTCCCATCCCTATAAGTGTGTAAGGACAGTCTGGATAGAGTTTTGAGCAATCCAGTCTAGTGGAAGGTGTCTCTGACCATGGCATAAGACTTGGAACTAGATGATCTTTGAGGACCCTTCCAACCCAAACCATTTTATGATTCTATGGTTCTCTTGGTGTGTATATCTACCTTTGGTCCCTCAGCTGAATTCCTGTTGTTGACCCTTAGGTGTGTTTTTAAGAACCAAGAAAGATCAAGTGATCAGCTCCAAAGTAGTCTAAGTAAATAATTTGAAGGGGTTTTGATGAAAATATCAATAATAGAATATGACAAATGAAATTAAAAAATGTAATACAAATACTACAAGGAAATAATTCTTAGTACATTTTTAATACAAGTAGTGAAGAAAACAGTGGTGTTTTCATGTGCTTTGCTGAATTTTCTTCTTGTACCAGGCTAAATGATGCGGAAGTCAGGTCTGAATATAATTACAGTGACAATGTTTACTTGATGACATCCTACAGTGAGGTAGTTAACACCCTGTCATCTTTTGGTAGAGTGAATCTAGACCCACATAAATGAGAAGTTTTTATGCTTCTTTGAGAAGGAACAACAAATTGCCAGATACAGGCACAGTGGATTTGGGAGAAGTCTCTAATTTGCTTGTCTCACGGCTCATTCTATGTAAAGTTTCATATCATGTGTCCACTCAGTAGTTACCTGTACTAGTCCACTCCTGCTGTGCCCTGAGTCCTGCCTCTTGGCTGGAAAAGTCAATTGTTTCCAGGGGCTTTTATCTCTTTATTATTATTATTATTATTATTATGCACCTGTCGTCCTTTTTATGAGGTAACTTAGGCTTAAAGTCATCAGTTGAAAAACATAATTTATATTTCTAAACTTACTAACAGATCTGTAGAAGTCTGTTAGCATTAATACCTCCTCAGTGGTATTTGTATATATACGTCCTATTCACTGTGTAGGTTAGGAGCTGTCCTTTTAGTTGTGTATTTGTGCTGTACCTGGTATTATGGAGTCTTGACCTCCGACACAATATTAAAGAATAATCTTGAATATTCTTTTTTTCCTATTTTAAACTTCATTGAGTTTTCCTATGAATGTTATTGCAAGCCTGAAAACTAAGCAGCATCCATGGTTTATATGTTCCTATGATAAAACACTGTGAGATCACTTTACAAAAAGTAGGTCTGGTAGACAGTACATGGCCAACCAAACAGAAAAAGGGAGGAAGTAAAAGTCTAATAAAAAACTAGTCCCAAGTAAAAGTCACAGATCAGTTTCAAGTCTTAGTGGACCAACAATTTTTTTAAGTAAAATTTTTTTGAGACTGAAAGAGACAATTCCTTTTATCAGGTAAAACTAGAACTAGCAAATAATAAAAAAAGTACACCATATTAAATGTACTGCTTCTTCTTTCAGTTTCATATTTGAAACAAGCATATTTAAAGGGAAAAGATTCCTTTATATCTTAGTTTTGACAAAGGTTAGAGCGATTGTTTCTTCTCTTTATACATACTTTTTAATCAAGTTTGTGAAAATATTTTTGGGGGATAGAGTTCATCAATCTGAGAAGGTTCATAAATTCAACTGAAGCACAAGAGGTGTTAGAAACAAAACAAAATTAAAAGAAATTAACTGATTTTCAAATGCATATATCATATTAACTGTGTTTGTACAAAGCAAAATACTTATTCTACCTCCTTACAAGAGTAGTGCTGAGCAATTACTTGTCAGTGTATTTACAGAATTAAGATTTGTTAGTTTTTAATGAAATCTCAGTAACCTATAGTGAAGGATACCTGACATATCTATTAAATTGCAGTTCAAAAAATAAGGAAGAGCTCATAAAGTTCTTTTGGTGAGATTATTCCCTTTAAAAGTCACAAAGGGAAGTCCACCACTGTCAAGTCATGATGCATCTGGCATACCATTACTTTCTAGAAAATCTTAAGTAAGTGAAGGTAGAGGAGTAGCTACAGGGAAGGGAAAGAATGAGAGAAAGGGAGAAACTTTTGGTTTACTTCTGTTTTGGGACTCCAACAGCTTTAAAAAACTAAAAGACCAGAACACTATAGTAATTGTTATGATCCCAGCACAGAATTGAGACAATATGTAGTTGCAGTGGAGACTAATGGTTAATTAGTTGGGGTTTTTCTTCTCATCCTTATCACTTCCTATCTTTCATGTAAGTGGACTCCACCAAATGGATCCCAGATGAAACAGTCAGGTGCTGCATTTGTATGCAAAATAAAATTTAAACATTGTGTATCTCTGCTGTTTGAGATAATGAAATCACTTAAGTCTCAACAAATTTCAAAAACCCATTTCAAAAGTGCAGAGGAGTCGCGACCTTCTAGGACTTCCCTAATTAGCAATTGGGGAACATCCAAGAAACGAAAAAAGGATCATTTCACTACTTGCCTTTTAGAGATACATTAAAAGGTCATATGTTTTAAGGCTGGGCTGCATAAAGCAAAATTCATTGTCTCTTGATAAGTGTGAAGAGATTTGTTCTTTTAAATTCCTGGAACCTACACTTCAAACATAAAATGTCTTTCTGAAAACTGAAAAAAAAAGTGTTGATTAGTTTGGGTTGGTATTAGTTTAACATAGATATTTTAGAAGACCCCTGTCAAGCTTTTTCTTTTTTTTCCTAAGCTCTCTTACTACAGGAAAAACAATACAATCTCTCCAAACTTTCCCTAGCATGAAGATTCAGGCTGTACACAGCATTTTAGCTACAAGATTCCACTATTGTGCTGAGCATAACCAAACACACAACAAAGTCAACAGTTCATATCATTCTTAAAGTCATGTTGACATCAGAAGGAATCAAAGAAGAACTTCTCTGTAAGTTTTCATTCTGTGCCCCTGGAAATTGGGAAATGGGTCAGATATATGAGAAGAAATGTGCACATTTAGATTTCTCATTGGTAAAATGGTGACCAGCCTTTCCCAGACGAAAGTAACTTAAAATCTGCACAGTTCTAGGTTGAAAACCTAGGGGCCAGATGGTCTGTCTGCCCTTCTTTTACATGATATGAAGGAAGGCTGTAAACTTGGTTCAACAGGCAGTCTACTCTAGCATTGCTACAAAGCCAGGAAAAGCAGTGAGACCACACAAGTGAATGTAGATAGCATTTTTTAATGAGTTAGAAATAGCTTTATGTGGTTTTCTTGCTTGTAACTATTCAAAGCAGTATTTGGGGAGTTTCATGTTTAACATTTATAAATAGGAGACTATTACTATAAAGAACTTTCTCCCCCAGATTCAAAGGCTCTAATTTAGATAAAGCTTGAAAGAAAGAAGAAAAAATAAAGAAAAAAAAAAGAAAAAAAGAGAGGGGAGGGGAGGGGAGGGGCGGGGAGGAGAGGCGGGGAGAGGAGGGGAGAGAAAAGAAAAGAAA
>JAWWTY010000077.1:87054317-87090404 GCA_035222235.1 Margarornis squamiger | reverse complement strand
AGAGAAGAGAAGAGAAGAGAAGAGAAGAGAAGAGAAGACAAGAGAAGAGCCGTCATCTCACCCTCCCCCCCCCAGAGCCAAAGCAGCGCTGGCAATGGCTCGAAGCTGAAAGTGTCCAGGGCTGAAGCGAGAAGGCAGAAGAAATTAATTATATCGAGACCATATTCTAGGAGATTTATCTGATCTGCAAGAAGAGGGAAAAAGGAGAGGGGAGAAGGCAGCTAGACTCCTGGAAGAAGTCACCCAGGCCTCTTCCCTACACAGCAACCTAGAAAGAATAGAAAAGAAAAAAAGATGAAAGAAAGTTTTTCCCCTTCATGTGCAAACGTGTTCCATGACTAGATCTTGACTCTTTGTGGCAACTTATAAAACAGTAAAGCTCTCGCTGCCAGGAACAGCGCGATCCTGGATCTGCTAATTTGAGCAGTTGCTCATCTCCCTGCCATATAGGGCAGTACTTTTACCAAGTTCTCCGTCTCCCCTTGCGCACTGCCCAGCTCCCCCGTGTCTGGCCCTGCGCGCATACACGCGTGCGAACGCACACATCTAACACGCGTGTGCGTGCGTACGGCGCTTCATCGAGTGCGTGAGGGGATGCAGATATCTACTATACACATGCTCTTCTGTTCCCCGTGTGGATGTAGAATGAGACAGAAAGGGGGTGTACTGGAGAGTGTGCGAAAGAGTGCTCATGGTTCCGGGAGTCCGGAGAGGAGCTGATGAGCAGGATCATCGTTTGGCTTCAGCAGCGTGCTCGCAGTCGGAGAGGCTGGCTTGCATTACAAAGCCTGCTTTCGTTGCCTGCCCGCCTTCCCTGCCTGCCGGCCTTCGCTGCCTGCCCGCCTGCCGCGGGAGGAGACGGAGACGGAGCCGGGGCCGGAGCGGGAGGGGGCGGGCCCGCCACGTTATGCAGATGAGCGGTTGTGACGGACAGCTCTGTTTTCCAATGTCCCTCAGAAACTCGAGTGCTGCTTCCCTCAACTCTTCACTCCAGACTCTATACTTCCCCCAAAATACAGGCTCGCAGGCGCTGTGGGAGCTGGCTGGCTGGGAGAACTCCATAAGCAGCAGTCACTTTTTTGATTTCCGGGGCTCGCTTCTCTCTCTCCCCTTCTCTCTCTCCCCCTCTCCCCTTCTGTTTTTTCCCCTTTCTCACTCTCTTTTTATTAACCCTCTCCTCTTCCATCTTTCCCAGATGCCCTTCCCCTCCTAGATAGATTTCTGACCTCTCTATTAATTTTCCCTTTGGGGAGGGGAGGGTGTTGGCTTTTCTTTCCCTCCTGTTTGTTTTTATTCTGATCTCGTGCGCATGGGGGGGAGCATATAACAACTCTGATTCTCTACATAACTGCACAGAGCCAACCGGGGAAAGAGAGAGAGAGAGAGAGAGAGGGAGGGAGGGAGGGAGGGAGGGAGGGAGGGAGGGAGGGACAGAGAGGGAGGGCGCGGGCGGGCGGGCGGGAGAGAGGGAGAGCACGAAAGCAGCGCCAGGAGCAGCGGCAGCAGCAGGGCCGGTCACCCTCGCCCCCTCCCTGCTCCTGTGCACGCCAGTGCAAGCCATGTCCTATCCTCAGGGTTACCTCTACCAGCCCCCCGGCTCGCTGGCTCTGTACTCCTGCCCGGCGTACGGGGCGTCGGCGCTGGCGGCCCCCAGGAGCGAGGAGCTGGCCAGGTCTTCGTCGGGATCGGCGTTCAGCCCTTACCCGGGATCGGCAGCTTTCACCGCTCAGGCGGCGGCCACAGGCTTCACCAGCCCGCTCCAGTACTCCACAGACCCCGCCACGGGATTCCCCTCCTACATGGTAACTACCAAAGAGAAACCCTCTCCTTCTTCATTAGCATCCGCATTCTCATCCTCATCATCTTCAGCCTTTCTCCTCACACACTCACCATCAGAGCCCGACACCGTGCCGCACAAGCGGGCTCCCCGCACTGCCGCCTCCTCCGCTCTGCCAGCGCCGGCTGCGTATCGCGCTGCGCCGCCGCGCAGCCCGGCCGGGGCCGAGCGGAGCGGAGCGGTGGGCAGCCAAGCGCGGTGCCGGCGGGCCTGGGTCCCGGGCTCTCGGCGCGGTTTGAGGAGACGGGAGGGTGCCTTGATTAAGGAAATAAGGATCGTCTCACTCAGTTGGGTTGGATGCTTTCATTCTCCCTCCGTTTCCATGTGGTGTGTCCCCCCGTCCTCCGCTCCCTCTCCTTTTTTTTTCTTTTTTTCCAATATGTACATATATTTTTACTTTCCACTGTGAATAGCATAGGGGAGGGCTTCTTTTTATTTTTTTCTTTTTCGCCCCTTTTTTCGCTCACTTTTTTACCTCTCTTTTTAGGTCGCTGTTTAGAGGTGCTGGGGGCTTTATCCCCGTGTGGTTTTATTTACTTTCAGTGTGTTTTGTGCTAATGGTTTAACTGGATTTTGAGAATGAAAAGGAGCATCTGTTTGCGATCTGTGAGCTTCGTTTAAGCCCAGGATGGTTGTGGTGGCTGCAGTTTCGGATTTCACTTTCTTCTGATTAGTTTAAGGGGCATTTGCAATTGCGTCTTGTGTGTATTCTTTGCATAAAGTATATAAATAAAACCATAAACTATATAAATAAACTGTACGTCTAGATGGTTATATAGTTTTACAAACACACACACAGAGTCAGACACATATTTAGTCCGTACACACAAAGACCTGTGCCCGGAATTTGAGACAAGAGCTGCTGTCGATTTCCTAGGAGGGGATGGCAGCAGGGTAGTTTGCTTTCCCAGCAAAGTGGCAGGGAAACTACTTGCTTTCCGTCTGTAAAATAAGGTGCATAAACTGTCGTGCAGTCTTTATTCGTGGTGATATAAAAGATCTGAGGGTCTCGCTTGTTTTTCCTGTTGAGAAGCAGTAGGCAAGTGGCTGGAAGTTGCAGCGAGGTTGTGAACTATGCGGGATACTGGGTGATGTTGAGCCTGTGGCTCCCCGATCTGCGGGATTCAGAGACATGCTGAAAGTTAGTGAGTTTCTTAGCGATATCTTTAACTTTTCTTGCATTATGCAGACTTAAATAAGCGCAATTTAAACGTTAAAGAGAGAATTAAAATGCTAATTACATCGCATTTGAACAATTCGAAACGGTGCATATCTTCTGATTTGCAAATTGGATTTGCAATGCATTAGTGCAGTGAATTGCTAAGTGGCGGCTTTGTTGTATTTTCTATAACAAAAAAGGAAACATCTTTTGAACCTTTGAGAGAAATGTAGATATCAAGACACTACCTGTAGGGCCTTTAAAATGTCTACGCTGTTCAAAAATTGTATTGGGAGATATTCAATTACAAGGAGCTGAAATTAGTCAGAAAGATTAAAACATCGACGATTTTAAGCGCGTGTCTGAGTCTGTGTGCTGGCTAGAGGCAGGAGGAGGGGGGGAATCGTAACTTAATGGCCTTTGGGTGCTGCTTCTCCCCTTCATAGAATACGGATACAAGACACCATCCCGGGGAAATACAAATATAACCGCGGATCTCGCCTTGACAACTCTCTAATGACTATCAGCAATAACAAATTGCCAACTCCACGGTTTTGTTCTGTCCAGGGCTCTCCTTACGACGCCCATACGACGGGGATGACCGGAGCCATCAGCTACCACCCGTACGGCAGCCCTGCCTACCCCTACCAGCTCAACGACCCCGCGTACAGGAAAAACGCCACCCGCGACGCCACGGCCACGCTGAAGGCCTGGCTGCAGGAACACCGCAAGAACCCCTACCCCACCAAGGGCGAGAAGATCATGCTAGCCATCATCACCAAGATGACCCTCACCCAGGTCTCCACCTGGTTCGCCAACGCCCGCCGGAGGCTCAAGAAGGAGAACAAGATGACCTGGGCCCCGCGGAACAAGAGCGAGGACGAGGACGACGACGAAGGCGATGGGCCGAGGAATAAGGAGGAGAGTTCAGAGAAGATGCCCGAGAGCAACGAAACCTCCGCGGAGGACGAAGGTAGGCGCGGGGTGACCGCAGCCCCGATGGTGTTTCCCTATTCCGCCCCGTCAAGTCCCCCTGGGAGACGGGCAGAGGTAGGGGAGGGGGCACGGCGTTTAACAAAAGCGTCCCCCAAACCTGTCCGGTCCCGTCGCCTCCGGCTGCTCCGGGCGCTTGCCGCCGCGCAGTGCCGGTGGCCGAGGCGGGCGGGGGGCGGCGGGGGCGGGGGGGGGCAGGCGGGGAGGTGCGGGGGGTGCCGCGGCTGAGCCAGCCCGTGGGCATGGATGCTCCTCGGAAGGGGAAAAGATGCCTAGAGCCTGCCTGCCAGCCGCGGTGGCGGCCTGCCTCGCTTCTTTCCCGCTCTGTTTTGCCGCCTCTCCTGACTGCCTCTCTGTGCCCGGCGGGCCCCCGCAGGGATCAGCCTGCAAGTCGACTCGCTGACGGACCACTCCTGCTCTGCCGAGTCGGACGGCGAGAAGCTGCCCTGCCGAGCGGGCGACCCACTCTGCGAGTCGGGCTCGGAGTGCAAGGACAAATACGAGGACATTGAGGAAGAGGAAGAGGACGAGGACGAGGAGGAGGAGGAAGACATCGAGGAGGATGACGGCGGCGGTGGGGAGCGCGACCCGCCGACCAAGCCCGCCACCTCCTCGCCGCTGGCGGCCGTGGAGGCCCCGCTCCTCGGCCACCCGCACGCCGACGCCGCCCGCAGCGCCAGCAAGGCGGCGCTGGGCCCCCGCGCCTCCCCCGGCGCCCCGACGCCGGCCAGCAAGCCCAAGCTCTGGTCGCTGGCCGAAATTGCCACCTCGGACCTCAAGAGTCAGACCCTGGGCCAAGGTTGCCAGCCTACACCGCTCTCTTCGGCTACCCCCGCCTCCGCCCCGCACAGCGCTGCCTACTCGCCCTCCTCCCTCCTGGGGAGGCATATTTATTACACCTCACCTTTTTATAGCAATTATACAAACTATGGGAACTTTAACGCTCTCCAGAGCCAGGGAATCCTGAGATACAACTCCGCAGCAGTGGCTTCAAACGAGGGACTAAGTCAGACTGTCCTAAACGCCAGCTCTGTCCACAAACAGACCAGTGACTCTTTGAAAACGATCACTAACCAGCTAGAACAACATTACAGGCCCTCTAGCTATGACTCTAAGAAAGGTAGGTGACTTGTTTCTGCCGCTTTCTTTCTCCTTCTCCCTCGTTCTCCTTCCCCGACCCGTACACGTCCCCTTATGCGCTGTAAATACTGAAACCTTCTCTGAAGAAAACAGCTAGCGCACTGCCACTGCTGCCAGAGCGAAGACGGGCACTTCTATCATCTAGGGATTAAAAACCCCATGTCGCCGTCCTATAGGTACCTGCCTTTAAGAATCGAGAGAGAAAACGTAAAAGGCGACTCTTAGACCAGTCTCACAGGCTGCAGACGCAGCTTTAAAAAGTAATTTTTTTTTTTTTTTTTAAAGGAAAACTACACACAAACCTACCCAGAGAGCGCTGGTGTCATTGCCTGTAATTTTTTTTTTTTTTTTTTTTTTCCTGACAAACTGGTTTGGCTCTCTTTGTTTCCAGTATTCTCACGGGGTTTTTTTCAGCTTTGGGTTCAGATAATTGCTGACCTTGGACGTGAAATTACGTGGAGCGTGACATTTTTTAACTGGTTGCTTTTTTGTTTGGGGTGCGGTTTTTTGTTGGTTTTGTTTGGTTTTTTTTGGTTTTGTTTGGTTTGGGTTTTTTTCTGAAAAAGTTTTGTACTTATATAGTTGTCAGCTTATTCAAACAAAATATTAGAGATACAGGCAATTATAAAATATTGGCCAGCCTTTTAAAAGACCTAGCTATGAATTCTGCACCAGTGAGAGTTGAGACCTACACAGACTGTATAATCTAGTTAGCTGGCTGTGTCCTGTGACTAACTGACGGTTACATTTTGACAGATCCCACTGAAGTCTGCACAGTAGGAGTACAACCATACCTATAGAAGTGCAATCACACAGCAATGCAAGTAAGTGAGAACATTTTCTATTACAGTGATCATTTGGCATCAAGTCTGAGACATACTGCACAGTTCTAGACTTGCTTAACGTTAATTTATTGCTTCATTACTTTGGAGTCTGATTACTAAGTAAGACATTATTTTTTTTTTTGTTGTTTTTTTAAGCATCTTATTATGACTTTTCTTTCTCAGGTTTGTCTTAATTGTCAAGTCAGGTTAGGTAGTTCCCTCACTTTGCATACTCTTCGCTTGTGTAAGGAAAAGCCGTAGGGACTATTTACATGTTATGAAAAGAAATCTTTAGGAAAAATACCTTTGAAAGTATTGTCATTTAAAAACAAAGTGCTTGTGCTCACGTGGCAGTGCTAAAATTGTACATTCTGAGTGGGGTTTCATGGAGTGACTGCATATTTAAAATAAAAAGGGGCAATAGTTAGAGACCAGCATGCATCTTAAGCAAGGTATGTTGTCTGTGACTTGCCTCTTGCTTAGCTAGCAAAGGCACTCTGAATATTTCCACTATTTAGAGCTAAATAAACAACAGCAAAAAGAATCGCCATGCCGATATTTTCCAAATCTTTTTGTTAGAAGAAATCAGGCGAGTAAAATTTTTACCTTACTTCCTTGCCCTCCCCCACACCCCACCTCCGTTTAATGGTGTTAGAGTGTAATTCAAGGATTTTTGGATGATCTGGTTTTTTCCTTGGTCCACAGGTAGGTGTCACAATTGCTTTGAAAAAAGACAGCAAGCCATCATCTCTCCCCGAGCTAATATATATAACAAATCTCTAAATCCGGATCACATCTGGTGCCACTGTATAAAAGAAGACCACAAAGCACTATTAAATCTTCAGAATCTAATTAATAAACCAGAATTTTGTTGGACATATGTGAGTTTGCTGGTATAGTATAGTTTCCCCAATGTATGTGTGACTTTTGAAAACAGATCTGTTTTTCTCAGGATATCTTGAATTGATCACTTCATTGCCACGGTATCTATTCGATAGGTGTGCTAGGATTTATTGTAAAATTTATTTGTAAAAGATGTATACAGTAGAGATAATAAAGATGTGATTGGAGAACTTGAGTCCTTACAAAGTGGAAACAAATTTGATATTTATTTTTGTAATGATATAAAGCTTCTAGTAATTTATGCAAGTTGTATTGCAATGGAATCTGAACTTTTTGTAAATAAATTTTGCCTGGTTTTTATTTGAAACGTTGATGGTTATACAATCTTTGGTTGTTTAACAAGAATTCTTTACTAATTTATATCTCTAATTGTAAATAAAAACAGACTAGTCTGCAACAATGTTGTGTTTTTTGTTCATTTCCTCCCAAATACTAATATATTATTTAGAAAATGAGGAAAGTTCTAATTTCACCAGTAGAACTTAGACCATAAAATGAGTAAGCAATTTAAATATGTTGCAAAAATATGCTTTGCATAAATTAATTCCTTCTGAGTTGTTCCGTTATACTTAAGCTTTAAATACACACATATGTGCAAATATATTTGTATATATACATGAATATGCATAGAGAGGATGATGTGAATATATGTATGTTTCTTATAAACTATTTATATTGGGTGTGAAGTAGCTCTTTATTTGAGGTAATATTCTTTAACTCCCCCATTTCTAGGAAAAAAATAATTAATCAACTATGACTTATTTCTAATTTCTTGGTTTCTGCTTCTGCCTAAATTATGCAAAGGAAATGTAAAAAAAAAAAAAAAAAAAAAGGAAAAATAGTATAAGTCAAATACCTATGTTTGTTTTTTTTTTTTAATTATTTTTTTTTTTATTATTTCCTTCTTTTATATAAGTAAGTCATATCTTTACTATCACATTGGAAATTCACTTGTATTGGGCTCATAAAATCAGCCAAGTCATAATTTTAATTTTTAGTAAAAAATGGGAATTCTCATATAATATAATTTCAGAAAAGAAATGATCAATCATTTATTTTCCCCAAAAGATAAATTGAGTGAATATAACTTACGGTCATAAAACAAGAATAATAGCTTCTTAGATTGCCCTTTAATCAATCATACACTTATTTTTCAAGAGGCTCATCTATTTTATTCCATGATTAATAATGTTCCAGCGTGAGAGCATTATTAGATCCCAGCAGGGGAGATCCTGAATGCTTTTAGCTGCTTTGGAATGGTCAGTTGGGGTTCATTATGGTCTGATATTGAACAATTTATAAAATCTTGTCTAAACATCTGCCAGCTCAGATAGGCCGATGTGTCTGAAGATGGGAAATTGCTGGACCAGTTGATATTGACAAACGGATCTCTCTCCAGTGGCTTTTTGTTCAGTGAAAATTAGTGGCCTCTTGCTCAGGTCTTGTTAGAAAGGGCATTTGAAAGTGATCTTAGATACTTCAGGCATCAGCCTTGGGAATGTTAACTGGATAAAGAGCCATGCTAGTCTGGAGTCCGGAAATACGTTGTGATTATAATAAATAGGGGGAAAGGAAGTTGTTTTTCTTAAATACAATACACAATTCCCATGATCCATCTTCCCCTGCACACCACCACTCCTCCCCTCCCCACCCTTGTAATTTACCCCATAAAGACATTTAACTGACTGAGAAAATGTGCATGTTTTTCAGCTGAAAGGGCAGAAATTAGTAATATCATTCTGAAAAACTCGGGGATCCATCTAGCTAAATATAAACCACTGAAGACCTTCAGTCTGGCTGGAGGCCTATTCATCCTCTTATGTTGTTTGTGGAATGATGGTTCTTTGCTTCTCTAACATCCTCTTTTTCATTGAGGTGGAATGCAATTGTATCTGCATGTAGTGTATAGTACAATTAGATGAACGCCTAATAAGTAATTCAGGTTTTTTCCCTCCAATTTAGCACGATGTAGATGCAAATATTTTCTATAACCATCCTTGATCGTCTTTACTGTGCACTTCAGGAAGATTTTATGGAGGGACTTTTTATGTCAAGCAAGATGCCTGAACTTTCCTTCCCCCACTCTTGCTCCTACTCCAACCACCCGCACCACGCACATTTTACATTTCAGGTCTCTGTTGGACACAGTGTACATTTCAACTGGTAAAAACCAAAAGCTGTGGCAGAGATTAAAAAAGGCTAACGACATTCCTTTGATGTTTATACGCCCAAAGACTTATAAAAGATTTCCATAATTTACCCATCCTTCCTAGTATTTAGACCTGGATTTCTTTCTGGAAAGAAAAGTAGAAAGACTCGGAAAACTCGCTTTCAAGTATTCACTATGTATGTAAAACCCAATGGACTTCTCTCATCCTCCGAGAAATTCACGAACGGTTCATGGATACAGATGGGTGCCACTGAAGTGATTTGGCATATAAACTTATTTTTTTAAACAAGAAATTAATGGGCAAGAACTGCATATTCAACGTCATTTGGATTTAGTAATCAAAATTGAAAGCAGGAGGAAAGTGTAGCCTTGCTAGATTGTTGGCACAAACAACGTGATGATTTCAGTGTAGCAAGAAAGAGGAACGAACGACAAAATACATCACTTCGTGTATGGTTTATGTCATAAAGACGCTAATCAGCCTCCTGCGATTAAAATCTCACACCCCCTTCTATATTTACTCTCTCTCCCCCCCCCCCACTCCCTCCCCTCGTTTCTTTGGTCCTTTTGGAGCGCGAAAGGAAAACCCTTCGCTCTTCGGGGCCAGAGGTTTCATTAGAGCTGATTTATTGAAATTCAGGCTTTAATCTCAGGTGGGATCCCGGGGGAATTGGCGCTGTCGCCAAATAGGAAGAGGGTCGCTTTTCACTTTGCACCTCCTGGGCTGCTTTTTTCCTCTCTCCCTGCAAATGTCAACATTTGTTCTCAATAAGAGAGTTATTGTTTCAGGAAAGCTGTTCACCAACTGCCTTTAGGAGCAGAAAAAAGCGTCGCCCACCTTTGTTTGGCTGGAGGCTTGGGGAAGGGATGGGGGGGTGGGAACGGAGGTAACACGCAGCTAAGGCCAGCAGCGGACAGACAGACAGACACGGGAATTGCTGCTGCATATCACTTCGCGGCTGCAGGGGAACGGGTCCGGCTGAGGGAAAAGTTAGTATAAAGCGCAACGGGCATCTGCCTTTCTCTCCCCGCTGCATTGGCATCTTTGCCCCTACGTGCCCAGCCCTGTAAGAGAGAGATAGGTTGCAAGGAAAAAAAAAAAAAAAAAGAATGTCTTCACGAATTTCCACCCGCGGAGGCGGTCTTCCGGTTTTGGGGAGGGGTGGAAGGGTGATTTTTCAGGTGAAGAAAGAAATTCTAAGGTGCACCGCACCGTCTGATTCAGCCCTACCTGGCGGCACCCACCTCTCTAACTGGCCATCAATTACGGATGGACACGGAGGGGCTGGCAGCCCTGCGGCAAGGAGCGGGAGTGGCCGGGGGCCGGGCAATCCGGAGCGGAGCGAAGCAGCCCGACCCGATCCTCTCCGCTCCGTGGTGGTCCCTCCGTGTCCATCCTCCCGGGAAAAAAACACAACCCTGTCACCACCGAAAGTTTCTGGCTCCGTCACATGCTACGTCTCACTTGAAGGCGGTTCAGACTCAGCGCGCCTCTGAGAAACCGTGGCATGGATGTAATCAATACCGGGAGACCTTTATTGCTTATTAACTTTTGAAACAAACAACACACCCACCAATCCCTCCTTCCCCTTTTTCCCCTCCTTCCCCCCAAAAAACCAACCAGCCCATCAACCAAAACCAAACCAAACAAAAAAAAAGCAACAACAACAAAACCCTAATAAACAGGCGGAATTTATATATGGGACGATTCGTTGCCTTCTTCATTATCGGGTACTTAGGCAACCTTCTCATGATCCAGGTAGTCGAAAAGAGCCTTTCCATTGTAGGAACTGAATATGGATGGTAAAAAATACTGTTGTTAACAGTAATACTTCACATTAAGTAATGTGAAGTTCACCCCTTTGTTTCTAATCCAGTAACTAATAACTTAGGTCTCCAGCTTCTAACGAAACAAAAGCGAGGAAAAAGATTTTAAAAAGTTAAAAACAAAGGGATCCACGATGCACAGTCAAAGCACCCATGCATCTAATCCCTGACTATTACTCGGCGTCTCTGAAGCGGTCTTTATTGAAAGTACAGAGGGAAAGCGCAATCGGCGGGATGCACGCTGGCACACAGGTAGCTCGGAGCCGCAGGCAGGGACCTGGAGGCAGGAGGGCTCTGGGAGAGCGTTTTACCTATAAGTGTCCTGCCCGAGGTGACAGTCGGGCTCCCGCAGGCTGGACCTGTACCCGTACTCCTCAGGCATGACTCACGGAATAATATCACCATTTCACATCCAATTCCGACCGAGCCGGCTGCATTTTCCCTGAGCAAAACTATGGGACACAGGGACTCGGCCACTCTGCCTCGGGGTTGGGCACCGTTAACTTGGATCCTTTCGGGATTTAGGGAGTGAAAGGAAAGGGCGAGCCAGCCGTCCTCGGAAAGGCACGAGCACAGGCCGGCAGAGAGTCACTTCTTCTCCACTCGGGCTTGTGTCATCCGTGACGGGAGATTTCAAAATACCCCGGAATATTTATGCTGGTAAAAAAAAGAAAGTAGTCCAATTGCTCCTCGCACGGCGGCTGTGTGGATACTGTATTGCTCGGGCTCTTAAATAATGCCTAGGAAAAAAGAAAAATAAGTATGTGCATTTTTATAGGGAGATAAATTGTCAATTTATTGTGTATAACTTCTGATCAATTATTAATCGTTAGAGTCAACAACAGGGTTATAATTACCTTCAGTTATTTAAATGGATATTTATTTTTTCTTCTCTCTGATCTGGTAATTAGTTAATGCTCTGGAGTAATGAATTCAAAGCTGATTTGATAATGATTGAGACAGGGGTTTTTTCCCTCTCTTTTGGCAGCCCCTCTCGCGGGCAGGGGGAGGGGAGGAGGAGGGAGGTGTTTCCCTCTCTTTGCAAAACAGTCCATGTAAAGGCAAATCACTGCGCGTTTTACTTTTCAGACCATAAATAACGATTCTGTGAGTAAAAAGGAGAAATGACAAACAAATAGAGCGCAGCTGGGATGAATAAGGCCGATCAAAGTTAGCGGGGGCCGACGCTTCCCGCAGCCGCCGCAGGTCTGAGTCCCATAAAGGTGCCAGCAACTCTTACCTCTCTCCTCGAGATCAAGGGAGAGGGCGAGCAGGACATTTTAACCTCCTGACATCTTCTCGCAAGCGGATGAGGGGAAAAAGAGGAAAAGGGAAGGAAGAAAGTGAATATTTTTTGTCTGGCAGAATGAACGCCTTCACCATTGCCCCAGGGAAGGAGCTTCACCTGGAGCCCGTGAAGTCCCCGCCCAGACCGCATACGATGCGCGGGGAGCGGAGAGGGAGCGGTGCAGCGGCAGAGGTGCAGCCTTGTGCATTTAAGCGGTCCCGAACCGAGCTCAGCCCTGGGGACGGGGAAACAAGAAATAATTATTACTTATTTTTTTTCCCCTCCTTGAGGGAGCTCGCTAGAGCTTCATCGTGAAGAAAAGCAGCAAAAGAGCGGTCCGCAGGGACCGTGGCTGCTGCCTTACTTGCCGCCACATCTCGGGGCTTGGGTAACCCCCTCCTCCTCGGGCATGGGACTCGGCAGCCTGGGGGAGGTAACTACGGAAAAGGCTGCTTCCACCCTCTCCCGACAGAGGCGTGCGGCGCTGAGCCGAGGCAGAAGCTCCGGCGTTGCCTCGCTCCTCTCTGCCAGACCTCCACTAAATTTAGCGTCAGGCCAGGTCTCAGAGCAAAAAGGTCTTTTATATATATTTATTTTTTAGAGCAATGGGGCTCGCTTTACGGCAGATCTGAGCAAAATGGAATAAGTGTATACGATATTATGTGTAATAGTCGTATGTTTATATATAAAAATGTTTTCCCCGTGCAACAAAACTGCATTGGGAATTGCAGTGTAAAATGCAAGTTTTAAAATTAATTCATCCTGACAGGTTTGACGTCGCCCGACTCCCTTTTTCCTGCAACTACGTCCTCAAATGAATGCCGCTTCCAGAGTGTATGTTTTAATTTGTCACATCAAGGCAATAAAAGGGAGCGATATATACTTAAGCCAGTTAACATTGTAATAACAGGTTTAAAGGAGCAATTAAATGGTAGTGAGTCGCATGTCTGACTTTCTATAGGCATTACCACATCAATGGTACCTTTTAGACTGACTATAACTTAGCATGATTGTCTCAATTAGTTTAGCTACATGATAGTTATTGTGAACTCTTTGTGAGTAATCAATGTTACGCAAGCTTATGGGAAGAAGGCTTTAACAGGGGTGAGCAGAAGCTAAGTAACACGGACCTCCTAATTCAGAAAAACACCTTTCTCTCAGTTTCTCTTTCTTTTTTTTATTTTTTTTCCTTTCCTCTTCCCTTTATTTTACTCCAACCCGAAAGAAAGAAATGGTAATTTATAGTCTTATAAATCTGTTTCCGAGATCGGTGCAGCTGAACGTAGAAATACAGGCAAAAAAGCAGCTTCTGCTGCGGCTGATCAACGAAAGAGCCGACTCGGCCCCGGGCGGATGGCGAGGCACCCCCATTTCGCCTCTCCTTGGCTTTACTGGTGTATGTCGTGGCTGTTCACTGTCACGATTAAGCCCCGAGCCACAAATAATCTTGAGGGATGCTCACATCAAATGATATGCGTGTGCATATGTCTTACGGGCGCCTGAGCTTCCTCTTGCTGACACCGGAGCCAGTCCGAGTCTGAGAGTTGCAGGGACAGACACGCGTGTGAGTGTAAACCAGGAACGGGTGTATGTGTGCGAAGGGCTGAGAGAGGAATGACTGTAACTCGGGGTTATAAATACGATACAACACAGAGAGAAGGGTCCTGCCGGAGCAATGGGCCGTTTGGTAACTTGTTAATTCTTCACTTACAGACTCTCTCTCTAAATACTGAGCCAGGGGTGGCTAATGTAAAATAGCGAGGGCTGAAATTTTAGTGGGACCTGTGTGAAACTGCTTCAAAACACTAAGAAGTATGTACTGTTTTCTGTCAAGGGGAAAAAAAAGAGAGAGACAGCGTGTACCATTAAAATGTAACATAAACATAATGCAGGCATATTTCTGTTAGTGAAGTTATCCTCATTAGTCCTAATAACGTCTCACCATTAGACAAGGCTGGATTCAGTCTCAGTCGCAAGACTGTAGATTTGCAAGCCTTTTTTTTTTTTTTTTTCATGCACATTACATTTCTGTCATGCTTTGCAGAGGAACACGATATCCCCAAAGAACCCAAAGAAGAAAAAAAATACTCTGACAGCAACCATTAGTTAAGAGTGCAATGAATAAACCCCTTGCACAAGAGTATCAGGACTAATTAAGATTCTGTTTAGCAGCCCTGGATGGAATGTTAATGTAGCTTTGACTAACTGGGAATAAGCAGGGGGAAAAACTGCATTTTAAGAGGAATGCTGGGGTGATAACATCTCTTACTTCTTCTGTCCAAGGTCTGCCCAAGCCTGTTACAAAGTCATTATCTCAAATTACTCCTGTACTTCATTTTTAGAGGGTTTGGGCAAGATCTTCTGGTGTTGAAGCGCTGCCTAGAGCCTCACAAAGCCAATACTCTCTAAGGGGATAAAGGCTGAATCAACCCACTATCTCTACCTTCGAGAGTTTGCTGGTACCAGCTTCTTGGACAAATACAGCCAGGATTCTGGAGGCAGATTAGGATCTATTGCTGGCGTCTCCTCACAAATCCCTAAAGGGTTTTTGACCCTTTGAAGTTTCATCTATTTTGCTTACACAGAAGTTTACATGATTAAGTCAGGATTTTACAAGGCTCAACAAGGCAAATTTAGTCACCTCGGAACACTCAACACCAAAAAAACCTAAAATATCCAGTTGTCCTGCTACTTGTTTAGCTCCAGAAATACTAGCATACTGTCATATTTACAGTGATTAGTTTAATAAAAGAGAAAAATATCCACAAGACTGCTTCAGAAGGGGAGAGTAAAAAAAAGAAACACCCTTCCCCAAGTATTATTATTATTAATTTTAATTATATTTTTTCAGACTTTGATATCACGTTTCCACCCTCCACCCCCCCTCCTGCCCCATTCCCAATGATTGTAAAAGCAGCTATGTTTCTGGGAGAGTGGATAAAATTTCCCAAAGTCCTTTCCAGTCTTTCTAACATTTCCAGACTGTCTTGACTACTCCTTATCCAGGCAGTTACATATTCTCACTGTCAAGGAACAAGCCCCCCTAATCCTTCCCTCTGAGGTAAACTTTTGCAAATGCTTTACTTGTTAAAAGCATCCTTGCATAATGCAAGTTTTTTCTTAGAAGGAGAAGGCTGGGAACTGACAACATAAACAGAAGAGGAGGAGCAGAGCTCTTTCTCAGGGAATAGCTACCTATTTAAAGAAGTCTCCTGCAGTCAGAGCAGGAGGGCTGTAGCTAGGGACTGTGGTTGGATCTGGCCCACCATACTTGCATGGCCTTTTGTGGAATACAGTCTCTTTTTCCCTTTCTTTCTTTCTTCCGCTGTCCCACCAGAGGGAAGATTGTTCTGCTAACTGATTACTCCTGCAGAGTTGTTTTCAATAGAGGAAGGAATGCTCTGTTCAATCCACCCAGCCTCTGAAAAAATAACAATAATTAATAATAACAATAATAATACCTGGTAGGCTGGCAATTTTCTGTAGCTGAATCAGAAAGTAGCAAGGACAAAAAGGGCAATCAAGTGAGCTGCAGATTTTGCTTTCTCAATTGATTTGTAATTGATGAATAGATTTTCTTGTTCAGCTGCAATGTGGTTAAAAACTGTTGAAGAGGTAAGTGTTCTGGGAGGTGTTATTTTGTAAGGGAGACAGTCAGGAGTAACTGGGTGCATTTATCAGCAGGAGATCTGAGCAAGCAACATGATTACATTAGCTGTTAGTGACTAGGATTCAACTTTCCATAGGCCTCTACCACCTGCAGTCTTGTAGGTGACTCACATGGAAATGGGTTCCTGCTGGCTACATCGGGGCACTGATCTGACACAGAGTTCCCCATTGATTTTGGTGAGGAGTGCTTTGCCGATCTCAATAGCAAGCCGTGCACTACTACTGTTCTGGTGGAAATTGGTCAGGCCTGGTTTTGCAAGAGAGGAGGGAGTCGTATCTTGCAGTGTATCTCACACATTTTAAGGAAGTGGAAGGGATTTTTACACTATTTAAATGGGCGTATTTCCTATTTCTGGTATGCCTTTTTCCCCTGCTTGTAGGGATGTACCTGGTAGTTAGTGCATTTGCAATGTGTCTTAAAGAACTTTAATGTGGGTACCAAGAGATATACAAAGCTGTTACAAAGCCTCTGGATCATGGGTGTTTACTACAGGTCTGGATGAACTTTAGGACCTGGTCCCCGAGTGGGGATTTTTCCATATGTTCTGGATTCACACTATAAACCATCTGGGCTTCAGTATAATACCTTGGTTTTGTGTTGCTCTTTGGAAAAAAAAAAAAAAAAAAAAGAAAAAAAGTCTTCAGAAAGGAAAAGCCTCTGGGCATCAGGACCTCCTGACACCTTTGTAAAGGGATTAGGGCTATATTCAAGAAGGAGAGAAAGTGTAAATGTGATAGAAATGTCTTACTTGGCTTCTTTTCCTTGAGATCACTTGAATTCAGGCTTGTACTCTTTTTTGACTTAAACCCACTCAGGAAATAAGGTGCTGTTTTCCTTGTGTCTAGAAAGGCTTCACTCTTCCAGAGGTGAGAAGTTTATGCCAAGGCATGTTTGGGATGCTGACCCCATGTCCTTGAAGGGCTCATGCTGGTATACCCTCTCCAAGCAGGCCTAAAACCCCAGTTCCTTGAAGGAGGTGGTCACCCTTGTCTTCTCCAGCACACCTGAGACAGAGTTGCTCCTGCTGGTGATAGCACAAACCAAACAGAAAACCTTTGGAGCAGTGATAGAAAATATTCCCGGCAGAGTGACTTAACCTCTAGGCAATGAAGCTATGTCTCTGTGCTACTTCTCTCTGTGGTGTTGTGTCCCTTGCATCCTTTTTCTGCACAGTCTCATCAGGTGAGGTGGAGTGAGAACCCCCTGCCCCTTACTGCTTCTTTACCTCTCTGTGAGAGAGGGCTCACAGACACTTTCCTGTAGAGGCGGGCTCCAGCATATGGACATTATCTTCCCTGAGCTTGTAGTTGTGTGTGCCTGTGGGGGGAGCAGATTTAAGCCACATTTTGCCAGTTTTTGTACTTTGTATTGGATATCTGCACACAGGCGAAGTGGCTTCATGCTCGGGAAGAGGGTTGCTCTGGACATAGCACCCCACAGGCAGGGAGCTGGCGGGCAGGAAATGCAGGTGAGGCTCTGTCCCACCAACTGGGTGGAAGATACAGGATTTAATGCCTCTCTTTCTCTTCCTGCTTGCTATTCTCCTGTCTGAGAAAAATCTTATTCTCAGCACATGTTTCTTCTGGGAAAAAACAACCCATCCCAAAACCTCCAGTGCCATGCTCAGATCTATCTCTTTCTAAAGATTATGAGATTTTCTTCTTCTTTGTTGTTGTTGTTTTTGTTGTTGTTCGAAA
This sequence comes from Margarornis squamiger, assembly GCA_035222235.1. Classification (NCBI taxonomy): domain Eukaryota; kingdom Metazoa; phylum Chordata; class Aves; order Passeriformes; family Furnariidae; genus Margarornis; species Margarornis squamiger. The sequence goes on along the minus strand of JAWWTY010000077.1, from coordinate 87,072,896 downwards.
TTTTCATTTGTTGTTTGATTTTGAAACTTCATTCACACTAAGTTTTATGCTGTAGTTTTGGAAAAGTCTTATTAATTTATAAAATCATGAAATGTGGAATACTTAACTCATTACTCAGTTCCATGATCTGGGGCTTTGAAGTAAAAAAAAAAAAAAGTATGAGATTTCCTTTAAAACACTGAATTTTCACTTGATTTTAAAATATTATTATTGTCAGAAAAGCAACTGCATAATTACATTTCTATTTCTCTGTGTTTAGTCCCTATTAATATGTGTAATCCAGATCTTCTCGCTTCACCAGCCCATACACATTTTTAAAAATTCTTGTTAGAACTGCAAAATGTGTTTATAGAGGAATAAAAATCTACCTTATTTCAATTTTTTCATAGTAAATAATTGGAATTGCAGAATATTATTGGTAAACATGTAAGAACACATAATTTATCTTTCTTAAGCTGAATATGTGAAGTTTGCCATATCAAACAATTTTTTTCTTTTTTTAAATTTATTTTACAACAGCTACAAAGAACTATGCAGTGGAATCTTCTGAAATGTCTTTGTGCTAAACCCCTTCTGAATTACAAACACAGATAATTCTTCTTCAGCCAACTTCAGTGGGAGTTAAATGCTCAAGAAATAACATTAAAATGAACTTGCATTATCTATGACAGTGGGAATGAAATTATAGTCCTGCAAGTGACATAATAGGAAAAAAATGTTTACAGACACTAATAAACTAAAGAAACTACTCTATTAAAAACACAATTTTTGAATGTTTTAGAGGACTAGAAACAATAAAAATGTCCGTGGAAATATGGTCCATAATATCCTTGAAAAATCCATACAGCTGAGTCCAATTTCTGTTATTGTATCCAGTCCTAAAAAACCTGGTAAAGCTGAACAATTAATCCTTAAATTATTTTAATGTAGTATGCATACAAACTTATTTTTATTAATGGAGTAGGTTTGTAATTGTGAGGATAATAAGTCACAGTGTAAATCCATAGTAAACTTGTTTTCAAGCTAATGAAAGGATTGTACAGCAGATAAATCTGTATACTTTGCTATTTTCTTCTTTTTCTTTCTTTTATTCTAATCTCTTTTATAATGCCTGGGAATACTAAATGTGAATGCATTAGGTCCTTGTGTGACTCAGTGAGTAATAAAACTTTAGCCATCTCCGTCTATTATCACAGTGTTATGAATATATTATAACGGGAGTATATAATGAATATGCCATAAAAATCAGTTGTGAGAAACAGCTGATTTAAAATATGTCAAATGACTCATCAATATTGAGAAAACAATTTCTAATATTGTCCAATTGTGAATTAGCTATTTTTGCCTTTAAGGATAATAGAAGAGTTCTAAAATCCAAAATTTAAATCACACAGATAGAATGCAAGTCTATGTAATTAAAAAAAAGAATTGTTATTTGGGAAATGCCAACTTTTTGGTGGAAAAATTACTACCACGGGTAGCAATTTGTACAGAATGAAGAAAAGTCCAGTGGAATAAGCCCCTGTATGTTCACATCAATAGTTACTTCATTGTAAAACATGTTCATAAGAGAACAAAAGTAAGATTCTACAGCCATCATTTATGTGATATCCACACTGCCAACTGCTTGAATTGAACTGAGAAATAAGTTAAATTAATTTTTTAAATTATCTATTTTTTTCTGTGCTATAATACATAGGATTCCTTTAATTGGGTCATTCAGTGACCAGACTCCAGGTGACCCTGGAACCCAAGACTGTGATGATCATGCCTCCAAGGCACACTGGGCATGTGACAAGGAAGGCTATTGTCCCGAGCTGGAGCTGGGAGTGTTCTGGGATTTTCTTGCAGAAGTCTATTGCAATGCACTCCTCCATCTCCATCTCTGTGTCATAACTTCTTTCTCAGTCTGTGATTCCAGATGCAGCTGGTTAGTATATCACAGATCAGGTCAGGCAATTGTATTTGATGTGTGGGGGTCATATGTAAAACCCATATGTAAGAAAGAAAGAAAGAGGGAGGCGGGAGAAAGAGGGAGAAATCACTGCCTTGCAAATGTGCAAAGCACAAGCACAGTAAAAGGGCAAAGTTTTTGGGAATCAAATGGTACAAAATATGTCAGATCTGATATTTTCTCATGTATGTTATTTCCACTTCTTTTTTTTTTTTTTTTAAGATAAAAATAAGCTGTGCTGTAACTAACTCTTATTATCTATCATTCTCAGTAAGAGTCCAGTATTTTTTGTATACACCTCATCAGCTGAACCAAACAACTGATACATTAGGTAGTGTCAGATGAAGGAGCTGGGACTGTGCTGGCTGCTGGGAGCCTAGTCTGACTGCTTTCTTCTCACCTCATGTGCCAAAGCCATCAGATATTTCTGGAACAGCATCTGCTGGTTGTAGAGGCAGACTTCTTGTTCCTTGTTAGACAGTCTTAGTCATCACAGCAATTATTTGATGCAGGGAGTAAAGAAGAACAAATCTTGGGACGTGGATGGAAGCTGGGAAAGTAAATACCTAATATTGAGAACACCCTCAAGAGAAATGTAGTGTGTACAGGAGGGGTATACCAGAGGGGTGGGAAACCTCATTTCTATCAGAGCTTCATAATGTTCAGCCAGGATTTGTCTATATACTGAGACACAGCTATTAACTTGTATAATGTTGTCAATGCCCAGGTTAAAGGAAAACTATATATTTGTAAAATATGTTTTACATTGAAAATGTGACATCATATTACTGTAGCTCTACATAATTAAACCATTTAATCTCTTCAAATTTAATAATCTGTGAACCAATGCACAAGGATCTAAGAGTTTACTTTAAGGGAATATGGTTGCCTTTATCTAAGAATGTAAACACAGTTAGAGCTATGATAGATAAACCAGGATGAGATTAGGCTTTCCATCAATTCATTTAAGATTTAGGCTTGCAACATTTGTTATACTCTGTAAGTTTTTCCTCCATGAAGCCCTTGGAATTAAACCAAAAATAAAGATAAAACAATGAAGATATTATTTATCCAACTATTCAGAGTTTATTGTAATGTATAAAGAGAATGGGATAGACTCCATAGTAATTTGAGAAAAAGTCCTTCTAAATAAGGTAGTTTTTTTTCCATTCTTAAACTGTCAATAAGTCAGGCTTTGTGGTGGTAAATAGCTATGTGCAGCAGTATTTCAACAATCCCTTTCAACATACTGCCTTGAGGAGCCCAGAAGACTGTAAGGTGCTCAAGTAATTTTCACCTCAGAACTCTAAATGCATTTATATTTTTACATGAGTATTAAGTATCTTTTGGGTGAAAATAGTCCCTCTTATTACACAAAAAAAGCTGGTGAATTTGTTAAGAGGAATTTGGCCTTATGAGTTTTGTGGGAACTTAAAAAGAGAAACAGGTCATGGTTTTGATATGATTACACACAAATGTAGGTAAACAGAAAAGACTTTGAAATGCATACAGAATAACAATGCTAGCAGATTGTTAAAAATAGATATATGTTCAGTGAACACTTATATGTATATATAAGCTGCAGATGGAGCTAGAAATGAGTTCCCTATTTAAAGATGGATAACATTTTCTTATGTAAGGTTCTGGTGTGGTTCTTATTGTTAGATGTAATCCTTCAGACAAGAATTTTTTATGACTGATGTCGGCCTCACACTGCATGTCTTGCTTTTATATAACAAGAAAGCTTCAACAAAACAGTTTAACTGTTTCCAGGAATGATAGGGAGAATTTGTTTGGTTTGCTAATGTTAAAAATCTGTGTGACCTTACTGAATAAACTGCTTTACAGTATATAATGTAAATTTAAGAAGGAGTTATCTTGAGGCCAGAAAGAGGAGCATTTTTTTCTTTCCTTGTAAAAATACACACCCATTTGGCAAGTTATCATTGGGTATAGTTGATAGCTTATAGTTTAATTAATTGTAGATTTCATCTGTAGTGTGTGTGTTCAAGACTAGCAATCTCAGAGCAGAGCTAAACATGGCACTCCTTATAATTGTTCCTCTTAAGTGCCTTAGTAACTCTAGAATTGAGGGCAGGAAGACTGTCTTTTTTTCTGCTCTCATTCCTCCTTCATTGTCATCCACATCACTTCAGGGCAGTCTGAAGAAGGACAGATTAATCAGCCTTGAATAAACGCCTGAGTGGGGAGTAGAGCAGCGACAGGGACAAATATCTTCAGGATTTAGGATCTGAAGGAGAAGGCAACAGGATCTAGAAGAGGTAATAGATGAGATCAAGTGGTAGAAACAATAGAAAATAGGAATAGAAGTGAAAACAGCTTGTCCAGAGGAAAAGATACAGGTAGAATACAAAAGGTTAGAAAAGATTGTAGAAGGTCTATGGCCACAAAAGCACATTGTCTTCCAGAACCTGGGGTAAGACCAAAGATTCCTGGTTTTCAGAGTTTCTTTGCTATTTACTAAATAATTGGGATGTCACTGTCAGTGAATATTTCTTATTCCCCACAGCAGTGGGACCACAATCACTGTTGATTATTCCCTTGTTTCAGGTGATAAACTTCTGCTGGAATTCACATTCTAGTGCTGTTGTCCACAATGTGAGAATTCGAAAAAAATCATATGATTAACGTTTTTGTCAGATTGAGAAACAAAGAAATAATTATTTTTTTTTTCTTCCCTCGGCCCTGCATCATCCCACTTGTTTGTCTGTTGAATAGACAGATCTCTGAGAATGAGACACTTTTTCAAAAACTAACCTTCTCTTGTGAATTTCCTAAATTTTCAGTGCTTGGCCTCATAAGGTTCAGTGTTTTGTTTAATCTTGATTCTTGAATGCAGTAAACACTGCAACAAAATGACACAAGTGGGCTTTTAAATACATGTATGTGTGTGAACATGCCCATATATGTGTTTCATACATATGTATATATGTATCTTGTTATGTATTCTCTCTTTTCATATGTCTTTTTGTGGGCTGAAGATGGAATAAATAGTAGCAGGGAATTACATAATCCTGTGAACAGTTACTTTGGTGAAGTTATTTACCTTATTTGAGTGGGGATTGCCAAATCCAGCATGAGAATTTGTGACATTGATGTTATTCCGATGTGAGAATTTCCAGGATTGCGAGTACTGGCTGTAGTTATTTAGAGACTTTCTGTTTCTTCCAGCAGTGTTAGTGCTGCAGTATGCTGTAACTAACTGATTGCAGCAAGGCTCCATGCTAAATTTATACATACAGAGTTCCCATATCTCTCCAAAAATGTATGCAGATAGCTAGAGTCAATGCAGGCACTGAGCCATTTGTGAGTTTAAAGTTACTGGTTTACATTAATATTTGTAGGATTTGAGCCTTGGTTATTTTGTTGTCTTCCTAAATGTGAAAGGGATAGGGACAAGTCAGGCAGGGCTAAACTGCCAGATGTGTTGGTCCTGCCAGAGCATTAGTAGTGTATCTAATGCTCTTCTTGAGCCAGCTGGTTGGTTAGTCAGTGACTCTTTCCCCCCAGAAATTACTCCTAGGAAGGAAAACTAACCTAAGGACTTAGCAGCAGAAAGGGTATATATTAGAGAAGAATATACTTTTCTCTTGCTTCCTTTCAGCTACTCCAGAGAAATAAGACGTGAGATAATGCATATGAACTAACAAATATCTTACACTTGATGACATGCAAGAAGTGAATGGAACAATAGGAAATCATATGAAGTAAAATTTTATGGATCTTTCAGTTCCGAGCTATGCAGATTAGTAGTCACACCTGCAAGAATTCAAGTCTCTCTTTTTCATGTATGTATGCATATATCTATGTTTCTCCTGGTATTTTACACAAATGCATAGGCATGGGTGCAGACACACTTCACTCAAGTATAATGGAATTTGCTTCTTATGCTCATCTGCAGCAAAATTTTGACCTCAGATGCTGTATTTCAGAAGGTTCAGCAATCTTTGATTAGATTTATGATACCAGAAGAGCTATATCAAAATGTTTTTTACAATGGCCAATCAATAGTGCTAAAAAGAGGGTATTATACCATAAAAAAATCTGTCAATCTCGTTAATTTATCTGTCAGATTAGGAGAGCATCACTGTCTAAAACTAATGCCCTTTTTAGGAAGGCAATTGAAACTTGCACGAACAGGCCTGAGCCTGGCAGTTTGTGTGACTTTACAGTGAAAAATTTCTCACTCTAGGGTGCTCCTGTCTTGCCAGTTGGGCTTCTTTGACAGTGTATAATAAGGTTTCATATGTTTTAAAAAATGAAAAAAATGTTGTCTGGGTATGCGAAAGATTGAGAAAATAAGCAAGACAAATTTAAGGATTGTTTCTCTGCTGTCTTGACTACCTGATTGTGCTGCATGGAAGGGTGACTCCCACTGTTTATGTCTGTATGATTTTGTCTCAGGTAGGGATTGAGGCACTGTGTCATGATGAAGCAGCTCTGTCTTGTTATGCCCTGCTGTTTACCACCATGTTGCATCAGGGAGTGTAGCATCTGAGAGTGAAGCTGGCTGCTCCTGGTTGGAGGTGTCTTTCTTTCCACGGAAGTCATAGGAAAAGGGCAGTCTTAGCTGAGCAAATTTCATACTCCTGAAATAATTGTACTCAGGTTTGGCTCTAAGGAGGCAGTATTTTGTTTGATAGCATTAAAAATTAATGGAAACGAGCACAGAAAGCTAACTGTGTAGGATTTCACAGCAGAAATTCAGAGGATTTCTTCATGATGTGGAAGAACATCCATTTGGTCTGACAGAGGTCCAGGGAGAATTCAGTGTTGTCTTCCCATGTCTAAGGAGCTTGTGCCTGATGTGTGGAACTGGGGCCCAGCTCTGGGAAGGCAGGCATCCAGATCCTGCTCCATCCAGAGGGATGAGATGGTTGTGACTGAATCATTTGCAGCAATGTTGTTCTCAGTTTCACTTTCACACTCTTGAATGCATTCCTTCAGCAATCCCCCGCCTCAGGCAGCTGTTTATTTTGCCTTCATTGGTCATAATTTAAAATAATAATAATAAAAAAAAATAGATAATGTCTCAAGCATCCACTATCATATTTTGCTTAAATATCTCTAGGTTTTAGAGTTTCCTCTTTACAGACATTAATAGTGTTTTTCAAGTCAGGTTTTTAAAGGTCAGACCAAGTATTGTGACATTCAGGTTATGCTTTTATAATATCCATTTATAGGCAAAAATTGATATTAACGGCAGCTGAGCAATGAGTAAAAAACCTCAAACATATTACTGTGAGAAAGTTTCTTAAGTAGCATCAGAAAACTGGAAGCCTTGAGAAGGGCAAAAGGAAAAAAAAAAAAAGGATCAATTAAAGACGGTATTTTGTGCTTTTCCCCCAGAATTTGTTGACACTAATATTTTTTAATTTCTTTATTACAGTCTACCTTGTTGCTGACAGAACTCTGTTCTTCACTATTTCAGGTAAAGCAATAAGCCTCTACCAAGGCCAAGAGAAGTTAGATGTGACACTTTAGGCTTCTGTCAATTGATTAGAATCAAGTGAGTTGTGCCATTTGCAGACCTTATTACAAGTTCATTGTAATTGTCATAAAATCTCTCTTTTATTTAATTGAGATGTGGATGAAATTGTAACTAGAGGTATTTTTTTCATGTTTAAAAAGGCATGATGAGAAGAATTTATGCTGTGACTTTTCAAACCCTTTCTTGGCTCTAGAAAGAGAAGTGCTTAATGCCTTGAGCATTTCAGCCATTCAGGAGGATAATATAGTCAATCAAATTAACCTGTTTTACTTGTCAATAACAGATAAAGATGTTTATGCATGCCACTATTTGTTGAGATTGCTTGTGAAATAGTTTTACAAGTGCCTTTAAACAATAAGCTGAACACAAATGTGATTATTTAATATATTGTTTGATAGAATTGAATTCTTTTCAGAACCCTCTGATTGGATGTCAAAGTGCTTTTGGTGTTTTAGTTGAACTCAGTTTACCCTAGGATTTTTGGTTGTTACTCATTTGTTTATTTGGTTGGTTTATTTTTTATCTCATTTTTACTCCCTGCCAAAGACTGGCATGTCTAAATTAACCATTTGACCAAAGATATTTAGTTCATGAGTTACATTATGAAATGATTATAATTGCAGCTAAAAGGGAGGGTGACTTCACAGAAAGTGAATATTTCTTGTTAAGTAAATCTGGAATATAGATCAACTGTAATTGCCAAACATCATGAAAGTAAATCTGGAATATCTTACCTCTCCTCTAGTAGAACATAAACAGATGCAAAAAGTCCAACATAATATTTTTGGTCACTTTTTGATGCCTGTTGTTATACCTAAACTACAAACATCAGGCTAAGCTTCTTATATACTGAGAATTCTACATTGTGCATCATCAAGAATTTGTTTTGCAGAACTTTATTTAACCTATGACCACTCTGGAATAAGCCTCTGAGCTTTATATTCATTGCAAGTAGAACATTAAGAGAGTCCTGACAGCAGAATAAATTCACTTAGGTTATTTACTTATCATAGCCATTTGTATGTACTTGGTTGAAGTGAGACATCAAAATAAATCAGTTAATTTGTGTCTTGGTTCAGTGTCTTTAAGGAGTCCAGTAATAATAATAACAGCACTAAGAAATAGAACTCCCTATGAATTTTTTCCATGATTTGAACTTTTGGAGAAGTTTATTCCGTAGCTAAATCTCACATAGAGAGTTGTTTTCATTTCAGGACAATCATATTTCAGTAAATCCACACAGGAATATTAGTCTTATTCCATTTAATCACCAAATCCTAACAACCAAGTATTCACTTCATTAAAGGCACTAAAAAATTCTGGCCAGCTGTTTCCTGCCACTTGGCTGAGGACAAGGTGGAGAAAGACAAGCAATTCAATCCTGGGTAACTCTCAGTTGTGTTCAGCACATAATTATACTTTCATAATTTTATTCCTAAACTGGAATCTGAATCCAAGGGGGGTTCTGTGACTTATGGGCTTAAATTCTGACATGTTTAAATTCATGTTGTACACACAAAAATTTCCACAGATTTTAGTAATCATCTCAGACTAATGCTTTGTTTTGTCAACTGTCCTTGCTTTGCCTTTTTTTTTTTTTGTTTTTGATACCTTTAAAATACAGTAGTCAAATAGACTGAAGAGGGAGGTCTAATGAATATAGTAGTTGTATATATGAATGATGGATTTGCTATTTGCTCTGTTCCTGGAAAACTGTTTCTTGTTCTGGTTCAAATACAAAAATCTGGAATATTGAGAACTCTTCGTCAAAGACAGAGATGACTATAGTATGGTGACTTGAAAGCTGGTAGTAATTTTTATGCACTGAAGGCAAAAGGAATACTGAATACCATTGAAAAGTGACTTAAAAAATACCCATTTGATTGCATGAACAGTCAGGCCTGTTGCCTGTGAAAGTAAGTGCTAAGATACCAAATCATAAATCAATATTCCAAGGCCAAAATCTAAACAGACATAGATCACTGAATTTATACGGACTTCTGCTAAGCTGTGCTTATTTATATAGCTGGGTCTGGCTATTGGTGGCTGCAAAAATGACAAAATTATCCAATTTGATCATAATTCAAGAGAACTCTCAAAGCTGTGCCTGTCCCTGGAAACAGAATTTAGCATTCTGTACAGCCCACGGAGAAGATTTGGTATGTCAGGACAGGATCAAAACCTGTCTCCCAGCCCAGAGAATGCTAAGAAGGGCTGTGTGAAATCCTGTCCCTTCCTGGCATGGAAGCAGCCCAGCCCAGGTATCTGTGTCCACTTGTGCACATATTTGTGTCCCCTCTTGACTGTGGGGGTGCTGATCATTTTCTTTCAAAGAACAAGCAGGATACAGCCTTTTCAATAAAAGCAATCACCTGCTCATGGCCTCAGAGTTGCAGAGCTGGCAATTTTTGGTAAATTTCCTTCTCTCCACTGTGTAGCTCCTGGCCCGGTTCAGTGTCCTCAACACCCTGAACCAGGGGATTGGGGTGTACTGGGCTGTAGACTCTATTCCTACTACATAGATTAATTAATGGGATAAAGTGCATTCATTTTCCCTCACCCTGGGGTTTTAAAATCGAAGCACAGCTTCTCATGATGCTGTCGGTGGCTTGACTTCATTAGCACTTCCTGGTCATACACTGTGGGTTGTGATCTGAGTCAGGCAGCTCAGCCAGTAGGGACTCATTCAGGGGGCAAGAAATACTAAGCACTTACTATACAGGATCCCTCAGGGGAGTCAGGACTAATTTGGCGTTCCCACCAAGTTAGTAAGCAAAGTGCCCAGCTCCCCATCCAAGCTTGAACCAGAGCAAATATGAACACTGTAAAGTTCACATTACCTTCAGGGCTAGGCAGCAGCCAAGGAAAAGTTTTTGAATACTAATTTTGCACTTAAATTTACCCTAAACTCCACTTCAGATGTTGTGTTCCTGATAGGCTTGCCCTCAAGAGGTCTTCAGCATGTGCTTATAAATTAGGCATAAAGCTTAGATGTTGTCTTTGAAAAAGGATGCTTTACTTAACTTGATATGTGGCCAGCTACAGCTTTAAGGAAGGATCTTAGAAGGTAATTTACTGATTTTCTCCTGATGTACTTCATAAGTTTTGTGGTCTCATAGATTTCTGTATATAATTCTTGGGGTTGCTTTGCATTTTCACTGTTATATAGTGGAGATTCTTGTGGAAAGGAAATTTCCTTCAGAAATTGTAGCCCAGTGTTTTCATGGAAATTTGTAAGTAAGAATAACAAAGTGAGGAAAAGTAGGTAGGTGACAATAACAGTAGCTTAACTCTACTGCATAGACATTTTTTCTCTGTTGTAGTTACTGAGCTTATACTTACCTGTTGCAGCAAAGATGAGCATCACAGGAAAGTGAAACAGTATTTGCTCACTTTTTTCTTCTTCAAATCTCGTTGTAACGCTGCAGTTTTTCCTATTGCTGCTGTTCATTTAATCAGTAGTTTTCATCTCAGTGGGCTTTCATGCCCTGAAGAGATACAAGGGCTTACAAGGATCAGATGGTACAGTGATATAAAAAGAGGAGACTTGCTGACTGCATAGATGAGCTAGAAAACTACAGAATTGTCATCTGCAGTTTGCTAAAGCCTAGCTGGTAACAGAACAGAATGCTGCCTTCCTTTCCCAACAGGAAAGATAAAAATGCAGAAATTTTGAATATATCTTTCCATTTTGGATCTTTCAGCATCTCTGAAGGGAACTTCTCAACCAACATGAATGGTAATGATTGCAAAAACTAGCTAGTTTAGCTGCTAAATTCCTGAAGAAATTGAAGGAGGTTTAACAGTCTTTGGTCAGGTGCTGAATTTTTTTGTATAATGTGAGGGACTTGGTTAGACATCTTAGCTTGACCCTAACTGCAGCCAGTGAGTAGATCCAAAAAACAGTCCTGGAACATATAAGACAGAAAGGAGTCTTTTATCTTGTGCAGATACATGCTCTGCTGAGTGCTGTGTCAGGCCTGTGACAGTTAACAGCAAATGAGGATCTGCAATGCAAAGTACAGTTTGACATTATCAACTGAGCCATTCCTTCCAAAAACAGATGGAGAGAGATGCCACTCCCTAATTTCTAAAATGCATAATGAGAAGGTAAGTGGTACCTGTGCAGCTTCCAGTAATTCTTTGCTGAATTTCGACCTCTGACTAAGAATTGTGTCTTGCCAAGGAAGTGACAGCTTTTGGTACACACGGTGTTACTGTGAAAGTCTAAGGAGCTCCACTTCAGAAAATTAAGATCCCCACAGGTTTTTGTTCTACATTTGATATCTTACTGGCAGATATTACAGTCTGAGATAATCACCTGAGCTCCTTGTATAGTTAGTAATGGGACAAACTGGGTCCCAAGAGCCTTAGTTGAAGGCCTGAGGACTTAGATGCATGCAATTACCTAGATGCATGAGGAAGCACTTAAGGCACGCACATCATTTTACAGGATGGGTTCTAGTCATGTGCTGAGAAGTTGCAAGCACAGACTGAGCTATGTAACCTCTCCAGGCTACTTCTGTCCTGAGCTGCAGGGGTCTCTGAGGTAGGTCGGCTTCCCTTCTCATTTGTTCCATGGCTTCTGAGAATTTTCCCACCTGGAACAAAGATATGGATGTTGTTAAAATCAGCAACTAGTTAGTATACCCACGCTGCTTAAAAGCTGAGAGATGTCAGATTTTATGATGAGAAGACTACCAGAAAAACAGAGAGAGATCAGAGGTCTTGACAACAACAAAATTAAAGAAAAATAATAGGATTTATTATAGTAAAATGCTTGTTTTTTCATGATTATTAAAGAAAGTTTTGCTCTCCTGAGTTCACTTTGCTTCAATATTCCTTTGAATTTGGCTTCAATATCAAAGTGAAAGAAAAAAAAAAAAAACCAAGCAAAATAACTTGCCCCAGATACTTTTTTATGTGTGTGAAACTGTTGAATCACTCACAGTTTGTTCCTCCAAGTGAAGGAAGGCAGTCCTGTTCAGCTGATGGGTGAGTCAAACTCAGCGGGTGCAATGAAGGCTTGTAGAGGCCTGTGCAGGATAAATACTTTTTACCACGCTTGTCACCATGCCATTCACTATCTGCATGGAATGATCTATTGCTGCTGCTGTTGCTGACACAATTTGCTTTTTTTTCCCCTCACATGCTTGTCCTGCCCAACGGCATCTGTTTTTGTTCAAAGAGGCCTATGCCTTCCCTCACCTTGAAGATCCATTGCTGTATCTTTCTGGCAAAGAACTCAAAAGATTTTGCCAGAAGGTTGCACTCAATCAATCCTGCCTTTAGGGTGTCCTAGAAGAGCTTTCTTGGATCACCACTGTTTCCTCTTTCCACACTCCAGTTTCCTTCATAGTAGGTACTTGAACATATGTACATCATTGATTCAAGCCATATGTCCAGCCCATTACACCTGGGCTTTCCATGTGGATACGCTGCGGGAATTTATCATTGGTCAGCTTACCATAGCATCTGACTGAGAGCAAGACACATAGGTGCCTCTGGTGGAACTTCTCCAGCTGGCAGATGTGCTTTCTATACTGTGTCAAAATCTTGCCTCTGTTTAGCACAACAGCCTTGTACAATTTTAGCCTGTATTTGTAGTCTGATCTGACACTGATTCCCTATTTGCTTAGTAAAGCCAGCAGAAAATCTCCCCAACTCTATGAACGCAGGAAACTACCTTTCCATCAACACTGTCACAGTCTATCAACTTAATTTGGATGTAGGTGAAGCCACATAAAAACAGCTCAGTCTCACTGTGTTTAATGGAAGGGACAGCATGTTGTTCTCCACGTTGGCTGACATATCATTTTAGTTTTCCTCAAATTTATGATTAGTCTGATTTTTTTTTATTTGTAGTAACATATTTGTTTGTTAAGAAGATCTGAAGCTAGCTGATGTGAGCCACCACTGTGCAATGCTGAGCACGCTAGCATTCTTGTGTGTTCTCTTGGTAACATCAGGCTTGGTGTGCAGTCCTCCTGCAGCTCAAAAGTGAGTCCTGATATTTAGGCTGAGGTTGCATTTGTTTTACCTGACACCTTGGAATAAAATAACATTTTCTCAATTAAATGCATCAAGGGCAACAGGGAACAACAGTCCATTTCATACACAGTGATTTACAAAAACAAAATAAGAGGCAATTAGGGAGGGTCTGAATGGCATATGGTCTAAATAGAAAAATAAAGGCAGAAGGAAGAGGAAGGAAAGAAAAGGAGAATTAGTTCAAAGAGATGGATGTGGGTGGTATAAATGGACAATGAACACAAGAGGGAGGAAGTTGAGGTTAAAAATAAAGAAACCTCTCATCATGGCCCTTAGCAAAGGGGTGAATGAAATTACACCACAACAGCCAAAGCACTGCGTAAGCAAGAAGTTGCACTCAAAACACTTAAGTGAAATTAAAGACAGCATCAGTTCTGGAGGTACTGGTGTTAACACACTCTCAGAAATATTCTTCCAAAGGAAATGTTTGAGTACTGTGCATAAAAGATTTTAATAAAAAAGGTAAGTTAGATTATGTTCTGATATAACAGCAGAGCAGTAAGTGACAGATACCAGTTTGACTTCTTTTTCCTAAAATTAGGAGCTTAATTACACATACCTTATATACCACTCTACAGTGCTAAGCCTCTCTCATATTAATCTTTGTGATGCCAGTTTTTCATAATATGTGTACTAATTGAATGACAGATTCATGAGTAAGTTAATTTAGCTTCACATCTGTATATCTAAAAGAAATGAATCAATGAATCTGAAGGAAGAAATGGATCAGTGGGTTGTGGTTTGTATGCTTAAATATTTGGAGGTTCTATTGCCACATTGGCACAAGTTTCAAGAACTGCTTGAAGTTCTGTGGAGTTTGGACTATCGCTACGTCAAAGAACAGCTGATATAATAATTCTTTACATGTATTTCCTCATCAACAAAATATCCAAGAGTGCCTTAATGACAAATAAACTCAAAGCATCCAGCTTGGTCTCATTTGTTTTAAATAATAAACAAGATAACATCATGTTATGAAGACTCTAATTGAAGATTTGGAATAAGTAATTATAATCACCCAACAGGAGTTCCAGGGTCTTTTTGAAGCAATAATATTCTTGGATTACAAAACACTGATAGAAGTCTCAGTGCTGTAAGCCACATGAAGAAAGGAAACCTCAAATTAAGAATGATAATTACAAATCAGAGACATTTCTGCTGTCTTTCTTTCATCAAAAAATGCCAACTTGTCCATTTAAAGACATGAAACAATGCTATCAGATTTTTTTCCCATGTGAAATGTTTGTACAGGAGATACAGAAACTAAGAGCACACAAGTACAATGCTGTAGCATGCAGCACCATATAGCAACCACTTTGAGGAAGCAGATGACTGCTTTCTACAGCATTTTGATTTTAGAATTATCCAATCCCACAATAATCTTGTCTTTTACTATAAAAGAAAAAAAGAAAACAAAAGTCATATTTTCCATTTTCTCTTGTAATTTGTAAGTATTTCTTGCAGATGTTCAAGTGCTCAAAAAATAATTTGAAACTGTAATCTGAATCTACAGAAGGAAGTTTAAAGTATGTTGGCCAAACTGCTTCATATTGAACAAATCATGTTCTTATGATTAAGAAGGATCAAACAAAATAATAATCCAAAGTGATCGAACCATGTCTCCTAAAAAAGAAAAATAAATCTATATCCATACACAAGCACATGGATAAAATAAAAATATTTGTAAGTAAGAAGGTGATATTGCATTGGTTATAGTTTGATTTGCAGATCTAGCCAGAAAGAAGCAGGCTCTTTACTATGGATTTAGGAGCCTAACTTTAGGCATCTAAATTTACAAGGGGCTACTACCTTTGCCAGGAAGCTGCTGTACGAGCTCATAGAGATATCTGTGAGGATACATGTCTGCATGGAAGGCATTATTGTTTCCATTAGTGAAAAACTTAATAATCCAGTCAAAATATTTTCAGACTGAATACCATAAAGTCTACATTAGGCATGGAGATATAAGGCCAGCTACTCAATTTCAGTTTTGGGAAAACTGAAGGTTAGTTTGTATGTCAGTTTGAGTGAATTTTCAACAGATCAGATTTTGATTATTTTTGAATTAGAATCTTGGGGTCTCAGCTGTATTTTTTTGCTGTTTTGTGTTTTTTTTTTTTTTAATTTTTTTTTTGTCTTTATTTATTTATTTTTATACTAGAAGCTTTATAGAGAAGTTAATGAATTACACCCAAATATTAATTTTTCAATTCTGATTTTCTATATATTGTTACAAAAAGCTCATTTATAATTATGCAACTGAGTAGTATAGCAGAAAGATATTAATGGCAGAGAAATAATTTGAGATATATACAAATTAATTTCTGTAAATTCCTTAATACCACTAAAAATATAAAGAGAACTCTAATGTAAAACCTTTCCACGAAAATTTTACAAGATACAAAATTTCTGCACAACATACAAAAAAAGTCCACATCTCCTTAACTCAGAGTAGGAAAATAAAACTTACTGTTACAATTTATACAAAACTATTAATTATATACTACTTCCTCTTAGTTTGATAGTATTTACACGGAATAGAATACATATTTAAGAATGCCCCTCTTTAATTAAATGAATAATTTTAGAATCTTAGAATTGTAACATCAATCATTGATTGGGTTGGAAGGGACCTTAAAGATCATCTAGTTCCACTCCACCTGCCAAGAATAGGGTCAGCTTCCACTAGATCAAGTTGCCCAAAGTCCCATTCAGCCTGGCCTCAAACACTTCCAGAGATGCAGCACCCATAACTTTTCTGGGCAACCTGTTCCAGTGCCTCACTATGCTCTGAATAAAGAATTTTTCCCAACATCTAATCTAAATCAGCCCTCCTTTCTTCACCTTAAGGCCATTCCTCCTTGTTCTATCATTACATGCCTGTGTAAAAGGGATCTCTCCAGCAGGCCCCCCTTAGGTACTAGAAGGCTGTTGGAAGGTCTCCCTGGAACCTTTTCTTCTCCAGGTTGAACAGTCCCAACTCTGTCAGCTGTTTCCCTCTAATCATCTTCATGGTCTTCCTCTAGACTCCCTCTAACAGATTCACTTCTTTCTTGTGCTGAGGACTCCAGACCCAGCACAGTACTCCAGGTGGGGTCTTATGGGGGTGAAGTAGAGGAAGAGTGCTTTTGGTGTGGCCCAAGGTGTGGTTGGCCTTCTGGGCTGTGGATACACCTTGCCACCTCATGTCCAGTTTTTCATCCACTAGAACCCTCAAATTCTTCTCCACAGGCCTGGTCTCCATGAGCTCTTCTCCCAGCCTGCGTTCATGTCTGGGATTGCCTCAGCCCAGGTGCAGCATTTTCCACTTGGCGTTGTCAAACCTTAGGTTCTTAAAAGCCCAATTCTTAAGTTTGTCTAGGTTTCCCTCTGTGTGGCATCCCTTCTCTTCTGTCTACAGCTCCACGCAGCTTCATGCCATCTGCAGACTTGCTGAGGGTGCTCTTCATCTCAATATCTGTTTCATTGATAAAGGTAACAAAGAGCACAGCCCCAAAACGGAGCCCTTAGGGACACCACTTATCACTAGTTTCTGTCTGGAAATAGAGCCACTGACCACAACTCTCTGGCTGAATTCAACCAACGAATTTCTTATCCACTGAATAGTTCCCTCTCCAAATCCATGTCTCTACAATTTGGAGATAAGGATGTGTGCTGGTTTGAAAGTAAACCAGTGGGAGAAATGAACCCAGCTCAAGAGAGATTACAAGTCAGAGTTGCAATTTATGAAAAAGATACAATAAATATGATGATACAGAGAAAAACTGGTTTTAGCCCACAAAGAGGGGTGTATAACCCAGCACCCTGGGGCAAGCACAGAATGGAGTTCACTAGCCCCTGTGCTGAGTGCTACGTGGCTCCCCTGAGTGCAAAGTAAAAGGAAAGGAAAACCTGTTCGTGAGGATAATGGTCACAGTCTTGTCAAGAGTGGGAGTCACAGTCTTATTGAGGTCTTGGTACTCTTCTGGATCTGAAAGGTGATGCTAGAAGTCCCCAAACTCAAAGATTATATATGCTCAGGTACAAGTGGGAATGCCCAGCATTTCCCCTAGGGCAAGGAGTTTCACAACAGGTGATTCAACTCTGTGAGTCATGGGATATTTTTTGAATTTTTGGTGGCCTAGGTCATTGCAGCTGCCTATTATGCCAATCCCTAATAACCCATTAGCAGAGATGACCCCTCAGGCTGGGTGTGAAGGTGCTAATGCCTTCCCAGAGGAGAATTATCACAACTGAGTAATTGGTGTGAAGACAAAACAAAACTCCCCTGGCCTCTCAGGGTTCCTTAACACCCAGCTTGTAGCCTGAGGTGTCAGGTGTGCCCTGGGCAGCTGCTGCAAATGATCCATTATTAAGAGTCCATCAGAAATGACATAGAGGGTGTAGAATACACAGTTTTGGTTATAACCACATAGTGATAAATTGGTCCTGGCCCCTGTAACTAGGACAGAATGTCAGGGAGTCATCTGGGGCCATGTTATAGGTCTAACAGAAGTCTAGGTAGATGACATTGGATGGTCTTTCCTTGCCGACTGTTGCGGCCACTCCATCATAAAAGAACACCAGTCATCTCTAGTTATATCAGTTTGATTTCTTTTAGTGTAAACTAATACTAATTATGAGGCTTTTTAAAATATACTTTATCTTAAAAATATTTGCTCAAAATTCTAAGACTTCATTGAAATACTAATATTTCATCTTTAATGGCCTGTACATGAAAATCTGATGTTGTTATTCTCTCTGATTAGGAGGAAGAATACATTTTAAAAGATAGAAAACCATATAAACCTTTAACATTATTATTAAAACCATAAACCTTCAACAACTGACAAGGCTGAAGGACCCCTTTTCAGAAAAGACATGATATCTCAGTCGCACTTTTTTAATTTTTTTTTTTAATTTGTATATATATATATTTATCACAGTTACTTAGTACTTTGTTTTAGTTGAGAACTGCTTTGCTATACTTCAGAAGTGACAGTTTTTGCCGCGTGCCGGAGGGAAGGAAGGGACCAGTCCCAGCCGATGGTGGGTGAAGGCAGGAACTGATTTATTCAGGGAG
>JAWWTY010000077.1:86949418-87054217 GCA_035222235.1 Margarornis squamiger | reverse complement strand
TCTGGTGTTGTTCACTTGCTTGAAACTGTTCACCCTGGTTGTTTTGGCAGCCTTTGAGACAGTGTTCTCCAACAAGTTTTCTTTTTTGGCAAAGCAAGAGGGTGATATCAAATTCAGACAAAACACTGGATGTTAAATTAAGTAATGTGCTTTTCTCACCATTTAGGAAATTGTATGTAACGTGCATTTCTTACTGCTAGTGAATACTACCAGAAGAGTTATGGGGTTTTTTGTTCTGTTTTGGTTTTTCTTTGGTTTTGGGTTTTTGTTTTGTTTTATGACTCAGTATGACTGATACTATTTGCTTTACTTGTGGCTCCTACTGTGTCAAGTTTCCTTCAAAAAGAACTGACTGCCTCAGTGGCTGAACATTTGGAGGACAGAAAGGAGTTTGTCCACAACTGAGAAGATCAGGGAGCACACAAAGACCAGGGCCTTGCAGGAGGCACAAGGAAAAGCTGCTGAAGGAGTCAGGGCTGTGTTTGTACAGATTTCCAAAGGCAACATACTGAAACTGAGTCTGGAAGACATCACTGATGTGCATGTAGGTGCAGGTTTGTAAGGATCTTTACTTCTATCTTGCCTTACTTCAACATTTTGAATTTTATCTGTTCTAAAAAGGTGGTTGTCATTTGCTCAGATGCAACCATTAGTTGAGTTTAAATACAACAAATAAAAAATTTGTGTAAATACAAATCCCAATTTTACAAGACTTTTTGATCCTATACAGGTGCTTGCAGTTTTACCACAAAGCTTCTAAGACTTTTGGTTGTGAACATAATTTTAGAGTCCTGGTAGGAGCTTGCAACTGATGGAAGGCTAAAGGTATGATCCTAAATAACGAAGATCTGAACATATACTTTCAAAAAGAAATGTGCTTAGCGTTATCTGCCTTTACTTTCAGTGTTAAGTTTTGGTATGAAGAGCCTCTGATGCTTTCCAAGTTTTTATCTGCAACCTGTGGTTTGCAAAACAAAACAAGAAACCTTCCTTTTCCTGGCTTTTGCCTTTGTTTTTTGTTCTCACACACAAAATATTTGGTCCATGAATGACATTTTTAATTTTCACCATTAAGCTTAGAGTCTTTCACAGTCAACTTAATCTTGTTTTTCTTTAGTCTTTGTTCTTGATGCTTTTCTTTAAAATTAAAGTCAACTGACATAATTTACAGGTACAAAATAAAATAATCATATGAATCTGAATTTGAAAGAGATTTTCCTCTTGTGTTATCTTCTGGCATTTTGTTTTTGCAAGTAACTGAACTGTAAGTGGTCATCAAATACTAAGGTCAAACTAAACCACATTTTAAACAGGAATTTAGTCAGTACACACATTCATAAATTGTAATTCTAGTACACTATTCTGTGTTTTTAAAAGAAATGATTGATAAAATAGTAGTTTGTTATGCTCCAAGTAATGCTTTCTGCTGGTGATTTATTGCACATCATACTTGTGTGTAATCAGGCTGCTGGAATAAAGGCTACTGTACCCTTTGTACAGTAGTTAATCTTCAGGAGAACTGTAATATTTTAACTAAGTTCAACTGCTTGCTGCTTTGTGATCTATATAAAAGTAGTAAAATGATTTAATACCAGAGAGCTATGATAGATATCTTGTAATAACATAATCTCATTACTTTCAAAGTACATCCTACAGAAAATTTGTAAATACCATAATTAAAATAAATGCATTTCCCACTAAATTTGAGTGTGTTTTGTCATGTAGAAAGGCCCATGCCTTCACAGGTCAAATAAGCAAGCTGATTTGATTTCCATAGATTTCTTTTGGACTTTTGTGCTTTCTCAGAAGATTGCAACTCTCTTTCTCAGATATGGACCCTGATAAAATAATCCATCCCTTTGTCACACTTAGATACAATCTTCACAGGATTTTGTGCAATGGTTTTGAATCTTGTGTTAAATGGAATTTGAGAGACTCGTGCTCCACCGTCAGCTCAGCTATGCTCCTGATCCAAAGTGCAAAGTGGACCTAAAGGAAGAAAGGTAGCAGAGTCCATGGCTTTCTACATTGGATTTGCTTTTTAACTTGGTCTACCTACAGGTATTAGTCTTTGAGTCATGGCAAAGTGCTTAGCTTTTTCCACAGGGTTTTCTGCAGGGTGAAGTGAGATTTGACTATAGTTCAGTGTTCAGTGTTCATTACTACAGTTCTGTACAAAATAAGGATTTCTCATATACTTATTCCTTGGAGCAGCTCATTACTATTTACTTATATTTTAGGACAGAAGTGTGACATTTAAATTGGCTTAAGTAAGTTGTGGAAGTACAAATAGGTCTAATTTACACTGCTGATGTCTGTCATGGGAATCTGCTGTCACTATTTCATATTTCACCAAACTGTTTTCTCAAATAAGTCATGGCAATGTCAAATGAGGAAAGCGTGAGATATTTTTGCAAACTCTGATACAGAGGGGAAAATTGCTCAAAGATTATTTGATTTCAAAGAAGGCCAGACAGCTATATCAGAATCTCCTAACAACTCTACAGGATTATCCTTAGAGGGAAAAAAAGCAACTAGCAACAAGCTAAACACTGGTTTTGTAAAGGATCTTTGTCTTGGGATACTTGTACTTACCTGGAGAACATGTTTCTAAGCCACTGGCCAAGACCCAATAACCACCTTGATATCCACTGAGTTTTATTACACAGATTTCAAACACACACTGGATTGTTGTGGATTCAGACTTTGACCATAGCTAGTCTGAATTATAAATAATTTCACCTTGGTTCATATATATCCTTTAAGAACAGAGTCCCACTTATTCAGAATGATCTGCTTCCCAGTAGTCATGGAGCTTAAGTAAAGTCATTGTTGCAAAATCAAGCTGGTAAAAGCTTAGTTAAGTGTCTTCTGCACTCTAATTCCCATATACCTCCTCCATCTTCATTGTTCAGAGAGACTATTCTGTTATTTATTGTTGGAAATCATACATGCTGGTATTAACTGACTTTGTAAGAAAGATATTCCAAAATATTAAAAAAAAAAATTTCAAATGGCAGCTTGAATTTGATCCGCCTGTACCTTATATATTTGCTCTGCATAAATGCCGCTTTGAGCTAAGTTTTATTCCTTTATTCCTCTATAATTAGAGAAGTGCAGTCATGATTAATTTATTAAAGAAAGAAAATTCAATTTGATTTTAAGGGAGGTAGAAAGACTCTAGAAAGATTAGATGGTCCAGTTAGGCTACAGACACAAGACCATGTGGTGCGGGTGACTTGTCACTAACATTTACTAACAAAGATTAAAAAAGGTTGTTATGATTTTTCTGCCAAATAGTCAGTCTCAACACAACTCATAGATCAAATATATCAATATGACTGTCCACTGAGAAATGCCAAACAGTAAAACAGTCAGTCACGATGACCTCCTTCCAGATGGTTCACTCTTTAACAATACTCTGAAAGTGGCAGGGTGCAAGTGCCCTTCACAATAGAGAACTGTTCTGAGTAGTTTCTCATGATTACTACATTAAACAAAAAACAAAGTCAGTTAATACCAGCATGTATGATTTCCAACAATAAATAACAGAATAGTCTCTCTGAATAATGAAGATGGAGGAGGTATATGGGAATTAGAGTGCAGAAGATACTTAACTAAGCTTTTACCAGCTTGATTTTGCAACAATGGCTGTACCCTTTCCCTTTTCCCTCCCCTCCTTTCCCCTCCCTTCCCCTCCCCTCCCCCCCCCCTTTTTCTTTTAATTTTTCACAAGTTAGCAGGGAAAATAGATTTATTTTGAATTTAATTATCAGGTTTTATGACATTTGCAAAATATGTTTACTTATTGAACATATGTATAAAATATAAATTTAAAAAATAATAGTAGATCAAATCATTTCAGGGTCTAAAATAGTAGGTAAAATAGATAAAAATATATGTTTACTCTCAAATTAGAAATAACTTCTATGAGAAAACGTGACTTTTACTGCACTTGAACATTTTTAATAGTATAAATTCAGAAATTAGAAATTCATGTGTTCTTACTTTATTTAGAATTTCCATTATTATTATGTTTCTTTGAAAAATTGCACTGATGAAAATCCACATTTTTATTTATCCTTCATTATTCTCTTATTTTGACAACAATTATAAAAAACAAAGAGCATGAAAATATTTATTTTCAAATGTCTACATTGTTTTCCCCCCTTTTCCCTGTGGAACTTTCTAGACATTTTTTTAAGACCAAAGCAATAGCTGACAGGCAAAGGGCTAATAAAAATATACAAATTGTCTGTATCTTCATGAAATTTGAGGGAAAAAGAGAAAAAATTGCAGAATTATAGAAATGAAAGAGGAAAAATTCTCTCAAAGGAAGTTTTTGATAAACTTAATTTTTTGTGTTCTTGTAAGAGGAAGGAATCTTCCAAAAGAAAAGGAAAGAGTACTTCACCTTCATCCAGTGATCTGAGAGTTCCTCAGTCAGTTGTGCTTCCTGTGCATTTAATAGCTTCCTTGTATTTATATAATTTTGCAACAGGGCATCCCACTCTTATCTACACTGTTTTAGGAAAGATTGTCATCTTGTCTTTGAATCTGCTTGTTTTTAGCAATATTTAGCACCTCTTAGTTATTACGCTGCAAGTGAGAGCAAACTGGTGACTCCTGCTCATCCTTCCCATCCTGAACATAATTTTTTTGCCTTGCTGTAGTTTTGCATACTACAATTTTAAAGAAACTGAAGTATTTCCTTAGTGATCCATGCTCTTGGTTGTTCTTGCCCTACTCTGAATCTTTCCCAACTCAATGATCTCCTCCTGGAGAAGGAGGGACTAGAGCTTTTGCCATTCAAGATGTGGGGCAAATATCTGGTTACAGAGTGACATAGTAATATACTTTTTTCCCTCCAATTCCTAATAGTTGATGTGCCTTTTGACTGCCAGAGTTCATCAAGCTGATGCTTTCACAGAATTTTTCATCATAACCCAAAGATCTTACACTTTAGTGACAGTAGTCAGCTCAGAGACTATCCCTTTAATTAGTGAAGTAAGACTTATTTTACAATAGGCATCTGTCTGGGTTTATCAGAAGTAAATTTAACCTTTTTTCCTCATTATTAATTTTTTTTATTGCCAAGATCCTGAATCACATGAGATTCTTTTGATGTTCTTAAGAATTGGCCATGGTTTTGCTATCCATAATAGTGTCATCAGAAAATTTGTCAGCTGATTATCTTTCTTCCAGAGACAGGAAAAATATGAACCCTAGGGCAGACCATTCTATCAAAAAAACGTCCTTCCAATCATAAGAATTGACCATCTCTTCCTACCCTCTGTTTCCAGCACAGTAATATAGTATTCATCCACACTATATTCCCTTTTATCCCATGACTACATAATTTCCTTGAAAATCTTTTGCATGTTCATAGAAAATATCTTCATCTTTCTATATCTACATTCTGTTGTTGAATTCTGCAAAGAAGTTTCACATGATTAATTTTCCAATTCTAATAAACACTGAAAAGGTAACTGAATTATCTCCATGTTTAGGTATAAGAAAGTTTGATACTTCTCCAATAAGGTTCAGTATGTTTACTGAAAAAAAAAATTGTTTTAAATGCTTTTCATCATCTTTATGTAGGCAGTGTCCTAAAGTTAGACTTTTTGACCATCACTTATACTAATAGACTGTTTCCTATTCTATATGAAAATTCTGTTTGTTCTACTTAAATATTAAATGCTTTATTTCCAATCAGTTATTATCTCATGAAAACACTGTATAGAATTATTTATTTGAGATTACTTTATTGTGTAACTCTTAAAGAAAGAAAATATGACTCTGTGCTGGACACAGTTCTTTGGCAGGAACAAATAGAAGAAATAACATCATAGAAATGGAAGTGTCATAAAAAGAACAGAAGAGCACAAATAGGAATTTCTAACTGTTCAAGATAGCCGCATATAAGTAATGGGGATAAGACTAAAGTGCGACAGCGTGGTGGAACACTCCCCCTTCCCGTTCCCCCTGGCCACGTGGTCCCCGAGATGCTCCAGGAAAGAGACACACAGACACCGCAGGAAGGAAGGCAGACAGAGAGTTTATTCACGTGGTCAGGGGTATTTAAAGGGCTTTAGGGGATTTTGGTTGCAACCAATAGAAATCGAGGGCTAACAACCAATGGGGAAAGGGTTAACAAAGGACCAATAAGGGGGGGTTTCACATAGACGCTAAGGCAAATTCCTGCATACTAATCTAGGGAGATAAGGATTTTCTCAAGGGGTCTTGGGAAGAAGAAAGGTGACTCAAGGAAAAGACAAGGCAAAGAATCCATTTTACAATACAGTAAAAGCCTCAATTTTTAAGGCATTATGGCTGGTTTCTTCATTTTCTTCAGAGACCCATTGCCACACTAATGGTAAATGGAAGTGAAGTAAATACAGTCAAGTATATTTAAAATTAAAACTGGAGATAGTTAAGTGATTTTTTGTAGGTCATCACTCCTTGACAATTTCTAGAGAAAATCATAAGTAACAGGAGAATTCAGTCTTTGCCGACTTGACCATATCTAATTATGTTGTGCTTTCAGCATTCAGCTATTTTTCCTTTTTTTGCTTCACTTAAGACACCCCATCTGGAGGTCTTCATTAAACAAAGATTAGACAATTTACTAATAAACTATTTAATTAGGAATTCACCAGCAAGAAAAGTACTAAATCTGTTATTTGTCTTTACTCACAGTTATTAAAGAAACCACAGTAGTAGCTAGAATGTTTTGCATATTTGAAAAAGTTCTCTAAAGAAAACTTAGAGTGTTTCTAACTACAGTAGCTGTTAGAAAAATAGTCTAGTCCAGCAAGAGTATTGGCATTTATAACTTCAAATATTGTGATAATGTTTCAAAACAGTTTATATAGCTCTTTTCTGATTTCAGGTGATTTTGTCATTCTCTTATCCACTCTAAAAATATAAGAAGCAATAAAACTCATAGCTTTTACGACTTATCTTTCTGCACTTTTCATACCAGCATCAGTAGGGAAAATGCTTTCCTCAAGTTTTATGCATGACTAGTAGACACTCAATATTTTTCTAAAGTGAACATGTAGGGCACTCATCCTGGACTGCTTTAGCATGTATTTCAAGCATATCATAGGCATATCAGCCTAGTATAAAATACTCCTTTCTGTAATAAATCTGTCTGTTTTGGTAAGAGTTCTGAAAGAGGACCATTGCCGGGTGTCTTCTGAGATGGCTGCTCCTGTTTGGTATCTACTGGGTTGAGACCTTCTTAACACATTTCACTAGTGATCTTTTAAAGCTATCAGGCTGGAATGGTTTTCAGTCACTTTTCTGTGTGGTGTCCCAAAGGTGGTATATTACTAGATTAAAAAGGCAAAGTATTAGTCTAATGCACTGTCCTGTCTCCTTACCCATAACTTAGAGTATAACTATCATACGATTATGGCAGTTCTCTGATGAAACAAAGTACCTATATTTTGTTCTCCATAAAGCATTTCACTGACTGGTGCACTTGCTGCTTCAGTGTGATATTCTGTAGGGAGCAGACTGGTCAACCAAAGTGATTTTTAAAGAGAGAAACACCATATGAATATTAATTTTTATTATTATGCTTTTGAATATTAACTTTATTATGTGTAGTAAATCTAAACATTAGTTGGAAGAAAAAATTTTCCTGAGAAGTTAAAATATACTGCTTGTACAGTGCTGAGTCTCAAGAAGGCCAAGAATGTGTTAATGTGAAACACCCTCTATTCAGTTCAAGTTTTGCTCCATAGCTTATCTGGACAGATAGTGGAAGCAAACCACTCATGCAGAATAGAAAAATTATTTTTCCCTTAGCTAATTGTGGTAGAGGAGATTTTATGCTCATTTGTTTGTTGGTGTGTTTATATAGGGACTACAAAAATGTTATTTTTGTCTCAAATATCTCAATTTCAGTTGCCTTTTATTTTCTGGTGTTTTATTTTGTTTTGTTCAAATGGCTCATGAGCTTGCACTGTAAAATTGTTTTGGTAGGCTAAGACCCAGGGTACTTTAGCAAGGAGTTCCCAAGGTACAACCTTCTCTAAAATGACCGACTTCTACATCTATTTTTAAGATTTTCTTAAAATATTTTTTAAAAATAAGTCCCTCATGCATCCACTTTGGTTTGTAGTTCCTGCCTAGCAACATGAACAGTCCCAGGAACTTGGTATTTTAGAAGAAAGTGAATTTATCATTTTACTCTGTGGAACAGTTCTTTGGAGCATTATGGGCAAACTATGGAGTCTCTACTTGTTTTAAGTAGGTATATTATCTTGAAAGAAAAAAAATCTATGAGTACAACACGCAGCCTATTTTCTGTCAGTGGCTGAAATCTGTTAGTTGTACACACGTCAGCACAGTTTAACTTATATGTTTAGTGAGAGAGAGGCCGTGTATGCAGAGACAACAAATGCCAGTTTGCTTAAATTTGGAGGTTTGAATGATGCTCTTCTCTGCTAAAACTGTATTATTTCTTACATATGCTTCCACTTCTCAGACATATGAAGTACAGTGAGATTTCATGGCAAACTTGTTCATTGATGTCTTTCACATTTAGGACAGCACTTCCAAAAGACATGCCAAGAAACCCAGAGAGTTCTCATCTCTCAGTTTGCATCTCCAATGAGTATCCAAGATTTTACATCTCTGTGTTTACACAGGCTGCTGTGACTCAGTATAGCAGAGCCAAAACTTCATATCTTATACAAAGGGGGAAAACAAAAAAGAACATATAAAAAAAGTCAAGAAAGAGTCTAAGAAACAATTTACAAAAAGGCATAAAAGGTACTAATAATTCTTCAAATATATCAGGGGTAGGAAGCTTACCAGGAGATCTGAAGGGAATTCCGATAAGATAACTCTATAGTTAAAAAAAAAAAAAAAAAAAAGAAAAAAATTAGAAAGTTTCAAACATAATAATTAATTTTTAACAGTGAAACTCATCATATCTGGCTCAAAAAAAAAAAAAAAAATAGATATGTGGAGTTGAGGAATAAATCCATAAATTGAACTTTAACAATTTTCAAATCCTCTGTCTCTCAGATTCCATAGGTTTCCTTGGATAAAATAGCTGAAATATTAGCTGTAGCATATAATTTCCCTTGCAACAGAGAATGAAGATGCAGTTTTTTAGATCATTCAGGGACTCACATAAGTCTGTAAATTATATGTGTGCCCAGAAAATCTGTAAAAATTACAGTAAAGGATAGAATTAGATAAAACATGTAAATTCATTAGGAATAAATAGAATAAGGACTACAACATTTTAGGAAAGAATCATGAAAATATATAAGGAAAGAATCAACAAGTTCTGAAGAAGTCAACAAACAAGTAAGTAAGAAAAGTAAGATGACATAGTCATTTGCTTTTCCAAAAACATTTCTGTTTGGAGTTTCTTCTCCAAAAGCTCTTGAACTGACTTATTGTGAGATAAAAGAAAATCTTCTCACATGGCGAAAATATTGGTATGAGAAAAATCAGGTAGAAATAAATTTTCAGAGTAGAAAGAGCTCACTAGTGAAGTCTTACATAAGTCTAATGAAAGCCGTCCCTGCCCACTGCAGGAGGCTTGGAACTTGATGATCTTTAAGGTCCATTCCAACCCAGGCCATTCTATGATTCTATGATATATGTGCTGTTTATCACCCCAATGAATGATTTAAGAAGAAAGAGAGCTGTAAGGTGAAAAAAATCATAGGCTTTACTAAGTTAATCAAGGTACTTAAAATGAGAGAGACCTGCAAAGTACTGCACAAGGACATCATGATGATGCAAGAGCCACAGATCAAATGGCAAATAAAATCTGAGGTGGATCTATTGGAAGGAATATTTATTAGGGAACACTCCAAATTTTGTAGTTCAATGAAAAGTATTCTCAACACTAGCTAAAAACCAAAATAAAATGGAGTATGATGATAAATACTACTCAAAATAGGTGTTAGTGTTCTGCTTAAATCCCCTATTGGCATCATGGATATTGAATGTAGAACTGGTATCTTAGCTTTCAAAGGAGCACAGGATTTGTCAAAGCCAAAGGACAGCAGGGGCAATCAGAGGTATGGAACGGTTTCCATGCAAGTATATATTGCATATGACTGGGATTTTTTGTGAGGAGGATGTTGTAGAAGATATGACATATATCTATGTATTCATGATGGCTCTTGTGAGAAGAATACTTTACACTGTTTTTTCTGCTGCAATAACATTAAAGTCATCTGATGAAAGAAGTCACTGGTAAGTCTCAAACAAGAAAGGCAGTTTTTCATATAATATGTGTTTAGTTGTTGAATTCCCTGACAAAAGTTTTTAATGTTAGAAATTTATCTGAGATAAAAAGTGATTAGACAAAATAATGGAAGAAGAATTTATAAATATGAAAATGCTATTCCTGGCTCAGAAGTTTGAGTTGCAGATCACCCAGCACATACATCAGAATGAGATTTTTCTGTTTTCTAACTGTTCCAGAGGTGCCTTCTGACAGGTATTGTCAGAGAAATGATTACAAGGATCTTTGGTCTCACTAGGTGTTGCTGTCCTAGTTTTTTAACCTTTCCTTTCCTTCCAGAACCTGGCTGCTCAGAAGCCTGTGGCTCAAAGGACACTATCCCTCACAGACACCAGACACCAGACACAGGGGTGTGGCAGCTCAGGTGTGAGGTTTGTCCTTATTCTGAATTCAAGGGAAGAAGTTGAGGCACATGAAGCCTGGCTTGCCATAAGCATCCATGTGTCAGCTGCTTGGTGAGTGAGCCTGATATTTGTGCTGATTTTGCTTGCTATTCACATTGTTCACATGAAGAGGAGCAGGTACAGGAAGGCTGAAGACTCAATTAGATCAGCACTGTCTGGTTTAGGGGAAGCTGGTGATAGGGAGGCCTACACTGATGAGTGTGAGAAGGGAAATACTATCTCTGGAGCTAACTCCCCTTTGCATTGCACTGCCGAGACACGAACTATGAGTGAACTCACAGCTTCAGCACGTGTGGGCAGTTATGAACGGTGAGCTACAGTGCACCCCTTCTTGCACCTCTTCTGGCTCTCAACATAATTCTGTGTGAGTTTCCTCAGGCAGCTTGCCCCCTATCCCTAATACTTATTTCATTTCTAATGTTGTAAAAGCAGTAAAGGAAGAGGGACGAGGATGGTGCATGTTACTGAAAGATACCTGCTGTATCTTTTCTTCCTCTTTGCTTTAAAAAAAACCCCAACACATACACACACAACACCTTAAAACAGGTATTGCACTCTAACAAGAAGGAAATTAAGACAAATTAATCTTGCAGCACCTGAAAAGAGGAATATGAGCGAGAGACCACAACTAGAGCAATTTCCTGCACTGACTAATGTGAAATATAATGGGCATGTTTGGAGATGCATCAGTTCACTGAAAATATAAACAGTGCCAAATAAACAAAAGCAAGAGAAAGACAGGCAAGATAGCTGCCAGTCTAACATGCACTTTACTAGGGGAAATAACCTGGCTGAAGCTGAGGAAGGAAGAGTAGTTCAAACAGAAGCCTTTACAGTATCTCCATGTGCTTTCTCAGCTGTCTGGAGCAAGACTCCTGCAGGACACTGTGAGTTTCCAAAAGCACTTTTTTGTAAATCATATTTCAAAAGTTAAGAAGTGCTTCCTGATAACTCCAAGCCAGCTAAAACATGTTGCAGCAGGAAGAGAATGTGCTACCCCATAAGAAGGCAAGAAATGAATGGGAAGCATGAGAGGAATTTTTTTTTTTTTCAACGAAGACATCGAGAAGAGAAGTATTAATACATACTTTCTTAGACAACAAATAGGGGTCCAGAAGATGGCAGAAAGGCTAGTTCATTGTCCAGCTATGATCTCTGTTATACTAAGTAACTTTATTTGATATAGCAGTAATCATGTAATATGCTGACAAAAGACACTATTTTTGAGCAGCTAAAGATTTAAAAATTTCAAGTCTAAATTGGGTGTACTCAAGACATAAATAGTTCTCCCTTTGTTAGGCCAGACAGAAGGTACACAGCCAGAGGGGATATCACATTGGAAAAAGAAGCATGATTGGTTTCTCTGATGGCTATTCAGATCTTACCTGGAAATGAAAGGTGAGAGGTGAGACTGGAGAAGATAGGCAAAACTGTCAAAGTTTTTGTTTGTCTTCTGGGGGGGGGTGGCGGGGGGTGGGGGGGTGTTTTGTTTTGGTTTTTAATCTTCAGATCTGTTTTGCACCCTAAACAGACCATTTTGGGCAGAAATCTAGGACATATCTTTTTGTAAGTTCTTGTAATATGTGAAAAACATTCAATAAAATATATCTGGGTTTTTTTAGTTTCTTCCTCTAATTTAAGCACAGTTTAGAAAATAGGGCCCAGGATCTGAAAGAAGCAAAAAATATGGGAAATAATGGGTTATGGTGGACAACTTGGAGGCCAGAGCATAAGAGAATATTTAAATGATAATGTATTATGGAAGAAGGAGGGCAGTTCATGCTTACCTGATATTCTCAAAATTCAATAATTTTGTTTCAAGAGAAAATGACTATTCCTTAACCCAGAACACAATGGTATTGCATAACTTACTAGTCTTTAGAATTTACATAAGCCCATCTCTTTTTGTGCTACTCTCCTATTGAACTTCCTTTCAGACCTTTGATTATAATATCAATTTGCACTGGGAAAAGTATTAAATCCTTTCAACAAACACTGGTGAGATGACAAGTGCCCATTTGAACTTGTTTATACAGAATTTAATATTTTCTCCATTAATATATGTTGTTAGTACATCATTATCTGTCATACACTACTCAGTATGACTGCATTTTTGGAGCACCAATAGTCCTTGCTGCTTTAACTGAACCACATATCTCAGTAGCAATGAAGAGGCTGTAGCACATGCTTCAACCAGTACATGTGTGTTGAGTGGAGCTGTCTTGTGGTGTTTTGCCTTACCTACTGTTCAATGCTTGATAAGAGTCCAACCACATGTGTACACACAGTAGAATCAAAATTTAGCAGATAGTCCTGGATTTCTTTTTTTTTATTCTTTTTTTTTTATTCTTTTTTTTTTAAATGTTTTGAAGATTCCATTTTCATAAAATGAATTCTCTACTGCTTCCTGGTAACTTCGAAATAGACCCTGAGATTAGCTCAGCTGATTAGAGCATGGTGCTCATAATGCCAAGGTTGTGGGTTTGATCCTCATAGGGCCATTGACTTACAAGTTGGACTTGATGATTCTTGTGGATTCCTTCCAACTCAGAGTATTCTGTGATTCTGTGGAAATATATCAGTTTGTGAACATCTATCCTTGTACATTTCATTTGTCAGATGAGAGTCCTGAGTCCAGGATCACAAAGGAAGACACATTCCTAGGCAGGGAGCTGGGAAGCCAGTTGCAGACAGTTGCTTCCTATCACTTCAGATCAGCTAGATGTGGACTAGTTCCATCAGGAAGATGTGCAATCACAGTGGCACAGCACTGTGCCTGAAGGAATGATCCTTGTTGGATTGAAGTTCCTGCTCTGTCTGCAGGTACTTTTTAGTTTGTTTGTCTTGCAGTTCCCCCAATCTCTCTGGGGTAGAAAGCATGTGAGAGAGAAGAGAGTGAAATGCTCATGAGTGGCCGATGAGTCCTTCTCCTCTTACCAGTTAGGAGCCAAGGATTTTGATTCTTCCTCCATTCATTTTGGATACATGATTTTAGTCATTAACAAAAATGTATGGGCAGCTTTGAACTTTGAAGTAAGCACTTCCTCACTTTTTCTACCCCATAAATCTCAGGCAAATTACCTAATCTCTATACTTTGATTTCTGAAATCTCTAATAAATCTTGCTGTTCGTGTTTATAATGCTGAACCTAAAGTAATAATACTCCCTTATAACATTGATCTTAAAGTAAAGATTAACATAAACTGATTACTGACTGCTTAGTAAGTTGATTTTTATGGTGTAATCACAAGTATGTTAATTTGAATGTAACTGTTCAGTATTTTGAAATTTATTTGCTGTCTGTGACTAGAAAAAAATAATCTTGCTCCTCATCCAGTAGAATTAAAACAGATTAAAATATTTTTTTTGTTAGAGAAGAAAAGAAAATATAGGAACAGTGAGAAAGCACAGTTACAGAGTGAATTGTACCAGTGAAATTTGCAGTCAGAATTTTTAGGGTTTTCATTAATGAATTTCGTTAATAAATGTGTTTATGCGCTGGTGAGCTAAAGCCATTTTGTGATATCCAAACAGAAAAGGCTTCCTAAAATAAGCATACTGCATTATTTACAACCACTGCCTCCCATCCCTCTCCGACAACTAAGGCCCACTGTTAATGATCAATAACCTCAGAAACAGTCATCATAATATCAATAAGAGATAGTATGTAAATATTCACCTATTAATTTATTTTCTGGTCTGTTTGCTTTGTAGTGGAAGTGATTTCCACAGAACTACCAGTGGTCTGGCAGTGACATGCAATTTCTTTTTTACTTCTGTATGTGAATATTGCACTAGTTTTAATTAATCTACTAACATTTTAAGAATACTTGTCAACTTTCTTAACAAACAAAAGTATTAAATACTTTAGGTGAATCAGTGATTATTGCTTACATTTTACCACAATCTAAAAGTTGTTTGTAACTATAAATAAATATTTATCTTCCCCAGTCAACTAATAAAAAAAGATTTTATCATAAGCCATTAAAAATTTTGAGAGGACGGTTTCTCTGTAAGTATTAAGTATCAAATACTGGCCCTTTGGTGAAACAGGACACTACACTGCCTTCTGTCTTCATCTGGTGGCAAATTGTTTCTCAATGTACATTTCTTCTTATAGAGGTAAGCCCTTTGGGATTTAACAATACAAAGGATAAGCAGCTGATTTATAACCAATTCAAACTCTTGCAGTCATTGACAAGAACAGTGTTACTGTGATTCCTGGACAGTGTTGCTTAGCGTCAAGTACCACATGGCTAGATCCGTGTATTCCCATTTCAGAATCTGTGCACCTGTTTGGACCTGCCCTTTCCTAAAGAAACTTTGTCTTAAAATGCTAGAGGCCCTGCAAGGTGAAGGTAACTGTTTATAGGAGGAATTTTATGGCTTTTCACCCACACCCACACCGACCTCCTTTCAGCTACTGTTCTGCCAGATGCATTTAATTATTCCCATAAACTGTAAACACTACTGCATGACCATTTTCCCTTTAGCAAGATTGTGTGTGTGAAAAAAGTAAACAGATTGTATAACAAAGTGTTCTCTAGCTGTCAGCAAGGGCTTTGAAAATAAAACACTTCCCTCCCGACTCACAATTGGCTGACAGTCGGCGCATAATGAATAATAGCTCCTGGGGACCAGCAGAAAGATGTGTGGGAAAACTTTAATTAAAAGCTTGTCAGTACAATTTTACCTGGGTGACATCACCTGACTGAAATCCTGCTGCCGGGCTTTGTTGTCTATAGGATCGCAGGTAGCACACTTGTTTTGCTGACAGCAAACAATTCAAAAAGTACTTCAAAACACTGGGGGGAAGATGCTATGCTGCCAGTAAAATATAATCTATTTGTGGTGTTCTAATTTTCTAATTAGCAGCTGTAGAAGGCTCTTTGCCATTGTGGGAGGAGGGTGACAAACAGGTTTTTGTAGCTTGTTATCTATGATGCCCTCTTGATTATGTATTTTCCTGTCATTCCATTCCAGAAAATTGTGTTCCAAAATCAAATACATTTTGAAATGTAGACAGCTGGGCTTGAGCCAGAAGTACAGACCTAGCATTGAATTCCCAGCTTGGAACTCTCTTATATATATTAAATCAGAGCAAAAAATGCAAGCAACCAAAAAGTTCACAGTAGAGGACTTTCAGGCTGTGCAAAACTCCTAAGGAACGGGAACTTCATAATGGTCTCGCATAATAAAGCATGTGGTCCAGGAAAAAACTCACAGTGATGGATTTGATTCTGCCCAACTCAAGGTTCTGGTAGCTAACACAATGAGGTGTTATACACATGCTTTTGTATGCTTGTTAAGGTAAAATGGCAATGGGAATCTGAAAGCCCAAACTTGGCCCTAAAGTTGTAATTAGTAATATTCATGGAAAGAAACTTTCATCTAACACTGCTGAAATCATTAATGCTAGTAAAACCTGGCTATTTTACAAGTAATTTGTAGTAATGGAGAGTAGTTTCTCATAATTTAATGCTAATTAATTCAGTTACATCATGATCTAGCTCAAGTCCTGAGCTGACTTTAATGGGAATAGGCTGGTTCTGAGCCAAAAGCCATAGAGGCCAACGGGAGCATTTCCATTGATTTTGAGAGAAGTTGTTTTGGGTGTGTAGATGGATGGAATTTACTTAACTGACAAAGGAAAGACTCTCACTGAATTGTGTTTGCCTCCTTATGAATATTCTCTCAATTTCCTTAATTTTTATGCAATTAAGATTTGCTAAATGTTGGGGAAAATATATCTAATTAGTGGTGAACAAAAGTAAACAGGAGGTTTATTTTCTTATTACATGCTAAAATTAAATGCTATTCTTGGGCATGTATATGTGAGTAATAACTCACAAAGTAACTCCTATGTAATACTAAAGACAAAGCTTCTAAAATCAAACATTTCTGGTACAACTTTTCTATGGCAAACAAAGTCTGAAGACTGATGAACAAGGGTTTATCACTTATTTTTGCAGAAGAGGCTCGAGTTATCCAAGTGGGAAGGAAAACAACTGGAGCAATTACTTAAGGATTTTTCTTTTGCTGCTCTGATCCACTGTGGAATAATACCCAATTCTGTAGTAAGAGGTATGCTTGTCTAAGGCTTTGAGTCCATGGATATTAAAAGATAAACAGGTGCTTTCATACTCCAAAGGGCAAAAAAAATGTAACGCTAGAATGTAAAATAATTGTAATTTTCTAGTCAAAATGTCCATCCCTTATTCAGTGGCAAACAATATTCGTGATTTTCAATTACTAATGCAGGATAAAGTATTTATCTAGAGCTAGATTCATCAAGGCACATCGAGAAGGAGTTTTGCAGTGATTGAGTATTAGGACTTTCAAGCCTTCCAGTGCTGTGCATCAGTCAGGAACTACTGATTAGGCTAAATGATTGTTGGCATTTTGAGAAAAGTCTCCAAAGTCCCCTTTGAGGTGAGACTCAAACCTATATGTGGCCAAGCAGTACCCTAACAGTCAGGTTACCAAAAATTCATTGACATCATAGCTTTTACTGTGTAGTTCTTCCATTTTGTGTAAATGAGAAAGTGAATGTGTAAGAAACAGTATTTGGGGAATGAGAGGAAGGAAAGAGACGTGGCATGTCAGGCATGATGTTCAGAACACCCCTACAAGGAGGGAAATACCATTTTACATGTTTGATAGAGCAGCAAATGGAACTCACTATTCAAATCCTGAACCAGAAAGCCTTTTCCTGTTTCAGTCACTATTTGTGACATTAAAAAGTGAAGAAAAAGTGAAAAAGCTCAAAAAGCAGTGCAAAGAAAAGTGCATTGCACCCAGGCACTGTGGAAAAGCTTTCTTTCAGGAAATTCTGTTGGCAAATGCATAACACAAACTGAAGTTTCCTATGAAGTAAGTGTAAAGATAGACACAAGCTCTCTGTGTTTTCAGAGCAGTACAGGCAAAACCCCATTCATGTAGTTTAAGTTTCCCTCAAATATGCCTGTGCCATGTGTTGAAAAGGATGAAATTTTAGGCATGATTCACAATATTTTTCTCATAATCCTCCTTGCCTTCTTTAGTACTTTTTGTTGAATCATATGAGGAAACCATGGGTTTATGAATTAGCGAAAATAAACCCCAGAATTTTCTCAGCTCCATGCAACATGCAGTATTTCAGGTGGAGGTTTTTTCTGGCTATCAGACTGTTGTCATTGTGTTGGTCTTGTCAGCCTTTTATTCTTACATCATTATTCAAGAACTCAAGCTTCAGAAAATAATGACCTTTTCTGGCTAACAGTAGTAAATCTGAAGATCAGGATATCTGGCAGGTGTGGGGAGCAAGAAGAATACATTAGTTGTCTCATGAAATTAGCTTTATGATTTCATTCCAGTTTCTGTAGTCAGGAATCCTCTTCACAAACTCCACCATAATTGTGATTCTCAGCAGGGTTCATGGGAAATTTAGTGGATATTTATTTCCCTTAAGCAGTCGTCATTCATGAACACATATATTAGTGACACAAGGATGGTTGCAGTCTTCCTTGTGCATATAAATCTAATGTGATACACCACTGTTTTGCATAGATGTATTGGTGTAAGTGAACTGTCTGGTGTTGTTGTCAGTAAGTAAATTCAGTGTCACTTAAACCACTAGACAAAGTATGAGAAGTGAGAGTTTCAGTTACTGTCAGAGGCTTCCTGTGTGATCTTGAGTAAGTAATTTATGGTCTGATTCATTAAAATGTTATGTGATAAGGATTAGATGCTTACATTTTAGGCAATTAGTCAGCAGAATTTGGATACTTAAGTGAAAGGGTTTTTTAGCTCTTGTGGGTTTTTTGTGCTTGGGTTTTTTCGTTGTTTGTTTTCTGTTTGTTTGGTTTTGTATGGCGTGTAGGATGGTTCAGGAACAGAAATGACCACAGGTCAAATGGAACATTTAGATTTCTAGTCTTAGCAATAAGAAAAGGTTGTGTTGAATTTACAGTCAGCCTGTATGAAATTTCCACATCAGCATGGAGGAAAGAACCTCTGTCCTTTAGATTTCTGAGCTCAGAAGTCTCTTCTAAAGCAAGGTGGGTTTAGTAGGTTATAATTTGCGGTCATCAATAAGACATCAAACCTGGTCTTTGCCTGTTGTCTTAGTTGCTGATTTATATTCCTTATTGTGCTGTCTTTAGGTAGCCTAGGGGATTTTTCTTCTCAATCCTGTATCTTCCATGAGGCAAGGAAGAAAGAATATGTCCTTTTCTCACTTTCCAGACTGACCGCCTGTAAGTTAGTATGCTTCTCTACCATCTGAAAGACACAGGTTTGAATACCTCTGAAGTGGAGTGGCAAAGCCTGCTTTGCATGTTCTGGGCGACCATAACCATGGAAAACAAAGCAGCAGTACCATGTTTTTCATAGTAAGCAGTTCATGTCTTTCTGTTTGCAGAAACAGCAGCAGTGGCAGCTGTGTGTTGCTGGGAATACGATGCTTCAGGAAGAGATGCTCTAAATAACCGACAGGATTAGTCATACCAAGGAGAGCTGAGACTACTCAAGGGCCTTCAAGAGTGACCGACC
Organism: Margarornis squamiger; assembly: GCA_035222235.1. Lineage (NCBI taxonomy): Eukaryota > Metazoa > Chordata > Aves > Passeriformes > Furnariidae > Margarornis > Margarornis squamiger. The sequence goes on along the minus strand of JAWWTY010000077.1, from coordinate 87,034,993 downwards.
TTGTATTAGTGGTATCATACTTCTAAATATGTATTAAATAACTAGGTAACTATGTGACTTATAGCCTTTGAGGTCATCTACTACAATCAAAGTGGTCTTAATGACATCTGAGAAGAAGTTTTCAGGTGGCAGCAAATTCATCCACAGATGAAGATATATAACAACCTCTTGCCTAAGTGCTGCTTTGGGTATCTAAATATTTTAGACTTTTTTTTTTTTTCTTTTTTTGATCTATTCATAGAAAGGTTGTTAAATTCTTGTCAATGAGAACAAATGAACGAGTATTTCTCCAATCACAATTTACGAGCCTACTTGTGTAGGTGGGAAATATGTCTTTCTGTTGACATTTAGTTATGCCTTGAAGCAGGGTTTCAGAGTTCTTAAAAACATGCCAGTTATACAAGTTAGCAGATGATAGTTGTTTTCATCACCACCAGGTTGTTACAGAAGCTAGTAAGAAAAGTATAAGTAGACACTTTTATTTATTATTTACATATTATCAAAGTGAAGGAGGCCTCTTTTAATTTAAGAGAGCTATGAAAGAACTATAGAAAAACAGCTTTGCTCTTGGTATTTGATGAACTGTAATCTTTGATTGTACTTACTGATAAATTAGGGGGCTGGTCTCAGTGTTCAGTCTGATTTACAAGAGATTCTTTTGAAGTGATAAATGCCTATCAGACTGCAGTCTTACACCATGGAACAGAAGGATCTGAACATACTTGACCAAACAGCACCACGTTTTTTTCCTGATAGATAACTCAAATGATGCAATATAGAGACATTTTAAATCAGTTATGAGTAGTGAAGCCACTGTGTTGGTGCTTTATTTTAAGACTGACAAGCCTGAAAACAGGAGTTAACAGAAAGTCACAAGTCATTCTTGTGACAAGTGCGTGAAATCTAAAGAACAGATTTCATATGGTGTCATATTTCAAGTTGTATGTCAATGACTTCATCAGAAAGTTATACGCTTTCAGTAGGAGAAATGATACCTTTGAAAACATGTGTGTCTGCATGTAAAAAGTAAGCTCTCCCTGTCTTCACAGAAAGCCAAGACACTTTCTGCTGAACAGGCAGACAGAAGAGAAAGAACAGATGTAATTATCAATCATACACTGTCATTAGACTAGCTCTCAGGATCTGCTGAAGAGCAGAGTACATACTGGTCAGTTACTGGTGCACACTGTAGCTGTCTTCATTATAGATTTCTTGTCTGCTGTTTATAATCCAATGTAGTGTAGGCAGTATTAATCTAAATGTCAGACAGTTTAGGCCTGTGGATGGCTGCTAAGTCCATATGCATTTGTTGCCACTTGGACATCTCCTGCATGAGTGAGAGGGCTGAGTCACAGAAATTACATGCATCAGTGTAAACCCTAATGAGCATCCTATCCAAATACCTCTGGCTCCTCTTTGGCATAGTGGACAGTACATAGTTCAGATCTTCTTCATAGTTCAGATCCACTCTTTCTGCAAACACGGAAACACCTACGGTGTGGAAATGAGGCTTCATACTACTCTTCAAAGGTATCCAAATCTCTAAGATCCCAAAGGAGTTTGCTAACATGAATTTCACACAACAAATATTTAGTTCATTGTTTCTCCCCTGACCTATTTCCACTGTAGAAAGACATTTGTGTCTATGCTCAGACACTGTATTGTTGAGGATAATTACATATTGCTGAAACTAAAGATGTATCTAAAAAGATGAAGCTCAAAGCAGAGCTGGAAAACCCAACATCAGTATTTTAAAAGGTGCTTAAGTTAAGCATCAGTACTTATTTCCATTCTGGATGGAAGTGAGAGAAGCTGCTAATTAGAACTATTGAGTCCAATTAGATTAGTAAACTTTAAATATGGATAACAAATATGGAGTTATTAATCTCTAAACGCGGATTAATGAAACTGAATTTTCTCATCTGTATTTGAAAAGACAGTCTTGAGTCACTTGTTTGAAGTCACCTTGTCTCTCTGTCTTTATGTCTTTTGAATTCAGATTATTTCCTGTAGACACTGTAGTTCCTTAATATGTCCTTTGTTTGTTTGTTTGTTTTTATTTTTGTGGGATTTTTTGTTTGTTTTGTTTTAATTAGGGGCACTATTTCATAGAATCATAGAATATCCTGAGTTGGAAGTGAACCACAAAGATCCTCAAGTCCCGCTCCTGGCTCTATGCGAGACACTCCAACAGTCACATCATCTGCTTGAGGGCATTGTCCAAATCCTTCTTGAATTCCGTCAGGCTTGGTGCTGTGACCACTGCCCTGGGGAGCCTGTTCCCGTGTTCAACCACCCTCTGAGTAAAGAACTTTTTCCTAATATCTAACCTAAATCTCTCCTGACATAGCTTCAGGCCATTCCCTCATATCCTGTCACTCTGATCATCAGAAAGAAGAGATCAGTGCCTGTCTCCTCCAAATCTCCTCTTCCCTCGGCTGAGCAAAGCAAGTGACCTCAGCTGCTCCTCATATTGCTTCTCCTCAAGGTCCTTCACCATCCTCATGGCCCACCTTTGGATGCTCTCTAATAGCTTAATATTTTTTTTATGTTGTGGTGCCCAAAATGGCACACAGTATTCAAGGCACATTTACTATGCCAGTTATAAATGTAGCCTGTAGAAATTGTATCATAGGATCATAGAAGATCCTCAGGAACATCCTGGATTGCTTATGCCCTGCTGTGTTGTCCCTTCAACTGATATCGAGGTGGCTGAAGTCCCTTATGAGGACAAGAGGCTGAGAACATAAAGCCTCTCCTATCTGTCGGTGGAATGCCTCATCCATTTGGCCTTCCTGGTCAGGTGGCCTGTAGCAGACCCCTGTTACGTCACCTATCTCTGCCCTCCCTTTAATCATGACCCATAAACTCTCAACTGAGTCCTCATCCATTCCCAGGCTGAACTTCATGCACGCCAGCTGGTCATTGACATAGAGGGTGACACTCCTTCCTTGTCTCCCCTTCCTGTCGTTCCTAAAGAGCTTACATCCATCAATTTCAACACTCCAATAAGATCATAGCACTGCAGGCATGTGCATGTCTAACTCTACTTTTTCATTCCCTATGCTGTGTGTGTTTGCACAGAGATATTTAAGCTGGGCCCCTTATGAATCTCATTTACTGGCTGGAGAGGCAAGAATACCTTTGAGCTGCTCTTTGGGGGCTCTCCTTCTGACCTGTGATCCTTCTCTAGGCTCTGGACATCTGTTGTGGACCTGCCATCAAATTGGTCTGAGTGGGATGGATTGAGGTTCCCCTCTCAAGGCAACTTTAGTTTAAAGCCCTCTTCACCAGCTCGGCAAGCCTGTGCCTGAAGGCGTCTTTCCCTTCCTTCTCCAAAAGAGGGATGCCAGCAGACCCCAGGAATCCCCGTTTCTCCAAGTGAGTCCTATGGACAAAGTAGTCAAACTCCTGGCTATTCGTACCTTCCAAAAAGAAGGAATACACCTGTTTAACTTCAGTTCCTTCAAGGAAACTTCAAAGAAACAATCAGATAAAAAAAGCTGCACCTATATCCCAAGGTTTATGGAGCAGTAGAAATAACAAAGTATTGCCAAAGGCAATAAACAGTTCTCGAAGTTTAAGAAATAGTAGGTGAAACATTTGATGTAAGTTCCTCATCCTGAATGATTTGGTGATGTCCTTGGAGAAAACCCTTAGCAGTTGTGAATATCATTAAATTTTAGTGATCTATTGATGAAACATTTTATTTCCACAACTTTGCATTGACATTTCAGAAAAAAAAAATTATATAATCTTGGGCTTTGTTGTTGTCCAGAAGTAAATGTTAGGGCCAAAAGTTCTAACAAGGACAGGGATACCCTTTTTCTTTGGATATTGTGAATTGACCTATTGCTAGACTGCTTGCTTCAAATTTATACTATCTGCTTATGTCTGTGATGGGTAACAAGCATAAAACAATAGGGAGATACGTAAGTAATCAGTGAAAAAATACACATTACATATCAAAATGCCACTTTCTTCAGAGTGGGTTCATAGTTCAAGAGGACCTGGGTGATTATAAAGAGCTCTGAACTCTTCTTTCCAGAAAAAAAAATAAAAAAAAAAAATCCATTTGACAGTTCAAAATTCAAAGCTTTAGGAATCAAAAAGGGGAAAAAAAATTTCAAATGTATTTCTATGACATCATGTCCTGCTCAAACAACTGTCAGACTCCCACAGATGGTTAAAATATTTGCACAACAAAAAAGAAGCCGTAATAGCACTGCTTAACTAGAGAAGAATTTCTATATTAGAAGTAAGCAGTAAACTGAGCTATTTATACAATTTACTAACTAGAACAACCCTGACTGCCAAAGGCCCAAATCTTATCTTGAGGGTTGTGCTTGAAGTATGTGAGGTTCTGACTTTCCTCTTAACCACAAGGATAGTTCCATAGTTTAAATCCTGATAAAATTGAATGGTGAACACTGGTTCTTGTTAAAACATAATTCTTCCAGGGGACTCTTTATAACTGGAACCAACAGAGATATCTAATGCAAATGAAATAGACATGGCTTTTCATTTTATTTTAAATTGGCCTGACTTGCTTCATGGCATTCATTTCAGTGGTTTCCAAACCACAGCCTGAGAAGCCTCTTCAACTTATCAGACAGGATTCTGTTCCAGTAAAGTTTTTAATCCTTATGTATCAAATAGAAAAATTCTCAATGCCAAAGGCATCACAAACTGAACATACAGTAAAGCTAGTGGGGACTAGTGAATCAATGTTTTATTGCTGAACATTAATTTAAATATATAAAGCTGTATATAAATATATATGTGTTTATACAGAATGCATAATTTTATATATGTATAAATAAATATATATAGTATAGATATAATTATATATAATAAACACTGAGTTAATGTTGGTATGAATCATCATGTGCTTGTAACTGAAGCTGTGTACAGAGATCTAGGAATGTTTCAAGACATGATCTTCAGTAAAACAAAAGCAAAGAGAATTTGCAATCATAACTGCTTTCTCTACACTGTTTTGAGATTTGTGCTTTCCAGGTGTCAGATGGCTGCTGTTGAGAAATGTTTCAATACCACAGTGCTTTGTTCTTTGCCTCCTTTCCCTTGAAATGAGCACAGAAGAAGGCATCCAGTGCCTCATGTGGAGTTTTATGATAACAGAAGAGAATTACCTAGAAGTTAATTTTTGAAGGCGCAAATGAAGTCTGTCAGGGGGAAAAGGAGGTTCTGCCCACCATGTCCCTGTGTTGCAGGTCCCATCCAGCAAAAAAGTCTGACTTTGATTGGGAAGACTTCACATATTCCTTGGATTGTGCTGAAAAGTCATTTTCTTTCAGTCACCCCAATGCTTTGCTCCTTGTGCTCTTCACATCATATCTCTTACTCTGCACCCTTGCTGCATGTTTGCTACTTGCTGTGTTTCTCCCCTATTGCCAGTTTCACTGGGTGCTCTGAAAGTACCACCCAGCTGTGTGTGTTTGATGGGTCTCTGGAGAAGAGCCATCTCCCCTCCAGTCACAAGCTCCCCTCAGACTCAGGCTGTGGAGCCAGGACAAATCACAGGTGAGTTTATGCCCCAGATGCTTAGCTACAGCTTTTCAGAAGATCCAGCATATACAGCAAAATAAAAAGAATCAGTCTTATAATCCTTTGCAGTCCTCACCCCCACTTGCTAATGTACTTGGCAGTGAACCAGAGTGTACAAAGGAATTATCTTCCTTTTCCACAGTTGTATTGCTAAAATATATTTTTTCACCATTTAGAAAAAATACATTCACTCTCATTTGTACTGTCATCATTACTGGTCAGTACCGGCAGGTTTTAAATGAAACCTGATTTCAATTTTAAAAACTTTCATTTGAAATCTTATCTCCTTTGACCTGAGAAAAGAGAAACAAAATCATTTGTTCAAATGATTTAATAAAAAAAAAAAATATATTAGCCTTCCTTTTTTCCAGCACAAAAAAGCCCAAGAAGTGTTGTTGGTTTTGGGTTTTTTTTATCTCTTTTGGAATTTTTTTTATTTCATGATGACTATTCCTTCTGTATTTTAGCTAGAGTGTTTACAGTGCAGAGATCCAGCAGATTGAATAACTGATTATAATGGAAACCAACAACCAAATTAGAGACTGTGTAAAAAGTTCAAAAATTCTTCAACTATTTTTAAATACTTCCATAAATATAATTGCTCCATATTTATTTATTTTTTTTTTCCATTTTGTGAGAATACTCATTGGAGGATGATTAAATCCATGCTTATTAGTAGGGAAACTTCTGAATCATCCTCCAGTTCTGTTTGTCTCACTGGATTTTAAAGTGATCTTTCCCAAGACATTTCAGAGGTCTTGTCTATGATTCCACATGAAAAACCATCATTCGCACTTGCAAGTTCTTTCTTCTCCAGATTTTTCATATCTGTACAACAAGGTGGTTAACACACAACAGGAAAGCACAGTAAGTTTCAGTAAACAGTAGTAGAGACAGCTCAAAAAAACAAATATGTGAGTTTTTAAAAATTTATCTACTTTTTGTGCAACTAAACAAGTGGATCTCATCAATGAGATATAAGAATAAATTAACAGTGGAGTTTAGTTGCTCTGCAGAAGGAGATGACTTCTTCCAAGAATTTGCTGGGATAGAAGGGTTCCTCATCCATTGATTTGATTGATAGTGGAATTGAGTCAAGGAAAGCTGTCTCAGCCAGGCATTTCTTGAATCCTGTACTGAAGGATTCAGGATTTGAGCATTAGAACACCTCTGTACCTTTTTCTCATCTGACATAGTGGTAAGGGTGTAGCTTAATGCATCTGTGATTATTCAGTCAAACTCTATCCTTTCACAAATTTTACAGAAAATATGGGAAATAAGAAAGTTGAACCCAAAATTAACTGACTGTTTCAGTCCACTTGTCATTCTTGTGGTCAGACAATGATCTATGTAACTAAAAAAAATTTTCCCCCCCTCCAAATTTCAGGTAAGAAAATAAAGGAATAAAATTATAAATATGGTAAGTACTATTCCAAATACAACTTCTCGGACTATGATAATTTCAAATAGATTATATGTATTTAACTGCTAGTGTTGTGCTCATCAACCATATATAAATATGAATTGGGCCTTTGTTAAAAACTGTTAAATATTTGCTAACTCTGTGTGACTGAGAAAATTCAATATCTACCTTTGTACATCTGAAAATGCATTTCAATACTTTATTGAGACCAAGGAAATTGTGCCCACCAAGAAAGAGCTAAGTGATTTCCAATTAAACTTGGAATAAACCCAAGGATTCAGAAACTTATTTCAACAGAATAATTTATTTTGTCTATGGATAGATCTACTATTTGAAGAGAAGTTCTTTCCTTCATTTAGTTGATTGCTTTTGTGCAGTCTTATAAGGCAGTTTCCAGTGATGAATATGGTAATACTGAGCAATATCTCCTTAGAACTTCACCACAGTGCAAATCCAGCCCTTGTGGCATATATTTTATACGTACAATTTCTTCTAGAAAAATGCCTTATGATATATTGAAGAATGAGTGAAAGCACACAAATTGAGCACATTAACCCAGTAATATACAAATGTGAAAGAATTAAGTTGGCTTTAAACTCTTGTATGAATCATTGTTTCTCATTCCCAACTCAGTTCTCAAACATGTCCTTTTCAAAGGGAAAAAGAAAAAAGAAAAAAGTAAAGATAGTTAGAAATCAGATTATCATACTTAAAATCTGGTCTTCATTTAAGCAAAATGTGAAATATTCAGTAATATTTTTCCACCTAAGTTTAGATTTTAGCCATTTCTAATATTTTTTTTCGTTTCACATAATGCCCTCTCTCTCCTGCTTTTGTAGTGGCGTGTCTCCCATTCCAGAGAAGCCAAAAGTTTATGTAATGCAGTTTAGTTATAATGGCATTTAAGAAATTGTTTCTCAGAAATCTGTACCATGCTACAGATCTTTTTAGTGGGAACATGGGATTCTGATTATAAAATGGTGTTCCCTTTAAAATGCTAACAATAATTCAACCAAAAATTAAAATTTGCAATAAATTTATGTCACTTTATAGGAGCTAAATGGGACATTTTTATGCTCTAAAATCTAACCCAATCAAGAGAATAAAGAATTACTACATGTGCCAAATATTAAATATGATATAAGGCTTTAATATTGCAAATGCTATGGCCTAGATGTATATGTCAGTGTGAGCTATAATTTAGCCATGACTATTCATCTTGAGGTTCTATGCACAAAACCGAGGGAACTCATTAAAGATTTTGAAGAAAGCATAAATGTGAATGATCAGTAGCTGAATAAAAAAGAGAAATGACCAAAAATCAACAGTTGTATTGACTCTTTCTTGAAAATATACAGTAGATATGCTCACTGTTTAGAGTTCCAGGATTCTGCCTCTCTCTGTAAGATACTCACATTCGTCATAAACAGAATGCAGCTCAACACAGTGATTTGGTGTAGTCTCTTTCTCTATTTTGAAGTCTGATCAAAGGACAAAAAAACATTCTTGGGAACTTGGGAGCTTATATCTTAGTCAGCCAGCATTTAGATCTCAATTTTATCTCTGTAGGAGACACAAACTTCACAGGTGATTTGATTATTTTAATTACTTTTTTAATAAGATAGCTGCTCCAGTGAAATCTGGCTGAGTTATATAGGCTTAATAGTGAAATCATTAAGTTTTGAAACTAGAGGCTACATGTATAAGTAAACTAAGTGCATATTCAAGTGTTCATTATTTTATGCATAACTTTTTGTTCTACTAACTGTGCATCCTATGATGATTATAGCATACTTGATTAGACACAGTGTTATTAAAACAATCTTATTCTTAAATAATATGAGTATGCATATTCTCAGTTACACTGAGACCTCTGCATATTACTTTAGAAGTGTAGAGTAGCCTTAAACAGAGTTGTTAAAAAATAAATAATTTATAATTTTAAAAAATAAATTATAAATTTATTTATTAAAAAAAAAAAAAAAAAAAAAAAAAAAAAACCAACAAATCAAACCCAAACCAAAAAAGCAACATTCTTTTTTTGATCCTAAAGAGAGAACAGAAAATTCTGAAGAGTATATTAAAAAAGTCTCACAGACTAAGCTGGTGAGGGCTGGAGAGTGGTAGTTCAGATAGACTTCTTGCATACTACTGCAAAAGAGAAATCACAACAGTAAAAGTCGAAAGAAAAATTGGGTCATGGATGCATTAAAGCGTAGAAGTTATTTTTTTTCGCAGGGCTGAGTAACTGCTTTTTCTTTGTGATTAGGATCATGTGGGAAAAAAAAAAACAACAAAAAACGCTATGTTGTAAAAGAAAGGGAGAGTTGTATTTCACTATATAGTTCACTACTGGGGTAGAACAGTTAATTAACAGATTTTTCAAGAAATGGTCTCACTGAAGAATATCATTGACAGATAACTGTTTCTAAGAAACTTGTCTATAAATCATTTATTCAAAAGAGTAACTGGAAGTTTTGCTTGTCAGATTTTTAAAAGCAGAGAAGTGTTCCCTTGAACTTTTGCCTGACTTTGGCTGCCAATATATTACTAGCACCTGGGAGAAGCCTCAGGCTCAAACAGTCAGAAACACATGAAGTTTCATTTTGTTTTAATAAGGGTCCCCTTCCTGTAGTATACTTTGTTGTATTATTTAATTTATTCTACTATTAAAACTAGAAAAATCCAAAAATCTGTCCTACTGTCCAAAGACATTTGAACTTAAGTTTATAGTAAAAATCGCTCTCATTTTAAAAGGAGGTTCAGAATTTTCTAGCTTTTCTAATTATTGTTGAGCCATCCTCAGAAAATACTGTGAGTAAAGCAGAAAAAACCTGCTTGTGTTAGGAAGAACCACATGCGTGAACGTCACTGTGGAGAGACAGTTTGTATATATTTCTGATTTGCAATGGACCCGATTATTATTCATGGATATGCAAGAAATACTGAAGGAGAACCATTTCTTTTCAATGCAAAGAAGAAAGGAAGACTGAGGTACTCTCTCTATATTTCTGACTTGAAGGAAAAACGAGGCAAGGTAGTTCAGTCTTGACACCAACACAGACCATGGCCTTATTGCTCTCCTGGTGTGATGGTGTCATAATATTCTATGTATTAGTGGTTTACAAATATGTTTTTGGACTAACACAAAAGAAGAATAATAGAGCACATCTGTGGCACAAATGCACAGAAGAGCTCAGCTAACTGAATGTCCCTGTATCTAAAACCACAGCAGTTTGCTAGAACATGTTTTTTATTTGCTTCCTTTGAGAACTTCAGCAAAGAGCTGAAGCAGGAGGAAATAAAGGGATAAATATGATCTCATTACAGTGATGCTTCTGACAAAAGGTTTTATTTAACTTCTCATTTAATCATCTTTCTAGCTCCTGTTTTATATGAATAATTTAGTGTATATCCTCAAATCTTATAAGTTCAAATTTGAAAGCAAAATTCCTGAAGAGCACATTTTAGAAATAATTTGAATTGTTTGGAACCCTTTTACTGATAAATGACTTTTGTACAACCTTTTAACTTCTCCAAAAATCTCATAGTTAATGTCTCACTAAATTTCAAATATACATTGCAGTAAAAGAAGTTGTGACTATAAAATTTACTCTCTTTTGCTTATTTTTCCAATATTGTTTCAATAACTACTCACCAATATGGCCCCTATTTCCAATAATTCACAATGGTATTTTGACCAATCAGCAGAATAGAGATACTTATGTTCAGACAGTTGCAACATCAGTAGTGGTCTGACTGGCCACTGACTCTCATTTTTTAATGACATTCAAGTTACAAGCCACCACAGAGAAACAACAGACCTCATTCTTAAAACTGCAACTATATATTTGAACTTTCAACTCTGCCAAATTATGGCACAATCACAGTGTACTCTAAGTTCTCAGAATAAATAGCAGATACATTTTCTTCTGTGGCAGACCATAGCTGAAAGACTGTAAACGCCTTGCCATTATAAAGCTTGTATGAGAGTTTTGCATGATGCAAATGTCACAAGCCTTTAAAAGAAGGCCGAAAACACCTTTTATTCCTATTTTAGAGAGCCATAAGTATCACAGTGAGGTTGCAATTGGAATGTAAACTTTCTGTAGCCTGTTTCAGAATGCTAGCAATTGAGTTACTGTTGGCCTTCATGCAGACCCAGTTCCATTAAAGCATATTAAACATTTTCTTATCCTTAAGGATGAGCAATAAAATATCATGTGGGATGTATATATTCTCTTGCCAGCAGAGACGTAATGTGTAATCCAGTAGCTAATACAGATGTTTGGAAGACAAGTATCTAAATCTCTTCCTGACTGGTACTTTTATTCTATTTGGAGTAGGAAAAAGTTGATTTCCAAGCGTCTAATACTGTAGACCTTGGTGTGGAGAAATAATCTAAGAGATAAGATATGACTTCATGGGCTGCATAGTCAAGTTTGAAGACATTCGTGTACTGTATGCAGAATCAACCACAGGCCTAGTACAAGCCCAACATATCAGTCTGGTCTTTGCTAAGTCTTAGTTATGATATTAAACCTCTTTAATATTGTAAGGAGAGGATAGGAGAAGAGGGAAGGATGCCTACATGACTGACACTTAGGTTAATAAGAGGACATTTACTCTCTAATGAGTGGTTTTATTGTTAGCATCTTCATTGCTTGCAAGAACAATTTCACTGTTTTCTTAGGCTGGCTGCCACATGAATAAATCCAGCTACACACTTCTTCTGCTGACCCCGTCAACTCTTCACAGCCACTTATCCATGAGACAAGAACAGCATTAAGGTTTACCGGTGAGTAGGGTTCTGCACTGAAATATAATCACTGAAGATAAACCACTGACCTGTTTTGCCTTGTTCTTACTCATTAAAGAGCCAATGCAATAACTTTGTGGAGTACTAGACTGGAAGTCTTTTAAGACTTTAAAACATTTTATGTTTTCTTGGAAACTTGCCCAACCTGACACTTTGAAGGAATTTTTCAGTAACCTGCCATGGTTTATGCTGGATAAAGAAATTGCTTCCATACACTGAGTTAGTTCTACATCTGAATGTCACTAAAGGACAGTCATTCACACAGCTGTGCCTACAACACTATGTGTAAAACCTGTGCTGCAGTTTTTGATGACAGTTCATTGAGACAGGGACATGATAAAGTTAACTCCACAGTCATAAAGCCCTCATATTTTTTTTGTGTGTCCCACTACAATTGCAATCAAATTCAAGAACAGCAAACACAAAAGTTCCAGGAGGGATTTGATTTATTCATATGACCACCCAGGTAGGCCTGTTCTGCTGCATGCTTACATGTAGCAGTCTTAGCAATGACTGATGTACCTGCCTGTTACACCCTTCTTTCACAGCTTCCAGCCTAGGGCCTCAAGTGTGGGTGTATTGGGTAGTAATGATGCTTCTCATTATCCTGTTTCATTGTCAGCTTTCTTTGATTTCAGGAAAATCAGAAAAGACATATGACTTTCTCAAACTGAAGTAGTTTCTCAATTATAGCAATTTTTTATTCAAAATAATAATGAATTTTTACTAATAATTCCAGCAATAGAGACAAGCAACATAACAGGTAACATAGTTTCCAAAGATTATTCAATCAAAATGAAGCTGAAATATTGAAAGTTAGAGTTCTGTGAAGAAGTTTCAAACTTTTAATTATTACCTCACTCCCAAGTTGAGCTGCCTGTCCATGAGGTCTCTACCTCCATCCGTGTAGGCTATTGTAAACCAGAACTGTTAAAAATTACTATATGCAAGCATACAATAATTACAAAAGATTCAATTATTGTTAATTGTGATAGTTTTAATAACCAATTCAGAACTGACTGACATATAGATGAAATAATGTTTTATCCTTAGAATGCTATGAATTAAGATAATCAGAGAACTAAAGCAGGCTATCAATCCCACAGCAGTAATAATTATTCACAAAGCCTTCCAGAGGACCTTGATGGATTGGTCAAAATGGGACACCACTGCAAAGGTGGTGAAAAGTCTGACACAGCTCTTCTGGCAGCCAGTTCTTCCGGGTGTGAGGAGGCTCAGACATGGCAGATTCAGACTCTTCCGTTACAAGAGCACAAAATATGTGCCTCTTGGTTCTGCTAGGAGCATCTTTGGAGATAAATCACCTCTAATTCCAGTGCTCAGCCACTCAAAAAAAAAAAACTTTTTCCTGATATCTAACCTAAACTTCCCTCACCACAGATTCTTGCCATTTCTTTGAGTTCTGTCACAAGGGTAAAGATTTTTATAAGACAGTTTTCCCTTCACTGCTGGTTGTCATACGTCCATGTGGACAATATGGTAGTCCTAGTGATTTGTTAGTGTTTATTCATGAGAAAACATTTTTGAGATCCCGAGCCCAAAACCCACCCCCAGGGAATTTTGGGCCCTGTAAGTATGGAGAATCCTTTACAGTAAAAAACATTAATTATCACTAAAGAAAGACATTTGGTAGACAGCACAAATTGAATGTAACTCCTGAAAAGTGAGTCTGGAAGAGCAGATGGATATTTTAGGTATTCAGCTGGTACTCTTGGATGGATGGGAAAAAAAGAGGAGGGAGAAAAGCTGTATCTCATCAGTCTGCAGAAGAGCTTTTGGAGACCCTGCAGAAGGGATGGAGACCCTATAAAAAGGGCCAGAAGGGGGATTCAGGTAGCTACAGGCCTGTCAGTCTAACCTTAGTGCTGGGAAAGATCATGGAGCAGATCATCCTGTGTACTGTCATATGGCACATATAGGACAACCAGGGGATCAGGCCCAGCCAGCATGGGTTTGAAAGGCAGGTCGTGCTTGAGTAACCTGATCACCTTCTGTGACAAGGTACCCACTTAGGGGATGAGGGAAACTATGTGCATATTGTCTGTCTAGACTTTAGTAAAGCCTTTGACACCACTTTTCGCAGTTGGTGGGTTTCCCAGTTGGTGATGGATCACGTGGTGTTCCCCAGAGCTCAGTAACAGAACCAGACCTGTTAATTATCTTTGTCAATGATCTGGATGAGGGCAGTGAGTGTACCCCCAGTACATTGGTAGACAACACGAAGTTGGATGGGAGCGCTGATTTGCTGGAGGCTCTGCAGAGGGATCTGGACAGGCTGGATCAATGAGACGAAGCCAACTGCATGAGGTTCAACAAGTCAAAGTGTCAGGTCCTGCCCTTGGATCACAACAATCCCATGTGATGCTACAGGCTGGGGAGGGCAGAGTGGCTGGAAATCTGCCTAGCAGAAAAGGACCTGGGGTTGCTGGTTGGCAGTCAGCTGAACATGACCCATCGGTGTGTGCAGGTGGCCAAAAAGGCCAAGAACATCCTGGTTTGTATCAGAAATAGTATGGCCAGCTGGACTGGGAAAGTGATTGTCTTCCTGTTCTCAGCACTCCACATGTACATGTGGCACATAGGGACAGGGTTTAGTGGTGGATTTGAGAGTGCTAGATAAATGATTGGACTTGATGACCTTAGAGTCTGTCCCAGCCTAAGTGATTCTAGGATTCTATGAGTGCTCTGTTATTGGCAGACTCATCTGATAACTCTTTCTCTTACCTTGGTGTATCCTGGGCATGTGAATGCAGCTCAGGTATTAGGAAAACGACTATCGCGTCCATCCAATTTTGATGACAAGTCATATGAGCTTTTGCCAAATGGTTGAAGCACAGCCAAGCAGTTACAGAATCTGCTTTTCTGCTGTCTGAAGTGGGAGTTTTCCTCTTAAATCCATAGCAAGGGTTATATTAGCTATTCCTTGAAAAGAAGTACCCGCTTCAGTCTGTGTGCGTGGGTGAGTTTTGTCACTCTTCTAGTTTGACTATTGAAAAGTAGTAAGGGAGCAGAATGAAAAAGATGAACATCTGAGTGGCTAGCTTCAGACTCTCATAGAAGTCACTCCTTTAGGAATATAACTATCTTCTCTGCTCTCTCATGCTTAATGAAGCCTAGGTCTGCCTTCTGCTTGGTTCTCCTTTGCCTTCACCATCCAGGAAGAAGGGGCAACAGAGATATATCTGAAGTTATCATGAAGGATTTCTCTTGTTTCTATATATATATAAAAAAAATAAAATAAAAAAGATGCTCTGTCTACCAGCAGAGGAAAGGACAGAACACTGTTTACATGAGGACCCATGTCTGGAATAGAATTTCAGATTAAGTTTCCTTTTCTAAACATGCATGAGCAAAGAAATTATTAAGAACTATTATGTACAACACGAAAAGGTCAGTCATCTGAGAAAATAAATTGTTATGATTTAACTTTAGAAAATCATAAAAATTTGAAGATCTTGGAATGGGACCCACATTTAGGTATCTAACATGTCAAAGCATTGAAACATGGCACAGCCTTCTGGGAAGCTTATGAGCTTCAGAGATTTCTGGAGGGAAAGTAATAAGAACTAAAAGAAGATCTGAAATTCTTTTCTTGCAGGCTTACATTATGTTCTCTACCTTCACCCTATCACTACACATTTTGAAACTTGTTCCTGCATCATAATATGCCTCTTGGGAGAAGCACTGGGTGCAATAGACAGCAATCTCTGCCTCAGGGTAGCACCTGAGACTGATAGTTTCTCTGCAACGTTGCTTGGGGTTGTGTCCCTGCTTTCCAGACCTCCACCAGCACTTCTATCTTGCCACAATTCTGGCACTGTGCAGCGGGTACATACATATAGTTGTGATGAACTAAACCTGAGGTAGACCACATAATCATGAAGGGAGCTGGCTTCAGGCAACAGGGTAGGAATGTTGGAGGGAATGTGACCAGAATGGCTGGCTATACCTAGACTAATTCAGAGCTGTCTGATGTGGGTGTGTTCATAGAATCATAGAATTATAAAATGTTTTGGATTGGAAGGGACTTTAAAGTTCATCTAGTTCCAACCTCCTGGCCATTGGCAGGGACACCTTGCACTAGGCCTAGTTCCTCAGGGATCCATTCAACCTGGCCTTGAACACTTCCAGGAATGGGGTGTCAACAACTTCTTGGGGCAACCTCTTCCAATACCTCAACAATTTCACAGAGAATTTCTTTCTTATAGCTAAGGTAAATCTACCCTCCTTCAGCTTAAAGCCATTCACCTTTGTTCTATCACTGTATGCCCTTGTAAAAAGTCTCTCTAACTCTCTTGTAAGCTCTCCTTTATAGGTACAGGAGGGCTACTCTAAGATCTCCATGGAGCCTTCTCTTCTGAACAGCCTCAACTCTCTCAGCCTTTCTTCATAGGAGAAATGCTCCAATCATCTGATCATCTTTGTGACCCTCCTCTGGACCTGATACAACAGGTCCATGGCTTTCCTGTGCTGAGGACCTCAGAAACGGACACAGTACTCCAAGTGAGCTCTCACAAGATCAGAGAAGAGGAGGAGAATCACCTCCCTCGACCTGCCGCCCATGTTTCTTTTGATGAAGCTCAGGATACGGTTCTCCTTCTGGACTGCGAGTGCATCTTGCTAGGTTGTGTTGAGCTTCTCAACCACCAGAACTCCCAAGTCTTTCTTCTGAGGGCTGCTCTCAGGCTGTTCCCAGGATGTATTTGTGTAAGAGTAGCTGGGGGTGAGTTTTCCCCTTCCTTCTGCTCCATTCTTCCTCTCCTCTTAAAATTAAACCCTGTCAGGAGTCAGACTGAGGTGTCAGCCAGGAGAAAGCTGTATTCATTCTGGCTGGGTGCCACAATTCAGTTCGGCTGTGGGGGAGCTCTTTACACCAGTAGAGGAGAAGGCTCTTACACCCTCTTCTATTTGGAAAGCTTGCATCACCCACATCTGCAATGAAGACCCAAACTTCAGGACCCTGTTTTTGAGTCTAACAAGTTCTGTAAGCCACTCTGCACCCCATGACAAGGGATGCTAGTTGGTGAGCTACCAGCAGTTTCTAAGCTAACATAGTAAACATCACATTGCCACTAATGGCAACAGCAAGATGAGAAAGCTTATGTGTGTCCTCTCTGGTGTAGAATCAATCAATTCTTCCCTGATGAGATTTAATATATATTAGGAAAAAAGGTGGGTTTTTTTTGTTTTTGGTTGGTTGGTTGGTTGGTTTTTTGTTTGTTTGTTTGTTTTTGTTTTGTTGTGTTTTTGTGGATTTTTTTTTTTGTTTTGTTTTGTTTGTTTGGTGTATATATATATATATATATATTTCTCACTTAGGTTCTTAGGAATAGTATTCTTGAAGTATGGCTAGCACTTCCCAGAAGTACTTTTCATTACATCTTGCACCAAACTCTTTCTTGATAATTTCCTTTCCCCACTTCCCTGCCCCCCGCCCCCCCACAAAACAAAATGTTGAAGAATTAATTCATGTGTCAGATATACCCATGCCAGACTTTTATAGATTTCTGGATATTTTCTGAAATTCCCTGTCCACTTTTGTTCTTTCGTTAACCTTGCTTTTTTATCAATTCCCCTGTAGAGTACAACTCTCTTCCTAGATGCAAAGTTATCATAGACTTTGTATGATATACATATAAGAAAAAAAAAAGACAAGTAATTTTATATTTATTTTTTTCTAGAAATTGTTAATTATACGCATACTGAGATTGGAAAGTCCAAAACAAAACTGTCTTAAAAAAAAAATCTCTAATCTCTTAGCAAGGAATTAACAATCATTTTCGAACCACAAATTTTCTTGGACTGCCAAGGATCTAGAGAAATGTTAAGTGTGAAAGTATAATTAAGTGAAAACTTTTTCTCCTTTGCTGTTAGTTCTCTGTGTGACTGTTCTTTCTACAGTGCTATTGAAAGATCTTAGCATCATTCATAAACCAACATAAGTTGCAGAACAGTTAAATGTTTACTCACTTGGAATTTCTTTCCATTGAAGAAAGGAATAAAACAATTATATATAAATATACATTGTAAGGCTGTTATAGTGAGCTATCATGCATGAACAGCTTTTACACAACTATACACTCTAGTATGCACTGAAACTGAGTAGTTGCCACAGTACTGTCACACCAAATGTATTTTTTTCAGTGCAGACACTTAAAAATCAAGCACTTGTGTTATAATTATACTACTTATACTGAGATTGTGACAATACATTGATTTTCCATTCTTTTAAATCACAATTACCTGTTGTGGCGATGAACATTTTTCTTTGCAGCATCATTTTTATTTTAATTCGTTCAGTATATTAGAACAAAAAATGAGTTTTGGGATTCCAAATTGTATCAGAGTTCACTGACAGTGAACTGTAGTTGTTTAGGTTTATGTGATGGAATTACAGACACAGTGAACATGAGATAACATCTTGATCTGAAAATCCTACAGTGAAAAACTATATTATTTATGCCATATGATACTTTGGAAAGACAATGATATTTCTAGTTGCATATTTGAATAACATTTTCATCTAGCTCATTCTGATGAACAAATCAAACCAAAGAAAATACAAGAAGTATAATAACCAGTTATTCACACTCCAGCTCAGGTAAGAAAACTTGCCAACATTCCCTGCATGTTCAGGTATAATTTTTCCAGTTTTGAAATAGCTAATGATATTATTTTATTAAATTCCCTTTTTAAGAATAAGCTATTAATTTTCAATGTGTACTATCTTTACATATTTTATATTTAGTTTGGTTTTATTTAATTCCCCTAGCTTTTGTATGAACAAATAAATCCTGCAAAGCTTTCTTCTTTAATAACTTTTCATGTGACGATAACAAGGCATTTACTGTAAACTAGAAAAAAACCAACAAATAAGCATCAGACCAAATAGAAATGAACATTAAACAGCTTCTTCTTTTTCTGTGAAATCTGGCTTTCAACTGCTCTCACATTTCCCCTGTTTCAATTCTAAATAAAATTTCCAAGATAGTTAATTGTCTGTACTTCTGCTAATGAATAGTAGAGTGTGGAATAGTGCAGTTTATGAACTTATTGTGCCATTATATATTAAAGCAAATATATGTTGCAAATATATGTTTGAAAAATCCCATGGAAACCTATTAGCTGATTTAGCTAGGCAATGGCATAATTCTATTTTAATAATTTCAAAAAACTTCTATGTTTTTAGCTAGTCTGTGAAAGTAATATTATCTATAATCACTCCTAAGTTTTGTTGGGTGTTTTCTAAACTATAAGAAAGCAGGCTGATATTGACATTTCATTTTTAAACATTATATGAAAGCAAGAAAGCACTATTAAATACCCATTATAAATTCAGCATGACATTTTTTGCGTAGCTGAAGTTCCAGCTGAAGATGTAGCAATGCAGGGACTGGACTTCTACTCAGGCTGTGGGTGACTTTCTTACTTTCCTTGTGTTGCACTGAGCAAGGGACAGGCAAAAGACTCAAAAGACACGGCCTCCATTTGTGGCTCCATTATTGGATTTTTGGGTTACTCAGTTTCCCTTGCTTGCTCTTTGTGAAGTGGGATATTAGCATTGAACTTTGTACTGTGTCCTGACATCCACAAGTAAAAATATAGAGCTAGGGTTTGTGTCACATTTCAATTGAGTTGTGATGAGTGTCTCATAGTGGTCCAAAGCTGTTTCCATAATGCTTGATGTTCAAGCAAAAGAGCTCCTGAAACATGTTAACTATGTGGGAAAGTGTGAAGGAATAAGGTAGAAGAGAAAGTGGAGATTCTCATATTATCAGATGGCTATGTTTTATGCCAGTCAGAGCACTGTACA
This sequence comes from Margarornis squamiger, assembly GCA_035222235.1. Taxonomy (NCBI): domain Eukaryota; kingdom Metazoa; phylum Chordata; class Aves; order Passeriformes; family Furnariidae; genus Margarornis; species Margarornis squamiger. The sequence goes on along the minus strand of JAWWTY010000077.1, from coordinate 87,015,349 downwards.
AAAAAGATGTGTGCTGAAAGCTAAAGATCAGTCTTAATTTTTTTCTACTTGAGATGCAGCCTTATAACACAGTTAACTTCATTCTCTCTTTCTTTCATCCCAAGTTTTTCAGTCTTTTTTTCCATATGACCCATGGGGGAAAAGAAGAAATAGAAGTGTAAGAAGAGGAAAGACAAGTAATGGAGTTATGAAGTTCATGAAAGAAGGAAGACCACCTTGTGAGTTAAGGAATGGGTACAGAACAGAATGAGTTAATAATGTCTGACAACCAATTGTCAGGAAAAAGAGAAAGTCTTTGGAATCACCTGACAGTAAAGTAAGACCTGAAGACTTCTGTGAGATTATAGCTCTAGAAATGGGATGTTTTTTGTACATTTTTTTTACAACGCTTTTAAACTAGTGAATAGATAGACTTCATGCACAGCATGTAATACATTTATCACTATTCTCTGCTTTCACTGGTGTAGCTTTTACATTTGTGAAAAGTCAATGACTGAATTTAATACATTGTATCAGTGTTTCCAAATTCATAAGTTTTCCCTATTTGGTGATGGAACTATGCACAGTCAGTTGACACATGCAGTTTATGATAATTCCGTGATTAAGATGAATGTCAGGAAAGATAAATGCATCTGACTAACTGGTCTCTGGTCAGAACTCAACTCTGCAGCGTTTGCAAAGCATCGAGCTAAGTAATTTCACATACCAAATGTGACCCAGTAATACACGAGGACATACTGCTTGTTGTGACTTTCTTTGCACGGCAGTTTTGAGAAATTATTAATTTTTAAGGAGAAAGAAGAGATGGAAAAGACTGCATGTGTGCCCAATGACACATGCCTGTTTGTGCCTAATTCATTGGAAAAATTGCTCAAGAACTGTTCAGCCATGTTCAAATATGCTGCCAAGGTCAATGGGACCTTTCCAAAAGTGCTGGTTATGTGAGGTAAAAGTGCTTGAGGCTGTTTCAACTTAAGCATTTTGGATATTTATTTGTTTTATTTGGAGATCAGATAATCTGACTGTTTTGGCAGTTCCCTCTCTGAGCATTACTGACAGTATATCTTGGAAAACTCAGAAGAGGGGTTTAACCAAGTGTCTAGAACCCAACCCTGTATTACAAGGCTGCATAGTACAGATCACCTGAGGGTACCAAAAAGTGTATTCAGACACCTCAGACTTTCAAGTCAAATTCCATTTTTATGATAGTGGTAATCCAGAGACAGAAAAGAGGTGTGAAAGTGCAATAATTTCTTGTCCTATCAGCATGATATTGTATAACTCCCAGAAGGCATCTAGAAAATGTGGAAGAGTTGATTTGAATTCTGAAGTGGACAATATGCATTTGCAATAAGATATTTTGAAAACAAGGAAAGAGAACAATAGTACTGTGTACCAGCTGCTGCTGTTTTGTGTGCCTCTGGAAACAGTAGATGGGTAAGAAAATCTACCTAGTTAAATACAGCTTTTGTGTGTACACATGTGAGGCTGTCTGGGTTGGATTAAAAGGTTGTAGTGAGCAGGTAAAGTTGCTGGATAAAACCTGTCCACATTCACCTTAACTGTCTGATTTTCCAGCCATCGTTTGTGCCATGTGGTTTGGGTATGGTTCCTAACTGCTGCAGACAAAGAGATGCTCCTTCAGCAGATACTGAAAGAAGGTTAGAATTGAAAGAAATCCAGCATTTGGCTAAACTTTGAAGTTTAACATAGTTCAAGAAGAGAGAAGAGTGTGATCCTGCTCCCATGACAGCGAGTGTGAACAGAAGTAGGCAAAAAAACCCAAACTTTGTTTCCCATATTTCTCTTAATCACTAAGCTTGGAACAAGTAAGTCATATATAAGCAAGGCTGCTCTGGGTGTGGTTTGGTTTCCAACCTGATTGTTAAAAATCACCTCCAGCAAGCTTTCCTGCCCTGGCCTTTTGGACTTGCAATGTCTGTGCTTGGCTTAGCAGGAATTTCCTTTGCCCACAACTTTTGGCTCCTGAGGCTTGGACCTGGAAAGGCTGATGTGCAGCCCCACCTCTGTCCTTGGATGTTCTTGGAACTGGATGATATTCCTTTGGCAGGAATATCCCTGAGGCAAAGCAGGGTGATGATACAAGTTCACCTCGTTTACTGGAATGTCGCTTGTACCATGCAGTGCTTTTTGCATTGTAATTATTTCCTGGGGGTAATTGCATGCTTTTTTAGACTTTCTTTTGCGCTCCCATGCTCAGCTGAAAAACTGCCAGAGGGCATTGCTGAACTGTTCCCAAGGAGAACAGTAATGTCTACTAGTCACTCTGACATTATTGCTATTTATAAATTCTAAAGAAAAGAAAATAAAGGATTAGATATTGCTAACCCAAATCCATGTGTTTGGTGTATGGAGCTAGTCTTATGGCTGACTGTTCTTTTCCTGACCATGCTATATCTAGAGTAATCCTGTGCTCTGGTGTGAAAACTTGGGCTACTTACTGGTGCTATTGCACCAGTGGATGTATTGGTTATGTATCAAAGTGGTACAAGAAATCTAGCATTGCTATGGGTCTCTCTTCACATGTATCAGTTGGGAAACTTATCCAAAAGGAAAATTATATACTCTATACGTCCAAAGAAGTGATGGAACATCTGTTTCATCTGGATGAACCTTGGGGTTCAAGGGAGGATCTTTGAATCACAATTCTTAGATGGTGCTGCTCTCTGGTGCTGGAGCTCAGTACCACCATTTCCTCCCAAACCTCTCTAGCTGTAAAATAAAGGTTTTGGTAAAGTCTTAGTTATTGATGCTTTTCATTATCTATCAGGATTAAAAAATAAATTCAGTGTACCCAAATATTTCTCATCTTCAAAAATAATTATTTAAATGTCTGCCTAAAAGAAAAGAAATGCAGTACAAATACAGAACACTCAAAACTAATCTACCTTGAAGGGGTAAAAGAGATGCTCATTTTGAAACTAATGCAAAGCATCTTACACACTCTGTAGGAGTACATAATAGACTACAGTTAGTTATGAAAACTAAATAGCAACTAAAAATATTAATTAGTAGTAAGCTTTCTAAGCATTGTTTTCACATGCTAAATTGAAGAATTGTTTTTACTCTTTTTATTAAGAGATTAGCAGTTCATTTATCTCATTTCAATTCATACAACCTAACTCCGTTGCTTACTATTTAATAAGAACTACCACAAATTACTTGGAGAATGATTGTTTTACTGTTCCTAAAAAATTATAAGTATTAATTTAGAGTAATTTACTTGCCTTGCTAAAAGTCTCCACCTTTAAGGGTAATTGCTACAACAGAGTTAAACACACAAAATCCTCCACATTACTGCAAACATCCACTGTTGTATGCATTATGAAACTTGCACTGTATCCTTATGAGTAAACAGAGGAAATTTCATCTTACTTGTGTGTTAGCAGTAGAATTTTACTTCCACACTTAGAAACCTTAACATAGCTATGTACTATAGCTATACTCATTCAGTTCCTTTATTGTTTCTTGAGGAAAGTTAGTATAAACCTTACCTAGAGTTTCAAAGTGTAACAGAGGAATCTGTGGGGAAGAGCTTATTTTCCTTTGAAAGAACAGTCATTAACCACATACAAGGAAACTCAGTTTTCGGTTCTGTTCTGTCTGCAGTTTAACCATTTTCAAGTTTTATATAGGAAAGTGCCCAGACTTGGTATGTTAATTGTACCTGAAGAGTTTGTATGATCACTTCTGCAATCTTTAAAAGCTAAGCTTAGAGTGAGACATGTTTATGACTTTTCTGCAAATTAGTTCAACAGAAAGTTTCAGAACAGTTAACTTCTGCCACTATATTTGTATGGGATCAGGGAGGAAAAGGGCTGAAAGGAAAGAAACATTAATAAAAAAAAATAATTTTGAAAGCTAGTGGGAAAAGAGAGAGAATTTTGAGTGTCATAGAGGGAAATAACAGGAGAGAAATTTTTTTCCTTGTTGAGTGAGGCAGTTTCTCGTCATTTATGGAACCTCTGAAGTATATATATAGACATGTGGAAGCCTATCCATAAGCCTTTAGTACCTGCTTGCAGCATAATGCCACCTTAAATGCTGCCATACTTGATTTAGAAACCACAGAGTCTGACAGAGATGGAGCAACCTATTCCGTGGATTAGAAAAAACACCGAAGTGAATGGCACTCAAGAACGTACCCTGTGCATTTTGTTTAACTGGAGCCTGGGTTTTCCTCCTGACTTGAAAATGGCTGAGAACTATAGCCTTTCCTTTGATTTATGATGGGGCAAAGCACACATTTCAGAGCTCTTGAGCAAAACTTATGGTATTTTTTTTTTAGCTATATACACTTTAGTAAATAATGGACAAGATAGCAGAATTAGAACTGTGTAAGGTTGACTGAAAACAGTGAAAAAGGAACTCCAGGTAAACTCAGCCACCTATCTGACATCCTGCTGTTTTAGAAGTTTGTTCACTGTATCCAAAATAGTATTATAATTTAAAGGCTGCCACATATGGAAGATGTTAGCAGTTTCCATTGCCTCGTTCCACTTGATAGACATACCCACTGAACCTCTACAGGGTCTGTTCCAAAGTAGGTGATTTGTGAAAAGTTTTCATGCTTCTGGTTCTTATAAAAACTGCTGTATAACCAATGTATGACTTTCATTTTGTTTTTGTTTCTACAGCATGAGCATTTTATTTTAGAGAAAATATGATTATAACATTGCTCTTAAGTCAAAACGTTAGTAGGTAGAGACCTCCTCAGTAAAGTCTGTTTAGTCATTAGTACTATCTGCATGACAAAATGAAAGCTTATTTCTAATACAGAGTATTTACATGATCTTTATCACTTGTAACTATTACTGAAAAACGATAAATTAGGCATACACTTTCAAAATAACACCTGGAACAGAACTCCCTCTATAAACTTGTTTAACCCTTTATTTTTTTAGTGACAGATTGGAATTTATTATTTTGAAAATCTTGGAGCACCTGGTCTATGATTTTATCAGAGTTATAACAAATGCCTTGGAGGCGAGGGTGGGGGAATGGTTAGAACAGGAACTGTAATTCTTTAAAAAGTGCCTTTTATCTTGAGAACAAATTCAGTTTGAAAACTTAAAGCACTCTGGACTGCAATTCATTCTGACAAATCAGTTCTTAAGGTGTTACTTATATTGCAGTTAAATAATCCTAACATCCCTGCTGACTGTCTAAGTTTAACCTCTGACCCTGAGAAATCTGATTAAGAGAGAAAGGTGGATGGAGAAATACACCAAGTATTTGTTGCATTTCTCTCCCCTCTGAAACAGTTGTTGTCATAATATTGCCTACATCCAAAATGCAATGATATGAAGTTAACAGTAAATTTAAAATAACATGGACAATTTAAAAGTTTAAGTGACTTGTCCAAAACTTGCTTTTTAGGCAAATATGGTATATGAGATTTGCAACTTTTCTGTTATCCCAGAATCAAACTGCAACACTTGCAGATGCAACAGAAGGCTAGTTTAACTCCTTCCTTCCTTCTGTGTCACAAGCACATAATGATGAAAGTTTCAAAGAGACTCCGTTTTGCTGTCAGGCTTTAAAAATGCCTAAGAGCTGATTTTTCTCAGATGTTCTGCCCAAACTGATTGGCCCTGATCGTGCATGGCACTGGTTACAGTGTCGTTGTCAGTGGGATTGCTAGTATCATCCCAGAACTGGGTCCTAGGAAAGTTACCTGTCTGCTAAATGTCAATGTTGCTCTTTGACTGACTCATTAGTTGGACTTTGACAAAGCTAAGCTTGAGTGATCATTTCCATTTGATTTTTTTTTTTTTCTTTTCTGTTAAGAGCCCCCTGTCTTCAACGTTGGACTAAAGCTTTTATTAATGCAACTGAGACACAGTATTTTTGTGCTAACTTAGATATTAGGCTTGCTGCTTAGCATGTCTAAGATTAGTCTGGCATGAAAGTTCAAGAATGTAAATCAGCACTAAACCCAAGGTCAGCTTAAAAGGTTCACTTTTTTTTAAAAGATCACTCCATAAAGGAAAAAGAGGAAGAGTTGTATAATTCAAGAACACATTTCTGTGTCTGCAAAAGAAGCAAGTGCACAATCTGGGTAGCAAAGGAAAGATGGATTTTTGCTCTAGTGCAGACCAACTAATTTTGTTTTCTTTCCCATCTGTCCTCCATGTGAGTCTGTCCACATGAAAAATCCCACTTGGTGAAGCCCCACAGGGATGGCATCCATATCACAGCAAATGCTGGGACTATTCATCACTTTGGTGCCTGGGATAATTTTACAATAACCTTGGCAGGCACACTTCTACGAAAGATGATTTTCAGCTGTAGGCCTGAAACCAGATTAGATCTTGTTGTTTAATCACCAGCATAGTCATATTCCCAATGCTCTTAAGAGAAGTTTCTTTGTGCTATATATTTCTTCATTCCAGTGTTACACTTTGGATGCATAAAGGGACTGCCTATAAACTCATCTGAGACATTCCAGTATTAATCTTGCAGAAAAACAAAAGGGATAGAATTCATGCGATAAAATTAGTCTAAATGTAATTTAGTTGTGACTAGAGTTTGTCAAATATTTAGAGTTTTTGACCTTCATAAAAGGGATAAAGGGTGAAAAGTATGGGGTTGGGGTAATCTCAGACAGAATAGATGAGTAACAAAGAAGCTTTCAAAAGAAAGTGCACATATGTCTGTATGACAGTGAGATTTATGATTATTCTGAGTTGTTCACTTCAAAGTCTGTAAGAATGATTATTGTAAAATAGAACAAGGCAGAGCAAATTTCATATTAAGAACAAAGAAAAATTATCACTGAAATTTATCCACAAAAGCAGAGTGGAAAAATGAGCTGAAGCCATTCAGATTTACGCATGATTTAAGACTAGTGGCATGCAGAGATTTCTAGAAGAGAAAAGTGAAGGTAAAATGGGGAAAAGTTCTTCCTTTATCTAATTGGTCTCTACTTGGTTTTGTAATAACACATTGCAACTAATGCCCCAGGGTCCAGTGTTCCCTGAGGTTGCTGAAAGCCTCTGATCAGACTCTAATAAGAACCTGATCAGGGTCCATGTGAGTGCACTAGAAGCTCATTTCAGGTTGAGTTTCTTTTTAAATCATAGGTTTGGGAAAAAAAAAATCCCTGCTGTTTTCAAAAGACATTGAAACACAGGTGTGAGAGATACGCAGACTAGAAACAGGTATTTTCAAAGTAATTGTTTTGAGGACCGCTCTGCAAAGTGCATGCTCACTCACTTCCTAAGCATTGACAAAAGCATGGCCTATTCTTGCTGAATGTAGGTTGATTTATGCGAGTGAAGACAAATGGTTCTCAGTAAGCAATCATCAAATTCAAAGTGAAACTCTAGAGCTTTGAACCCACATGACCTGAAGCAGAAACTAGTGTTCACACCAAACCTTGCAAGGCAAAATTGCTGTGTTTGGAAGAAATATCAGCCATTCATCTGAATAGTCAGGAGTAAAAAATAGTGTCATGAATATCAGGAAAACAAACTCATTATTTTTAACTTATGAAATTTATTGCCACATAATTTAGCACTCTCTTATCCTTTGAAATAACTACATATTATAGGATGTTTTGTGAGAAATAAATAGACTGATGCCCATTTACCTAGGCAACTGGAGCAAAATTTTGAAGAGTGCATGTACACTTACATTTGCTTACAGGAGTATAACAAAAAATGTAAGGGAATTCAAATATTCCTGCTCATGGACATACGTGGTAACAAAATTTTTAATTCTCATGCACGAATTCTGTGAGAAACTTGCTTCAAAACTAACCATGAAGCCACATCTCCAAGTACTGAAAACATGGTGATGATCAGTCCAATCTTTTGGACTTAGCTTAGTCAAATAAAATTGACATTACTTTTCAGTGGAACTAGAATTCTGCATAGAGAAAAACCTCTGTAGGTGTACCTGTACAGTTGTATGTGGGGCTCACCATCCTGATAAGGGGTGGATTAATTCTTGCTTCTCTAGGCCAGATGTTATACTGCTGGGCCTTCTGTGGAAAATCACTGTGTGCCATTTTCTTTCCTCACCATTCCTAAGAAGTTCCCATTTATCCTAAGGCTAATTTCCATATTCCAGAAGGCACTCACTATCCCTGAAGTTGTGTAAATAGCAGCTTTCTACTTTCCTTCTTTCCACCAGTCCCCAATTCCGAATACTTTTTCTTTTCCCTTTGTCTGGGAAAAGACATGATTCAGGATGTCTACCTGTACTGAGCAGAAGATCTCATTTAGGGTTTGGTGGGGTTTTTTTTTTTTTATTTGTTTGGGTTTTTTTCGCTTGTTTTGTTTTGTTTTGTTTGCTTGTTTGTGTTCCTTTCCTTTTTTTTTCTTTTTTTTTTTTTCTAAATTATATATTATAGTTGGAAGCCTTGAACACGTCCCTTCACATAGCCAAAAGTTAGTCCTGTGTGAAATCATTGCAGAAAAGTAAATGGATTAAAACCAGAGTGAGTTTAAAAAAGAACAGCTAAAAGGAGTCATCATTGCATTCAGTCTGTTACACTATCTTTTGCAAGGGCTTGGTAGGGTTATAGAACACCTATGCTAAGAAAGTTTGTACATGATACAAAGACTGGTGGATTTATACCTATGAAGAATCTGTATGAGTTCTAAATATTTTGATTAACCATGTCAGGAAAAAACAAACCACTTTAAGATGGAAGGACAGGACTAACAGAATCCTCATAGTGACTAAACTGAGTCACATGTAAGTATCACTTGCACTCCTTCATATGATGATCTAACTCTAGGAGAAAATTTTAAGGCTGGCTGTGATTTATAAATTAGTTTCCAATACTTAAGCCATTATTTCCAGTCAAGCTGCTACCATTCCTACTGGTTGGCATGGCATGTGTAGCAAATGGTCTTTCTAGCCTGTGTGGATCCTTGAGGAGATCCTGGAGTCACGACTTACAAATGTTGCTGCTGTTTCCATGCCTTATTTTTGGGAAACAAAAACTGTTTCTACAGTTTCTTTTGGGGAAACTTTCTACATTGAACCAAGAATCATCCTGTGCCTTGACACTTTAGTCATACAAGGGCTCTGTAGACACATTTCCTAACTAGTCATCTATTCATCACTTCTGCCCCTCTAACACCATTGTATGAAAGTGTTAGCAACTCACCACTCTGGTCACCCTCAGCAGGCCAAAAGCAGAAGAGTGGAATAAAATTCCTAAAATCATAGAAAAATAATGTGGATCTCATGAGAGCTAGAGTATATATGTCCAGGAACAAGGAGGGAGAAGGTGGTACTGTCCATATCTGGCAACACATCAGTGTGACAGCACAAGGCTGTCAGATGCTGAGTGAATGAAAATGCTATTCAGTCTCCCAAGAGCACTGTTTATTTTCTCAAGTGAGGAGAGAGTGTAAAAAATTTGCGGGAAGCATTTCTGTTGAGATCTGTGTTAAAAGAAATCTAGGGCTCCTTCCTCTGAAATAAGATTTAGGAAAATGAAACATATTTAATTTGAAGCCAGAAAATCCAAAATAAAATGTACATTTTTACCAGTGATGATAATTATAGGAGTGCTGTATTTTCCATCACCTGAAACCTTTCAGCAAATACTGGTTATGTTAGTGATTATCTCTTGTTCAGCCAGGGGTTATGCACAGTGTTATGCAGAAAATCAGATTAGAAGCTCATAATGGGTCCTTATGGCCATAAAGGTACATGAAAGTCAATGGCACAAATTTGCAACAGTCAGTGATTTGGTTCAAGGCTGAAACTTCTAAACACAGATTTCTGTTTTCCATTCTGAATGATGAAATGCTTAATGCGACAGGAGCTGAATTCTGGCTGCAGTTAGATTGATGCAACTCTGGTAACTTCAGTGGAACCACAGGATTTGATCCAGGGACTTTTCAAAGCCGTCTGTTTTGACAGAAGCATTATTGCCACTTAACCAAAAGCTTTTACCTTGAGAAGCTTGTTACCACCAGCATTATTGTAAGGAGTGGGCATTTTCTTTTTCTCTAGGGAATAAAAAATAAAAAAAAAAAAAGAAAGAAACATTTTAAAGTTATAAATGCATCTGACTGGTTTTACTATGCCAAACACAAGAGTCTGTTGTTAAAGCATATAAATATCTGATTAAGTAATCAAAAAGAAGTATATGATTCTTAAAAATCAAGCCTAAATTCACTGGCTAGGGATGCTGACAAACTACGAGAAGTGCTTTGAGGAGGCGTTAGGATAACTTATTGTCATTCAAGTTGCTATCCAACATACCAAGCATAATCCCACAACTTTACAGGTGGAGCCACATTGCAGCTAGTGACACAGACAGATGACATATTTATTAGCTTGTCAAAGCTTCCTCTGTTTATGGAAGACTCACCCAGCTAAACAAAACAGTCTGCTTCCCATTGGCTAATTGAGCTGGCCCCTGTTGAGAGCCTCAGCAAAGTGCTTGATGAGGCATAAAATGATGATTAATTAATTTACTGCTCAGTTGATCATCAAACTGAGAGGTTTATGATTCTCACAGCGGTCAACACTCTCTCTTCAATGTGCAACAGCATGAGCAGCCTTAGCTCTGGCCTGCTGCTGCCTTTGCTATGACCTGAGATATGGTGGCTTAATTCAGGGGAAACAGGGAAAAAATTAAGAGAAAAGTTTCAAAAGGGATGTACACAGCAGCCTCTTTCAGAGAGGCTTGTGAGTGCCAGAATGCTTCTCACAAAGGGGCTTTTCATATCTCAGCATTAATAAAAGCTACTTTGCTGGACATCAGTTTAGTTCAGTGGATTAAATAAGAATCCCTGTAAAAATAACAGTTTCTTGTCTGATTACATGACTAAAAGTCAGAATTAGAATGAAGTTATATTGAGACTAGAGGGCTCTATAAAGGGCTTCACAGTTGCAGGTATAAGTATGTTAAGAGACATCAAAATGTCAGTACAAATACTGAGCAAGGCTCTCTTTTTTATTCCTAGAGAAGAATTTTAGTATTTTAAAACTTTTTTTAAAAATCTGTTAAGATTTGAATATTTAATAAATCTGTGGCAATCTGTGTATGGTGGGCAACATATTTAAAAACATTATTCAAAAAACATGTCTTTCCATTTGTATGCACTTGCAGCTTGTGTTGCACTCACCAAGTGTTTTGCATAAGCTTTTGTGTGCAAACGTTTAAGTATTCGCACTTACGGTATGACTAACTTTTCTCTGAAATGTTGATGTAGTGTCCAGTGTTTATTCCCAATATGAAGACAATTAAATTCTGCTTAGTTACAATCAATTAATTACAGAGTAATGACAGGTGAATAAATATACATATAAGAAAGTACTTGAATGACATAGTCATTCAGGTATGTTTTATAGCAGACATTTGGTTTGATTTTGCATATGATCTAAGTGGTGGTATATATATATATATTGGCATGTGTATGCTAATGTAAACACATTTAGAAGTTTATTTTTTCTCTTTTCAATAAGGCTGTCCTAGAGTTACTAGAACTAGAAGACCCTAGGAAAGGTCTTTGAAATGTCCAAAGGCCTGAGCATCCGAGTGGGAAATAAAAGGTTTGTTAGTATAATGGGAAGAGTGGATCAGTTTGCACATTAGAACAAGTATGTATAATCCATTCTTAAATAGGGTTCTGGCCAGAAAGAACCCAGACTGAAAATGAAACTGTTTAATATAACTTCAGCTGTTTTATTTGGCTCAAAAGAACAATGAGAACAGTAAGCAAGTGCAAAAAGGAACTGAGGTAGTACAGTCACTAGATCCTTTATTTATGAACTGTTTGATTCTGCTTTTAGGAAACTTGATCTAGTTTAGATTAGCCAGTGGAAGTAGTCTCTTTTTCTTCAAAAAGTAATGCAGAGAAACATACATTAGCACTCGTACACAGAATAGGCTACCATGAGGGAAAAGAACTCAAAACCCCCCAGCACAAAACCAATAAATTCTGATAGAGAAATTTAATGACAACAAGAGAAAAAAGATGGAGTGGAAGAACGGATGAAATAGCAATGTGTTCTGAGAACTTGCATCTTTGTCAAGTAATGGAAAAAATCTCACTAAGCAATGTAAATCACAAAATTGCATGGACCTATTCAAATAAAACACCTTTTAAAATCCTACTCATCTATCTTTTGAAAAAAGCCATATTTAAAAAAAAAAAAAAGAAAAAAGGCATAGATGAGAAATTACTTTAAAAATATTTAGGAGCAACAGTGGCAAAATATTTAGTGTGAATATTTGTGACATGATGTGACAGAGTACACTAATGTTGGCTCGGGTATAAATGGTGTATAAATGGCGACTGTTTAGAAGTTGAAGGTCTTTTGCCTCTAAAAATGGGACTACTGATACTGTACAGATTGTATAAAAAGGAGATCTGAAAACAAATTTCAAAATCATTATCCAGTCAAAGAGACAGATCTACTGTGACCTGATGCAAGCTTTATAGTCATACTTTCATATTTGTAAAGTGCTACTGGAGACATTTTATGAGAATGATATGGAATACAGTAACTTGCCCAGTCAAGAATACAGGCAGCAGAAAAGGTAGACTTAACTCTGCCATGGTCAGATATTGATTGTTCATTAGTTATGCTTCTTTTGGGCGTCTTTTATTCTACTTTATGTTTATTCCTACTCCCAGTAGGAATAACTGCATAATGGAAGCTCTATAGCTCTCTCCGCAGTGGGCAATTTTTGCATGAAAATTTGTCCACCTCTGAACTTTCTGATATTTCCCCACTCTTCTACATCTTATCATGGTCTAAAATTCATCATTCTGTAACCATATCTGCTTTCTCTCATGCTTCTTTTTATGATCCTCTTCTGAGGGTCTGTATAAAGATTCATAGTGCTTCATTTTTATAGCTTCATAAAATGTAATGGCAAGAAAACCATTAGCTAATCTAGTTGACTACCTTTGAAACATGGGCTGTAGAATTTCACCTGGTTATCCTTGCACTGAGCTGAATAATGTGTACTTGACTAAAATGTATCTTCCAGATGGATATCTAGTTTTGATTTGAAGACATCAAAGGCCACTTCCCTGACAGTTTTGAAAACATCAAAGAGTACTGAGCTTATGGAAGATAAAAGAAAAATGAGCTAATTGCCTGGATGCTAAAGGGAAATTTACAGCAAATATTTAGGTCCCATTCTGGCTTTTAAAAAATCTGGCTTTCTGGAAAGACTACAAGCCATTTTTACATACATATTTAAGACTGACTTTCATTTCCTTCCCCCCCCCCTCCCCTAAATCCAGGCCTCAACTAGTCTTGAGAAAAAAGCAAAACAAAACCGATATTGCAAGATCCACTTTAGGTTAACGCTGGCTATTTTTGTAAAGGTCAGGCTGAAGCAGAGGAAAATGATCTTCACGACTTCAAATACAGAATGTATCAAACTCTTTTTTTTTAAGTTGTAAGCTAGGAAGGGGAAGAGAAAGGAAAGGGAAGAGAAAGGAAGGGGAAGGGGAAGTAGGGGTTCCACCATCTCAAAAAAATTTATAATCTTCCTTTAAAGACTGTTTTCTTTTTTCTTCACACTGTCTCATAGCAAAATAAAGGTTTATATAATTTCCTTCTGAGATGTGTTTTCCTGTAACTTAATGTATTTTTTTTAAAATATCACGTGTTCTATTTTCCTACTAGTAGAAATGAATAATGCTAAGAACACATTCTTGACCAATTTAATTAATCAGTAGCATTGTAGGTCAGACATTTTGACATGTCAAGATTTTAAATTATGTCTAATTATCTCTAAATTAAGCCTTTGCATCTTATTTCTGGCCTTTTTTGAGGACATTCAGTTTTGTGCTGGAGTAATCAACTAACAACTTTTTTTGAGTTCTAGGACTGAGGCGTCCCTCTGAACTAACTATCTTCAGTAGTAGCTTGAGCCATCACCTGCTAGCTGGCATGGGCACAACTTGATAATTGGAAATATTTGATTAAAAAAATTCACAACAGATTGAATAACACCATTGAAAGAGTTAAAGAATTTCTGAAATTGTTGAAACTAGAATCAAGAATATTATAAAAAATAAAGTTATGTTTCACAGAGCGAAAATACCTGGCCCTTAAAATAAAATGAGAATTTCCTAACAGCAAGGCTGAGAAGAGTGAAAAATACTTTTCTTATACTTATTTCATAGATGAGCCTTAAAGGACTATTACTCACTGCAGCAATTACAAAATAAATTGAAATGAATGAACAGTTTTACTTGGTTGAGGTTTTATCTTCACAGAATGTGACTATTCCTCAGCAAGTGTCACTCATGACACTCTAAAAGTTCACAGTTCCCCATAATGATCTCTGGAGAGCTCATGTTAATTGCAAACAACCATTGTCTAATCACATTCTTCTGGCAGTAAGTTCAGCCATGAACGGTGGACAGCTCCTGGAAGAACAAACTACCTCATGACTTTTCCCAGGCTACATTCCTACAACGTAGCCATGAGACCATGGTAAAACCACAGAATTTTATCACATTGCTTTAACAATTGATGGCTTTTCCATTAAACACGTGTTGTGGTACATCGTCCGCTCTTCAAGTTTGCAATACTCAAAAGACAGTCATTGATGATGACATCTAGTCTGATATCCCCTGTGCACACTCATTCATCAAGATTCAAACTATGCCTGTTGAGAAATAAAAAGGAATTTGGCCTATTTCACTAAACCTGAGGATTTTTGACAGGTACCTTTACACGTGTAGATATAGATGTATATATTTCTTTGCCTCTGTGTGTGTGAGCATATTATGGCATAAATGTATTGAATGTGTTATTAAGTAGTTGTTGCAACTGAAGTTAATGCTATAGAATCAGTTTATAAATATTAATTTAATCAATGACTAAGTGCTACTATACCTTTTTGTATCATTATCTTTTTGCACCCCTATATTTTGCACCCTTCTCCTTTAGCGTCTCCTGTCTCTATGTGAATCATTCTAAATTGATTCTAATTCAATTTTCCTTTCTATGTTTCATCCATGTAGTAAGTAAGAGGGTGAATCTCACCATTGAACTCTGTGAAGCTGTGCTTTCGCAAGTTCACGTTAAACCCTGCTTTTTGACAATACCTTTGATGGTGATTGTTTAAGCGACTGAAACCTCTCATTCATGATAATATCCACTTCAAATATACTATAATATTTTATAATATTTTATAATATTTACTTTTTTTAGTTGAAAAAAATCTTACTTATTCACTGAACCACACTACTTATTCCCTAAGAAATTTAATGTATTACTAATTGTTCTGTTAAAGCTGATACTGGGACAATGAAGAAAAGGCAGAAAACACACAGTTCAGTCTGACTTGGGAAGCACTGTGGTTATATCCACAAGGACAGGTCATCCATTCTGTTGGGAAGGAATGAGTAGATTGACTAGAATGAGGCTAGAAGGGAAATGTCATATTACTATTATAAATAACTGTTCTTACTCAGATCTGGAAAAAAAACCCCAACAATCAACATTGGGAATAGAAGTGATCCTGCATAGATCATATCAAATAAAAACAATTTGTCAAATATTCATGAACTGACCTGCTCTGAACCTGGTGTACTCTTTTCTACTTCTCTATTTGTATTGAATAAGTAAGAAATCATTACCTGAAATTAGAATCAAGGCATGCAAAAAGTGATGTAAAAATCTATTAATTGAAGGAGATTCTGGACAATCAGATGACATATCTACTTGCTCAAAACATATTTCTGCATGGAATTTTCCAATCTTCTTGTTTTCTTTCAGTAAGACTATCACAATATGCTTGACATTTTGAAGACTACTACAAGACTACTTTGTTAATTTCTTTCCTGTTTTAGTTAAACAATATCAGTCCTTGGACCAGGACCCCGTTTAGAAAGGCATAATGCAGTTGAAAATTTTGTTTCAACAGCTGTAAAACTCAGGCATATTCTAGATAAAATATAACAGAAAATCTTTCCATCCGTGAGTGCAGAACTGGTTTAATATATAAATGTTTGCTTAAACTGATGAGCACCTCGCTGTGACAGATCAAGACAGCTACCCTAACAGTCCTTGACAGCTTTTCATTATATGTTCCTGATGATCCATTTGCAATTTCAAGCAGATATGTTTGGGGTTTCTTCTCCTGTAGCTGTAGGTCCACTAGGTCCATTAAGTACTTTGCACCTACCTTTTTTTTTTTTTTTTTTAAGATTACAGTCTAGTTTCATGGGCAGAAAATCACAAATCTTTGGATTTTTATACAAACATCACGTTATTGTTGTTGTTGTTTCTGTCAGTGTTTGAATACAATAAGATGCATTTCTTGAGAGCAACAGAAGAAAGCATCCTCTCTCTCTCTTTCTAATATAAAATCTAGTTTCAGAAAATCAGCAAGTTTCTTCACACAGCCAGAATGTGAATTAGATATGTGTAGCTCTAAAAGAACTGCATCTTTATTATCTATCACCAGATTGAAAACCTTTTATATTGAAGATAAGTTTATTCCTTGTAACTTAATATGCCCTCAAGCTTAAATTTTGCTGTGAAGTGTGGGGTTTTTTTTTTGTTTGTTTGTTTTGCTTTGGTTTTGTTTTTTTTTTTTCCCCCCACACTTTTCCCATTTGTTTTAACTACATTTAAAATTAAAACTAATGTAATATTGGTAAAGTCACTGTCTTTGGGAAGAGTCTTGTGAGACATTTACTAGGACTAGACTTCTGTATTTGTCACATTGTAAATTAATATAAACTTTAAGCCTATTGCTGTGAACTCAAACACTGAATTATATTGGTGAGTTTTTTTTCAAAGTTAAAAGATCAAAATATTACATTTAAGCTTAACATTTTTGTGTAATACCTTTTATTTTTTCCCCACCATAAATACTAATATGCTTTCCTTTGGCTTTTCTGTGATCCATTGACATAAGAAAAAAAAAAAAAAAAAAAAAAGAAAAAAAAGCCTAAATGATCCTGGTTAAAATAAATCAGGAACCAAAATTCTTCTGAGCTTCAAATTAATTTTTATCTACATATATTTTTAGCAAACAATCATCATAAGTTTCAAGAGAGTGAGTAGGAATTGAGAGCTACTGTATGTAGCAGAACTTGGCCATGCTCTACTGTCAGAAACACTGACACTTTTAGAAAAAGTAAGTCTTAAAAGACCTATCAAAGCCAATGAAATAAGAAAACAAATAACACTGTAAATTAAAAAGAATAAGTGTAGTGTTTAATGAACACTTATTGACCAATAACCTGCAACTAATGTAACTATAGATTTTTACTTTGGCTATTCATAGCTCTAAAAGGCAGTCATTTGAAGCTGTACAGATAATAGAGTGAAGTGATGGCTAACAGGAATGCATTTTATTAAAAGCTAAATTAAATAAAACTAAATTGGAAAGAGATGAAAAAGTCTGCTTAGTTTAATATACCCTTGGCTGTTCATATTGTTCAGTCTTGATGGCCCTTTAGCATGTAACATTGGGAGGTCAAAATCTTAGAGCTTTTTTTTGCCATTGCCAGCATTTCAAGGAGAAACCACAATATCTTACAAATAACCTGTAAGCTAGAAATGCCCCTTAATGAGTAATGCAGCTGACCTTTTAAAGCCATCCAATAACAAGGATTGCACATTGCAAATTGTGCACTCCTCATGTGGGACGAAATTGGACAACCTTTATTTATACTGGGTATTATCTCACCATGGACAGAGCACTTTTTATTTTAAAGAAGAGGTCTCCTTTAAAATAAAAGGTGTCCTGTCATTTATACCAGAATATAGATAAATCTTCAGCAACTCAATTTCTGCCAGAATAAAGGGAAACTTAGAGTCTCAAGACCTAGTCAGAGGAAAGATCTATTCAACCACTTAGTCCAAACATGGCTTTTCTAAGATGTTGCAACCCACTGATCACAAACACAAGATATGATACACATTTACCAAATCAAATTGCATGGGTTTTATTTGTTAATGTAACGAACTTGTTTCAAATGTTGTAGAGCTAAATAATTTTCCATTATAAATCTGTGCAAACCATGAAGCAAAACCAGGCATCATATGTCTTACCACATATCTCAATATCAGATGTGGTATAAGCAAATAAATACCTGGAGATAACAGTGCAATAGTACTCTGGCAATGGAGCAACATGTTGAAACAAACTGTGCTTTTAATGCATTTTACATTTAACTTATTTCAGTGAACTTTTAAGTAAAATTTCCCATCAATAAAAGCCAAAAACTGAAAAAAAAAAAAAAAAAAAAAGAGAAAAAAAAAGATTTCATACAATCAGCTATTTTAATTCTTAAAACCAGATATTGTCTGGGAGTGAGGACCTCCACTTATTAACTTTCTGTGCACATTATTGCTGTGTGGAGGGTCTGTGTGGGCCTGCCAGGTGTTTGTGGATGTCACACCAACCATCCTCTGGCAAACTTAGAAGGGCATGGTCTGGAAGGTGTTTTCCCCTTAAACTTGCAAAACTGCAACATGGAAAGCAGCTTGACTTTCTCAGATCGTAAAAAGTTTGTCTTTGCTATGTTAAAGAGACATGAGGCATCTCTGATGAGTTCAACAAAGCAGGAATGCAAGCATGTGTTAAATATGTAAAGTAGAGTGCCCCAACCTGCCAACGGGAAAATCAAGTTATAACTTAGCAGCAGCAGAGCAGTCAGTTTGAGCACCCTGCTTTGGACTCCTTGGACTTGTGGTTTGGAAATTGAACTCTTGATGAATTAAAAAAGATAAAAATCCTTTTCACTCCTTACTGACAGTGTGAAACAAACTAACAAAAGGGTATAGGACAGGCAAAGTACTGCTGTGACTTCCCCTCTTTATTGGCATTACTGTAAGGATTCAGAGATAAATATTATTGAGTGTCCATATAGCACATCAGGCTGTAACAACCAGTCATCACATTCTCTTGAGAACATTCAAAAATATTAGAAGACTTAGGATTTGGGTGCACCATCACTCTAACTGTGAGGTTTGTTGTCAGGCAGTTGTAACATCACTTTGGAGTAGGCAATGAGCCTGTTCATACCTGATCTCGGGCGAGGTGCTCAGAGAATCATAGCCCAAGCCAGAATTCCTGGGGCAAGTTGCCACTGCAGTTGTGTTAGAAGAGATGATCACCATTTATCTCTCCGTACTGTAACTACAATAGTCTGTTTGCATTTTCTGAGGGTGAAAAATGAGGCAGGATTTCAGAGGTACTTACAGAGGTTGATGCCCAGTACCCACTTATACCATGGAGAAGGAAAAAAGGATAAGTCCTTCTGAAATTCCCATAAAGTACTTGATTTTTATTTTTTTTTTTTAATTTTGTCCATGGCAAACATAAATATGCAAACTGCAGTAAATAATTCCATTTTTAAAATACACCAGTGTTTTAATAAAATCTTTTTTTTTCCTTTTTTTTTTTTTTTTTTTGCCACCAAATGGAATAGAGCACAGTCTAGCTAACAAAACAGTGCAGTAATTCTATATTTGTGCATTTTTGAATTCTGTGATGGTTTTCATCTAAATGTTACTTAGTATAAATCCTGGGGGGCAAGAAGAACAATAATCTAATCACTAAAAATGGTCCATTCTTCATTCCTAATACACTAATGCAAAAATTAAGAATCAAAATGTATTTTAAGTTATATAGCTACATGAACAAAAACTAATTGAAATAGCTAACTAAAGAAGTGTTTCATTTTGTATGAAGCCTACATTTGGTGAAGAAACAGCATGTTTTCAAGGCCAAATCATCAAATGCATCTTTGTTTGGGAGGGTGGGTGTGGGGGGGGAAGGAAGAAAATAAAGGAACACAGACCCAGAGGGAACTGAGTTTAAACAATGTTCTGTGCATTCTGATTCAATGTATTATGATAGTTGGCAATGTCTTTCACTAAGTCTATGCATTTTCAGTACTTGCTGGTTTAGGTGCAGTTCCCATAAAAGAGGTAAAGGTGAGTCCTAGATTGTTCCTCCTTGTCATGCAGTCTGCCACAGGGAAGGCAGACAGAACAGCTCTAAGGACTAGCACAAAAGGTACACAGCTTTTTATCCAGAGAGCAATGCGGGAGATCTGCAGAACTTTGGAGCCTGAGTCCAATTTAACTGTCCCTGGGGCCAGGTAACTTCAAGGTCCAGGGTACAATGTAATTCAAGAATTGTTGGATTAGAAATGAGAACTCAGATGTCTTCTTTCTATATGTGTTTTGCTCAGTGGGTTAGAGTCATTAAATTTTTCCCTCCAACTCCACTGATGTTGATTTGTCTTTGCAAACATAGTTTCCACTAATATGATGAAAGAACAATTACCCCAGCAAATTTTGTAAGTGAGTAATTATGGCTTTCACTTGAGAAATCTGGATTGTGAGCTGAAAACTGCTTCAGCAGAGACTGGCAGTCAAAACATAGCAATGAGCTGACTGTTGTGTCCTGTTGCCTATCGGGAGATGACTACCACTTCTACACCTGTAAAACTTTGTGTGAATGAGCTGTCTAATTTGCTCAAGTGTATAAGCAGATTCTGGGCAATGATTTCTGATATATCCAACCCCAGAGAAGGATGGGTTATCCCTCAGTTTTTTACAGTTTGATGTCCTGCATTACAGGTTCCCTATTCAGTATCTGGTATAACCAACATGTGATGCAGGGAAAGGTGGACAGAAATTTCCATGAATAATTCTTCTCCTCATAAACCAATTTCTGCTAAAGAGAGAAATAATTTCCTGAACCCACAGGTAAAGCAGAGAAAAGCCATTGTAAATCTACTCAGGCCTTGAGACTGATCTGGTCCAAAATGTATGCTGCATTCTTCTTTCTAAATGTGTTCAGCCATAACTTGACCAGGTGCTACAGACTCTTCTTTCTCTCAGTGTCTGTAAGTGGTTGGTTTTAGCAGCTCGTGAGGTCAAACGTTATCAGTTGGAGTCTTGTTCTTAGGCTCCTGTTTCCACATCTTTAACCAGATATGGAACACAGGGATATCACAAGTCTTTGGCATCCCTGATGTCACAATATATAAAATCCTTATCATTCCAGCCCAATGTGCCACTCAAAGCAATTATTAAGGAGATGGAGCTTGGAGTAGCTCTCACTGGAGCCACAGCCAGTAGACATAATTAACTTCAAAAGCAGGAAGCTGGGAGAAATGTAATAGCCTTTTAATGAAATAGTCTTTTTTTATGCACAAACTACTTTCTTTGGGTGTTTTCCTGCAGCATAATCTTATGTTATGATTATACTTGTACTGACCAAGGGTGCATTCAAGAAAAAAGAAAGAACAAACAACTTTTAAAATTGAATACATGAAGATGTAAGTGACACAGGGAAATTAAAACTCAAGGTGAGCTTCAAGGCAGCTGGACGTAGGGAAACAGTGAGCAGTGGCAGTGATTGAAGAAGGGAAACTGAAAGGAATCACAGGCCACAGACTTCCTCAGAAGCTTCTCCATAAGGCACCACAAAACAAGTGTTGGCCTGCCCCCTCCTCATCAGCCCTCCTCAGCAATATAAAGCCACGGGTGCTTTTCTGGGGCTTGCCCTTTAAATGTT
The DNA here is from genome assembly GCA_035222235.1 of Margarornis squamiger. NCBI lineage: Eukaryota > Metazoa > Chordata > Aves > Passeriformes > Furnariidae > Margarornis > Margarornis squamiger. The sequence continues at coordinate 86,993,826 of JAWWTY010000077.1, read as the reverse complement.
TTGGTTAATGTCAACACGATGCCATTTCTGCATGTGCAGATGCTGGAAGTGCATGAAATGTAGGTTTTACTAGTATTTGAAACCTAACTTGAGAAAAACTTTAAACCATGGTTTGTAAAGGTTTGGCTCCATTTTAGTGTAAATGGTGGAGTTATGCATACCAGTGGATATACATCTTTTTTCCATATGGTCACAAAGGGGTCAGTCCAACACTATCCTCACTGGATAAAACGTTCACAAGAAATTTATTCACAGCCATTCATAGGTAATTTTACCTTATTGTTACCCAAGGTGTGCACTTAAAATTCAGAATACGAAAAGGAGCAATAAAATCTATTCAAGACAAACTTTATTCCAATTCTTAAAAACCAAAAGGACTGTTTGGTTTCTGAAAGTGCCTTTAATACTTCAAAATCACAGTCAAAAATTGCTTTCCACTACAGGCTCATGATGCCAAAGCACCATTGTGCTATAAACCTCAAAACCTTTCTTATGTTAAAGAGTATCTCTACCTTAGAAAAGTATATGGAAAAAACCCACAAACAACAAACTCCAAACAAAACTTTGCCATTACATAATGAAACAATTCTGCAGCTCAGTAAGGCTATTAATGGAGAACAGCCTGGTAATGTTTTTTTGTCAGATTTTCCAAGGAGAATTCTGCCTCAAATGCCTTCAAAGAAAAAATCTAATGTAATCTTCAGAAACAGGCACTTAGATACACCAAATCAAACCACTTAGGACTTCATAGGTCATCTCTGTCTTAAAATCCACCAGGTCATTTCTGTCTTAAATTCCACCAGGGAATTAAGCAACAACTGGTACAGATTTCTGGATTATACTCACTGTCTGCATAATCTTTTTAGAAAGACAGACCAGTAATTTCATTATCTTAAATATTATTAAGATGCAACCTCATAGAACAATGCCATCAAAATAGGGATATTGATCACATGCTTATCCAAAACAAGCTTTACTAGTGGTCCCAACTGGGGAAGAGAAATTTCTACAGTGGTGATCCTTCTGCTTCTCTGATGTCACAGTCTGACAATCAATATTTTACTCTTCTAAAGGGCTCCGAACATTTAATTTTTAAAGCAACTATAAAGCACCTTTATGATGTGTAGATATTTGTAGTGATATTTTGGATTATTTTAATTTTTTGAAATTGCTTTAAAAAAAAATTTTCTTTGTATATACGTATGTGTGTGTGTATGTATGTATGCAAAATTTTAAATGACAGAAGCATAATAAGATGTATTGTATTCTATGAACAAAATTCACATTTGGTACAAGCTAAGCTAACATAATGCATTCCATGTTATATATACTTTATACTTATTATCCCTGTATTTATTATATTTATTATCGTTTTTGTAATCTGTGGGTTTTTTTCCTTACTATTTCCTTAAAAAAATGAAAGAGTTGTTTCTTTAACTGAGGATGATATAGGAAAAAAATTGGCCGTACTTGTGACACCAGCTTTTTGCCTCCTGCAAACACTTCAAAAAGTAAACTAACTTGCAAGAGTGTTTACTAATTCAGAAACCCCACATGAGTACTGCTGAATATGGAGACTGGCTTCTTAATTGCAGTTATGCAGCTTGACAGTCTGATTCTAACTTTTACATATGCACAATTAACTAACAGCAGGATCATCCCATCCTTCAGCCAGTCTGGTCAGCTGCCCAGAGATGCTAAATCAGAGGGGTGGTGTGCCTGGAGCACTTTCCAACACAGTTTCTGTTACATTGGTTGTTAGCTACTCACATACAAAGGAGAGGATTAACAGCATTGTTTTTTCCACAGTAATGATCAAAACAACTTGGGATAGAGCTGGGTAACTATCCTGGCACATTGGGGTGGTTATGTGTCAGATATTCAATGTTGACAAAAACCAAACCTCATATCAATGAACAACAGGCCTAAGTAATAATCAGAGAAGACAAGGGAATTGTTGAAATGGTAGAAAAGGATGATTATTGCTTGGAACTGGAGATCTAATGCCAAAAGTAGCCCAAGGATGCATCACAAAAGCTTATATAGACATTCTTAGAGGTTTTTTGTGGTAGGCCAAAACCCATGCATTAGTAGCAAGCAAGACTGTCCAGAATTCAGTTTTTCTGATAACTAATCCTGGAAATTAGTCGCCAGGTTATCCTTCTGAGTTTGTTTTAGAAGTCTATTAAAATACGTTGAGCTGATTACTCAATTAGACATTGGTTCTTATTAAGTGACTGAAAACACAGAGTCAAAGAGAAGTAGACAGACCCATTTGTGAATTATGATGAAGCTGGCATCCAAAAGACTTTGGAAGGGAATAATTATGAAACGTTTGTCATTTCATCATAACAGTCTGTCTTCAATCAAAGCATGTTGTAAATAGAAGTGTTCAGAAATTATCAAAGGAAACAAAGTTTTGTCAAAAAATGCTACTTCATACAGACTGAAGTCTTTCATTTAAAACATCTTGGGTTCAATGAGGTTTTAGCAAACTTAAGACAGAGTTCAAAGAGAACCTTGCCTGGATTCCTGCAGTGTCTGCCTGGGCTACGGACATTGGAAACAGTCACCACAGGTCAGATCAAAACTAAATTAAAAAGAAACTTCCAGTGAACTTGGAATCCAATTTTGGGACAACTTTGCTTGTGAGGTATTTTTTACTGCAAATTAAAAAAGAAAACGTTATATCTAGCAGCTACATCTCAAGAGGGTGTTTCTTACAGAATAGATTTTTATCCTTAAGAAGAATAACATGAATGATTTAAAATTAGAAGAATACTACTAAAAATGCACATTGTTCTTCCACTGTAAAGAGATTCTGAAATTAAAACAAGTTAGTCTAAAACTATTAAACAATATCTGCATTAAATATATATAGGTAAACCACAAAATTTCTAGTGTTACTGATGCCTTGTAGCTCTTCTTTTGCTATATTTGGTGGCTTTGGAAAACCAATTACACAGTGTTCATCACCAAAATGTGAAGGGAAGACATAAATTCATGCACACATAAAATATGGGAACAGTGATTTTACATAAATATGTTCAAGGTCAGCATCTATTCAGGAGATAAATGTATAGAATCTCAGAAGAAAATTTTTCCATATCTCTGTTCCTTTAGAATTATTTCAGGTATCTCTTGATACCATTATTAAAGCAGTTTAAGGTTGTAATATATATAAGCTATGTAAATAACGTACATAAGTATGGATCTTTAAGTATCCAAATTAATAAGTACATTTTTACTTGGTGGTGATAAAACCATTAAAATATGCATAGAATATCGTTGCCTTTTTTTTTTTTTTTTCGCCAAAGTAACTATCAAGCATAAAGTATTTACATATCTTGTTGGTATATTTCCACAGCACAGTTAGTAGATTAACTGGAGGGTACACACCCAGGCAAATGTTCATCTTGTGCAAGATACTTAACACAACACTGTCTTTAAAGCTCCTAAGAGTTTTCAAGTGATTATTTTGAAATCCAGGATTGTTTCTCAGCCCTTCTCTCTGTACTCAAAATAAGAAAACTGGTGTGTTTCTTATCAACTTGTATGAAACAAAAATCCTATTGAAAACTAAACTCATTTCAGTTACATGCTGAAGTGATTGTGCTAAAGGGCCTTACTGTATAAATGCAGCACACAAGCCAAAAACAATACAAGTGTTTAGCTGCTGGCTTTAGCCAGTCTCTTTCAGTGCAAATCATAATTGCTTTAGGACTTTCTGAATCCACTTTTGAATTCAAAGCTTCAGACAAATAATTGGATTTCCTGAAAACATGCTGAGCTATGTTGCTCTCCCTGTCTTGCTTCATGTCCTCAGGGCTCCAGTCTCTGCTTTACATCAAGCTGCACCTAGTAGGCTAATTGGAGGGATGGGTAGATCACTCTGCATTAACATGTCCATCTGTATTAAATAAAATCTCCTCAACAGTCTTTATCATCTTCACCAGAATTATCACTTCAGAGCTGAAAAAAAACAGGGAATCAAGTAAAAATGTCTGTGTAATTTACCAATGGCTTGGGTGTCTTAGCCTGGTAGACCTATGATCCAAGCCAATTATATTCTAGCTGACTTATTTTTACAGTATTTTGACATTGTGTACTCACTTCATGTGTCTCACTGACTTCAGGGCAGCTTTAAATATGCTCTGGGCTATCTGCCTAGACATTTTTAGCTCTAGGTAAAGTACAGTTGAAATACCCTTTGAGTTTGATCTGCGAGGCTTGTAAATATGTAATATCAAAGATTAAGCCCTTCAGTTTCCCACTATTGTGACAGGTGTACAAAAGATATCATATTAACAAATGAGGTGTGGCTTTTTCATTGTTGTTATTTAACATTAATAGCATGTAATAAGCTGCTGACCTTTTTTTCCCCCACATTTGTGGAAACGGAATAATCCAGCTCGAGTGGTTGCTTAGACAAAAAAAAACCCAAACGTTCATTGCTGATGAAATCTCTGGGGTCAGGTTTGCACTAAGAGTTCTCCTGGCATAGCTGTGCTCAGAGTCTGAAAATATTCACACCTTCTTGCTGACCTCACTGTGTTGGAAAACACTGAAACCCAGTACTATGAGGGCACAGTATTGCTCTAGGGGAGGTTTGGGCGGCTTCACTTAAGACCTCCAAGGAAATGGCATAAGAATGCTGACAGAAATTCTTTTATTGTGCCTCAACCAATTTGCTCATTCCTTAGCACACTACTTGCAACCTCATTTGCTACTGCTACCATATTTAGTTATTTCTCTCTTTGCTGTCCCAACATATCAGACAACGGAGACACCTCTCCAGTCTTCACAAAAAGCAGTTATCCTCTGCAATCTCTCTCTATTAGCTTGATAGGGTTTGACTTATAGTTCTGGTTCTCTGAGAACTTTTTTTTTTGTTGTTGTTGTTTCTAATGAGCTGTTTAAAAAGGTTTCTGTGTTCGTGGAGTCTATTATTTTGCACTTACTACCAGCAGAAACCATTATGTGTAGATGAAGTTGCAAATACTGCAAAGAAGCATGCATTAAAAGATTAATGTGCAGAAGCATACATACCTGACAATCTTTTCCATACTATTGTCTTCTGGTCTGGGTCTGCAAGACTTTGAGGTTGTTTTTATCTCCTACTGTTTGTATTTTTACATGATGTATCTTAAGAGGATAACTGGATCAGACCATAAGACTGGTGCCAGAATTCTGTCTTCTGTCAGTTGCTAGGAGGGGAAACAGGACTAGTGCCACCTGCTTGCCATGAGACAGCAGGCATCAGCAAACCATGAGTCACATCAGGGCTTACCTCTGCTCCATGTCAAACCTGAACAGATTTATCAACATAGTCCCTGTACTGACCCTTTTGAACTCCACAAATGACTTCTAGCCATGCTGAAAACTGACTATATATTCCTATCTCTGTCATATCTCTTATCCAGTTTTCACTTATGGAGAGACTATTTTGCTGCAGCTACTCCGTTTCCTTCACATCCTGCCTGATTCAGAACTTCCTTGTCTGAGAGAAGATCCTCAGTAAGCTTTTCTTTTGGCACTGTAGAGGTTTCTTACTCTTGGTTTGGCACAGCTGGGGTATTGTTACAGTCTCTGCCAATTATGGATGGATCTTATTACTGAGGTTAAGTTTTAATCCACCCATTCTCACCATCATTTGAAGATGTGTAATAATTTTGACAAACCTTAATGGCCATTCCAGATGCCCATTTATTGTGGAGTGACCCACAAACTATCACATTACAAATGGTCACAAAAACATATTCACCATCTGTGATGATGTTTGAGTTCTGTATGCAAATTTTAACGTATAAACCAGGAATTCAGTCTTATTTGGTGATAGAAAAGTTGGTCAAAATTAGAATTAAATCTGAATATTAAATAGAATATAGCATCTTAAATCTTTAGCAGTTGATACTTTTTTTCAGAAACCAAATTTAGTCTGATAGGGAAACCCTCTGTGGACAATGTAGCTGTGACCATTATAGATTAGACTAGCTTTATGGGTAATTTTTCTACTTTTCTACAGGTAAGAGGTATTAAGATGAAGCTGTGAAAACCTAAATCTGAGTCACAACACACAATCATGGGTTCACAGGATAATGCCGGTAGAAAGATACCTCAGGAGGGCTCTAGTCCCACCTCCTACTCAAAGCAAAGTCAGCTATGAGGTCGGACTGGGCTGCTCAGTGCTTTACCTGGTCTTATAAACCTTGAAATGCTCAAGGACTAGGCTTGCACAATCTCTGCTTCACTGAACCTCTCCTGTTTCAGCTTATGCCTTTGACTCTCATCCTCCCAGCATGCACCACTGAGGAAAGTCTGGCTCTTTAGTGGTGGAGCTAGAGTTAGTCCCCTCAAAGCTGTCTCTTCCCCAGACGGAACAAATCCTGTTGCTCCAGGCCCTCCTTTAAGGGGGAGTGCTCCAGCCTCTGACCATCTTGGTGGTTCCCATGCCATACCAACTTCAATTGATCAACACTTTTATTTTCTGAACCTAAAACTGGACTCAATATTCTAGATCATGCAATGTTTGCTGAATGAAGAGGAAAAATAACTTGCCTTGGCCTACTCGCTGTACCCCTGTTGCTGTAACCTAGGATGCAGATGGATAGATATGTAGATAACAGGGCAGGATAGTGTAAAGGTCTAAGCTATGACTTCAAAGGCTTGGTTCTTCACAGCATGAGCATGTTAGGACAGGGAAAACACTGCTCAGCTGTTTCAGAAATAACAGTGTGATCAGTGGCTGCACTACTTACAGGGGCTTTAAGTTTCAATCAGCTGAATCACTTGTGTAAAGATCTCCAGGTCACTCACTTTGATGAGCACCTTGTGCTGAAAGATGTTCCCTGCACAAGCAGAAGATAGAGGTTCGTTGTGACTGGCATCTAAAGGCAGAAACAGCAAAACACAAACTGACTTGAAAGGGTATGTGCTTAACCTTGAATATTGCCAGCCTTGTTTATGTAGAATTCTACTTAAAAAAAAAAAAACAAAAAACAAATCCAACAACCAATCAGTAATAAAGTCTCTCTGTCCCTGTTTTCTCCTGGATCAGGTTTGTCTACTATGAGATTTGTATTGAAAGAAAATAAGTAAGTGCACAGTGCTAAATTTTATCTGTAAACTGAGGTCCATCTTGTTGTGAAGCTGAAATGAATTTGTCATATATAGCAGGTTTTCTGTGACTGTTTAAAATATGAGCAGACATCCTCCACAAGATATCAGTGGTAAATACTTGATTGACATAATTCTTTAAGGAAGTATTTTAAAACTCTGGAGTTTTAAAAATTGCTTGTAAACCTCATACTTTGATATTAAGGATGAAGATGCAAACATTTTCCTGACACTGCAAACATGTTAGCAAGGCTGTAGTCAGGAAGAAACCCAGAAACCTCATGCCTGTGTTGGAACAAATCAAGCTCGGCGACAAGTAGGGAGGAGGTTTCTTGGTTTAGGGAAAAGACTGGATTGTCCTTATTGGTATTACATGGAAGCTCACAGGGCTCTGCTCTACTGCTTTCTCATGACCTTGTGTAAATTAGCATTTTATGACTATTCTAGGCAGAGGGCAGTTAACTGCTTCATTAAGAGAAGGATGAGTTTCTCCTAGCTTTCAGGAAAAAAAAAAAAAAAGTTGGCTTTGCATCAGAATAAACATGTTGTAGAGTCCAGATGCCTGCAGCCAGTTATTATTTAAGCAATAAAATCCTTACAGCCTTTTGGCAGCAAGCCTTATAGCTTTTGTGGGAAAGGAAGAAGTTGTATTTTTTTTTCCTTCTTGCTATTTCATTTATATCAGAGAAATGGAATGTCTTTCACAGTTGATTGTATGCACTTCTGCAATTTGTAGATGTAAAGCCAAAAGGCCCCTGTGATTTCTTAACGATCTGTAACCAAGCTTCTTTCTAGACTCTTCCAAATCTTACTAGTACACCATTCAGACCAGAAACCAGTACTTGGATAGCTCTGCTTAAATCCCTTTGCCTGTCACCTGACAGAAAATGTGACTTTACTGTTGAAATAAGGGGGAGTCACCTTTGTTTTCCTGGCAGGAATGTGTTTTATAAATACTTAATGAAAGTTTTTAAATTGACTTTTTGTCAATCTAATAATGCCTTTTGGATGTTGAGACGAGCCATTGGTATGTTGGCAACCATTAACTTTTTACTTTGAACAACAGCATAGAGAAAGAGGAATCTTAGAAAATACAGTTGATTTGGAAGGGATAGCCTGTACACCTGAAGGAGAATGACTCAAGACCTGTGTATAATGCTTTAAATGAAGGGAGTAGTAAAATCTCAATCTATGGTAATGTTTCAAAGATGTAGATGGGAGGTAACTTTGGGACATGCATGTAGGAATGGTTTTCAATTCCTTAACTTCTGTGAAAAATGTGTAAATAGTCACAGTCGTTAGAAGTCAAATCTAGACAAACTGAATTTGTATATTATTATTATTATTTTTTTAATAGGAAAGATTATGATTTTTGTGGACTCCACTTCAATGTGGTGTAATAGTCAGTTACTTAAAGTTTCTAAAGCATGCTTCTGGAACCCTGGCCACTGCTCAGTGATTACAGTAGTAGATACAACTGCATAAAATCTCATAATCTCATAGAAGGTAACAAAATTAAATGGATTTTCCACACAACCTTTCAGGTAAGAGACAGAATTGTAGCTTTAGGGAAGCAACAATGGAGTAGGCAATACACTATCAGGAATGACAAAGGGGGAGGTGAAGGACTAAGGTGCAATCAATACAACTGATAGTGTACAATAGGCAAAAGTAGTCAGACCAAGCCCTGCAGAGCACTGGCAGAGATGGCACACACTGCCCACAGAATACTGTTTGGGTGGGATGAAAGGGGGCCCAGAAACTAGTGCAGTGCTAAGACAGGGCACCCTGAGCAAATGTAAAGGCTCCCTCCTAAGCAGTTTGCAAGACTTAGCTGTACAGAGCTATGGCTGATCTGCTCTGCTACTGTCAGCGATGTTTCAAGCAGGAAGCAGTGCTGGGGACTCACAGAGGCCTCTCCCCACTGAGGCTTCTGTAGCTCTGCTATTCTGTGATTTAAATTGCATCAACAGAAACAGAGGGATAGTGGGGAATCTAAAAACTTCATGACGTATTAAGGTCTTCAGAACTGTATTCCTTATGTACTCCTTATGTATTCCTTATGTTAGGTGGCTTTAGCAATGTTTTCCTTGAGACATTGCTAACTGTTCCACTGTTAGCACAGAGTGCAAGAAAGCTTATTATGGAAGTCTAATTTGAGACATAGTGTTCCTCGTCAAGAGGCAACACACATACAAACATATCAGTTTAGAGAGGAGAATTTGCAACATCATATATTAATTCATCAGCAGAGATCATAGATGAACTGTAAGATTTACTTTGCTTAAGACATATATTAAAGCTACAGCTTAACTGGTTATCACTGTCAGGTTTAAGTATTCAATTAACAACTCTCAACAGTGTATTGTTTTCCTTAATGTAGACTCTTAGTAGTCCTAAGCAGGAACGAGGTAAGGATTCAGCTGGTTAAATTTACCTAACATCTAACATCTGATTATTTTTAGGAGCATATATATAAAATTAGAATACTTCAAACTAATTCGATTTTTCCTTCTGTTTAAGGAGCAAATATTTATTTGAATCCTAGAAAGTACTTTTGAAGAACAGAGATTCAGATCTCAGATGTTCAGTAACAAATAGATCATGTGCTTATTACAAGTACTTTAGTGGGGTTTTTTTAAATATTTATCCATTTTCAAGTTTTTAAACATTTTATTCTTGATTTCCTGAAAAAAATTCTTAGCTTACTTGTGATGTAATAAGAAAAATACACATATCTCTATATGAATACATTTTACACTCATCTTTGTTTTTCCTGAAGGCTTTTTATGACTTAAATTATGGCAAACTAAAGTTTTATTGTGGATCTGAAATTAATCTTCAACATCCTAATCACTTACTGTGCTTTGGCACATGTATCAAAACACATGGGCTAGATTTTGGATAAAACTAAACCAGAAGGTGTATTCTGAGTGTAACTCATGAGCTCCAACCACTAATATTAAGTAGTGACAGAGCTTATCTAAAGAAATTACTCCAAAATACCTGTAGGATAGAGCATGTAGGTCATATCTTCAGCACTGATTCTTTCGTTTAGCAGGTTTACACCCATAGTGCTGGATTCTTTTCTAGTGTAGGTGAGCCTTAGATAATTAAGACATATAAGACTAGCTAAGATGGAACTAAAGAATAACTTAATTCCCAAGCTGAGGTACTTCCCTTGTATGCAGCTTGAATAATAATGATACTGAGGTGTAAAAAGTACACAAGATTCTGTGTTGCAACAGTATTTTTTATGACTCATTAGACTGTACAAGACTTTATGCATCATTGCTGTCTGTGTACAGAGTCTCAGAACATGCAATCAAAATATAACATCTGAACATATATCTTTTCTTTCTGTATTAATGTGGAAGTCAGACTTGAAGAGGAAGTGGAATTATTCCAGTTCAGATGTTTCACTGATTTGGTTTAAAATAGTGTTCACAGGAATAAAGAGAAATGTCTAGCCAGGTATCAGCAAGAAAAAGTTGTAGTATCTCTTCTCTCACACCCCAGAAAAACAACAGGGAAAAGCTGTGGTATGCATGATTGCACTTGTAATGCAAATTCAATATAATTTCCTTAATCTCTATACAGTAATATGATAGTTCACGATAGACTGGAAGTGTTTATGTGTGTCTCTAAATTAATCACTTTCAGATCTCATTATCATAAGAAATCTCGTGCAAAATATTCTTGGTATTAGTCTTTTGCCAAGCTAGGGAACATTATTTAAGTAGGTGTTAAGTGAGATAAAAAAAGGCATCTTTAGAGAGAAAGGAATTACTGGGCTGGAAGTGGCTTACTATAAATTTTGCATCATGATAAAATAGTTTCATTATATATGAGAAAATTTCAATTTAATTTACCTGTAGAAAATTGTGTGTATCAAAGCTCAATTGCTGGAAAATGCACTTTCCTCAGTTGAAATTGTACGTGGTACAGAAATTAACAATTCTGTGTTTTGTACTCCTGTTGTCATAATCTCAGTTTGGTTCACTGTGCTCTCTGCAACTGGCATTCATTCACAAAATAGAATGGAAAAAGCATACATTCACAACTAAATGAAATTTTATCAGCTGATGCCAAGTTTAAGTACATTCACAATTTCTTAAGCTTGATTCTTCATCCACAGTGAAATGTTGATGCAAAACAACTCAAACCGTTAGGTAAATATATGAATACTTTGCCTTTTATCTTTTTTTTTTTTTTTCCATTTAAACCCCACCAAAACAGCCACAAAAAAACCCCCCAAAACAAACAAAAAAAACCCAACAAAAAACCAAAACAAACAATCCCCCCCCCAACGAAACCAAAAATAAACCTAAACAACAACAACAAATCCCAAAACCAACAAAAAAACCCCAAGGAAATGCAAAAAGCAATGGCTTTTTCTGCTCCAAGATGTATCTCTCTCTCCTATAGGAAAGGTAGTTCTGATTCATACTGTTATCATGGGAGAGAAAGCCAAAGCTGTTCTACAGGCCATATGTTCATGAGGGCTTTAATCTGAGATGACTCAATGAAAACAGTGATACCATCCCAAGTTTTGTCCACAAACTAAATTCTAGCTATTTGAGATGTCACCAGTTACTGATGTTGAAAAATGATGGTATGCACTTTGCTAGGCTCCTGCAGCTTGCTCCTACTCAACAAGTATGGTTCAGGATATGGGTGCCATACACAGATGGGCTCAGAGCCTCATGAATTTTTCAAAGGAGACTATTTCCAATCTCACTGTAAAGAAAAGTGATAAAAAATGATTCGGTAATGACTGTTCAGGCTCTGAATGTCACATAAAATGCTGATCTGGGGAAAATTTGTGTAGGCAAATACACACCAGTGAGCTCTGAAAAGTATTCCCTGTGGCTTTTCCTTCCTCTAGCTTTTTCCTAGGGATCAGGAGATGGAAGAGGTGCTGACATTCTTCTGAACATCACACACAAGTGGCACCAGGCTGATCACCACACATAATATGAGTCCTTCACACCACAATCTGTGCTCTTCTTCTCACATTCAGCAGAGGTAATTTTATCACTGTAACAATGGTGGCATTTTAATCATCCTAACAAAATACTTGTCTAGCATTAACTATACTAAAAGGCGACAGTAACTTAAGGTCCTAAAGATTTAATTTCAAGATTTCAGAGTCAGACAGATGCTTCTGCATTCAGTTATTTTTTTTTTTTCTTCACAACCATCAGGGCTAGAGGCAGAGTCTTTTACTAAATTTATATAGAAATATGGCACCCTTGAAAATATTATCAGGTCACTGACCTAATACAGGTGAGACAATTTTTAGCTCTGAAGTTAAAGAAGGCTTCCTAAAGGACTGGCAAGATAAAATAACTTATTTAAAGGGAAACATATGGCAAAATGAAAGGAAAGGCACCAGATCTTTATGCTGACACCAAGAAGAACTAAGTCTTCAAGAAGACTTAAGATGATCTGATTCACCACAGTAGATACAGAGTATAAAAAAGAAGACCTTTGAAGATGGAGGGAATTTCTTTAACCTCAGATCTTATTGAAGTCTTTTATTACGAAACAAAATATGTTAAAATGAGAAAATATGCTGATGGTATGAGGTGCTGTCAACATGATGAAGGATTAAACTGGCATACAGGAAGAACTCAAATACCTTGAGACTGGAAGCAATGGAAATAGAAAGAAATAGTATTACAGAAAGTGAACTAATGCTTTCTGAGTAAAAATATGAAGAATTTCCACAAACTTTTAATTCACCAGTTAGTAGTAATAGAGGAAAAGAAATATATGAGTGCAACAGTTGATCACATTAATAACTTGCAACCATGATATGCACATGCAAAAGTTTCCCTGCAGTGTATCTTGAGAAGTTTCCTCCCCACCCATTTCTTCAGTAAAAGGCAAATATAAGACTACAGATAGGACCCCTCCTTGAATTCTGTGTGTATTTCTGGATGGTCACGTTCAAGAGAAAACATATTGACATTAAAACATATACAGTTATGATCAGGGAAATGTTGTACCCATAACATAACAGAAGCCAAGATAAGCTTGATATGTGTAATCTAGCAAAAGGAAGACTTTTAACTGTTATGCATAAACATATTAAGGAATGGAGATAAACACTAGGAAGGGAAAAGAGTCATGTACAAAGGAGCAATGAGTATATAAGCTGTCAATGAACCAATATGGCTACAAACTAGAGAGAAGTTTTGTGCCTAAGAAGTTAGAAACAGTCACTGTAGCAAAACTGGGTAGTTAAACTTATAACCATATATGTATTTTAAGATAAATCTTGATTAGTCTACATAAAGTATTTTTTGTGATGGTTTTAGCAATAGCAGGAGACAGAACCTGGTAATGCTTATTTGTTTCTGTTTCAGAGTATGTATTAATACCCTATATTGGCCAGTTCATAATATCACAGTGAGGGATTTCAGTTCAGGAGCAGAAATAACATTAGATATCTTAGATGATCATAAATAGTAAATAAAGAATACTGCACTTAAGAAACTGGGTCAGAGGCCCACCCAAGACTAGATGGGTCATCAGTCTTAAAGGATGTTGGTTTCTGAGGCCCTAGAAGGCTATTTGGATATTAGCCTTGTGATTTATGAAGACAGCAGCAAATACAGCATTGTAAAGCATTCCTTCTTTTACTGTGAATAGCATAATGCTTTTACCCAACTTTTGCAAAACTGCAACTAGATACCACCATGTTTTAAATCCCACTTGTATCAATTACATCCAACACTTGTTTTGCCTGTTTATAGTGTAAATTCTTTTGGGTTGTATGTGTACATTCCTAAGCATAAAACTTTCTTATTTTGACCTGATCATTTGAATTAATGCATTAGTACTCTTTAAATTCCTTATCAAACTCTTTTTAGCAGGTATTTTTAGGAGGCTATGAAGAAGGTTATCACTTGGTCAGTAACTTCTCTGAATTACACCTGTACGCTTTTTTTTACTGTGTGTTTTCTTCCCCACTTGCTGCTTTTTTTCTCAAACCTTTCCTTTCTTTTCTTCTATTCTTCTCATTGCAAATGTATATTGAATAGTATTGTGTATCCTGAAATATAATCCAGAAACCTAAGCATAGCTTCATTTCACCATTTTTACATATTGTTTGTAAATGTGGTTTTGATATCTTGAGAATGAAGAATAACATACTATTATACAACTACAAACTGCTATTATTCCGTTACTGTTTTTTCTTTATTTGTGCCTGAAAGCTATTCTCTGTGTCAGACTGGAATCAGACACAACTTATACCAGACAAGAACATGCTAATATGGATGACTCAGGGGGTATAACTATGCATTGTGACTAAGCAGGTCGTAACCCACACTGTCATAATTAAGACAAATGGAGGGAACAAGGGAAATGTGCACTCATGTAAGGTGGACCCCTACCTTCTTGTAAAAAGTGACATGGAACTGCACCATCTTGAAGAACTCAGAAGAAGCAAATAAAATTGGGCCAAAGCTCCTTGTCTGCATAAGAGATCTAATCTTATGTCTGTGAAGAGAACCTGAATAGCAGGCATGTGTGTTATGAGCTGAAAATGGGGTTCACGTGGTGGGAAAGTTTCAAAATTATATTGCTCCCACAAAAAATATTCATGTATGTCAGCTTTAAGCACATAGTCCTCCTAACATTTCTATTTATGGCAGAGAATAGCAATAACATCTATTCTTTACATTTCCCACATTTTCTTCCTGAAAGTTTGCCTTTTTCCTCAAGCAGTTTTCATCCCTCAATTATCTGCACAGGTGGACTGAGAGAATTTAGCAGAAATTTTCCAAGGGTTAAGGAAAAACTTTTCCTCATGACATTTTACTCTCAGTGTTTGAATAATACATAGGTTCAGAGACTGTATACTTCATGGCCAGGAGCTCTTCCAGTACAACAAGGCATGGTTTGAATTGGTTTGAATTTTTACAACTCTTTTCAAAAACCAGAAAACCTGCCTGCGTGAGTACAAGACCCAGAGCTAGAATTGTATCTAGCTTTGTGGGAACCAGAGAGAGAGCCAAGAATTAGTAGTCTCCAGAAAGTGCATTCAGCAGGACCTTCCCATCACTTGAATTTCCACAATGGAAACATTCATTGCACCACCATAAAATTTTCTTGGTACATGCTTGTTTTCAAGCTTTCTGAGTTTCCTAGGTGATTTGATGTGTGACTGTCTTCCTATTTGTCTCTCTTTTATCTCCAAATATTTTGAATTCTGCTGATTTTAACCAACTGTAACTAATTCTCACAATGCTTCATGAGATCAGAAGGCAGAGATATGGTTAAATATCCAGACAGCAAGGGAAAATGATGGGCCAGGTTGGAAGGGACCACAGTGGGTCATCTGGTCCAACGTCCCTGCTCAAGCAGGGTTATCCCAGAGCACATGGCGCAAGATTGTGTCCAGACAGTTCTTGAAAATCTCCAGTGAGGGAGACTCCACAGCCAGTCTGGGAAATTTGTTCCAGGGCATAGTCACCCACACAAGAAGTTATTTCTCATATTCAGGTGGAACTTGCTGTGCATCAGTTTCTGCCCATTGCCTCTTGTCTCATTGCTTGTCATCACCAAGAGAAACCTAGATCCATCCTCTTGACACTCTCCTTTCAGATACCTCTAGACACTGATGAGGTCCCCGCTCAGTTGTCTCTTCTCAAGGCTGAAAAGGCCCAGATCCCTCAGTCTGTCCTTGTAAGAGAGATACTCCAGTCTCTTAGTCATCTTGGTGTCCTCCCCTGGGCCTACTCCAGGATCTCCATATCTCTCTTGTCCTGAGGAGCCCAGAATGGGGCACAGCACTCCAGATGTGGCCTCATTAGGGCTGGGTAGAGGGGCAGGATCACTTCCCTTGGCCTGCTGGAAATGCTCTTCCTAATGCACCCCAGACTACCATGGGTCTTCTTGGCCCTCAGGGCACACTGCTGGCTCATGAAGACCTTGTTGTCCACCAGGACCCCCAGCTCCTTCTCCTCAGAGCTGCTTTCCAGTAGGTTGGCCCCCAGCCTGTCCTGGTACAAGGGGTTATTCCTCCCCTGGTGCAGGACCCTGCATTTGCCTTTATTGAATTTCAGACAGTTCTCTGTCCATCTCTTCAACCTGTTGAGGTTCTTTTAAAGGGTTACTCAGCTATATCTTTATCTATAACATGCAGTTGAGAGGTTTCTCTACATTACCTCTGATCTAAGGATGGAAGAGTGAGAGTGAAAGAGAAATTCATAATGAAATAGCTGTAGAAGGGACCATTATCACACTGTGATAACAGATTTTTGCTTAAATTTGGGAAATGAGTGCTTTTTAAAGGTATTGACCTATTAACCTGTGTTAGTGATACTAATAGATTGTAGAGACTGAGTTTTATGCTTTTAAAGAAAACAGTCAGAATCAACATATCAACAGCAAGAGTACCTTAGGTTTAACAGGTAGTCATATGGTATATGACATCCATGTTACACTCTGCTGCATGTGGCTCAGAAAGGTTTTTGGTTTTTGTTAAAATAGGTTGTAGTAGGAGAAGCTAACAAATATAACATCTGAACATCAGCATTGATGACTAAACTGAGGAACAAGAATGCAAAAGAATGAGAGCAGGAAAGCTACTTTCCCTTCAAGTGCAATTCTATCTGAATCAGTAGCAACAATAATAACCGCAACTATAAGTTAAAAGGGACTAATACTTAGCAATAACTATTTGTAGTATGAGTTAAATAATGCAATTGCTAATGTTGACTTTGGACATTGCCGGGTGCCTAGCAGTCCCTTTCAAATACAGGACTTCTTTTTGTTGAGCAAGTAAAAGCTCCCAGGGTTCCAGGAGATTTCCTTTTATGCAAAACAAATTGTTCACTGATGTCATACATCACTTCAGCATTAAAATGACTTTTCCCCACCATTCTTGAGAGGAATGCCTGGTACGCCAGTGCATTTTGTCATATGCTATTTTTCCTTGAATTCATACAACTTTTAAATATTTTTTTCTGATTTCTCCCACAGCTCTAAATTTTTAAGATGTGACAAAAAGTTCAGACCACTGTTGCAATAGTTCGGTACCAATGCATGACACCTACATTTTTTTGGTGAAAATACCTTTAAAAATAGAAGGTGCCGTCTGAAGTGAGTAAAATCACTCCTATTTTACTCTGAATTTTATTGTTTCAGTGTCTTTTTTTTCTGTTTGTGATACTGATTTCTGAATTACTTCAGTTGCCAGCCTGTATTTAAGAAAGCAGTATGAGGAGATTTTGAAGCAGAGCTTCTGAGAGTAAGAACTTCCTTACCCTACAGCATGATCTCTCTGTTTTACATAAGTTTTTGTACTGATTGGTAAAGTTTCATTTTTATCCTGCAATTTCTCTCAACCACACTGCACTTGCTGCCCACCAGTGGTTCATTGTAGGGAATACATGAAAAAGAGAAGCAAAACCTTATAGCCATTTTTATTACATTAATAGAAATAATATATGCCAAGCTAAGATACTACTGTTTTGTGTTAGAGAAAAAGGAAAAGGTGAATATTATACAATTATATACATGAGGGAATTCTTAATACAGTCTTATGACCTGGTTGTTAATTTTCTTCCAGTAATGATAATTTAATTTAACACTATTAAGTATTTGCTTCTGAATGCAAAATGCTTCTTCACTATCTTTTCTTTCCCATATTTTTCCCCTGGCAATGATATATGCATTTCAGTGGATTACTGAGCTACTATCTTCCTTGTCTAAAAAGTCTGAATACCTTACTTGCTACTTAAATGTTGGAAGTCATAGTATTTTTATATTGAGGCAAATGTTTTTTAAATACTGGGGAGGCAAATAAACTTCCTTTTAAACAACTGTTTTAGTAGTTCTGCATGTGATTGTGCTAGTCCACCATCAACCAAATAATTTGGAAAGTGAAACATTAAGTAATAAAAGGTCACATAAACTTTTTATTACACAAATTTTTTAAGTCACATATAAATAAATAAATTTAATTTTATATATGCAGAGAAAGAAATAAAAACTTCTCTCCTGTTCTTATACATTTTTGTTTTCTTGAGAGAAGTAAAAAAAAAATATGAATACCTACTGTTTTGGGAGGGCCTCTCTCTTCACTGTATTGAAATGTAACTAATGATTTACACAATTCCTTCTATTGAAGAAGTAAACCGGAGGCAGACAGAAGGTATTATATTTACATGAAATCAAAATTATTTTGCAGTTTGCACTGGCTTTCAAATGTGTGATTCTATTCAACTGTTGTTGTTATACTGAGGACTTTCTAGCATATGACTAACTTATGTCATGTCTGGTTTGTTTCTTCTGTGACATAAGGTGTGTAACATTTTCTTTTGACTGGATATTTATTTGCTTCAATTTGCTTTGGAAAGGTATCTGTGCCTTGATACTTGTAATTTCCAATATAAAGGAAATGTGTCTTGCATCAGGGATGAATGTTGGTGGCACTTTTGCTGGTCTGTACTTCTATGGAAGCCACTGCATTGACTACAAAAATAGTTACATTCTGGTACGTAGTGTTGACTTAAAAACTACCAGTAGAGCTACGGTAACATGGAACGCAGCAGGGACAAAGTTACAGAATGAATTGAGAAAGAGCAAACTGTATATAGTCAGCCAAAGGAAACTGTGTGAGATGACCTTTACATGTACCTTCCAATCCCCACCATTCTATGATTTCATGATTCTCAGAGTGATTTTTCCCTTACCATCAACACTACCTCTCCTTCATTTAGGTTCAGATTCAGTAACCTGTTCATCATGTATAAGCTGACCTTCTCCAAACACTAGGCCATCCTAGACAGTGAAGGGGAAGACAAAGTTTGCATCATGAAAATATTACCTCCTCTAGGACCTGTGTTCTCTGAACAGTTCTTGCTGCTCAAGCAGATTCCAAATAGATATGGAGAAAGAATGTGGGATTGATAAATGAGTGACTTAGTCATGAAACAGTATTTTCCCATAACTGTTTTGGGTATGTCCTGCCAGGAAGGATGTAAATCCTTCTAATTCATTCATCTTGCCTCCAGCACCTCTGTGAGGAAAGCCCCCACTATCTCCTGCTGGTGAAGCTGGCCTCTCCAGGTGATGAGAGTGGATATTTTGCTCTTAAGCACTGACAGGCAGCAATCATCTAAAAAAAACATTAAAGCTGCTTCTACTCAGCAAAATGACTTAAGTCTGTGTAGTCTCGAATATATTCTCTCCACATCACCCAAGTGACCTTGCAGATGTTTATTCCTAGATCATCTATAAATTTAGTCAGGAATGGAAGGGTTGATGATAAACAGTGGGTACATATCTCATCTATTCCTTGCAACATGTGTGAAGGAGAAACTTTTTGTTCTCTGAATTAAGTACTGGCTGTGACAGACATGAGTGTCTATAGTTGTCCAGGACTATGTTTTATTAACTAGAGAGGGCAGAAGTTGGATTCACAGTCTAAACTCAATTACAGATGTCACTGGAGGTGAACTTTGGAAATATTAGTACATTACTACTTGACTGGTACAGGTGAAAGAGATCTGCATTGTCTGAGAAAACACCTTAAATGTGTGCAATATCTCTGAAGAAGCTTGACTTAGGATGATTCTTCACAGCATTTGTTGCTGGGTTCTTCAAATGGTGGTATCTCCCCAGTACTGACAGTATGAATTAGCATAGCTCTGGCAGATTAATTGGAGGCTTTTGGGTTTTTATACATCTTCAGATTAGGGTTGAATAAATCCTGAAATTTTCACTGCATCAAACATCATTTTTTATTACCCATGTGGATGTTTTCTCTTAATTTGATTGGTGATTTTTTATTTTTTTTTTTCATAATTGTGGCACTGTTTTCCATAATATCATTTTTAACTTGATGTAGTTATACTGTGGCTCACTGTCTGCCCCTGACATGGCACAATGTCCAGTAAATGTCACTGTTGCTTTTTTGATTTCCAGACTTTGGAGTCATAATTTCTAATATTTCTCTTTCTGGATAATTTTGACATATAGTATACATATTTTCCCTGAATGAGGAAATAATATATGCATATTTTTATGCATATCACCAGACTAGATTTTCATTTCCTGTGTCATATTTCTTTCCTTTATCTATTTCATTTAAAATGCCCAAATTATTAACAATAGCTGTGTTAGTTCACTTAAAATGCTGTTTATAATATTTGAATGCTTATAATGATTTGGGTGTTCCTTTGCCACTTCTACGCATTAGTTTTCGTATGTTTTTTCTTGCCACTCTTACTTTCATGTTTCCTTGTTCTTCTACATAGCAGTTCTTTCACAGAACAACAATCTGTTGTTTTCACTTCAATATAGATATCCTGTTTCTGACACAATTCCAATAATTAGTCTGTCAGGATTTTTTGTTTTACCTCTCTATATATTGTTCATGTATACTCCTATTAGGATTTATCTTCCCAGGGTAAGCATTAAGATTTGCTGTCTGTGTTCTATTTCACTAGATTTTTCTCTTCAAACCATTTGTAGATTTCAAATTCATTTGTGCACCAAAGTCCATTTCATATTTAATACATTTCATTTCTGTTTAATATCGCATTCCACTGAATCGACATGGTTTCTCTTGAACAGTTCCCATAAACAAGTCCTCTTCATTAATGTTGTTTCTTCTTTTTTTACAGTTGATGAAATACTCTGAGCTGAAATCCTCTTATTTCTGGACAATCTAATTTCTGTGGAGGATGTTAGTGGTGTCATGTCCTTTCTTAATAATACATATGCTTTATTTGTCAACAAGTAAAGTTTGAAAGTGTTGGAATGCTCTTAAAAAATTTATTTATTGTGTCTATTTATGGTGGCCACATCCAAACATTTGTGTTTATGTGCTGTATTTTAGTGGTTTTGCAGCCATTCTACATGTTATTTGAAAATTCAATGCACTTTTTCTCTGTATGCAGCTTGAAAGCCCACTCCATGTTTTCTTTACCTTCACCATCCTTTCACCAAAACTTGTCACATGGTCTTTAGACTTAGCTGTTTTATTCCATTCTTTCAGTTCTTCCAGATGTAAATAGAATTCCTCTTTTGGTTGGCTTCTCATTTTTGACTCATTCAAGTCTTCTAAGGTCTGATCTCCAATTAGGGATTTAATGGAAATAATCTCTTTACAGTTGTATATTTAAATCAGTAGCATTACATAGTCTTCAAAAGTTTATCTTCTTCTTACTGTTTCCTGTAAAACACATATTGCTGGGATTTAATTTTTTGTGACATCAGTTACATTGTCTGGTAACTATTCTGTTTTCATGTTACCTGAAACTAAAACTCAACAGGATCAGAAGATTGTTTTACAAATAATCACACAGTTTTGTTTTCCTTTATTGTTTTCCTTGTTTTCTTGAAGAAATTATTTTCTTGTATCCTAGTTGTTTACACACGTTTCTGGAGATATGGGCTTTTTCAACAGTCTTCAGATTCTACATCTGCTTCCCACCTTTTTCCTGATTTCTCAGTTTCACATGTTCTTTGTAATACCACTTTTCTGTAATAACACTCTAAAGACCCTTCCAAGCATTGTGTCATGGGAATATCCAGCCTTGCCAGCAGATTTCAGTCTCAGCTGTGGCTCAGTAGGTTATCCATGAGTCTCACTGAACCAGTTCCATATGGCCATGCTGTTGAGCCCCCATTATGACTTTACACTCCACACTGTGCTTTCAAACTGCTTTGAAATGCCAACATGACTCCATGGAAGGAGCTATAGAGAGCAGAGAGCTGCCTTCCCCCAACATTCACACACAGTGATTTGAGGTTCACCTGCATCACACTGCCTTCTTCCTTGCTTCCTGACATAGCACCATTTCTAGTGTAGCCTTTCCTGACCTTCACTTGGTTGGAAGTGATGATCCCATCCACATCCCATCTCTGTTCTCCTCCACATGGGTGGGAGAGGGATGGAAGACAACTGCACTAGCAATTAAAGTGCCCTGTGTGAGGAGATGCAGGAGGAAGGACCTTGTTTCTGCCAAGTGCATGAAAAAAGTGTTACTTTTCCTCTTGAGCCAGGGAGAAGGCTATTCCAAGGTGGTGGATTTCACAGGAGGTGGAGATTCTGTCTGAGTTCTCTCTACTCCATTACTGCCCTAGTTGAGCAGTGTTTAGTTTCTCTGGGTCTGATGTTAACTTGAAAGGACTAGTGGCAATACTGGAGTTCAGATCAGCTTTGGTTATGACTTGTACACCTAGATAAGAGGTGTTTCTAATTACTTCTTGCCATTTCGATAGGTAAAGGATTTCTTCACCCTTCCTCCTTTCCTGTCCATTCCTCTTTTTGTAATTTCTCCCCATTCTTTTCTCACTTTACTATTTTCTTACTACTTGTGTGGCCCTAACTTCCACAATGTGCTCATTGTACATGTCTATGTGCTGACTTTTTTCACTAAAATATTTTGTTGAATTTGTGTTTTGGAATTTAATGTGTTAAATTGGTTAACAAATAAATCTGGAAAGCAATTGCGTAAGTTATGATGCAGAAGCTCATATATGGAAGCAAGGGAGATGAGAAGGAGGAATATAAATTACTCTCTTCAGCAGCAGTGAGTTGTTAAATCAACTTAAACAGCAACCTCAGAAACATTGGGTTTGAAGAAGCATGTGTAGGACAACTATCACAACACTGTGTCATGACTACAATGTGGAATGATGAACAAATGGACAGTTTGCAAGGTCACCCTGCTCACAGCACCAAATGTATTGCAGATGAAGGCACAGAGAGGGAATGGCATACTGTTACTGACCACAGCCTGTGTCCTACTGCCAGGGGACCTGCTCCCTTAATTTCAGAGTAAAAAAGACATGTGAGAGTCAAGGAGTTTGCGGCTGTTCCAAGGTGAATGATGCTGATTTAGTTCCTCTTTGCCAAAAGGCAGTGCCAGAGCTGTTTGTTGGAGTGACCAAGACACTGGGAAATAGCTGTGAAGGTGAGATGTACATCTGGTCTCAGACGTGCACAAACCTCTGATTAGGCCAGTTTGTCACTATACCCTTCATCTACAGGATGTTCCTTCCTCTTTACTAAACTACCTCATAAATGCCAGAAAACAATAACCCACAGTGCAATGGAGAAACATAAATCCACTTCTGAGAAGCAGTGGGGCTTCTCTTTGTGGGCTTCTGCAGTGGAATGGCTATTGAAAAAGCACACACCACAGGTGTTTTGATTGCCTTGTGGATTTTCTCATCTTTTTGGCCATAGAATTACCCAATAGTTAGACTGCTTCCTGATATAACAAAAAAATAATTAAGTTTTCTTCAGAAAGCATGAGCAGGTATCACTCTTAGACATATCAGGAGATAACAATGGCAGAACCAGGTCAAGAACAACCTTTCAGCCACTTGCCAAATTCATGTAAGGTAACTCAGTGAACAAATTCTCTGAATTAAGAAAATAGTCCAGCGTCTCTCCTTGTACCAGACAACTTTTAATTATTTCAATATAATTATTTCAATGCAAAGTACCAGCAGATACCCATAAATATTGTTAAATATTGCTCATGATAAAAAATAATGCTATTCTTTGAAAAACAGAGAGTATTAGCTTTCTAAAACTTTAGCTCATGATTGCACTGCTCCACATGATTGAATCTGATATCCCAAAACATTGCATGCAATAACTAATAAAGAGCACTGTTGTGGTTTTGCCCCAACCAGCAGCTGAGCCCCGTGCAGCCCACCACCAGCAGGATCGAGGAGAGAATCTGAAGGGCAAAAGCTAGAAAACCCATGGGTTGAGATAAAAGCAGTATAATAGGGAAAACAAAAGCTGTGCACACAAGTGAAACAAAACAAGGAATTGGTTCACTGCTTCCCATGGGCAAGCAGGTGTCTAGCCATCTCCACGAGAGCAGGACCACATCACACATAATGACAATTTCAGAACACAAACACTGTATCTCCAAATGTCCCCCCTTTCTCCTTTGTTCCCACACTTTATAGACTGAGTATGCTGTCATATGGTTTGGAATATCCCTTTGGTCAGTTTGGGTTCCCTGACCCATCTGTGTCTCCTCCCAACTTCCCATGAATCCCCAACATTCTCAGCAGCATGGCAGTACAAAAAGCAGAAAGGGCCTTGGCTCTGTGTAAGCCCTGCTCAGTGATAAACAAAAATATCAGTAAATTATCAACCCTGTGTTTAGCACAAACATAACCCCATACAAGCCACTGTGAAGAAAAATTCACTCTACTCCAGACAAAACCAGCACAAGCACTAGCAGTATAAATGAAAAAATATCAAGGCAAAGTTTAGCAAATGGTACTTGGAAATACCTTGGGAGAAACTTGAAGATAAGGGTTTATCAGCTTTGATCTTTACTTGCTTAACAGTTGCTTTTTGTATCTGGTTCTCTAAAGATTATTGGAGGGTCTGGTTGATCTTCATCTCTACTGCTCACTTTCAGAGAAGTTGCTATAGGCAGTACCCCTATTTTCGGTGGTTTAGAACAGGAGTGACCTGTCAGTGACCTGTGGGCTGTACATTACCTGGCCTCATCCCTCCTGCTTTCTCTCCTCACAACAACTCTGCTATCAAGTCGCAACAATATGGGTGTGTGCCCCTAGATCTTACTACTCAGGGAAGAATAGCTGTACCTACAGAACTAAGATCTCATTCACACCCACTCTTGTCTCATAGGATATGGAGCTCAGTCAATGCTGGACCGGTGATAGATGTTTGGCCACTCAGATGAAGTGAGAGCAGATAGCTCTAAAAGGTGTTTCTTAAGAGATATGGGGTCTTCTCTTCCTGACTCACACTCTCTTTTACTCATGATCTCTTTTGCTCTTTCCTCCTTGATTTCAGATTGTGATCTCTCTGATTGGCTTCAGAAGAAGCATTTTTTTTCCCTTTTCTCTCAAATAAATAGAATGACACTAACACTTTTTCATATATTTTATTTTTTCAATATGTATACCTTGTATGGTTTAATTCTTTTGTGTTTTATGAGTTAGTTTTGGAGAGTTGGAATTGTGTGAAAAACTAATTAAAAATAAAATTTTATATTTTAAGTCAAAGTTTTGAAACAATTTTTAAAGTCTTACACAAAAACAATATAAAAAAAAATCAGTGTAAAAAGCAACCGTCATCATTTACAATGAAGCAAAAAGAAAAAATTGGTTTAGGTTCAAAGTTTTTCAATGTTCAGTTTAAGTGTGGTCTCTTCCAGCCTTTACTTAAACAATTATAAAATAATCAATTATGAAAATTAGTATGTTTTGCCTTTTTACTGCTAATTACTGCATCTGTTCAAAATCACATTTCTTAGGATCTCACAAAAAACCTGAACTGTAAGATTGGAATATCAGCTGTCAAACATATTTTAAAAAAATATGACCAGACCTGTGTTTTCTTAGAGTACAGCAAAGTAACTAACTACCTTGTTTTTATTGTCTTTCAGACTCAAATCCTTTCGTATATGCCCTTGCCATAGAAAATACTTTGCAGTGTGTTTGGAATACCATTGTATGATAAGAAGGCAACTCTTAAAATCTTTATCATTCCTACTGATTTAAAGAATTTGCATGGAGTTTACAGCTTTGATAAAATTATGTTTCAAACTTTAAGGTCAGTGTTTTTATAACTGTTGGTGATCGTCACTCACAAAACTGTTGCTTCTATTGGAGAAATTACAGTGGTCTTCCACTGTTCTAAATGAATTCTTCAAAGAGATTTTAATATATAAAAAACCTCTTAGAAGTTTTTTCTTTAATTTTGCTTTTTTTTGGGGGGAGAGGGTGTTTTTGTTTTTGTTTTTTTTTTTAAAAAATTTTACTTAAAATCACATAGATATGACAAAATCATATTTGGTACTTTTTAGTGCATCCAATGGCTCTAGGACATGGTATACTGTGTTCCCTCTCCAACATTACCTTGTTAAATCAATGTAGGTCTATTAGCAAAAGATCATTTCCTTCTGTTATAATTAATCATGGCATCAAATTAACAGCCTTGTATTTTGCGCGTGATTCCAGAAATCTTTATCTTCCTTTGATTAAAACTCTTCAGTATGACAGGAGGGTTTATTTTGCTTGTTTGTTTTTTTTTTTTGGGGGGGGTTGGTTGGTTAGTTGGGTTTTTTGCATTGAGTAGTGCATTATTCAATAATTGCATGTATTATAGAATTTACATAACTCTCTGTTCCCTTAGCTGCATTATTTGTTTTTATATTATCCACGTATGGAACATTAGTGTTTCATTTATCTCCTACTGCAAATAGTCTTGTGGAAAGACATAAATCATAAGACATCTGGTTATGGATAGAAAAAAATTTTAGTAGCACCATCATAACCTGAGTAATGAATTAATCTGACAGGGTAACTCTGTGTTATGATACACCAGTGTCTGGATATCCCTAAGTGGATTAACTGTTAAAAAATGCAGTTTGGCAAAAATTGAAATGTTCATGGTTTGCACTCAAAATGCTGAGTAATTCTGGTCAAGAAATTAAGAAAGAAGGCAAAATATCTGTTACTCTTTTAATGGAATGCGGAGGGTTTTTTTGCAGTTCAAGACATTTTAATTTTTTTAAAATGTCCATACTAAAGAGAAGACGCATTTAGAAAGGTGAAGATTTAAAAATAATTTTCTAATTTGTCTATGAGTGTTCAGCTCACTTTTAAACCTCCTGAAATATAAATTCCATCCTGATGTGAAACTATTTCTTTTTCATTCTTTCAAACCAAATACATGAACACAAACATGCAAAATAAAAATCCACAGTTCTTCAGTTGAGGTCTTCTGTTTCAGTTTTCATTTTCCAAAAGTTTAATTTCTATCATCCTTTCTGAGCACGCTCTATACAACAAGGAAGTCTTATCCATGAATATATTGCCATGGTACTGTTCATATTCACACAGCTGGTGCATTACTCAGAACAACTACTAGCTGCATGTCCTTTCTTATCTCCATTGCTATCGTTTAGGCTGGTTTTGAAAATTTGATGACAGTTGATTAAACAATCCAGATTTCTCGGGCCAGGTTTTGCCCTCTTTGATTTACTGATTGTAATCTTTCTTAGTCACATCATCCTATGCCTGATCCACAGACTGAAAAGCTCACTTGTGTTATAGTTATCTTGAGTGTCTGGATTTGAAACACTTAACGTGATTACTACTGCCATTATTAGACAGCATTGTTTGTGAACGAAATATTTGTCAGCCCTCCTATTTTTCTAATTTTCTCATCCCTAATAGAAAAGCAATTCCTGAGAGCTTCAAGGGAGTGTTATCAAAATTCAGATCATGGATAGTACCACCCTCACATTTAAATATACTTCTACCTTCTTTTTGTCTTTTAAAATAAAAATAACATTTCCATAACATGCTTTTAAAGAGTGCACACTACTTTTCAGTGGTTCAAACAGTGCTTTCTAACCTATTAGTTCTAATTATTGAGATAAATTTGATTCTTTCAGAGTGGAAAGAGCCTTTTTCCCCATCACAGTGGGAAAAAAGTGCAGGTCTTTTAACGATGTATGTTTTAGAACACAAGTTTAGTAAGTCATTCCTCCAACAACAGAGGCAGTAAAGCTCCACCTTCACAGGTCTGTGTCCCATGCTGCTCGTCATGGTTCTCTGAGATGCCTCTAATACCCTTGCAACAAACCTACACCTAAACCCAAACCTCTCTCCTTGACAAGAGCCATCAACTGCAAATGGGGCAGCATATGCCCTGTCTGGTGCCAAACTGCAGGCACAATGTTTGTCCGGAACGTATGTGCACCCTGGCTGCAAGCTGGCCAAAGAACAAGTAACGTTGAGCTCAGAATTCAGCCTTCCCTTCCACAGGACCATTTCTTGAATCTTCTCCCATGTTTAGTGACAGATTTTCATGAAACTTGTCCAAACACAGAATCTCTGAAATGCCTGTCTCTAAAACAGACAGTGGGGGAAGTCAAACAGATAAGTTTTATCCTCTTAAGAAATCAACAATTAAAAAAAAATAAAAATGTTTCTAATCTTCACCCTCTTTTTTCTACACACAAGTTATTTCTGGCTTCTGAATTTTCAAAGAGCTGGTGTTTGTCTGCTGCTTATTAGAAGAACTCCTCTAGAAACAAATAAAAAAATTTCATGCCAATGCTGCTTTTCTTGCTTTATCTTCTAGACTCTGACAAGCCTCAGGAATGTTTCATTTAGGGGCAGAAAGAAATATGAAATCCAAAAAGCAATGTCATGAATGCAAGTAACACATTGGAAGGTGTCCTGAATGTCAGTCTCCATTCATCCTACTCTATTGTGTAGGGCCTATCGGTAGTGGAGCTATGTCTCTCTGTGTTTCCACATGGTGCCTGTGTGAAAATGCAGAAGCAGCATTCAGGCAACAGAACCTCCACAAAAGCACAGCACTTTAAGGTCCCCAATAGACATGACTAAACCAAAGGCCATGTCTGACCAAAGCACCATAGTATTAACCTAACTTTCCTTCATCTTGGTCTGAGTAAGTTATCCTGTCAGGTACTGTAGATCTGCATCTTATCTTTTTCACTAGATCAGAAACAGAGCACAGATCTCCCTGCCAGTATCTTCTTGTGCATACTTGATTTTATTTCCTTCCTAGCATAAAAGGTTTCTCAAAATGTTGTCTGCAGACTAGCTCTCTGCTTTGAACGCAGTATATAGGGCATGATGAGTGAGATGGATCAACATGTGGAGAGATTTGGACTCCTCTTTGGTATCTGTTTCCATCTGTCAGAACTGGAAAATAGAAAGTAATGTGAATCAGTTCACATTTAACTATAATCTCCACTGTAAGAACTGCCAGAGATGACTTTGGCACAGTCTGCCTGGGCAGGTATCCAAGGCTTCTCGTTGTATGTGTCTTGACTTAAGGAAGCCTCTAGGCACAAGAACCCCAAATGTTTTTGCTTAGAAATGAGTTCCAAAACATTTACCATTTATGTGATTCTGAATTTTGTAAATGCGTTCATTTTTTTCCCCTTTTGAACAGGATTTTCTAATGCTTAAGCTGTCTGATGAAATCAAGAAAATTTTACTTGATGTGCATTGAAAAATGCTTAGAAACCTTGCTCTCTTCCCCTCCTTCTCTAAGTCTTGCACAAGCAAAGACACTAATGAAAACATCAGTTCTGAAGCAGATGGTTGAAAAGATACCTTAAAATGACCCTCAACTTAAAGAAAAGCAACATCCTTTTTCCTCAGATTTATATTCCTAATGCTTTACTCTGTTGCCCCTTGAAGGAGAAAAAAAAACCCCAAAAACATAGCAAGATAAAAAATAGATATCAATTAACTACAAAGTACTCTTCTTAAATTACAGTTCTGCCTCACCTCTCCCTTCTACAGCTAGTGAATGTCTAATCAGGAGATGATGCAGGCTTCTAGAATGATGAGGCCAAACAGGGCTGAAAAGTTTGTTCCATTTCACCTCTCATTATGAAGTCTGAGTGATTTGGTAGGATTTCTTATTTGTTTTTAATATAGACCTTGTAAATTAGTACATTGCTTTTATAATGCAAATATTTCCTTAAAGCAAGGCACTGTCACCTTACTATTAATAGAGAGACATAGAGCTAGGTCAAAATACATTTATCGTGCCTGAGGGAGGACTTTGCTATTGAATATATATACCTACATAACCAGCATATGCCAAAACTGAAGGATACCTTGTGAAACCTGTGTGTTTCAGAGGTAATGACAATGTACTTGCACATAAATACCAGTATTTTACTGTTACGTATCTAGTCTTGGCAAGAATGAATGAAATAAAAGCATAAATTAAAACAAAACCACATAGACTTAATAAAACTCTCTGTTTTTCAAATTTTAATTGTAATTTTTGGTTTGGGATTAATTCAATGGATAGCATTTATAACAAGGTTAATTCTATCCACAAGACTGTAACAAGTGTTTCAGTTTGTTAGAAATTCTGCTTACCATAGAAAGTCTGGGAGAAAAAATCAGGTTGTAACTTCTGTTTTAAGGAAAGTTTAAGATACCCCATTTTTATAATTTAAGATGCTCAAAATTTTCATTTGCATTGGAAAATGTTTGCTTGTCTATGGTTTGAGAAAAGAGAAACCTTATATTAATTTTTCAGGTTGTCATCTAGATGTTCAGAGGTTCTATATGAATATGGGTCATTTGTCTTTGCAAAAGCTTCACTGATCTACATAATTTGAGGAAGTATCCTCTGATGTACCATGCCAAGTGCTACAGTCCGTTATTGCAGAAGTGACAACAAACCACAAGGATAACATTTTAGCCTTACGACATTGCTTCTTCCCCCCCTTCCCCCCATTAATGCAGTACTGCTTTAAAGCTGGAGTTGAAAATGTCCTCGGGCAATGCAATACTACTGCAACCAAACCTGTGACATCCCTTCTCATCACCAGAGCAATGAGTATGACCAAGAAAAAGAGGACAAGTGAGCAAATTTCCAAATTCTGTCTTTACAAGAAGAAACCTGAGATAAAGGGCAGACAGTGCAGCTGCACTTCCCTAACTCTTAACTCCAAAGTAGTTCTGGATCTAACTCACCTAGAGATGCATGCTTCATTTATACCTTCTCAGCAGTCACACTATCTACCTAAACCCAGCTCAAGGCAACAGCTTGTAAATAGAATTGGCTTTAACATGTTAATATATACAAGAGGCTAGCTCCATATCAGGGAAAAGAAATTATTTCTTTTTCTAGGCGGTGATTTAAAATTTGCAAATGTTAATGTCCTTTTTATTTTTTGGTAAATGGATCAGAAAAGGTCACCCACGGTTTAGAACCATTAATGCAAACTTTAATTTCATTTCAAGACATAGAGAAATGCTTGGATTTTTTTTTCAGCTTTCAGAAACAGTATGTACTTGTATTTCCCCTGCTTCTCTAGTAACAACAAAAACATTAATTTGAGGATAATTCTACAAAATCTTGAATCTACCTGCAGTTAGGATGCTTACCTTGGCTAAATTGTCACTATTTTCTCACAAGCTCCTCTCAACATTATTTTTCTGCACATAACTCCAAAAAATAAAAAAAAAAATAAATTGTCACTTAAGTTTAGAAAAGGAGTTTCCTACAAACCACAAAAAAGTAATTTTCATACTAAAGCAAATGCACTGACATATCATTGTAACAGAAATTTTTATACAGGTACATGAAATAAAATGGGGTTTAGTGTGAATTAAATTGGTTTTACTGTAAGTAGAGAATAACCTTAGCTAAAATGTTTATCAAACCAATGAATCTTTTAGAAACACTTTTCTTTCCCCCTTAGGAGAAATGCAAAATCAATACATGAGATTAATGCATGATTAGCAATCTTACATTATGTATTCAAAGAGAAAGATTTTCACACGAGTTTCCCTGCATGTCTTGATGAAAGTAGTCTGTAGAGATAGAACATGTTCAGGAATATTTAATGAAGTATGGTTCAAATACTGGTGTCATTTAAAATTAGGAAGACAGAAGTGATTTAATGCAACTTCCTCTTACACTCATTTCAGCTATGCTCTAACTGAAACAGATGTCTCTTCTTTGTAGGAGACCAAGAAGGTTAGGGCTTACTCTTGGCATAATTTAGACTAAAAATATTTTGCTTTGTCAGTGAAAAGAAAGAAACTGGATTCATTCAGGATATCTAAGATGGAGTCTCGAATAATAAAAACCCTTTTTTTTTTTTTTAACCTGAATTGTGTTTCTTCAAGATCTGTTTCAACATAAAGGGAGGTGTGTATGTATGTATGTGTGAGTGTATATGCACATAAAATGCTTCCATTCTGATTTTTTTTTTTTAAACATAGAATGCTTATTTATACTTCATTCATTATTTTGCACATCCTAAAGCCACTAAAACAAATGTGACCCTCGGCTGAAAGCAATAAAATTACATGTCCATCCATAAAACACTGTTTTGCTTGGGGCAATACATCTTGAGCAAGTGTATAGCAAATCTCAATGCATTTTAATATTAAAAATTTAAGCCTGGAGAATGGTCTTATCCGGTTCCCAGGCCCCCTTTCCAGCCCTTTGGGGAACATCTTTGCTAATGTATTGAAAATAAGCAATCAGGAGGGAAGTATGTATATATAGAATAATATGCATTACTAAATGGATAAAATATCTCCAAATACAGCTACGTCATATTTGATATATATGCCTGACAACAAGCAGCCTGTCACTGAAATGGAATCATGTATATTTAATCTTGTCAGAGTTACCCAAATCATGCCTGACCAGTGCATCTTTCACTAAACTGCAAAATTCATAAGGAGAGGTGACTCCAGGGTCAATGTTTCCTTCTCCTGGCTCTTCTCCAGTCCTGGGATACAATTCTCACCTATACCTCTTTACTTTTGTTAAAACCAATTACAAGTGGTGCTGTGTAGCTCAGCCAGTGATTGAACATTCCCGTGTCTAAAGGCATGGAGGTGTTTGCTTGTTGTCATTTTTCCAAACACACACAGGTTGTGAATCAGAGATATGCTGTGGACATAACCTGTTGCAGCAGCAGGAATGTGAAATAGCAATAGTTGTATCCAGAACTACAATCTCTAGTTTCTAGAAGTCCCTATGAATGTTATTATGCACTAGAAGTTTCCAAGTCTCAGCTACTCAGAGCTATCAATCTTTTTTGACCTCCCTCTGTTCATGCTCCAAGCAGATGAGAGCTTGGCTTTTGTTCTCAAGCCTTGCCAAAGCTGTATAAATATGTTAATGTCATGCTGACCTAACCGCATCTACATGCCTTCTGGTCGGTTAGGAGATCATTTCATTTGCCTGAAAAAATACCATGTGCATCTGAGTTACTGTTACATATAACTGGTGAATGACCAGATCTCTTCTGTCCCACTCTCTTTTCAGAATTTTCCTCTATTCTATGTGACAGCTTGAGCTGCTAGGTATTGCTTTTGCAAGGAACTGTTCAGCTTCTCTATATATTCAGTTCCCTTATTTGGTCCAAAAAACCTTACTGTATACATAAGATCCCATTAAAACCACTTAGCAACCTAACACTTCTTGGGACTCTTCCCTTAAATAGCTAAATCCTTTCTTTTCTTTCTTTTGTGTTTTTTTTTTTTTTTTTTAAATACAATAACTCTTTGCTTATCCTGTATGAGAAACCCCACAGTTCTGCAGCTTTCACATCCTGTCTTGAAACCCGTAAATTCTTGCATGACACTGCATTTCAACATCATTGTTTTTCCAGACTCCTTCCTTCCTCCTGCCACCATGTCCACACATTTTATGCCACTCTTTTTCCTTGTCTGATCCTTGGAATGGCCCTGGATGGATGTCACCTCCTTCTCTATTTTGCTCTTTTAATTCAATTATAATGAACCAATAGTCCTGTCATTGTATTGAAGTTCACCACACGGGATCTTTGAGACTTGGTCTGCCCATACCATGTTGCCCTTCTTCCAAATATTGACTTGCAATATTTGTATGTTAAGACTTGATGTACCTGCTCATCATTTTTTGTCTAAAGGGAAAGATGAACTTTTCTTCCCTCCCTGACAGTCTTTTGTTTTTAATGAAAAAAGAGAAAGCAAGAGTTAAATGTGGCACTGCACATACTTTGGACAAAACCCTGTTCACTTTATTCTCATTTTTAGCTTCCTTCACTTCTGACAGGTCCTTTCATGTTATTTGATGAGCAGTATTTGAACTCTGTCAGTCACTACCTGTATTATTAGGTTAAAAATAGAAACAAATAATTATATTGCCATAAAGGAGTCTCTGCAGGGTTTCTTTAAGAAGCAGATTCCCTGATTAAAGCAACTCTTGGCTTCTTTCATTTTTGAAAGGCTTTAAGCAATCTAAAATGTTGCTTTGATTCAGTCACGATAAGCAAGTACATGCAGAAACACTGCAGTACAAAGCTGCTTTTTATACTGTGGCTTTTTACAAAGGTTTAGATTACTAAGCCTAAATGAGCTTCTTAGAAAAGGAAGAATGCCTCTTGCTTGTCACAGCAACTGTCTTTTCTGCCTGCAGTAGGTAGGACATTGACCTCTACCTGAATAGCCTGAGGTAAGAGGAGTAGCCACTGGAAATTATTTATAACCTGACCAGCTCATTTAGTTTCATCCTCTGAGGCCCTCAGAGTTGAACTGACACAGCAATAATGGCCAGCGAACTTTTGATCCAATTAATTCTTAATGAGAGGTTTGATTAGCAAATAAAGGGCCTATTAGGTTAGCTGATTGTCTTTCTTTTGCAATAGCAGAGGTCAACATTTTTTTTTTTTGACTGAAAGAAAAGAACATTGTGTACTCCATGGTTAAATTAATCACATGCTCACAGGTGTTGAGTAAAGTTGATTCAGGAAAAACAGTCAGCTTAGACATCTGTCTGTAACCATGGGAATGGAATAACTATTCCTCACTTTGTTTATGATTGGTTTTTCTTTATTTCATCGTTAATCAACTGCCTCCACCTTCCTGTGCTTGCAAAATATTCAATTAACCCAGCCTTCTCCTTGTCTTGCATTCCTCCAGACTTACTTTACAGTTGTCTTTATTTTAATTTTGCTGCCAGAATTCTGCTTCAAATTAATTAATTTTTCATATGTATTTAAAATCTCCCAGTGTATTTGCAAAAACCATTCCAGTGCATGAAGTTCTAGTCCTGAAAATTTCCCTTTGAGTTATGACACACTTCTGTAAAATTACAATGACTAGAGAGAAACACAAGATTAAGGACAAAACTGAACTACAAATGACACCTATGTAAATTGAGAGTATTTTGATCTTAGTGCAGCCATGCTGGATTTAGACTAGTGTAAATCTGACATTAACAAATTGATCCCTCTAGAGTAGTTTTTGTTATCTGAACATTTAATCTTCTTTCATGCTATCAATAGTGCTTGAAAACAGAATGTTGCTCACTGTGTCTTCCTTCCAGCCTCCATAATGTACAGAAAGCCTTAATTAGAAGAACACTTAAGTTTGTTGCCAGGCTTTCAGATATTAAAAATCTGGAGATGTAGTTATCTCTTTTGTAAGGTGTGATGTAGCCTTTAATTACATGATCACATTCTGTTTTTCTGTGATACACCTAAAGGGATGGATGGATGGATGGATGTTATCAAAAGCAGCAACTCCCAAGTGTTTCTTTTCACCCTTGTTACTCAATGAAGTCTCATGACATGTTTACTGTTATCCAACCTTGCCCACATGAGAGAAATGGTAATTTTATGATGATGTATCCTGATCGTCATTGTAATACAAAAGTATGTAGCAAACAGTATTAAAAAAAAAAAAAAAAAAAAGAAAGCAGTGCAGAGTAACATAGGGTAGCTATTTCTGTTGTGATGGTTTGTTTGTTTGGTGTTTTTTGGTGGTTTTTTGTTGTTTTGTTTTTTTTTTTTTTTCTTTAACGGAAAAAGGTGAGATGTAAAGGTATAGGCTGACTCTTCTCAGAGACATGTTGTAATGCCACCAAATGCTGAGGTAGGGGCATGATCCGGACCTTTGCTCTGGACTCTGCAGTCTGAGGTTTGTAGCTCCCTCCCACTTAGTGGAGCTTCAGAGTGGATGTTAAGACTGGTCAGCAGAAGGCAGCAGCAGGGAGCTGTGAAAAAAAATGAATCTCTTTTTATGTTGAGGGAAGCTTCAGCAGCTTGGTAGTCCACCTGGGCTACACTCATGCCCTGATTTTGCTTGTCTGTTTGCATGCATGTGGCCTGGTTTCTATATATGTGTTTGCTGTTCTGTAGCTCCCTACTAACTCAGAGCACAGCTCTTACCAGCATGAATGCAAGTTCCCAACAGATTTGCAAATCAGAGACCCATAAAATGAACAGTATATAACTAGCAACCACCTGCAAAAAGTTTGGTTGAAATTACTAGACCAGGCTCATTAACAACCAGTATGGCAAGAGGCAAGGTTTAATCCAGTCCTCTAAGGCTGCTTTAACCACAAAACTTCCTGTAATCTTCTCTGATCCAGCAATTGCTCTCATACTAAATGGGGTTTAGGTAAGGTTGCTTGTGCATGTAGACCTTGACTTTGCATAGGTTATGCTTTTGCCTGGCTTTTCTAGGTTCATATATCTCCGTGATAACTTGTAATGAATTAAGACTTAGATCTTATGTCTGTCATTAGCTGAACTAAAACCTTTTAGACCACTGCACAAACCTCTATCATGTCTCATATGACTATGAACTGTGACAGCACTTGCAAGGTTTTGTCCTTTGCATAGAGATGTTCTTAGAGGTAAATGAGACCTGCAGTTTGCCAAGGGCTTTCACAGAACTGTTTTTGACCTTTAAGATGTACCTGAGGCTGTGGGATCCCTCATTCATTCCCAGCATTTGATGGGAATCTTCCTACTTCCCTGATCCAGCCAGCCAGAGGTCTTCTGTCTCCAACTTTTTAAGCTCTTAATAATTGTAAATTCTCATAGCATTAGATGTGATTTGTCCATCAGAGCCAATGAGGAGATCAGAGGGATAAAGTACACAAAGCCAGCACAGTTGCTGTGCTGTGTGTGGACTACCTTCAGCTCAAACCACATCATAGCTACCTTAAGGAAAGTTTGGTAAGTGTTTTTGGATGGTTAAAACCAGAAGTCTGGAGAACTTCAAGGGTGCCTTGGAATCTAAAACCCTTATGAAGTCACATTACTGACACAGCCTTTGCTGGCAGCCTTCTGACAAAGCCTCTGTCATAGACTTCCCACATTAATCTCTGTGCTTCCGACCTCGCTTAATTTCATTACAAGTTGAGTCTGCTTTGGGCACAATCTTCCCCGTCTCTTTATTCCCCCCCCCGTTCTTTAAAGTGCTAAGTAAACATCTAGTATTCAAGCTAGTGCATAAAAAGAATCAAACTAATTTAAAAAAGAGAAGTTAATCATTATTGAAAAATTATTTTGCTAAGTGTAAGCAAGAACTGAATGACATAAAAATGTATGTCTGCAGTACTAAAAGAAGCGTAGCTAGCTCTCTAGTTTTTCATTGACATAATTTCTGGTATCTGCTTGTGGTTGTATATTGTATGAATATGAAACATTAGCACTTTTTTTTTTTTTCCCATAGGATAGTTTTTTATCCTTTTTCAAATCAAAGTGAGCAGTGGCTTTAACATTTTTATCTCAGGTTTTCTTAAAATGTTGACTATAAGCAAAAGGTCATTAAAATTCATATTCATTTCATAGGTCAGTGTAGCAGCTTCCTCGAATGGAGTATCATTATAATTTTTTTAAACATTGAAACAGCAAAAATCACAGAGAAGTAAGTGTAATATATTATGTTTAAAGTAAGGTTTTGCTATTAAAATTTGTTTGAGCTTTTCCCTAGCCATCTTATCAAAGGGATATAATTTCACAATTAAAATGTCTAATTTATTTCCCTGTGTTCCCAATGTTATTGAAATTGGCTACTCTAGCAGAGATGCCAATGCTCTAGTAAGCAACAAAATATTTCATTTGATTTTATTTTCAATTATCATTAGACTAATAGAAGAAAACATTTAGCCTAAGATCAGAGAATAATTCCATTACAGAACAAATTCAGTGGGTAAATACAAAGGTGATTTATAGAAATTAGTCTTTAGAATATAGACATTAAAAAAAAAAAAAAAAAAGGGGGTTCATTTATATAGAATAGAACCTGATAATGAGTGATTTATGCTTGGACCAGTTCCAGTAACTTCTCAATCCACTGGAGAGTTTCCAATCTATTGAGAGGATGGAATGAGAGGATTTATGAAGGGAAATGAAAGTTATACTGTGTAATTTATGAGAAGAAGAGGGGATGGAAGGACCAGTGCACATTTCATCTAAGCATTACAGTGTGCAGGGCATACACACCACACAGTGTTTTTCCTCACTCTTTCCAAAGCCACAGATGAGCAGATTCATAGACAATTGGCGATTTGATTACACAGATTACAGTGTGAAAATGATATGTTTTGGCTGTTATCACATATGGCTAAACATGAGCTATAAGAGAATAGACTCCACACTGATACACTGTGGTGAATTTAGACTCTCAGTAACCTCTTAACACCTTGCTAAAAGGTGGTTCTTCACTCTGTTCACCTCTTGATTTAACATAATAAAGTACTCTTGACTCATTACTATCTGAGATTTTTAGAAAATTGTGAATCATACAGAGAAGCAGTTATTCACAAAGGCTAATCCCTATACTTCCTCAGTGCTGAGCAAAGAAGCATCCCCGAAGGAAGCATCAGAGTTAGGTATGAAGTTTAGATGTGCAGAAACACTTCCTCAAAAAACACCTGTATCTACATAGACTGGAAAGCTTCCTTATGAAGAAAAACCCACAAGGCTAATGCACATCCTTGTGAATAGCTCCCAAACAACTGCACAAAAATGCGATCTAACAGATGAAACAATTATTCCCAATGTTTTCAGGTTTTATTCTTCATATTCACAAAAGAAATGTTTTAGATATTAAAACCTGATGTTGAACATTATCTAACCCTTTGATTCTTACAAAACTTAGTACCATGGACATGCTGCCAAACTCAGAAACTTGTAATATATGAAGATGCAACATGCCTGAGAAATGAATAAACATCTTTGCATCCTATTTTTTAACCTTTATTTTTGCTACCATATGAAATTTTATACCCTGAAAAATACTATTCCTCTCCAATTTATTGAATATGTTCTTGATACTCCTCTCCTGATGTGAGAAGAGATCCATATTCATATTTATTTTGCTCTAAATTAGCTACTCGCTTATTGACCCTAAATAGTTATCATCTCAGCTGGAAATATATTAGAGTTCTAGTTGCCAAACAAATATTCAGCAAAAGATGAATAAAAGCATATGGGGAGGAAAAACCCACAAAGTTTTCACTGCCAATATAATGGAAGGCATTCTGGCGGACAGCCATCTGCACCCGCTGAACAGAGGGATCCTGGGATGACATTGATCGATTTAACAGTAGGAAGGTATTAATGATATTCAGCACTGATGGCTGAGCCACTTCACACTCATTTGCATTTCCATTCATCATCTCAGCATTTATCATTATGAGGCGAATGCCAGAACTAATTAAAGTCTGGGCTAACAGGGTGACATGGGAGTCCAGCCGCTACTTATACTGAGGAAATATGGGAAACTTTCCAGCAGGAAGTAGACCAACCTTACAACAAACCCAATTAACTTAATTCCTAACTAAACCATTTGAGGGTCCTTCATTTGAATAAACTAAAAAGCTGGGATTGAAGTTACATCTTTTTTTTTCTCCTTGTGTTCTAGTAGTTTTATGACCCAATAACATTGTCTTATGTAAACATTTGGGAGATTTCCTCAATGTGATTCCTCTTCTCCTCAGCTATCCTCTCCCAATTTTGTCATAGCAAGCAGAGATACTATTTCAAATTCTGCAATAAAAGTTAAGTTTTAAATATAAATTCTAACTTAATTTGATCCTGAAGGGACTTCAAGAAGTATTGTGAATACTCTAGTAAAATAGTCACTCAAAAGCTGGAATACAGAGAAATGTATTGCTTATGTAAGAGAGCTAATAAACTACCTCTTCAAAGAGACATTTTTTTTTTCCTAGCACAGAGATATGAAATATTTCTTCCCTGTAGGCAAAGACTTGCTTGGCATATTCTTACAAGCTGTCCCATTAGCTACATTGAGACAACCTGTGATCAATGCAACCAGGATTTGATTCTGGATCCATCTTGATAAGACTTTTGGTTTCAAGAATCTCCTTGCTGAGAGCTGGTCTAGACACAAGGATAATTTTCATCAAATTCCACTTAGGTCAGGTCTCTAGTACTTTTACATTCCTTTGAAATTTCCAAACAGAAAGAGCAAATGTGATAGGAGAAAGATGTAGTAGTACAGAAAACTGTAGAAAATCTTTGTAAGTAAATGATTACTTTTACATTTTCAATCTTTTTTTTAAATCTATACATAAAAAAAACCAAAAACAAAAACAAAAAAACTTTCCAATAATGGATTTTACTAAACATTATCTTTACTAATGGTTCTATATGATGTTTTATATTTTAAAGTAATATTTTATTGTTATTTCTACAAACATAGAGAGACAATTGATCTAGGCTCTGGGTAACATGGTAACATTTAATTGTTCAAGGAATTTCTCTCTTAGTAAAATAAAGGTATACTACTAGGTCATATATCTAGTTCTCATGTCCACAATGAAAACTCCACAGTTTTCTGTGTACCACACACTTTGGAGAAAACATGGGGTTTGTACTGTTCTACAAAGGCCTAAACAGTTTTAGAAGAAATGCAACATCTTTATTTGTCTAGTGACATTCCTCCACGCCTATCCACAGATATAAGAAAAAAACTAGGCTTCTGTGGGAAAAGCTGGATCTCTCCAATGTTGCTTCAAAATGGTTGAGAGATTCAGAGTTTGAAATCAAGTCTTCATAAATCCCTTTGAAAGTTAATGAGAAGAGTAGTGAGCTTGTAGTCTTGGTCTCGTGAATCTCCTTTTAAGAGGAAACTCAGCATTTGGTCATACCAAGTTTTTAGTGATTTCCTTGCACAGTTCCATCTGGAACGCACAAAAGTTAGATAGGTATGGATGAACTAGTCAGACTCTTTTTACCTGGCATTGATGAAATATATTTGCATTTTATAACAGCACAATGAAGAGATTCAGGACATAATTTTCATTTTCCTTTCATGCTGGCCAATTTTAATTTAGTCCTCCTTTATGGTAACAGCTTTGTCCTCTTGCTGACATATATTTCTGAACCATTCACATGGCCTGGCACTGTGTAGCCTGCAAAAAAAAAAAAAAAAAAAAATCAATGAACAACGAAGGGTTAGATTATATTGACTTAATGTTGATTAGTTTACACTGAGTTGTGTGCTGCAAAAGATGTCAGAGCTTTTGTAGTTCATTAGCTCCTATCAATTGAACACTGGCTTAAATTAGTACATGAGGCTCTTCCTTTCTGTAATGTAATTTCAACTTGCATTTCATACTTAGCTTTCCTGTCTGTACTTTCGTGTGATAGCTGTTAAAACATTTTTCTCTACGAGAGAAAAGGAAGAGACTGAAAAGAATCAGAATGATTGTTAAGTGAATTCCTGCTCTATTCACTTAGGGAAGCTATTCAACTTGCTATGATCAGTATGACCTCTGACACCAGTTATATCAGAATTGTTGTTCAACTGTACACATCTTGTAATCATGTACAGTAATCACATCTTACAACTTAAAAAAAGTATTGCTTTACTAAATGATGTTCTTACAGTCACAAAATGAGTTGCAGCTTTTGGAATATGTAATCTCAGATCTGAACAAATTTTGATCTCATAAAAATGTTTGCTGTTATCAAAAAAGTGTCAGAAATTTGATTGTGACAAAGCTTTATTAGATAGTGCTAATACCATTTTGTTAGCTTTGAGGAGAGAGAAGGAGCACAGATTTGGAATCAT
The DNA here is from genome assembly GCA_035222235.1 of Margarornis squamiger. Taxonomy (NCBI): domain Eukaryota; kingdom Metazoa; phylum Chordata; class Aves; order Passeriformes; family Furnariidae; genus Margarornis; species Margarornis squamiger. The sequence goes on along the minus strand of JAWWTY010000077.1, from coordinate 86,952,318 downwards.
CGAATGGCTGCGGAGGGAAGGAACTTCTGGAGGTCATCTGATCCAACTTCCTTGCTCTAGCAGAGCCACCTACAACCAATTGCCCAGGATCATCTAAAGGAAGAATTTGAATATCATCTAAGGATGAAGACTCCACAACCTCCTTGAGAAACCTGTGCCAGTGGTGAGCCGCCCTCACTGCAAAAAACTTTTTCCTCTTGTTAAGGAACAAAGAGGTCAAAACAAGAACAGGTTTTTATACTTATTTTTGTCAAGTATTTTTGTCTTTGCTACATGCTGGCCAAATTTCCAGCTGTGCTCTATGGCAGACCTATTCCACCACTAATACCACAAACTCTGAAATATGTTAGAAAAGGGTGGAGTTTACTGCCAGAAATACAAAATGTCTATTGAACAAAAATTATTTATTTGGGCAAGACTGATCTAAATTGACAGAGAAACAACTGCTAAAAAGACAACCTGTAGGAGGTGAAATATGGCAAAGTTTAAAGTTTGCACTTGAAAGTAGAACTTTAAGAGATTTCAAATTTTTTGTATATGGGGTTTGATTTATAACTTGAATGTCTTAATTATCAGTTTCCAGAAAATAATTCTAGTCTGTTTAGAACATCTTCCCCAAAATATTATTGACATCTTTTGATTTAGGTTTTCATTGAATATTTTGATTTCAACATAATCTAGTTTCACTGTTAAAACAAACCTTATTTCTTCTAAAATATCCAAATCTTAATTTAAAAAAGATAAAAAGATGTCTTCTTATGTTACTAGATCTCTGGTGATTTTGAGAATTATTCTCAAAACCATAATTATTTCAAAATCTCCATTATCTAAAGTAATTATTTGAACTTCAGTAAGCCTTAATGTTTCTTAGAAAAGAGATGGCATAGAATCTTGTAAAATATAGAATGGCTGTTTCCATCTACAGTCTCTACACAAGGAATATCATCATGTACTCTGTCCTTGAATGCTTTGGGGGTTTTTTGGCCAAAATTCTAACAAGAAAGCCATGCAAATAAATGAACTGCAATTAGCAAAAAGTAATTTCTCATGGAGAAAAGGAAAAATACAAAAAATCTGGAGTGATTGTAACAAGATGTCTGTCAAACCTTCTTTTCCAATCCAATAATTTGGTCTAGTCAAGATACTTTTAAAGTTATTTGTGTAGGAAAATTCTTACCCTATGCACCTGCGTCACCTTATTGTCATTCTTCCTGTTCTCTTCCCCTCTGTTCTTCTGACTGCTAAGTTCATGTGTCCATGCATGATAAAACTGCACAGGAATATAATGTAGGGTAGAAATTCCTTCTTGCTATTACTCAGACAGGCCAAAAGACATGAAACCCAGAAATAAAAACACCTTGCCATCTAGAAGCCACTTCGATTTTAACTTAACTCAGTGATATGCATCAAGGAGGACAATGTAACACAAATTCTGGCCATACTGAGTATGATATATAATTATAAATAAAACTGAATCTTATTCTGCTCCACTATCTATATGAAAAAATCTGTGAAGAATTATAAATTGGACATTTAAATCAAATTTGAAAAGAAAAAAAAAAAATCAGACCCCAGGGCATCAGGAATACTAGTTTCAAAAGCTGGTTATAATATTTGAAATTAAAATTAAACTTTGAAGAAAGTAGAATTTTTATTTTCTTTTAACATGAAAGATTACTCTTAATACTGTTTTAATACAAGCTTTACTAGGCAGCAAAGGCGTAATTTTTTGATAATTGATGTTTTCCTGTAAAACACCTTGCAAGGTACCACCTTCAAATGTCCAGCAAGCATCTGACACAACAAGAATAAAACTGGTCGTCAGTCTGACATTAACTATGTCTGCGGCTGCTAAATCTCAAGATAAGCATACAGTGTCTTGTTTCCTGGAAAAACATAGTGATCATGTTAATGAACTTATTATGAGTTTCAAAGCAAGTATTTAAACCCCCAGTGCTGGGTTGCTTTTCTTTTTTACATGTTACATGTAGCTATAGGAAATAGAGGTATAGATAAATATATAATTATAGATAATGTAATGAATCTTCTCTAAAAAAATCAGATGGCGTTATCATACTTTTTACATTTACTTATTTTAATTTAAATTCTTAACCAATTAAATATAATAAAATAAAGAAATTTATTTTATCAAATGAGGCTGCTATATAACAGAAGGAAAATAATCTTTTTTATGTCTCTTTTAAAATGAAATTCATAGGAAAAAGAACTGAAAAAGTTTGAGAAATGTAAGAGCTTTTTTAGGCTAGTCATGAGTCAAATACACTAACAGGCCTGAACTTGTCACTTCTTTAAGCCACAGAGATAATTCATGTCAATTCATGTGAATTTTTGTAGATATTTTCATGATGTGGCCATTGAAAAGGTTTCCATGGAGAAGTAATCAGTACTGTTCTATACGACAATATTTATTATTCATGGTCCTACTCTAGCAGTAAAATACCTAATAAAACAATCTTAGAGAAAGAAACACTTCAGCAGGTGTTCTGTGACTCTCTTGTAATGGTTAAGGACTTCAGATTCACTTGTGAAAGACTCTGTTGCTCACTGTTCATTATGTATTTACAGGAACACCCTGTAAAGATTCTTTTTAATTCATTTTCATGATCTTTTATAGCGAATAAGCACCACAGCATAAATATGAAAAATTTCCCTTCTGGAAAAGATAAATATAATCCAATTCCAGTAAAAGTAAGCAGAGCTATCATTATCATTGTAAAACTGAAATGGCCAGACTGGATGATGAGTGGTATGTCTTCCCAAGGTATGAAGCTGAAAATAATCCTGGAAGCTACTGCATTCAAGTTCTTGTTCAATCATTAACTGTAGCAGCATGAGGAAACACCAACAAAAAAATGTACATAGTCAGTCCCGTGGGGACA
>JAWWTY010000077.1:86890183-86949310 GCA_035222235.1 Margarornis squamiger | reverse complement strand
AGAAAGAAAGAAAGAAAGAAAGAAAGAAAGAAAGAAAAGAAAGAAAAGAAAGAAAAGAAAGAAAAGAAAGAAAAGAATGAAAGAAGGAACAACTTTCAACAACTCATTTTCCCTGGTTACTTTTTGTGGTAAGGGAATAATTTTGTGAATATTGTCAGCCTTATGCCATATGTTCCAGGAAACTAGGGACCCTTGAAGAAGAAGAGGCTCTTGAATTATTGATCAATGATTAGCAAATGCAATCGAAATTGTAGACTTGATGTTGTGCAGGGATTCATAATTTATGAGTGGACAAAATAGTAGGTAGCAGAGGTAGTGGTAGGTGATTTCAGCCCCCATATTGATTACTTAAAACAACAGGAGGTAAGTGTAGTGTGACAGACAGAACAAAAAGTGACAGCTCACTGCCTGTCCATCACTACAGCCTGAGCACTGAGGGAATAAAGCTTACTGTAGAAGCAAATACATTTCTATTATGTATCTTTGATCATTATGCTGTTCCACTAGACCAAAGGACATATTTGTTTATAATTTATGTATTCCCTTACTATAAAAGATTGATAGCATACTATTAGATACCATAGTATCTACATATCTAGATAGTTTGTACCTGTAACAGGTTGAGAAGCAATATTGTGAAACATTTGCATAGTCTGTCAGCAAAGGTAAAACCTGGGAATGGAAAGGAGACGAGGTGTGTTTGGCACCAGCCTAGAAGTCAGCTCTGATTTCCATTCTTTGCTGCGTCTGCCAGCTCTTCTTGGCTACTAGAATTCTTCCTTACAGGTCAGCTCTTGAGAGCGTTAACTCAGAACCAAACCCTTCCCGTCAAGAAAAAAGCAGCTTCCACCTGCAATTTTATGGGTTGATGAAAGAGGAGTAAGCAGAGGTGGGGAGACATCCAGTCTCCACGCCACAACTGCATGATTGTTCCTGTACCCAAGTAAGAAATCTCTGTGTGTATCAACAGAGGTAGACTTCTTCATCCTTGAATAGCTGAAAGAAGTCTATGACTAAGTGATTTGGGCACTTAAGTGACAATGGAGTGGGTTCTGGGGCTTTTTGTTGGCAATTGATAGCCTATTTGACCAGAATTGTTCTGCTACAAAACCAGTATGAAGGCACATGTCCTGCTCGTGGTCCTTTGCTGCTTCACAACAGGGAGGGGTGTGTCTGAACAAGTATTTTTCCTTTTCTACCCTCACTACAAATCAGCATGACCCCAAAAATTATGCACAGCTTTACTAAATAAAATAAAATAAAAAAAAAATTAAAAAAGGGAAAAGCTAAGGACTGACACAAAGGTATGGCCTTGTGACTTTGAGGTCAAAATTTAAATTTGGAGCATGCAGTGCTGTAAGTGGTCTTAACAACAAAAAAAGTGATTTGGACAAGTAGGCAAGCAATAGGAAAGAAGTTTCCAGCATTAAAACAGAAGCTAGAGAAAAACAGATGTCTGTGAGGAACAGGGACATGAACACAAGATGAAGCTGACTGTCCACAAATAGAAGCACAAGTTAGAAAGTGGACATTGTGAGTGGATTATTGAAATTACTGAAAACTGGAGGATAACTCAAGGAAGGCTGAGTGGTGAGCATTGTCTGGGACCTGTGTTTAAAGACAACATTTGCCAACAGTTGGTGTTCAAATTTTTTTTTGGTTAATATACTTCATAGAAAGATTTTTGAGAAAAATAAGACCTATTACTCATCTGGAATAAATCAAGACAGGGCAAAAGGATTCGTGTAAATAGATAATTTTCCTGATTAATTACCTTCAAATATCATGAAGGTTCAATGCTTTTATTATAAACAACACCCTATAGTGTACCCTCTTAGTCCAAATCATCACTGGGGTATCAACTCTAGAAAATGGGCCTTATTTTCTGGAGAAATCACCTAGTTCTGTTGACAAATACTTTTTTCTATTAGTGACAACAATATTTTTAGCTGGAGGAGGAGCTAGAGAAGATGGAAAGAATGAGCAAATTACCTAAGCAGCAAAAGTGGCCCTGGAAAGGCTTCTCTGCATGCCTATACAGGAAAGTGCTAACAAGAAAAATATGTTCCCTGCACCTTGCTACTCTTTTTTTCACAGCCACTAGCAGAACAATATCCTCCTGCTTCTCTGCATCAAGTAGAGCTTTGAAAATTCCATTTCACTCTGACTCTGCACAGCTTGTGGCACTGCTAATGCCTGTTGGAAGACGAAGCCATTTTTCACCATCTTTGTCAGTCTTCATCATACATTTTCCAAGGAAAAGCTATCATAATTAGATATGCCTAGACTACAGATTTAAATGAATGCAGCTTTAAACAAATACAACTTTATGTGAAATATTTTTATAAGAATAATTAATTTTAAAAATAAAAGTAGGGCACATTTTATAAGAATAATATAAATTTTTAAGATAACCAAGCTTTCTAGCTTGAATTCCATGTTATATTATTCTTACAAGGGGGTCCAAGTGAACAAGCAGAAGATAGTAATAAAATGAATGTTTCTAAAAATCTGTTAGAGTGGACATGAATAACTTATAATAAGAGTCTTGCAAAAATGGCAAATTTTTAATTAAAAGTATTCCTACTTTAAGTGTAAAGACATATTTTGCATAGAAAGGCCTTGGTGTTACTGGAATAATGTTTTTACTGCATATGAGTTAAAGATGCATGAAATGTTGCTTTTTCTTTATTTATAAAGAAAAGCAAATAGGAAAGTTTGTCCTTCCTAAGTCATGACATGATCTGCTTAACACCTTCATAGCTTCATGTTTGATGAGTGGTGCATTCAGCCCAAACTCATGTTATTTAAATCTTACAGAGTACAGAGCAACAAAACATCATACATTGCACCTTTTTTTGTTCAGTGTATAGTGGCACAAGGATTTCTGTATCTTCATACAAGTAATTAACTTCCCTATAAGATATATTGCATGAGTTTGACAGCTGATTCAAAATAGTTATTGTCTGCAGAGTAAATGAGTCCATGGTTTGGCTGGTTGGTTTTGTTTTGTTTTGGTTTATTTTTTGTTTGGTTTGTTTTTTTGTTGTTGTTGTTGTTTTGGCTTTTGTCAGTGGGATTTTTTTCTTTTTTTTTTTTTTTAATTTTCCCATAGGAAACTGAGAATAAACAAAATAAAGTATCATAAGGATGTTAGAGTATTTATCATTATTTCTGATAAGCACTACATACCTGTAGCTGCATGAAATTCCTTCTGCTCCCCAATCTTGGCTGCTTATAGTCTGCTCACCAGCCTGTATTTTCAGACTACCACCTGGCCTCTTGCCCCTTGTTGGTTTCTACTCTGTTTTATATGTTGATGACCATTTCCTCCCTTTATTGAGTCTTCAACAATGGTGCCTCATGTTTCCTACCAAAGTCCCTAAAATTATGGGAGGAAAAAATGCCCTAAAGTATGAGAGCACTTGTTTCACCAAAGAAAGCACTATAGTGAAACAAGTTTACACTCATTTTGGTGAGACAGTATAGTGATTTTTTTTCATGTATCTTATAACAGTAAATGAATTAAGAACAAAAAATTGACAATAAGTAAATTTAAGAGTAATATCTTTTCAAAGCTATTAGAAAGGTAAAGTTCAATTAAAATCTCATTATTGCATGTGAGAGTACCGGATGGAGGAGAGACCACGGAGTGACTTGACGAGACCGAGGAATTTAGAAGGAAAGCTGCAAGAACAAGCTATCTTGCACAGGAGAAAGTTTATTGCCATACATCGGATTGTTACGGGTTTCCCAGTTTGTGAATTCCCTCATGTTATCCCTGCTCTGATTAGACAGATTCTTCCATACTGACACTTTTATCTCCACCCTTGTTTACCCCTTGTTCTTGTAGTCCTTCCCTGCCTTTTCCTTTTCTGTGAGAGGATTTGCATGCTCCTCCCAAAACCCCATCCCCTTTTTCAGAAAGTTCCACGCCACCCTTATATAAGCCAGAGACATCTTAATAAAAGGGCCATTCCATCATTCCAACATATCCCTGCCTGGAGTGTGCCTTGTCGTTCTTATCCCCACAAGGGTCTCGTCAATTGCAATATGATTAGATTTGAATTAATAACTTACAAGACATATTTTCTAAAAAAACAGCTTGTTTTTTTTTCTTCCGCCTATTCTTTGTGGAATATCTATGAGATCAGCTTCCTTGCATGTTTATATGATATACAAAAGCAGTAATGAAACTTCTAATTTATGAACACACATAGTTCTTTACGCCTACATAACATTCCATATTTGTCTCTGCAAGTGATGAGGGGCTGAGATTGGTTAAATGGTATTTTTGCATATCACATGATGGAGTCTCGTAGATGAGTCACATATTACTGTTTTTGTTTCCAGCTTTACTGAGTGAAAAGCACAAAAGCACATCTAACAGAAATGCCAGTATGAGAGAGTTCGAACCTTATGTATTATGACAATGAGAATGCAGAACTGTGGCCTTCTCTTTTTGCAAACAATTTTGTGTATAGGTATTAACAAAAAACAAACAAACAAACAAAATCCAACAGAAAGGAATGTGAGAATTGGAAGACCAAATCCCTTTCTTCACAGGTTGTGTTCAGACTTTGGGTTTTTTTTGGTTTGCACTGAGAACTGGGAGAGGAAAAAAAGTCATGGAGGTGCAGCAAGGAAATTAAAGAGGCAAAAGCAATTTTTTTTTCTGCCAAAAGGTCACCTCTTCCTGAATGCATTAACAGCATAGACCTTGTTATACAAATGAATCTCAGAAGAGATGATCATCTCTGTTTAAATGGATGGCCATACAAAAGATGTCTTGGGCTGGTGTTTAAATATTTTGACAGTAAATTCATAGAAATTGGAGGAAAAAGCAGATCACATATGTGTTTTTCTCACATATCTTTTAAGTACATCACAATATGAAGTGATGCTGACACTTTCAGAGGAGGAGGTCTCTCTGAGTGGTTTTCCGGTGAAGCACAGAAGACTAACAATATCACAGAACCATGGAATCACTGAATAGGTAAGGTTGGAAGGGATCACAGTGGGTCATCTGGCCCAACCTCCCTGCTCAAACAGGGTCATCCTAGAGCACATTGCACAATTGCATCCAGATGGTTCTTGAATATCTACAGTGAGGGACACTCCACAAACTCTCTGGGCAACCTGTTCCAGTGCATAGTCACCCACACAATAAAGAAGTTATTCCTCATATTCAGGTGGATCCTCTTGTGCATCAGTTGTTGTTGGTAACTTCTTTCAGAATAACTTGAAATAGAAATATTTTACCTGACCTTTCCTTTTGCTTTTTGTGAATCCATAACACTCCTGAAGTGTATATTAAAAATTAGCATTCTAAAGATACTGTGCATGTTCACAAATATGTGAACTTATATAACCCACATAAACCCATTTTCTATGTAAAATCCTAGGAGATGTTTTTTGAAAAGAGTTCCACTAATTTAGGTAGGATAAAAAGAGTTAATCACTGAAAGATTCCCAGTGTGCCTGTGAAAGTTCTAGTGCTCAGGATGCATGCTAACGTAAAGGTATACAGATGAAGAACCTGACTAATTGTCAAGAAATTTTCTCATTCACTAACTAAAAGAGGGAAAATTATTTCCAGATATACAAATTACTATAAGGTTTCAAGTCTGGAGCAGGTCTGACCTACAGAGTGAGAAAAGGAACAATAACTTTCCTCTACAAATGAACAAAGTATGTTCAGTTTGTTTGGGGAGAAGCTAAATCATGTATTCAGAAGAGCAGGACCAAGCATCTTGACAGAAGCATCAGCCTCAGAAATCACCAGACTGGCTGGTGATTTGCATACAGTGCATACAGTGCATAAAACATTCTTAATGGGTTTGCAAGGGTTTTGATAAAGGAGGATATCACCAGCACTTTATGTTACTTAAAATTCCTGTTGAAAAATATACTTAAAGCATCTCTGTATATTAACATGAAATCCTGTGTTTGTACAAATGCACTTTTTTTCCCCAAGAATGAAGAAAAATTATCTTCAAGTTCTGCCTGATGAATAGAAATTGGGATGTTATACCCTAGTCCTGAAGCCCCAAGCTTTACTTGGGTGTACATTTTAATTTCAGGTTTCAAGAGATTTTGCCTACGCAAACTCTTGCAAAGCCTTTTGATTTTTTTTTTGTACCTTGAATTCACATCCAAAAAAAAAAACTACACATTTTTTCTCTAAGATATTTCTTTTAATTTATTGAGAAAATAGGCATTTTGGCAAAAAGAGTTTTAACAAAGATAATATGCAACTTCACAAAAGCGTTACAACAGATTAGCAGGACTAAAAAGCATTGCAATATCAATTACCAGGACTAAATAGCATTGCAAAACCTTTGTTGCACCCAGCAAACACAAATTCCATGCAACTTAAGTGAGATACATAAAATAGGTATTTGGGTTACCCAAGAGAAAGAAAAGAATAAGGGAAGCGAAATTAAGAGAAGAAAGAATAAGAGAGAAAAAGAGGGGAGAAAGAATACAGTTGCCACTTAGAAGGTCACATGTTGAGGGCTTCAAAGACAACAGGCCTGGGCCCAATGAACACCTTGTGTGTGCCTGTCTATACACTTTGGTCACTGTGGGCACTTCTTCCAGGAAGAACCTTTGGTTTGCTGACCACTCACTGCCCCCCCCAGCCAGAAGGAGGGGTGTCTCAGCGAAGCAGAGGCTCCAGGGGTGTGGTGTGGGCGCGTCACCAGGCAGACCTCATTGATGGACTGGTGCCCTGTGCAGCCTTCCATGCCATGCAGAGCTGACTCCAGCACTGTCTTGGCTGACCATGTGGAAACTGTGCTAAAGGCTTGGTCCCCTCCCCTGACATACACACACACACACACACACGCACACACATAGATGTGACCCCACAAGGTGGTTCCGACCCAGGAATAACTGATCTGGTGTCTAACACAGGACAGTAACTTCATTACAGCTGATCAGAAAACGAATCTGTCGGAGAAGTGTTCCTGAAAGATTTACTTCTTTAATACATAACTTTTTATTTATAGACATAAATTCTGATCATATTAAATGTTGCGTGAGTGTACTGATTTTGAAATTGTTTATTATTTTGGCCAAAAACTGTAATAAACCTGTACAGCAATCTTCACTGTCTTCATAAGAGAAGTGTGATAGTCAATATAGAAAAAAATAGCACCTATGGGAAATAAAAAGCATGGCTAAAAGAAGAAAATTTATTTGGAAATAAGACTCTCCTTGTTTGGGGGAAGCTTTCTAGGATAACTAACATTAGGGGAAAAAAAACCAACCCAAAACTGTTTTAAAAGTAAGATTCACAGTGACCTTAAAATTATTTCAAGCCTTGTGAGATAGGACAGTAGTCCAGGTGATGTGCTCAAATCCCATATGGTGTAACTATGGGTTTTCAGGTTTCCTCAGAGTATCTAGACTTTCATGCTCCCTTATTTTGACTCTTGAACATCCTTCCTGGCCAATAATTTTTCTCTTCTAGCCTAGAAGGGGACCTTTCCCTTGAAAGGCCTGTGTTGAGATGTTCACTTGTATATCACAGTGCAGACAGTTCAGCCCCTCTTAAGACATGAGCCAGAAACAATCAAAGAGCTTGCTAAAACATATTGCACACCCCCCTCCCCCCCCCAAATCTTTATAGTTTGAGAGTGCAGAATAAATGACCCTGTCAAAAACTTTATTTCCTTTCAGTAAGATGGCTAAACCCTCTTCTTTTTAATTCTATCCTCGGCAGTACAAACTGCAAACAAAAGTCTAAACCCAAACATTTGAGAAGAATCCCATTATTTCTGTGGTTGTTTTAAGATGGGGATTATATAAAACACTCTCCTGTTCTGTGCAGAAGTGAAGAAATAAACATTTTGTATTTTTTCAATCATCACATAAGAATAATTGCAGAAGTTAAATAAAAAGGAGAGATCTAGAGAAAGAAAAAGGGGAATAAAACCTGAAAAGTGGTTTTTCAACAACAGTTATGCATGATTCATAAACTGAGCTTTAAGGGGAAAAAAAAAAACCAACAAAACAACAAAGCAAGAACAAAACCAAATTGTTAGCATACTCCAAAATCTCACCCAGCAAACTTTTCTGGATAATATCGTTAACAATGCTGATCTCTCTTTTCCACTGGGGATAAAAACAGGCATGACCCACCCTGGGGTAATTTTAACTAAAGGGCACCACTTGAGAATTCACTTAATAATCTCAGTCTCAAGTCCTTCAGACAACGCCAGTCACCTTGTAATGAGTATTTGCTTCACAATAATCTCCCTTTTCCCGAAAAATGGTATAAATGGAATTACAACACAATTGCCTCCTTTTATCTGATGAATGTGAAGCAGCAATATTGTGTTAGCCGGCCTTTTTGGAAGATATATTGGACTTTAATAAAATTTGATCAATGCATTTAAGTCAAATTGAATTATATGTAAGTGGATAGGGTTGACATATGTTTCAATATCTGCGAGTGATACATTATTCTCCAGTGAGCATAAAATTTAATGAAATATAAATACCCATTAATCCTCATGTTTCAACCAATCAGTCACCGTTGCTCCTGCCTGCTGTTAGCAGAAGCAGGCCCAGAAAGTCATCTGTTTTATCTAAGCAGGAGCTCCAAACTGGAAAGACATCAGAAAGGTTGGGGAAGTGAGAAGGCACAGAACAGGGGAAAAATGTGCCAGCACTTTTGTTCTTTCATGCTTTCTGAAATAAAACAATGTAATGATCAATTCTCTTTTAATCAAAATCTAAATATGAAAGTCATAACCTTTCAAACTGGAATTCCATGAGGAATCATATTCATAAACATTTTTTGTTTGTTTTTTTAATAAAAGCATGCCACATTCCTTCATTCTTTTTTTCATAGGTAACTCATTATGACATATTTTGCATCTTTTGCAAAGCTAATCTGCAAGAAAAGCTAATGCAACAGACCAAGAAAAACTTCCCCTGGAATTATCTGTAGTGCAAGGTGAACATTGAGAAGCATGAGACAGTATGCTGCAGTCTAAACAACAAATAGATCTGACACTAAAATTCCACATTTTATAGAATATTTACATATATAGAATTGTAGTTCAGAATAATTTATAACCCTGTAAAATAAAGACTTAGGCTGGTGCTAAGATGTACAAACCCAGAATTCAAAAAAACAAATCTTAAGTGGTCTTAAGTCCGATTTTTCAGCTGACAGCTTTGTCAGTAAAATCAGAGAACTGAAACAAACTGGCATAGATCCATAATTTTGAGGTAAACGCTAAACTGGCATACATATATAATTTTGAGGTAAACACTAAAGTAATCTTTTCCCAGAACATTCATCTATTTGAATTAACAAAATTACATATAAAGTGAATTTCAGAACGGTATGTTTATGTAATCCCAGTTGCAAAACCAGCCACTGAGCCCTTTGACATGGAGAACACCCCCATTTGGGCTCCCTTATCTGCTTTAAGGCAGAGGCTCAGGTATTCCAGGAGAGTGCTCTAACAACCAGCTGTAAAATACCCAGCTGCAGGTCTTTCCTGGACTGTCCCAGTTAAGCAGTCGATGAATTGAACACTCAGTGGGACTTAGCAAGAATTAAGAAAGCTATTGCTCTGTGTCAAGGAAACAAGGACAAGAAAGCAGACCATGAGAAGCCTCTGCTGTGTAGGAATATTTTCCAGAGATACAGGATGGTATGGCCTCCTACACCACAGGCTGCATATGAGCGGAGCAGCAGTAGATTCCTTGTCTTAGTTTTCTGAATGTGGTATGAATAATACTTTGTCATGACTCCTACTTTTGCTTTAGTGAAGAGTATGTGAACAAACTGAACCAAATATCCTGATGAAAAACATATTAGCCCGTTCTTATGAATCAAAGGCTTTCTTCAGATTTCCTCAGATTTGAGGAGTGAAATAACAGAATCTGTCCAAATATGAAGTGTATCAGTTTCTCTAACATTCTCTACAGTGTTATCCTCTTTTTCATTATCAATCTGATAGTAATTTAGTTTTTACTATTGCAGTCTGTATTTCATCTTAAAAAGAACCTGTCTTATGCACAGAGACATAGCATATTATTGCTTTGTATTACTTTTGTAATTAACGTAATGCACTTTAAAGCTATCTGCTATTTAAAGACTTCTATCATCTATAGATCATCATGCTTAGGCCATTTGCCCTCCTTTCCGCTTTGAAAGCCTGCATGCAACTGGAAAAAGTCTGTCATTTGTGCAATGCTGCGTAGGAATGTTCCTGCCATGGGGAATACTCAAAATGTCTTTTAAACTAGGATGTTCTGCTAGAAACCCAAAGAGCATTCAGAAGCCTGAAGAATCAATTTGCCATCTTGCTATAACATGTTCCCTGCATATGATCTATAGTAGGGATGCAAAAATGATACAAGACAACACTAAAAGGAATCAAAGATTTAGGAAAATAACACTTTGGAATTTCTGGTTTGCCCTCTCATCTGAGGTAAATGCACCACAAAATGCAGGAATGAGAGTATCTTTCACAGCCTAGAGAGGACAAATATGTTGCACATTAAGGTGATAAAATTTTTATGTGTTATCATGATAGTAGATAATTTTGAGAGAGAAGTTGGGGATGTCCAAGTTTTTGCCCTTGCAACAGAACATCCTAAAACATCACAGTACTTGAATGACTAATATTTTTAGCGGTGCAGTTGTTTAAGAACTTATTTACAACACATATGGCACCAGTTTGCATCAAACTGCATGGAGTACTCACAGAAACAAGAGGGAAGACAATTTCTCTACTGCAGAGACCCAAAAGGAGTGATTACCTGTATTTCTTGACAAGTTTAGAGACCTTTCTCTTCAGCTTTCTACAGGATCTAGATATCAAGTGCCAGACTGCAGCTATAGCCCTAAGACAGTTGTTTTCAGAATTATGTAATCAAACCACAAAGATTGAGGATGACATATTTGAAATGAGTATGTTTCAAAATACAGTTAACATAGTTATAGAATAGCTATAAGGACAGCTAAGGACAAGTCAGCTCTTTTGGAAGTTCCCTGTCTCTTTCAGTACAAGATGGCTATTAAGCCAAGGCTGCCCACCAGTAAGTTTTTCCAAACTCACTGATGGTTTTGCATGGCCTCTAGCATTGGGTGCTCAGTTCAGCACAGCACAGATTCAAACACAGCTGTGCCACAGAACAACCACCTGGCTGTATTTGTCATTGTCCTCCTTTTCCCTTGCACATGAAATGGCACGTGACTGTAAGGTGGCTAAGCTGGGAAGGTCTTGAACACCTGCTTTTCTAAAAGCTTGTCTCTTTGAGGCAGTTTTAGCCCATTGACACATGTTATCCATTGTCTCTATTTTTTTTTTTTTTTCCTGAGCACATTATACCTTACATTTGATTACAACCTTAAAATGTCCTCAGAGCAATCTAGGGAATTTTGGTGTACCATTGCAAAGATTTATGATTTTGGTAGACCCTTGATATGAATATTTGTATTGCAGTTTCTATTGTTAATAAATTAAAGCCTGGGGCAGGGAGTGATGGGGGGAGAAGAGGAAGAGGGGAAAGGCACACACAGATATGAAAACATTATTATTTCTTTAAAAAATTCAACACTTTGAGGTAAAAAATTGCAAAAGATAACCTGGATATTAATTGTCATGAGGAGAGTAGTCTGGTTAATACAAAACACATTGCTGGGGTGGATGCTGACATTTGATTAATGTTATTCCATTCATTTCTGTGCCAGAGATCACAAGAACCCCATACAAAGTGTTTGCTACTGACTCTAGTAAATTGTTAATATGTACTTTCTGATATGTCAGTGAAACAGTAAAATGTATCTATGTAATTCCATGTTTTAGATGTTTCATTTTAGTTCTCAGTATGTTTTACATGAAAGTTATGCTGTCATTTGTGCATTGTGAAATGTGTATGAATAGAAGTTAGTTTAATGGTGATTATTCTATTAAAATGGCATAATCACAGGGATTAAAAAGTTGTCTTAAGATGTGGTCTGCTTAACTGCAAAGCATGTTCTAGTTAAAACCGATGCCACTTAAAACATTAACTCAGAAGTAGCCAAAGCTCTCTGATGAAGTATTAGAGACTATTATGCAATCGGTTTTCTTTTCATAAAGTTCTTTTGCATCCTTCAAAAAACCCCAACTTGAAATACCACTAGATTTTACTCTAGAAAAGGCAAAAAGCTACATGTGAAAGTATTTAGAGACATGTAAATATGAGGATATTTTAATGAGCAACAAAACTTTCTAGGCAAGGCAATGGTCACCAAAGAGGTTTGAAAAATGAACTTCTAGCATACTGAGGAAGTAAAATACAATAAAGAAAAATTAAATTACCATGGTAAACCAGATCAACGCCCCCTAAAGACAATAAGTATTTTTTGACTGTTATGAAAATACTTTAAATCAGAGCCAGAGAAAGAAACTATACATAAACCAGAATATACATAAACCAGAATAATTGTAAGAACAATCTTATTAATTATAGAAAATTTCTGAAAGGAAAATTAAGGGGACTTTTAAAACAAGAAGTGAAGTAGAAGATTTATCTGTTAAACTTAGATGACTCTGAGCTGGTATTGGATTCAGAGTGTGTTTTCATTTGCATGTGTCTTTATTCATGCTCTAACTATTCCCCTACTGTTCGCTAGAGGATGTAGTGTCCATCTTTGTAGTGTCCATCTTTCATGATGGGGTTTTTTATATTTGCTTGAAATATATCTGTAGGCAGCATCCCAACTCATAATAATGAACAATTACATAATGGTAGACATGTGGTATATCTCCCTCCACAAAGGACCATGCTAGCTTATCAGGGTAACACTATCCAAGCTTTTGTTGTCAGTTTCTGCACAGCTGTGTGACCGTATGACTTATTGGCCCAGTGGACTTTTTCTTTCTATGGATTATGGTTGCAAACTAAAGGCTGTAGTATAAATTAAATTGCAAGATAAATAGAATTCACTGGATAAACTGTCAGCTGCAATAGAACACAAATGGAAGGTCAAGCAGAAACACATTACAAGGTCTGAACATGTACACAGTTGTCTACATAGTGTGACAAACCTCTAAAAGTGACTTGAGTTTTGGGCAGACGCTTAAAATATGACAAGTTACTGTCATTCCAAACATACAGAAAACATATTTAATTATCTCTTCACACCTATAATCATTATTCTTTTAATGAAAAAATTAGCATCACCACTATTTCCACTGTCAAAATAAACTCAGTGCTGTCAGCTTATGTACTCTTTTACCAATAATTTGCTCTACCTGCTGTACTCAGATCTCAGGGGACAGTGACCAAGTGCAGGCCACTGACCTGCCTACACTAGTGTCACCTCAGGTCCTGCCTCATTTCCTTGTGGAACAATCCCACTCTTGTTGGTTGATGATAAATTCATCTAGACACTAGCTACCAAATAGATTTGCTAAACAGTCGGAACTTTCTATGCGAACAGAGTTGTTCTGTCAAAAGAGGTTTCCTCATGCTGGAGTGAATTTTGGGGGTGGGGTGTGTTAGTATGCTTAAAATCAGAGAGCAAGTTTCATCACTGGCTTAAGCAACCCTGAGACCATGGTCTTCTGTGCTGTGGGTATAACTGTTCTCAGAGACAACTGACATGGTAGGCATCCATGGATACACGTGAAGGAGATGGTCACATTTAGAAAAGATAGTGTTGATTCTTTAAAACAAATATGAGTTCTCATGTACAGAGTAAACTTAACCCCAAGATGATGAACTCTTTAGTGTTTAGGGTACTTACTTTCTATGAAAGAAAATGAATATCACAGCTCTAGATTCATTCAAGGAAAGCAGCGCTTGAAGCTTTGGATATGGATAAGATGCTGGCTGTACGGTAGGATGGAGATTGTGTTCCTTCTTTGGGTTTTTTTGCACAAAATGCAAAGGTCATGAGTTCAATTTGTTGAACTGAATTATTTTGCAATCCTGAAAACTTCAATGGAGCGTAATAGCTTTCTTGCCCAACTTTAAGTCCTAAATTACCTTGGCCTTGAAATTATGGGTGTGGCAACATGTAATTAGCCTTAAAAATCAGCTGCCTGTATAGTACCTCTGTAGATACCAATCATACATTGCACAATCATAAGCCTGTATTTTCTTCCACAATACAAATAATTAACACTCAACTAATTGGATAGAGACTGAGGGTTTGGGTTGTTTTTTTCTCTCATACAAGCTGATGGTAAGCATCTAACCATGAACCTTACCCAACCCTAAGATATGAAGAATGAGGTCACCATTAGGTTTAGGATACAAGAATTGTCTTGTTGATCATCCAGTATTGAGAACTTCCATACTTATTTTGATATATTATTAAAAAAAAAATAAAAAAAATACCTAGACTATAGCCATAGGCTATGCAAATACATCTTTCTTCAATCCCCACTCCTCTTTACCCATCCTTCCTTAGATCCCCAGTCAAGTATCTTGTTGAGTTTCTTCTGAAGATAACAAGAGTAGTTATGGCTGGAACAGTCCTTTTAAAAATAAAATAAAAGTTGGTTCCAGTTGATATGTTAAAGCAAAAAAAGTTCAAATAATATGAAAAATTAAAATTAAATAATAGAATGAAAAGAAAGCTGATTTTTAAAAATAACTGGTTTGCTGCATTCCTCTCTTTCTGATGGTATTTCTTTCTGCATTTTTTATCTTGAAAAAAAAACGTTAGTGATGTAAATATTTATAGTAGCTGGCTTGCCCCACACATTTGCAACTTCCAGGGCAATAAATTTAAAGCAAAGAAATGTACTGATGGATTGGAAGATAAAGAGACTTGATTTATACTGTCAAACTCTTTAGTGTTTTGGCTTGGCAGCATTACCACATTGATAAATTTAAGAAAAATCTGGCTTTGTAATAAGAATGAGTTGGTTTAATATCATCTAGAAAGTACCTCACTGTTAGTTCATATATTGTTATTGAGAATGGACAAATAACAAGAACTCCCACAGATATACTGTACTATATTGCATCACAAGCCCATATTAAAAAGAACCAGAAATTTGTGTCAGAAAGAGTAGGAGAGAAAAGGTATCAGCAAATGGGGAAAGCCTGCTCAGTTCAAATGCAGGGGAATAGGCTGCTTAAGAACTATTTCACTCTGTATAGATACTGTTGAGTACTTGATGTCACCCTCCCCTGTTCATATTTCTACCTTTTATCAGTGCTGTCAATTGCTTCATATTGTTAAAATACAAGTCTACTGTAAAGACACAATTGAAATTTCAATATTTCTATACTAGTAATGAATTGGATAAACATGATATTGTGAGAATTGGAGTAACTTCCTATAATCTATGAATAGTTCTTATGAATGTATGATCTCAAGTAGGTTTGCTGTGATTTTAACAAATTGAAAATTTTGGTTGATAAAAGATGACCACTTAGATGGAATGTATGTGGAATTAGGAGCAGTTTTGAATTAGTACCATGATAGTCTGAAAAAAAATTATCATGATATAGCTTTGATAGAGCAACCACAAAATGGTATAATGTGATGGAACGAAGAATTCGAAAAATTACTTGTCAACAGGCAAATCACAGAATGGCACAGAATCAACTAGGTTGGAAAAGACCTCTGAGATCACCAAGTCCAACCTTTGACACAACACCACCATCATGTCATTTAGACCATGGCACTAAGTGCCACATCCAGTCTCTTCTTAAACACCTCCAGGAATGGTGACTCCACCACCTCCCTGAGCAGCCCATTCCAAAAATGTCCAATCACTCTGTAAAGAACTTTTTCCTAGTGCCTAACCTAAACATGTCCTGGAGCAGCTTAAGTCTGAGCCCTTGTTCTGTTGCTGGTTGCCCGGGGGAAGGGACTAATACCCACCTGGCTACAACTTCACCTCCTTGCAGGCAGTTGTAGAGAGCAATAAGGTCCCCTCGAGCCTCCTCTTCTTCAGGCAGAACATCCCCAGCTCCCTCAGCCGCTCCTCATAAGACTTGTAGGCAAAGAGGGATTTTTCAGCTGGGACTGTGCAGGGGTTATTGTCACCAATATTTTATTTTAGCATCTACAATTAAATAGGAATTAAAAATGTGGATAAACCTTGTGTATGTCACGAATTGGTAGAGTGTAGATTACAGGCAGTGATTCAGAGGTTTGGTTTATTAAATGATCAATGGACATATTGATCTCACTGGCCCATTCATACAAAAATGTATTTTAACACAGGGACAGACATCTGTTATGTTTTAAAAAGAATTTCCTGGCAGAACAAAGGTTCCAGAACAGGTTGAAAAAAATTAGGTTTCGTAACAGAAAAAGAAGCCCATTGTGAACACCATCAGTGTGTCACCGTATCAAAACAGGGTAAGGTGATATTTTGATACATAGGCAGATTAGTAGCAATCGGAAATATCCTCTGGGTAGGGTTTAAAGATTTTAAACAAACAATATGAGAAAAAACAAAAAGGTGGGTTTTTTTTTTTTTTGTTTCCAACCCTTGCTAACTAACAATGAGCTCTGCATTTCATAAGCTCCATAACACATAAGATTTTTAACCTGAAAATATCGCCAAATGCCTTCATGTATTTTGGTAGCAATCATGCATTGACCAGATTTGACACACTTTCTATATGCTCTTATCCTCACAAAGTGCAGGACCTTGGTAAGATACCAAAATCTTGGTATCTTGATATATATCAAAATACATACTAGTAAATATGGACCTTAATACATATACAAATATACATGGACCTTGTCAAGATACTTTCAAATCACTGATGTGTTGCAAATGAGTTTGAGAATTACACAGTTAACCACATTTTCCTGAGGACGATTTGTTTTTCCCTCAGGCTGGAGATTTTTGTTGGATGGTTTCATACTCTTGCCCCAACTATTGGTTCATTTCAGCTTCTCTCCAGAATCCCCAAAGTAGTTAATTTTTCCTCATTTTTCACTTTGTTTTTATTCGGTAATATGGAACGCATTATGACTAGATTTAATCTTATCTTTGCCTTAAGAAGAAAGTAGGGTACTGGCTGAGCAGTTACCTGAGATGCCATGCATCTGTACATAATCTAAGGGTAAGTAAATGTTTGAAATACCTTTCCTACTTAAAGTTCTTAAAATTCTTAACTCTTCTTAAAAGCTCTGCAAAATATTCTGTGCTGAAATTGTAAAACATGAATGTTCCTCCAGAAGTTCTCAAGAGAAACTTAATTTTTATAGTGTGTATTTAGCCTTCCATGTGGTAGCTCCTGATTTCTGATGACCCTTCAAACTGTAAACCCAGTTAGAGCCATTATTTCCTGAATTAATCACTTAATTCACAGACATTCTAGGAAAACTTGATCAAGATGCCCAGAGACAAGTTGGAAACAAAAATCCTATTCCAACTTCATACCAGTTTAACAAGTTGGCAAAGGGAATTTTAATCTCTTCAATAGCCAAGGCTAGGAAGACTGCACGGCCATTAGATTAGGACTGCATTAGCCCTGCTACTAATGAGCCAGTTCTAGATAGATCAGAGGGATACACTCGTTCCAAAAATCCACAATTGTGATAAATAAATGATTAAACTGAAGCCACAAAGTATTTGCTCATGAACTCATTCTCATCTGGCCATTTCAGTTATAAAATACTTGCAAGGAATTCCACTACTATCACTCTCTATATTTTTATTTTTTTTTCAGTATTTAATTCATTTAAATTAGGAAAATGAATAATATTTATGTTGCAGTCTTTTTGAAGGAATTTTTTTTAGTAACATATTGATTCTACACTACTTTTTCCAGTTGACTCTAGCATGACCATGTTCTTCTAAGACCTCAAAGCTATTCAAATCCTTTTTTGTATTTCCTAGTGTGTTTGAAATTATAGAGAAGACACAAAATGAATCTGAGTACCACTGTAGATTTTGCCTATTATACATTATACAGTTTTCTTCAAATTTATTAATTTAAAATGGCTTACATAATGGTTGTCAATACTTAATTCCTGTTGGTATCTTCCTGCAGATTTATTAATGTTTTCAGCACAGACCTTTGAAACATATTATCCCTGTGGTTTCATACCTGACCCGTTCCTTGAATACTAAAAGAATTCCTTGTAGATAATAGTATTACCACTGAGATGTTCTCTGCCTCAGTGACAAAAGTTAATATCCATTTTGGATTTGGATTAATTCTGTAGCACAGGAAATCTCACCACGTATTTCTCAGTGGAATAAAAAAAAAAAAAATTAAAAAAATGGAGTTTTGTTGAGACAAAAGGTGTTTTTACTTACTGATGTAATGTCAGCTTTCTGAGTTTTACACAAAGCTTCAGTTATACAGAAGGAAACTTTATTATGTTCTCAACCTCTCATAAGTGAACATTTCAGCATTCAGGGCAACAGATTTGTTAGCACAGGAGATTCTAGGCTTTACAACTCGCAGTTTGTAACTCTTATAGAGTCATGCTAACTAGTAAGTCTGATGAGTACTGAGGCATCCCATGCAAAAGAGAAAAGCATCAAAAGGTGGAGAATGTTTAAACATCTGTCACTGCCCACATATTTAAATGCTAACTCTTGGAATATAGTGTCATGAAGTGAGTAAAAAGAGGAAAATTTTAATTTCACGTGCTCACAGAAAGGTGATAATTGGATTCTTGAACTTCTGGTTTCTCAATGAGTTCATTAGGCTGTGAGAGAACTACTTTTTTTTTTCTTTTTTTTTTCTTTTTTCAATAGCAAACTTGACCTAAGGAGCATGTATTGAGAATATATATATGATTTGTTTTGTTGGGTACAATACAAATAATAAATTCTAGTTTGTAAAGCCAAGGTTCAGGTCTTGTAATGACCTTGGGACATCCACAGTAACAGACACCTGAAAATGTTGATGGAAATAATTCTGTAGATGATGGCACCTCCATATTATTAGAAGGTTTGCATTTTGTATTTGGCCAACAATGTAGGATCAATGAAGGACCTGCACACCCATCCTACTGAAACAGTTTTTCTTAAGTTGTATATCACTGGTGATTTATTTTCTGTGTCCTGACAGAAAGAAAGCCATATCTCCACCCAAATTTGACAACTGCACATGCCAAAAGACTTCATAAGTCTATATAAACAGAAGTGTTTAGATAAAAATGTTTCTGTCCTTATATCAAACAACAAGAAAATGTTTTATACTTTGCTTGCTCTGGTGCAACAATTAACTAAGAGTCTGTGCCCACATGTGTGATGGCAAAGTATAATCATCTTAAAAGTTAACTGAATGACTGCATTTAGCTTCAAAGAATATAATAACCCACAATAAAAAAAAAAAAAAAAATCATTATAGAAAAATTAATACTGTACTTTCCAGGTTTTTGTTTAAATTTTTCCCTAATATACAAATTTCTATGGAATTCCAATAGATACATTATTTGTCAATAATAAAATATTTAACCTTACATTTACTTTCTTCATATGCAACTTTATATAGGACTTAATTTTTCCTCACTTACTAATTAAGTTGAGTAATAACTTTACGAATAGTTCCATTGTAATAGAGCACCTTGTATTACAAGCCCTTTAAATTGAGTAATGACTACTCTTAGTATGCAATTAGCAAAATACTATATTATCTTAAATTTTGACTTTTATCTTTTAATATCATAATTAATTGTTTTAACACAAGAGTTAGATTTATATTTTATCTTCCTTTTTTTTTTTTTTTTTTTTTGGCAGGGATTAGATGGGTAATTTTTATTTGGTGTGTGTTTACAAACTTCAGGCTAAATTTTCAATCTTTTTGTTCACGACTGTGAGCACTTACTCAGATAGCCTTATCAGTGCTAATTTTCCTGCGACCAAGTGCCTTGATCACCTGCTTATCCATTTTTCCTTCAAGCACATTGGTACTATGCACTAACACCCACAATTTTCTCCTCATTTAAATTCCTGCTTAAAAGCTACTGCTTTTATAATTACTACAAATCGTTCTAGTCTTGCCCTGGTTGCTCAAGTGGCAAGTTGATTTCTGTCTTTCTGCTAAACTCTATTTGTCCTGTTGCTTCATTTCCCAATTTACCCAGCTTAGTATGAAGGGAAAGCCTGGAAATACTATCCATCTTACAATGGGCATGCTCAGTGTCTTCACTAGTTTGTAGAAGGGATGTCCATTGGTTTGTCTACTTTTAATTTGGCTGAACTGAAGTGGAAATCTTAGGATAGCCTTGACAGAAAAAGTAACCCTTTGGCTAAAGGTTGGAGTTCTGAAACTATGCCATAATATGCTGAAAGTCTCTCAGTGAATTGAATTTGTCATTTTCTTATGTCAGCAGACCAGTGGTGTTAAGCTTTTTTGTTGAAAGAGTTGAGTTTTTCTAAAAAAGTGTCTGAAGTCAGATGCCTACCATGGAAAATGCAGTCTGAACAGCTAAAGTTTGACATCCTAAAAGGAAGAGAAAAGCACTTTATAATGAAAAATAGTAGGCAGTTTTAAACTGTAGAATGTCCTACCAGAAAAACAACTGTCAGAAAAAAAAATCATAAACATTTCAAGGTAAAAATGCAACGTGATACAAATTATATGCCAGCTAACCTTGTATTCTATGAAAAAATAAGTGCACACCCTTCCTTTTCACAGGTGTCTGCAGAAATTTATTAAACATCAGGGTGTATGCAGCTTTCAGAGTGTCAGGAGAAAGGAAGTAAGACAAAATCCAGGGAAGACGGATAAAATAAGCATCTGATTACTTCTATGATGGAGTAAATGTAAAGTACCTACTGGCATGTCAGAAATTTGTAAGTTCTCTATGCTCAGAGGGAAGTTAAGGGAAAAGTGGGGGAAAAAAGAGAATAAAAAACAAACCAAGGGTCTGTTATCTGATTCAGAATGCAATAATATAGCCATGTCTCCCCATTTAAAGCTGTCTGGAGAGTGTTATGTAGGGGGTCTTCAGTTATCTGAATTTAAAAAAAAAAACAACCGACCAACAAACCAACCAACCAACCAACTAAAAAATAACCAAGAGGACTATCAAAGGAACTGACAAAAAAAGGTATTTCTTGAACCTACTTTGTTTGAGAATACATGGCTTGAAAATACACATTGACTCTATAAGTGTTAGCTTTTATACTAAAAGCAGTTCTTGGATGTGAGGTTACACAAGCTAATGGGTGCTTTGCCTATTTTTTGAATTGGAGTTGGCTTTATCGCTATAACCTTTATTGCTAGTTCTTTTGAATTTGAGTTATGAAAGTAAAATGAGCAATTTGTCTGTCATCCTTATTAGGAATATTATAGATTAATTAGGTCCACAGTGACCCGATTAATTTAAAAAACCTTTAACATAAAAGGCTTGTTCATTTTTTCTTCAGATGGGCAATATGATATTTATAATTTTGCTAATATATTGCGTAAACTTTACTTTCAAGTTTCTGATTAAATCTTACTAATGACAACTTTTGAAGGAAAGAAATACATTTACCTGTGTCATTGAAGATTAAGTTTGGTTGATTTTTCAGTTTGAGACCAAAGTGAAACATGCTGTAGGAATTTTTTTTTTTTTCCCATCCGGCTCAGTGGCACAGGATTTCAAGTGTATGATTCATTCTATCAGACAAAAAAGGCTGTTATTACGCCAAGCTGCATTTCAGAAAAAAAGTGGTAAATAACATTAAACACATACAGTGTCAGATGAGTCACAGAGGAAAAAGCAGATTGACTCAAGTGTCTTGTATTAATAATGACATTTAGGTTGTAACTGAGATTAATTTTATCTATTGTCCAAAGAAGAGACATTTTTGCTGTTAAATGTTAGTTGTAAAATGAGCCCATGCAGCCATCATGAGGGCTTACCTTGTTCTCTATCTGCTCCAAGGTGATAATAACTATTTTGTAATCAATATGCCAGTGCTAATAACATATGGTTTTACATGACTCAGAATAAAACTTGAATGATAGCTATTTCACTCAGTAAAAAAATGAATGAGATTGCTTTTTAGGTTTTTAAACCTAAACCTTTTGTAGGTTTTTAAAACCTACTTATGTAGCTTTAGTTTGCTTATTCAGCCATGTCTTTATTAGTACATGTAGCAGTCACTGTATATCTATTTACATACTGTGTATATAAGACTTCCATAAAATATCTCTGAAGTTAAAATCTGGTGCCACCTTTGCCTTGGTCTTCTTACAGTGAAACTTCCTGCCAAGCAGTGAGCTACATTTAAAACTCTGAAATGTGAACCCTTCCCTTTCTGGTTCTTGTTATATGCAACTATTTGTTTGTTACCTTTAATAGTCAAGTTTGTCAATCCTGGTAGAACGAATTGGCTCAAAAGGCTGAAGAACACATTATACTAAATACTTATAAGATTTGCGAGGGCTTCAAAGTTCTAGATGTAACCTAGCTCACTGTCATTGCAGATAGTGACTCTTAAAAGTTTCTTGGGCCTTTTGCTACACCTGCAGAAGGGAACAGAAATAGATTAGTCAAAGTGCTAACAAAATAAAATTACTGAGCCCTCCATTTCCATTCCTATAAATTGCAAAGAATCTTTATAAAGATATTTTTTAATTCTAATAAAATTTTTAGATTGTATTAAAAGATGGTACCTTTTGGAAGAGAAGAGCAAGAGTTAAAGAGGACACTATTAGCTGAGAATGGTTAGAAGCTTTATATTTCCCTTTAAGTAACAAGAAAATTCACTCAAAAGGTGAGTGAAAATGACAGCAAAATTTTTAAATTCTCACTCTGTTACTGTCTTGCACCTTTGTGCCTGGAGAGAATCATAGAATCATTTAGGCTAGAAAATATATCTAAGATCCAGCCAAAAAACCAGAACTGCTAAGTCCACTGCTAAACCATGTCCCTAACTGCCATATCTGCATGCCTTTTAAGTAGCTCAGGGGAAGTGGCCAAAACACATCCTTGGGAAGCCTGTTCCCATGCTTGACAAACCTTTTGGTGAAGACTTTTTTTCCTAATATCCAATCTAAACCTCCCTGGCACAACTTGAGGTAATTTCCTCTGGTGCTGTTACTAGTTGCCTGGAAGAAGAGACCAACCCCCACCTCTCAGGTAGTTGTAGAGAGCAATACGGTCTCCCCCTCAGCCTCCTTTATTCCAGGCTAAACAACCCCAGCTCCCTCAGCTTCCCCTCATAAGACTTGTGCTCCAGACCCTTCACCAGCTTCAATCTCACTTTTCTAATTAAGGAAAAAAAATAAAAATCACTTACTAAAATGCTTTTATTAAGAAAAACTTCTTTTATTTAAAAGAGCAAACTTCTGAAAAAAAAGCTAAAGAAAAATAAATCAACATAAAAACCCAACAAAAACAAAAACAAAAAAAACAAAACCCAGGACTGAAGGAAGGACAGGAACATCAGTTTTGTATAGGAAAGGTTTGACATCTGGCTAGATCAGATTATATTGTCACTCTAAGTCACTCTCTCTTGCCCTGTTGTGCTCAGCACATTTTCAGGATTTTATAGCCCATGCTCCCTTCTTCACCGTATTCAAATCACACTATAGAGCTCTTAGTTTGGGAAGGCTGAATGTTCTTGCCAATTTTGCTGTGCCCTTGTATGCAAGAAGCTAACCTGCACTTTTATTCCATAGGACAACTTGAGAACATAAGGGTCTGCTAACAGATGTCGAGGGTAGATTCTGTATGGATTGTCTTCTGCTAGCTGTTCTCTTGCTCTGTTCCCCATGCCTTGTTATGTCTTTTGCTCCACCATCAAGCTGCAGTACTTGACTACCTTAGCATTTCTCATGCATGGGCCAAGACTCTGGTCCTTACTGACAGATCTCCTCTTCTGCCTAGGCCCTCAGCCTGTGCAAAGCCTTGGCTCCACTGCAGCATGGAGTTAAACACAGCCATCCATCCTTATATCACTGACCATCTAACTACCCTTCCTAGCACAGACAGTTCTGTAAGAACTGCTTCTGCAGGCATGGGAAACTTTACTGCAGCTTCTTATAAAAATGATGGGCTTTTATTACTACCATAAACACATGTGGAAGTAAGGAGTGGAAGTTTTCACAACTTGTAAGAACCGAACCATTGGCCAAGACAAATCTGGTTTTCCCTGTGAACTAACAATGTTGATTTGTTCCAGTCTTTGCAGGATCCAGTTCTAAATAATCTCTCAGGATATAAGAAAAAAAATTCAGCAGATTTAACACTGGCCAAGATTTAAAGAGAAATAAAAAAAAAAAAAAAAAAAAAAAAAAAAAAAAGGCAAAATATAAGAATTCTTATTTCCTTACTCCTAATATTGCTTCTCACTACAGAAACTCCTTTTTCGTAAGTGAAAACTGTAACCAAGCTTGATAAATAGTTGGACATAAAAATTGTCAGTGCTTTTAAATTGCTGTTTCAGTTCTATATTAGACAGGCATAGAAGCAGTTAGAAAAAGTTTTATTAATTTTTCTAGTAACATTTGCACGTTCAGACGACTGACATATGTAAAGAGGGAGACATACATGAAAGGTCTGATGAAGCCTATGGACACATCCTATAGACATACTTTTATCCACTCTCCACAGTAACCTTAGTTTCTTCTTCACTATGTTTTCTGTTGTATCCCAAAAGGGGAGGAGAAGGTACATACTACTGGTACACCAGAGACGCCAGTCTCAGCATCAGATATTATGGTCATCTTTATGAAAATACAGATTGAGGACTAAAGAGCCAGTGTCTGTCTCCAATTTAAAAGAAAGTTTTTACTTAATCTGTTTGGTTATAGGACTTATTTTCCAATTCGGACAATTGCCACTGATTAAAAAAAGTACACAAAAATCATGAGGAAATAACCAATTAATCCTTAATAATTTCAGGTAACTACCTCAAACAAAAAAGTAAACTGCAGTGAGATAAAACTATACCCATACTTACACCAAATATGTAACAGATTGAAGCCTATTTAAATTCCTTTTGTTACCCATATGTAGTAAAATGTTTGGGTAATTTTATTTATTTAATCATTAATTTATTAAACAAGTAAAGTAGCCAAGAAAATTAGTTTGGAGGAGCCAGACTTCAGAAATATTTTATAAACAAATCCTCAGTTAAGATCCATTGTCTACTCTGGAAAAAATTAACCAAAAAGATTTGTTATGTGCATAAGACACATCTTGCGAGCTTTTCAAAATCCACCCCGTTATGTTTTGGGATTTCAAGCACATAAAAAGTCATGGTAATCTCAGGCTGATATCCAATATTTAGACATATTTCTTTTGCTGCTTTAGAAAAGATGGTGATACTTAAGTCACTGCAACTTGACATAAAATGCATAAATTAATGGGTGATTTTTTTACTGGTTTTCTCACAGTGCTGGACTCCTGAAAATTCACCTCTTTTTTTTTTCAATAACACAGCCTCGGCTAGCACCATGTCTCAGAGTAAAAAAAAATAAAAATGCATTCTTAATACAAATATATGGGGAATGCTTTAGAAAAAGAAGATGTACAACATATAATTTAATCTTGAAAAATGCAGGATTCCTTCCCTTTTGAACTTTGCCAAAGCTTCTCCCCACTATCATCTCATGGCTAGGTTTCACGAACGAAGATTTGGGAAGGGCTCTACCCACGCTTGCTACAAACACGCTGGTGGCTAAAAAGGCGAATGCGAGATAGGCAAGTCCCATTGCAAAAGACACAGTGGAAAGTCTCCATCAGCACTCCTGGCGAGGCACAGTTCTTCCTGCGTTGCCTTTTTTCCTCAAGACTGATTCTGCCTGTGTTCTCAAAGGAAGCAGCAGCGTTATGGATGGTGTGTCTCCATTTCTCATGACTGGAGGCCAGAGTGGACCATTGATGGTCAGTATGGCCAAGGCTGAGGTATTGTTTCAGGGAGTCCTTGTATCTCCTCTTTGGGGCCCCTCTCTTGTAGCAGCCGGTGGTGAGTTCCCCATAGAGCACAATCTTAGGGAGGCAGTGATCCTCCATCCTGGAGACGTGCCCTGCCCAGCACAGCTGCATTTTCAGCAGCATGGCCTCGATACTGGTGCTCTCTGCCTGTTCAAGGACAGACACATTTGTCACATAATCAGACCAGTGGATGTTTAGGATTATACAGAGGCAGAGCTGATGGAAGCACTCGAGGAGTCGCAGGTGGTGGCTGTAGATGACCCATGATTCAGACCCATATAGAAGAGCAGACAGTACAATGGCGCTGTAGACACTAATATTTGTACTTTTCTTCAAGTGTTTATTGTGCCAGACTCTTTTATGGAGTTTTCCAAAACTCTGTATGCCTTTGCTAACCTGTTGTCTACCTCTTTGTCAGTCTTACCATCTGAGGAAATGATGCTTCCCAGATAGCTGAACTGTTGGACTGACTTAAGTTCTGATTCACCTGTGGTGATGTGGGGATGAAGGAAGACTGTGGCAGTGGGCCTGTGAAGAAAATGAAGAAACCAGCCATAATGCCTTAAAAACTGAGGCTTTTACTGCATTGTAAAATGGATTCCTTGTCTTTTTCCCTGAGTCAGTGTTGGCCTTCCTAAAAGCCCCTGAGAAAACTCTTATCTCTGTAGCCTAGTATGCAGGAATTTGTTTTGGCAGGACTATGTGAAGTCCCCCTATTGGCTTTTGGTTAACCCTTTCCTCATTGGTTGTTATCCCTAGATTTCTAGTGGTTGTAAACAAAATTCCCTAAAAGCCTATATATACTCCTGACCATGTGAATAAACCCTCTCTCTGCATCCTCCTCTGCAGTCTCTGTGTGTCTCTTTCCCGGGGCATCTTGGGGACCACCTGGCCAGGGGGGAATGGTAAGGGGGAGTGTTCCACCACGCTGTTGCAGAAGACTTCCTGAGGTGCAGGTGGGTAGAGAACTTCTGTCTTCTTCAAGCTGACTTCCAGCCCAAAATGCTCAGCAGCCTCTGCAAAGCAGGATGTTAAGCATTGCAGAGCTGCTTCTGTGTGAGCAACAAGGGCAGCATTGTCAGCAAAAAGCAGCTCATGGACAAGGGGATTTAGGGTCTTAGTGTGGGCCTTCAGTCACCTTAGGTGGAATAAGCTTCCATCAGTACGATATTGGATGTAGATGCCGTTATCTTCATTGAGGTCTGCCGTGGCCCTTTGGAGCATCATGCTGAAGAAGATTGTGAATAGGGTTGGTGCAAGAATGCAACCTTGTTTCACACCACTGGTAACTGGAAAGGGCTCAGAGAGTGCATCGCCATATCTGACTGGGCCGTGCTGATCCTTGTGTAGCAGGATGACCATTTTGAGGAACTTGGGGGGACATCCCAATCATTCCAAGATCTGCCACAGGCCTTTTCTGCTCACACTGTCAAAAGCTTTGATGAGGTCAATGAAAGTTGCATAGAGTCCTTTGTTCTGTTCCCTACACTTCCCTTGCAGTTGTCTGAGAACAAATACCATGTCTGCGGTACTCCTGTTGGCTCTGAAACCACATTTGCCTTCAGGTAGAAGTTCTTCTGTGATAGCGGGTACTAATCTGTTCAAAAGTATTCTTGCAAGGATTTTACCAGCAATGGAGAGCAAAGTGATACCTCGGTAATTTGAGCAGTCTGATTTTTCTCTTTTCTTCTTGTACAGGGTGATGATGACTGCATCACGGAAATATGATGGTAGTTTGCCTTGTTCCCAGCAACGCACAAGGAGCTCGTGAAATTTAGCATGGAGTGCTTGGCCTCCATGCTTCTAAACTTCAGGTGAGATTCCATCAACCCCAGCTGCCTTGCCAGTTCTTACCTGCTGAATAGCCTTAAGTGTCTTCCATAGTAGGGGCTAGATCCAATTCATTTTTCACCAGTTGTTGTGTAATGTGCTGTATTGCAGAGCCTTGGACTACACGGTTGGCACTGAAGAGAGTCTGAAAATGTTCAGACCATTGATTCAGGATGGAGGTTTTATCTGTGAGAAGCATTTGGCCAACTGCACTGAGTAGGGGGCTTTGAACCTGGTATGTGGGTCCGTACACTGCTGTCAGAGCCTCACAGAATCCTCTGTGGTCACCATGTCTGCGCATAGTTGAGTCTTTTCTGCTAGGTTCATCCGCCACTTGTTCTGGAGGTCTCGACGTTTCTGTTGGAGCTTACTGCATGCAAGACGAAAGGCTGCTTTTTTTACATAGCAAGATGGCTGAGCGAGGTGTGCTTGGTGAGCAGTTCTCTTCTTTGCCAACAATTCCTGGCTTTCTTGATGGTTTTCATCAAACCAGTCTTTGTTTTTCTTGGAGGAGAACCCTAAGTATTCTTCAGAGAACTGCAGGATGCTATTTTTAATATGCTGCCAAAGTGCTTCAGGAGAGGGATCTATGGGATGATCTTCAAGACCAGTTTGAAGTTTTACCTGGAAGTTGTCTCTCACTGTCACTGTTTGAAGATTGTTAACGTTGAGCCTCCTCCTTGGAATGCCACCCCTCTTAGGTTTGGGTTTAAAGTGGATGTTAAGTTTGCAACGCAGAAGGCGGTGGTCTGTTTGACATTCTGCACTAGGCATCACTCGGGTATGACAGACATCACGAACATTTCTCTGTTGCACCAAGACATAGTCAATGAGGTGCCAGTGCTTGGAACAAGGATGTATCCAGCTTGTCTTCAGGCTGTCTTTCTGCTGAAAGATAGTGTTGCTGATGGTGAGCTGCTGCTCTGCACAAAACTCTAGCAGGAGGCGTCCATTGTCATTGCAGTTTCCAACGCCATGCTTGCCTAGTGCTCCTTTCCAGGCTTCAGAGTTCTTTCCTACTCTGGCATTGAAGTCACTAAGGATTATGACCATGTCATCTACAGGAAGCTTTTGGGTAAGAGAGAGCAGGTCGGTGTAGAATTTGTCTTTTTCAGCAGGGTCAGCTTGGAGAGTTGGGGCTTATACGCTGAAGAGAACAACATGTTGCTTGTTGTGTAGTGGGAGGCGTAAGGAGATAATGCGATCGGAATGACCTGTTGGCAAATTTTCAAGTTTGGAGGCAATGAAGTTTCTAATCCTGAAGCCAACACCTGAAATGTGACTTTCAGTTTTAGCTTTGCCTGACCAATAGAGTGTGTAGCTGGTGCCCTGTTCTTTAAGGCTGCCTACCTCATGGAGATGGACTTCAGTGAGAGCAGCAATGTCGATGTTGAGCCGTGACAGTTCGTGGGCAATTAGAGCAGAACAACACTCACGATATCCACCATCCACAGAATCGAGCATGGTTCCAATATGCAACTGTTTATTTGGACACAGCTTTGGAGGCAGGTGTATGCCTTTGTATTCTTGGTTTTGTTTTTGTTTGACCGCAAGGAAGATGCCCGTTGGCCATGGCAAGACAACTGGGTGAAGGGTGGAGATGAGCTTTGGTTAGGCCACCTTTTCTAGGCCTCTCTCCATGTGGAGCAAGCAGTGCTCTCCTTGAAAAAAGCTGCTTGGTCATTCAGGATGCTGCCGAACCAGACTGTCACCTCCAGGTCAGTCTCAAACAACCAATGCCCTGAACCGTCTGCATGCAGGGTCGGTGCTGCGGCTTCCAGTGCACCTTATCACCTGCCATTTCACCCCTCACCTGTCACTACAGGGCTTTGCAAATGTGGGTGAACCCTCAAAGCCTGCACAGTGGATTTTTTAGGTGAGGCACAGCATGCGCAGAACTCCTAAGGTTCATCTGCCAGGGCTAAGCGAGCTTGGACGGTGTCAGTGAAGTCTTCAGGATGTAGGTTTGGTTAGAGTATCCTTCTCTTAGATGGATGGTCTTACAGGGCTAAGTGAGCTCCATCTGCCCGGGTTTGGAGTTAGAGTTGTCCTTCTCGTAGGATGGTTGATGGGGAGCTAGTGAGCCCATCCTGCCCATGGACACACTTTGCCTGACCCTTCAGTTGAGACCTGACTAGCATGGGAGACCCTACCGGAGGCATGTCCCACCGCCAGCACAGCTCACAACCTCATAAGGGCACACAAGCTTCTCCCCCGCGACAAGGGGATGTCTATGGAGAATCAGCTTCACAACAAACTAAGTTAACTCAGTTCCACTTCTGAAATATCCTTGCCCACATGCAGCTCATCAGTTTATCATCAGACAGGGACATGACATTACCTTAATGTAATTTTGAAAGTAATAGCAAAAATCCTTCTTTTTTTAATTACAGATGCCAGAAGGCATTGCTCATGTAAATTTAGTCTTCAGAAGACCATCAGGACTTGAGTGGTTTGGCCTGTGGTCCAAGTGCTAAGCAGGTGGACTGGCAGGGGAAGGAAAGTCTCATTTGGGCTTTAGGCTCCAGTACTGCATTAGTCAAGCAGCTCAACCTGAAAATGACCTTAACTATGCTTTGCACTAGAAAGGGGGATAACTACATTTAGGTGCCTGACCAGAGGGCTCCCTTGAAGCTCCATAGCTTTAGGGGGTGGTAGGAAATCCCCAGCACCTTAAGTGCCTGATAACGAGCTACTACTGAGCTTGGGAGCCCTGAGAGTGCCTGGTACTTCATAGTACCTTCTGCCAGATGTTCTGCTTCTCTGATAGCTGCTGTCCTGAGACCACTACATGTGCAGAAGTGGCAAAGGAGGATCAGATTAAAAGGACTGAAGGGTTGCACACAAGAGATTGAATTTATGTTATGTGGAAGCTCTAGATAGCCCGTTGTGGCATTATTTGTTGATTGCGTATATAGTGTGTTTGGTCAACAAGATGGCATATTTTGTCATATACACATGGAATTTGCTGGAAAATGAGTTTTGTCTTCTAAAAATCTCAATGATTTCTCACTTTTTTCATTAGATAGAAAACAAATTTTTAAAAAGCTGGAGTTGTCTGTGAAAGTAACTTGTCTGTGCTCAATGTAGAGGCATAGGAAGAGGTGCTGTGATAGTGCCACTTCTACCTGCTCCTTTGACTATGCCTTTCACACAGGAGAGGGATCCGGGGGGTACAGGGTCATCTCTTGCAAGCCTGGGCAGGGATTTTCCCCTGCAGACATATTTGCTTACTGGTTAGGTCTAGGTATGCTGTCCTGGCTGGCTTTGTCCCTTCAGGCAGGCAGTCTGCATAGAACGTCATGCATAGAAACCCAACAACCTGCAATAGCACTGTGGGACAGCCTTGGGTTTCTCTCAGCCCTACTTTCTTGAGGCTTCAGCCTTTTTGGCTTTGGATCTGCACTGGCTTACATCAATACCTGGCTTGGTCAAAGCTTGCAGAACAAAGTTAATAGTAAAGCTAGAAATAGATAGGTGTGCCTGAAGTTCAAGTGTATAGTGGTAGCATTCTGACCTTCTCTAGCTCTTACTGCTACATCTAAGATTTGATAGTCTGCAGAATAACAACAGACCTGAAGCACTCTCCATGCATATTATAAGGCAAAGAAAGAAGCTTAGCATACAAGGCAAATCCCATTGGGCATACAGAAGAAGTTTTCATTTTCTTGAGATGAAAAAGTTGCCCAAACAGAAAATGAAACCTCAATTAACACTAGTTTTGTCCAAATATTCATCGACACGTTACAATTCTAACAGCAAACTGAATAATACTTAACTATTTTTGTGTTATTTTACTGATTATTTCAGTGATCAGATTTCAAAATTAATTAAAGAGTGAAAAATAACAGCAGCATGATCACTTTTTGTCTTGCATTTGTATCGTTGTATATGGCAAATTGGGTTAAAAATCACCTAATTGAGAACCGAGTTCAAGCAAGGCAGAATTACTAGACCTTGACTGCTACCACAAATCTGAAATTACCACCTTGCAGGTATGCACATTTGGTTAACACTTTAAATTAAGTGTCTCAAATAGGGATTTAATTTAGTTTTAAGAGGAGAGTTATTGTATGCTAATTAAACACCAAATCATTCCTAAAAAGGTATTTACTGAGGTTTAACAGCTATGTAATAGAACAACTATGTAGTTGCTCACCTTACATAAACAGGCTTTTAGTAATCAGTGGAAATTCAGTTTCATTAAAAAGATCCCATGGAAGCTCAGAAATTATATATATGAATCACCATTTAAGGCCCTCCATTTAAAGTGTTACTAGCAGTTTAATACTTATATGTATTCAAATTTTATGATATTACAATTTTTCTCTCTCCTTTTTTTTCCTTCCTAGTTATATAACTTCTCATTCTCTCAGTGTCTGCGAAACTTTCCTTTTCCCTATTGAGTCTTAAGAGAGTGGTGAGCAATATTCCTCTAAAAGAAATCTATTTCGTTACCATTCCATTTATAAACATTTAAATGACTATTTAAGCTGAATTTAATACGCTTCTGTTTGTTTTGTTGTTTGCTTGTTTGTTTTCCTGGCTTCAATATTATGCATAACTCCAAAGGGCAAGTTCTAATTCCATGCATCCATCAGCACTGTCTGTACCTATATATAACAATATATTGCATTTTGGTATTCAGAATCCATCAGTACATTGCAGGTCACAGTAATAGAAACATCAACTGTTTTTCCCAAGAAAGGAAATCTTCATGTTCTATTCCAAGATTATATACACATACGCAATCAAAGACTGGAAAGTGTAAAAATCTGATTTTCATTTTGTTTTAAACCAGAAAGCAAAAGTGCCCCCATGTTCCTGTATTTATGTGCCTCGGCCGCTGTGGCCACGCCTCCCAGATGGGACAACCAGTTCAGTGACCACTCAGTACCCTCCAGGCCAGAGTGAGGGGTGGTACAGCCAGTCAGAGGCTCCAGGGGGCATGGTGTGGGCAGGCTACCAGGCGGGCCTTTTGTGATTGACCAGCCAGTCACCTGGTTCCCATGCTCTCAGCTGTATGGTCTGCATTGGAAACCATGTGGCTCCCAGTACTCGAGGCCTGGTCCCCTCCCTTCCTGCCCCTAAATGTGTTGATTTGACCCAGTTAAACAGTCCAGTGAGACATGAATCCGGTCCCCCACACCCAAGTGCAGCATGGACTGTACTTCCTTTATATGCTGTGTAGTTGTGCCTGTGTCCTGTAGAGTGGAGAAGAGTGCCCACCTATCCTGTGACCATCTCCCTGTGGACCAGAAGCTCCTGGGGAGACCAGTGTGGTGATTCCTTTATGCTGAGGGAGAATTGGCTGTGCAGCTTTGTCCCACTCAGCT
The DNA here is from genome assembly GCA_035222235.1 of Margarornis squamiger. NCBI lineage: Eukaryota > Metazoa > Chordata > Aves > Passeriformes > Furnariidae > Margarornis > Margarornis squamiger. Next base: position 86,916,304 of record JAWWTY010000077.1, on the reverse strand, counting down.
GCTGCCATGCAGAGAACTGCTCCAGAGGTGTTAGCATTCATTCGACTCAGGGTTACTGTGAGCAATATAATTTGAGTTCCCCTTTATAGTGTCAAGTATCTAACTGTAGCATGGAGAGACGTTTCTCTCTTTTGCTAATTCTTGAAGAGAAGTGTGTAATCTCCAGCTAGGTACCTAACAGAAGAGGAAGTTCCTGTTGTATAATATTTCTGTGGAATGAATTGTCAGAATCCATTTTTCTCATGGGAGAATTGAACTCACCTAAGTAGTATCCTAAGTTTATCTCTCACCACAAACTACAATAGGATGGTAGAGAGGCTGTCAGTCCCTCCTAACACTGTTATTCTGTATTGACTGAGGCCTTTATACTAGTTTCTTAATGGATACGATGAGGAAAACAAAAATACATTTAGCATACATTTCAGTAATATGTCTACCACTGGGACTACCTTTATGACTTGCATAGAGAATAGTTTTGATCCTCAGACTGTAGGAAAGAACAATGTTCTGTTCTGTACAGCTGGCTTTTGAGCATTGTCTGGTAATTAAGTAAAAAGTAATTGTTGAAATGTGAGTGTCAAAGAAGCAAGTGGGAAGACTAATTGGTGTTAGTAGACAGACTTTTATGTTCAGGCTGGATGAAATCTGTGTTGAATGAGAAAACAACTTTAGTGAATTGCAGTGTCTCTGTAAATTCTTCATCCAGTTCAAGAACAGAGCCCCTCCAATAGCAGAACTTTTTCAAGGAGTTAATAGTCTATATTAAAATACTGAATGATTTCTCAGTGAACTTGATCTTTAATGATAAATTTGCAAACATAAGAACTAAAGGGGAAAAAAATAATTTTAAAGAAGTTGGAAAAGTAGACCAAAATCTAATTTCAGTTGGAATAGTGAGAATTGAAATGTGAGTTCTTTTTTTGACAATGTAGCTCCCACTTTGATTAAGATTTCATGAAGCATTTCTCTGTATAAATGAAGTCATGCATGCTCCTGAGTACTTTAACAAAAAAAATCAATACGCAACAAACAGGCAGTTTATAATTTAGTGGGACCCACACAACATACACCAGTCCAACAAAATAAAGAAATGAGCCAGGTTTAACTGTATAAAACTGCCAATCCTCCAGCTGAGAAGAACTCAGCCAGTGACCATGCTCCTGGACTTGGGTCAACCCTAAAATGCTGAAATCATCTTTCAGAACTTTATGAAAGGACAAAAATTAATGCCTTTGTGTTGGCATTAAGTCTGGAGGGCCAAAATGAAACTGGAGTGAAAAAAATGTCAGTTTAAAAAACAAAAGTCCCTTCTCTCTGGTAACATTGATTTCTGGAGCTGCCTCTGAATTACACGACTTTTAAAGCTCTAAAACATCTTCTCCACTTCTGGTTTGTGTCTGGAGATGGAATTTGAAGAGTCAAATCCCACAAGAAAGGCTCTATTTGAAGCCTTTCCAAACCAATCTGGAAAAAAAAAAACCAAACAAAAAACAACACAACTTCAGAGTGTTCAGGATAGCTTTTCATAAACATCAAAACATTTTTGTTCTGTCTACTGACAATTTACTGCAAGTGATTTGAGGTTAAGTCTTCAACAGTAGTATCTTAGGGAAATACCAGCATTAGACTGTGTGCAAAATCTTGGGTGTTGTGCATGAGGAAACAAGAATAAGCCCACAGAGGTACATTTAAATCTCAACCAATCTGTCAACTCAGTCTGTGGTCAATTAAAACAAATATGCTTGGGTTGAATTCATTATTTGTAAGAATCATCTTATGTGAATATTTCTGGTTTATATTAAAATACTTTGTCCTAAGCTTAGAAGGGGGTTGATATAAAATACTGAAAATAAAATAATTACAAAAGTAAGCATAGAAAACATATATAGAAATAGGAAATCACCCATTTGGTCACTCATCAGAGTATGGCAACTGTAGTATGAATGACTTTTTTTCCCTATAGACATGAAAGTTGAGAACTGCTAGATTTGCAAAGGATGTCTACACTAGGTTATGAACATCTTAGCACTCTTTAAAACATAATAATTCTGACACTAACCTGTGAAGGTATAGTTTTGCACAAGAATTTCCTGCAGCTGTCAAGTCCCTTAAAACCTTTCTTTTAAGCTGTGTAAGTACTTCTTGCCTGCTGCTATTCTGTCCTGATATTATTTGTCTTCTAAACACAACATTGAATTTAAGGCTTTGTTGTCCTCTGTGCTGCCAATTTCCCATTCCTCTTGTTCCTCCTCTTCTCTGTGTGATGTAGAACACATGTTTTTGGGTTAACCCTTAACTCTTGACTTCATACTTATTTAAAATGAAGGAACATCAGTCTGCTCATTTCTAATCCACTGTAAAACAGAATGGACCTGAGGGCATATGAATTGCCTTTAAAGGAAATTTAGATTTAAATTTCTAGATTTTTTTATTCAGAGTCCTGAAATTTTATCATAGTTGTCTGATGTGCTGAAGTGAATAATTTCTTTCCTCCTTTTCCTTTTTTTGTATCATTGAATGTAAATTTGTTGATAGATTTACATTCTGCCTTATGTAGATGGGTGGATGGATGGATGGATGGATGGATGGATGGATGGATGGATGTATATACATATATAAAAGTAGGCAAAAGATCAGATCTTAAACTGATGTAAATTGCTTTAATTCCCTTTCACCATGGATTCACTAAACAATGCAAGGTTGCGGCATCTAAATATGTGTCCCACTGTTTCCAGTACTTGTTGCTATGGCTGTATTGCGAAGTCCTGTTTAAAGTACAATTACAGGAATTTATGAAAGGAAGAGACAGTAGGTGGAATAATTGTATATGGGCCACTAAAATCAATAAAGCATTTTTTATTAGTGTACTTAAGGCTAAACTTTTAAAACTTCTGCATGAGTGAAATTATGTCAAAAGTGGAAAAGACAAGTTTTTATATTTGTTTGATATAATATATGCAGACAAGGGAAATAGGACATTCTAGTCCATTCCTCTTTTTAATCTATTGGACATAATTTTATAACAAAATTCTCAATTTTTCTCACCACATAATTTCCTAAATTGCAATTGTTTCTTCTTATTGAAAGGTTTTGGGATATTACTACAAACCCAGAGGTTTGGGAAAATGTTTTTTACCTTCTCAATGAATGTTTCACTAAGGTCAATAAAAACAGGGTAAGACCTGCCCCTACTGCCTAACCAAGAAACAACTTCTTGCCCACACTTGGTCTTTAGAACCCTTAATTAAGCACCTAAATTATTTCTCTCTCAAAAGCAAGAAGCACCTGTGTCCCCGAGACATCAGCAGCATGTGCCTTCTGCTGAGCTCTGTCTTTGGTTTTACCACTGGAAAGACAAATCTCTCTGTTGTGTCTGTGTTGACCATGTGTGTAGGATAATTAGAAAAGGACTAAGTAAAATTTTTGGCTACATATTAAAATGTATCACTATACTTCTGGAAAAAATAATTAATAATGTTCATAACTTTCAGGCTCATATATCTAAGCCTTCAACTCTGCATTGAGAAAACTTAATAAAAATTACCTGAGAAGAACATTGTTTCAAAAACAGTAAGAGTTACAATTCTACATATGTTTTGAAATCAAACCAATGTTACTTAAGTGCCTAAATGTGGATTTGGGACTCTACCTTTAGGCATCTGAAATCTCTGGCCACATCTATTTTAAAACATCCACTAACATCAGGAGGAGTAATTCATGCTTATTTGAGGTCTGAATTTAAATTTCTCCGCCTTGGGTTTCCCCCTTTTCTTCCCCATCTCCCACAACTTTGTTTAATGTTTCAATCCACCTACCTCAACCCATTCTTAAATAGTATACAAAATAAGAAATAATAGGCAAAGTAAATATCCACTTTTATCTAAATTCTGTTTCTGGGACTAAATATTGTTTCCTCTGAATTTAAAATAAAAGAATTGAGGCTAGATAAAAATAAAGAAAAAATGATGGATGCTCTCTATTTATTTATATAGTTTAGGAAATAGCTGGAAAGGGTATTCACTTCATCTTTCATTTAACTTTTGTAACTAAACTTTTATAATTAAAACTTTGCAATCTTATATTTTAAAATGAGTTGAACCCTTATGTCCACTATTCTCAATAGAAGCTAAGAGGGGTGAGAGTGGAAAGAAATGTACAGGTTAGTTTTTGTATATATGTGTGTATATGGGGGATGTAGTCCACTTCCAACATATTTAAGTCTTTCCACAATAAAGAAAGGAAGACATGGATTTTTTTTTTTTTCTTTTTAAACAGAAGATGAATAAATCCAACAGCATTAAACTCTGCATTTTAATGTTCAGAGCATTCACTGTGGGTTGGGAAAGTTCACTTTCAGTTACTGCTCCTGGTACATTTTCTGCATCCTCTTTTGGTCTTTTCAGTATAAAATGTGCCAGAACATACTGAACTACATGTTGAAAAAGATGAGCTCCGTTGCTTAGATGAGAGAAAAGATTCTGGGATTTGGCTCACAAATGAGTTTAGGCATCTCCCTGCATCTTGAGTGAGATGAAGTAAGCTCTTATTGACGGTAAGAGATTCCAGAATTTTAGTTAATAAAATTTGCTTTAAGAATCTACAGTTGTTGGATTACTTTGTAACAAAACCTCCCATGTAAATTGTGAAAAAGACTTCCTTTTTCGTGTGAATCTTGAGGCTGCTCAAAAATATTTCCTTCCAAAATGTCTAGAATACATCAGTATATAGAGTAGCATAGGAAATGCTACTTATATTTTGATGGCCCGCATTTCTCCAAAACATCTGTGATCTCAACGTGATTAAGAATCATTGCCATTTTTTCAGCACTCCTCTCTCCCTCAAAAAATATTCTACCGGGTTATTTCATCATATTCTAGGATCAACAATAAAATAGTGATCTGACAGCTAATTTTGCTGATAAAGTTATTATATCTTTAATTATTATGACTTGTTCAAACAAGATGTCATTAAAATGAACATTTAAATACACTCTTCCTTTCACATAAGTACTGCCAAATAAAATTGTGTTGAATTACATAGTTTCAGTCTTGGCAAAATTATACAAATGTAATCCAATGTATAGCTTTTTATATCATGCGTTAATTTTTTAAAATGACAGTTAAATAATTAAATTGGAATGTTAACAACAGAGGTTCTTTCTTCTGAGAAAATTACATTGCCATTAATCTCACTTCTTGCTGATGTTTTACCTACAGTGCTATCAGAGTTCTAAAGTCCAAAGCTGAGTATTGAGCTTTAATTTTAACTTTGAAAATCTTAGAGCAATAAAAATTCAAGATGTTACTCCAAACTTCATCATAATTATGTCACATAACATTGAGATTTTAATAATGCACTTTATTTAACGGCTCAGTGACTTCTGTACCAGTGTGGAATAGAGTTACATATACTGAAGAATACAGAGTGCAAACTTTTATACAGTTTTGTCTGATCTTAAGATATTTGAAGCTCTTGGAACTCTGAGGACCTAGAAAGATTTGGTTTGTTTTTAGTTTTAGTTACCTGTAAAGGAAAATATTGTCCATCTGCCCAAATTTACACAGTGATGCTAAACGCTACCTGGCTGATGAATTTGTAAGGAGCTGAAAATGCAACCAATTCATTTTAATTTTAATTTTTTTGTTCACAAAAAGAGCTTGGCCTAACAAAAGCATATGATGTATTCTTTGAAGCAAGTTGCATAGCAGTAAAAGTGCTCTGTGTAAATATTTACTTGTACAAGATGCTTTTCACTGCAACTGTGTTTTATAGGCCATGCAGGAATTAGTTCAACCAACAGTGAAATGTCATCACCTTTAGGGTAAAATGTGGCAGTTGTTTAACAATGAACATAAATGATACAAAACAGTATACAGTGAATTAAAGGTATTTAAATACTTTATTCAGTTGCAACTGTAGAGAATATTTAAGTTGGCATAATGTATTTACTCAGTTTGGACTTCGTCCAGGATGCTGCAGTTAACAATTTTAGCTCTTATGAAATGTGCCAGGGGATATCTAATTAGCCCACTTGGTCAGCGTCTTGGATTTATGTATAGTGCACAGATAATACCTCCAGCAGCATCTTAACATGGCATTGATTCAGTGCAGAGCCAGAATGAAGAATACCACCTACTGAGTGACCAACACCACTTCCTACAACAGCTGGGTTTTCCTTGGAGGTCTTCCATCCCAATTACACAGCAGGCCCAATCTTGCTTAGTTTATGAGATCTGACAAGATCAAAGCCCAAGGTGGTATAGCTACAGACTTATACTGTCTTGTGTATTTGGCTTGCTAGCAAATTTATGTCAAATACGTATATCAAATGATTTCTAGTCAGATGCTTTAGTCGTGTGTGTGAGTGTATGAAAGAAAGAGAAAAAAAAATTATTCCAAAACTAAAAAAAAAAACAAAAAACAAACAAAAAAAAATTTTATATATATATTGGAACAGTCACAAAACTTGCCTTGCCTTTGTCTTCTTCACCCTAACAGGCTCTTCAGCTCTATTCTCTCCATCTGCATTGAGGAAAGACCAACAATTTCTATTACATGTTTGTAAAATTATTTTAATACACATCTAAAGTTTCTTTCGACCAGTCTGTCTTTCAACTCACTTTAAAATAACTGTTCAGATAGGTAGTCTTAATGTATGTCCCTTTACACATTTGTTTCCTTCTGGAATTAATGCATATTGTATTGGTCTTCTAAGACACTGCCAAATGAACAGAAGGAAACATTACTCATTTTCCCTCATAATATCCATCAGAGGGTTGTGCTGTAAGCAGAGTCCACCCGTGCTCTTCCAGAGTGTTTTAGTTTAAAGGGACCAGTGTGGTTGAGGACATCTGAACACATGTGCTCATGATTTACTGCATGCACAGATGGTGAACATGTTCAAGACCCACTGGCTAGTGGGAGTCACTGGCACTGCGACGGGTCCTCTGCACTAGTGCATTGTGTTAGTCATGAGTAACACAGTGTGTGAAGCCCAGTGTAAGTGCAGCACACAATCTTATGTCTTTTTGGAGTTGTAGCTGGAAGCAGAACAAGAGTTGTGCAATACTTGAACTTTACATGTCACCATACCTAAAGGAGAGGTGTTTCCTAATGTCAGCCAGACCCTTTCCACAGGGCAAGCTCAGAGGTAAGAGGACACAAAGAGCTTAATTACTCCAGTTCAAGTCCTAAAGACATGGTTTCCAGATTCCTCTCAGGTTTGAGCCCTTTTCTTCACATCCTTGCTTGACCTCCAAGGAATCCAGCCATCCATTATTTATTAGAGCATTATTTGCAGTGCTAGCAAATTATTCACCACCCCATGACACCATCTCAATGTTTATGCTTGTAGCCTTGGTGGAGAGCCATCTTTTCCTCAAATGGTAAACAGAATGAACTAACAATTCCACTGATAATTAAGTAATTGTGTACCAATTATTAACCCACTGTAATAAAGTTTTCCCTTGTGCCCAGATCTTGGCCTTCAGTGCGGAGCTTCAACACGTCTAATTCTTCTAAGAAGAGTATATTGGGCCATATACTCTGTGCAAGCATATCTGTGTGGGCGATGCACACAGCTTATGGAGTCTGGATACAGTAGTAACCTGTCAATTCAGGAGTACAGTAGATTTTGGCTAAATAACCTCTCATGTGACTGGGATGCCACAACAGACTGAAGTGAACTGCTGGATATAACAACAACGATTTTAGAGTACTATTTGGTAAAGAGATTTTATTTCCATGGCTGTTATTTTCCTAATGATAATGAAATTAATATAAATCCTTCTTAGAACCTCACACCCCAGCCCCAGTCAATGTATATGGGACCTATATGTACAGCACTGAATTTTTATTTTCCAGTCTTCTCTTCCACATACTTGAAGTCAAAATTATTTCTGTTGGATATCTCCCCAGCTGTCCTCATCAAAGAAAACAATCAACTAACAAAATGGCAGTTTCACTACCATGATTTCTATAATTTTTATCTCAGTAATTACTTGCCTACTCTCGAAGTCTGCCTATACTTCCAAAATGTTTACAAGTGACTGTAATGAACTAGTGTTGAAGTTTCTCTGTTCATTGTTTATTGCTTGTGGCAATGAAGACTGATTGAGAGACACTGCTTTCGTATTTCTTTCCAACCTTGAACAGCATACTAATAGGTGGGTGGATTGACAGGTAGACTGATATTGGCAGGGGTGGGGGAAGGGATAGGTTGTTTGACAGATCCTGTCTTTATGGCATGTGTACACTGATCTCCAGACTAAGATATGTGCTAGCACCAATTCCTTTAGTTTAAATCTTACTGTCTCTTGACCTGTGCTTCAGTACTTATAGCTGGCAAAATATGTATATGGTGCAGAATTTCAGTTTTCATTCTTAATGGGTAATGTATCAGGCCAACTTCAAATCACCTGCTACTCTTATTAGTACCCTTCCTAGTGTATTAAGTGCTATAGAAAATGTGTATTAGCTATTATAAGAGTAGATTTGGCTTTAAATCCAATGTTCAACTACGTTTAGAACAGTAGTATTACTTTTATTGTAAAGTAGTAAGTCAGTTTCCGTTGCCACGATGTGGCAGATATGCATTTTTTCATGTTATAGGATCTGTGGATAATATGTTTCAGATTAACATCATATACTTAGTTTAAAAAGCTGTTTTTCCAGTGGTGTGGTTTGAGTTTTTTTAATTTTATTTCTTTTTATGAGAATTGTCAGAATATTCACAAGCAAGGGAAAATTATTCTTTAGCTCAAATTTCTGCTTCTCTCTCATGCTGTTAGCATACTCAGTTTAAAAATCCTCTCTTTTTCTGTTTCAGAAAGCTGAGATGTGAGAGTAAGAGATGATTGAGAATCTGAATGCTGAACAGAACAGGCCAAAAGTATCTTTGTTGGCACTTGTGAACTGAACTGGGACAACACAGCTGTATCTGAACATTAATTCCTCAATAATTGATGATTAATCTATTAAAGTTTAATGGAGAGTCGATAAGTAATGGTCTGGCTGCCATGTCACTTGATTGTAAATATAGCAAGTTGCCTGGAAATATGTTTTTTATTTTGGTTCATCAGAAGCAGACATAGAGGAAGGAGAAAGGAAGAAAGAGAAAGCTAGATGCAGGGAGAAAATATGTGTGTGACAAAAGTTTGGGTTATGGAACCTCTCTGCATCATGGCAAGCACAAAGCTCTGCTGGCAGAGTGTGGATCACTCACACAGGCACCTGCTTCATTGCCATTCTGTGCTACACAAATCAGTTCTAGTGCGCTCCACAGGCTTCCTGAGAATATCAGGTTGAACAACTTAAGACATTTTTATGAAAACATTTTCAAAGCCTAGACAGGGGTTTAGACAGGAAGAAAACTCAACTCCAAACCACTAACAAAACCAAACCACTTGCAACAGAGTAAGTTTATTTCTGTATTTCTTTGAGAAACTGTTGGAAGTGAAAGATTGCACAGGTCATTTTAAAGTGGCTGTGCCTCAGCAGGCTGTCCAAGAGATGAAACTGATAATCAAAGACCAGTTTTAGGGAAATCTAGAGAACACGTGGCATGAGAACTACTTTTAGCACAAATAGCTGATATTGTCTTCACATTTACTAGTGGTTTTACATGTGCAGGCACTAAGCTGTAGCCTTGCACCTCTTTCCAGTCATACCAAGGCTTGTTTGCGCATGAAATTCACCAGTAGGGATGAGACCAGTATCTTCTATAACTTCTACTTTTATCTCCTACCAATCATATATCATCAGGAAATGGGAATTAGGAATGTATATCTGTTTTTGTGGCAAAGTACCAACAAATATATTTGTTGCATTTGAGTATTTATCACATTGGATGTTCTAAGATGATTTAAAAAGTGTTTATCTTTCTATGGCACTTTGGATAGATAAGATTTAACATGAAATGGTTTCATCCCATTCATCTGATGCTGCTCTGTATTGTTCCATAAGGTGGGTAGGGCATTGTGCTACTTGGGTCAGGCAGGATGCCTGATATCCAAAACAGTTTGGAAAACCAGCTCATAGAGTGCGTAAATGAATGACTCATGTTTTAGGTGGTGTATTCTTTGAATATTTCTGTTCAGAATGGGTCATTTCTAGTTCTATACATTTTAACCATGAAGCAAGCTTTTGCTATAAGTCTTCACTATTTACTTTCCTTCATCACTGTGATGGAAAACATCTTCTAGGAAAAAGCACAGTACTAGTCTGAAGCTATATTCTGGATCCCAATGGAAAATTAGTTGAATTCAAATAATTTTTTTTAATGTAACTGTGCTTCACTTTCCTCTTTTTTAAATTAATGACATTATTGATGCATTATGAAGTTTTATGTACTAATGCCTGAAAAAAAATTAAGCTATAATGATTGTGCAGAGTTAAAACAGCATTCCCAACAGTGATAGAATGACCTAGAGTTCTTGGGCTGGTGGAGCTGCTCACTGTGCCACTTCTCATTATATTTAAAAAGACTCAGTGGTAAGTTTTAAACCAAGCAAATCAGTAAGAAAACAATTGCATTTTCCTTAATTTATAAACTATGAATTGCCCATCTGTGTTCTCAGACACTTGGATATAACAATCAATTCAGAACACTGAAGAAATTTTATATTCTCTATGACAATTCTACAGAGTTAATGTGTGATAATGCCACAAATATTTTAAGTCTGCACTTTAGCAAGAAAAATATTATAAATTATGCTTTATTTTAGTGGTTCTAAATGCTGGTAGAACAATGGTGAAGTCTGAATGACAAGCAAAACCAGCTGAAATATGACAGATTAGGTTATGATGAAAACATGAGCCTAAGTAAACACCATGTGATTTAGAAGATTATATTTTAATGAAAACAAATATTTTTAAAGATACTTATAATTCAGAAAGGAAGAAAGGATTATTAATGTATATTTATATCCAAATACATAGGAGAAGTATTTTTTAAAGTAAATTTATTTTAAAGTCTATATGACATGATTGAAATTTCTGTAGGGAAAAAGATATTCGGTCTCAGTGTTGCTGTTGTAACTGAGAGAAATCATGTGCCAAGTTCTGTTTTATATGTGCCTGAAGAGGTGGAGAATTTTTTTTGTTATTAATCATATACCTCAGAGTAACTTAAGGTAGAAAGTAAAAAAGATGTTTGACTTATAAAACTGTAAGAACTATAGGTGCAGTTACTGATACATATTTAATAATGATTCAAAAAAATTGCTATTTCAATTAAACAAAAACAAAGCTCTAGAATAAAACCCTATACCAGTAATGTAGACAAATATACGTATATTTACTCTGACTTTATATATATCACAGCATTTACCTTAAAAAAAAACCAAACAAAAAACACCCAAAAACCTAAAACCAAAAACCAAAAAAAAACCACCAAAAAGAAACCAACAACAACAACAACAAAAAAAAAAAAAAAGAAAAACCAAAAAAAAAACACACACACACAAAAAAAAGCAAAAACAGAGCAAAAACAATGCACAAGCCCCACAAAACCAGCTCTGTGGTTGTAACTGTAAGCTGGTGAAAGCATTCCAGACTCTCTTTGATAAAGCACAGTTGGGTGTAGCCATACCACTGATTAAAGGCTGGATGTTCCATACACTTCTCCTCCAGAATGTTAGGAAGCTGACAACATATAGTACCAGGCACATAGTTACCTGTTTCAATCAGCCTTTGTCACTCAGGTCATACCAGCAGTTCGACCTCCTCTTTGGGCTCACTCATAACATTCAGTCTCAGGGGGATTGATGGTCTACCCAGGACCGTAAGTCCCAAGCTTACTTGGGAATTTCATGCAGTCATATCAAGTCTGAATTCAGACCTTCCCTTCAAGTGTCTTTATTTCTCCTATTGAATCAAATAGTAGTAAAAACTTTATTCATGAAGTGGAGAACTGGAGGAGTTTCTTTTCATCCTGCAGAAATATTACATCAAGATGGTGCCTGTGAGAGTGGGGCAATAACAGATAGACAAAAATTATTGACTAATAGAAGACAGAGATGTGACAGCGTGGTGGAACACTCCCCCTTCCCATTCCCTCCCAGCCACGTGGTCCCCGGGATGTCCCAGGAAAGAGACACACAGGGACCGCAGGAGGGGAGAAGCAGAGAGAGAGTTTATTCACATTGTCAGTGGTATTTAAAGGGCTTTAGGGGATTTTGGTTGCAACCAATAAAAATCAAGGGCTAAAAACCTATGGGGAAAGGGTTAACAAAGAGCCAATAAAGGGTGGTTTCACATAGACCTGTCAAGGCCCATTCTTGCATACTAATCTAGGGAGATAAGGGTTTTCTCAAGGGGTCTTGGGAAGAAGAAAGGTGACTCAAGGAATAAAAGGCAAAGAATCCATTTTACAATACAGTAAAAGCCTCAGTTTTTAAGGCACTTTGGCTGGTTTCTTCATTTTCTTCAGAGACCCATTGCTGACATGTTTTTTTCCACTTCTGATACTGCACGTCCTCAGCCACAACAGAGACTAATACCAGACCTACAAGAGAGTAGGTCAAGGACTGGCTCATTGAAGAAAAATTCACTAATTCAGGAATACATTTGGGGTTTGGGTTTTTTCTATCTTAAATTTATTATGTAAATAACAAAAACAGTAGGTTACATTGGATAGGCAGAAGTTGGTATGATGCCAGACATCAAATATCTTATTTCCACCTAAGCAATAGTTATCTATTCTTTTAATTATTTTATGTTATCTTGTTTGTACACAGTGATTTCCATCTTCCACTTACGAACAAAACAGTAGCTACACATGTTGCATAACATTAATCATATTTAAAAATCATATGAAATCTTCATTATTAGAAATGTGTTTAAAGGAATTTGCTCAAGAGGGAAAGGTAAACCTGTTGCAGACTAACTACATAGAAGCTTGACAAAGTCTGCAATTAAAATCAGTCAAAGGCCAACCAGACTCAGATGCCACTGCTGGAAAAGTAAAATCTATAAACTGGCATCTGGGTTCTTCATCTGCCAAGACTGTCCCCAGAGTGGTTAAATTGTCTGGTTCCTGTGCATGAACTGACAAGAAAAACAAACCAGAGGGACCTATGTTTGACATCACCAGTAACATAGTAATGTCAGATCCATCTTCAATTGAGTATGAAGACTTCTCAACTCTCGGTGATCACCTGTGAGACTGGAAAACTTTTGGATTCAACGTATGTCTGATTTTGGCCTCCTATAATCTAAAACTGTTCTTGAATGAAACTGTTGAGTCTTTATATAGATTTCACTTACATGTCTTTTTTTATTATTTTTTTTTTTTTTAAAGAGTTGCTGTTTTTGCATTTTGTGTGACAAAGGCAATGGATAATATATTCTTCTATATAAAAGTCTGTGCTTCTGCAGAACTGAAATTTGGATGCTTGAAACATCTACATTTGAAATTCAGCAGTGTCATCAAACTCCCAGCCTTCTCAAAAATGAAGGTAGATAAATTTATGAGACCTACTGTTAAAGAAGGTTTAGATAAGACAGAAAAAAACACCATATCTAATTTCTTTGCAATAGGGGTTGAATTTCTTGTTGCATCACATATGAGCAGTGATATGCTTCCATAACTTTGGCCAAAAGTTGCCCATGCTATGTTACAGTCATGAAGCAGGACTTCCCCATGGTAAACATCCCCATGGTAGAAGTTGTTTTGCAGAAACAGGACTTTAATTTTTCATACAGGTAGTTTTAATAGCTTTTATCATACAAGTTAAAACTTTGAGGGGGAAAAACTGCCTTTCAGTCTGTAACGTCACAGCAGGAAGGGAAAACCTTCCTTCTAATGTGGTTAAAGCAGCAGTGTAGGCAGTTATAATCTGCAGGTCTTAGAGCTGGCAGGGTTTGCTTGTGTTGTATCTTCCATAGGAATACTTTTTCAGAACCTCAATTTTCTGGCTACAAAGCACTGTCTGATAATTTTAGTCCGTATCTTTTAATGAGCCCTTATTATGTTTGATAGGTTTTTTTCTCCCATTAGTCTTTCGCTGCCTAAATTTCTACTATTTGGCAGTAGTCCTCTGATTTGTCTGTTCAGTCCTTCTTTTCCTAGGATGATGACCCCAGCTCTCTTGGTTTCCTTCTGCAATATGCTTGATTCTCCTCATCATTGTGTATTATTTCTTCTGTCTTGAATTCAGCTCTCCTAAATGTGCATGGCATGAATCAATAGCAGCATTTCAGGTGACTTCTACATAGTGCTGTGTACAAAGACATTAGTGTCCACCCATCTCAGAATACTACTTTTTCTTCCCTTTTATTTCTGCCTAAAGTACTTTGTTAGATCAGATTCATATTGTGATGGGTAAATAAGCACTGATCCTCTTCCTCAATTGCTTAGAGTTTGATAACTCTTTTGTCTGTGGTGCAGACTCCTGTTAGGCCCTAAGGGTGAGATTCATGTCCTATGAGTATTTGAATTTTATCCTTTTTCCATTACTCTTCAATCTTCTGCATTTGCCAGACAGAGGGACCAATCAATGCAAGTGCCCTGCTAACAGACAGTTCAACCTCTGTGTATACCATATTTTGTCAATTTGTATCATCAGCTGTTTCAGTAACAAACCATTATTTTTACCAAAACCATTTACAGGGCATCTGAGCAGCTCAATCAGGAGCCTAGCCTTTGTTTTGTCACCATTCAATCCAGTAGTTTCCCTGTCAGTAAGATTTACTGTTGTCTGCCTTACAGCTCTTACCCTATTTTACCATCTCTCAACTTCTCTAGATACCTATTAATTTTTGATGCAAAAACAAATTCCATATTTAACTAAGTTCTTATTTAACTAAATATTATGGAGACCTGGGATAAAGGGAAGGGGTTTAAAGTTATTTTGCTGACTAAATGCAAAGGTATGAGACAAATTCAATTTATTTACAAGAGGAAAATTTGTATAGCAACAGAGATATGTTATTTAATTTGCTTATCACATATTACATATTTTTTCTAGACATTTAAGCTCTGTGTTCTGGTGTTCACATCAAGCACTGTTTTATTGCATTCATCTTTGCTGCAAATATTTTGTGGGCTGCATGCAGTAAAGGTCCTCTTCAGCATCCCATGATTTTCAACAGAAAGGGGCAATATGAGTGCCTGTTATGTGTCAAGAGCCGTTCAGAAGATTTAAGATGGAGGTAACATAAAAGTAAGGGTTGCATGCTTTCACTCACTTGGAAGAAAAATGGTGACATTTAGGTATTTGAAAATAAGTAAATTAGGTACATAAATTAAATTTAAGGGAATTTAAGTAAATTTCATTTAATCAAAATTCTTCTTTTCCCTTTGGGGAAAAAAGAAAAGACAGTTAAAGAGAATAGTATAATTGTCTGCATTTGGAAAGAAATATTCAATGCCACTTATGACAGGTTTTGCAGTACAGACTTTGATAAAAGTACAGCACCGACTAGAATAAGCTCTTGTATTTTCAAGTTCACTTTTTTAAACTTTAACAAAATTATCTGATAATGAAAGGAAAAATATGTGAAATATATGAAATATATCTGAAAATTATCTTTGATGTGATTTCAGTACTTCTGTACATTTATATTCATATTGTGCTGGATATTTAATACCATCCACGTAACCACGCTATAGTGTTCCCTCATAGTGTTCCACTTATCAGTTCCCCTAATATAAAGCATTAAAACAGCCTTAAAATATGACTCTTTAAAGAGGGCTGTGAGGAAGGAGAAGTCATACAGCTGGAGTTATGTTGCATTATTGCAGGATGTGTTTCAGCTTGTCCAGTAGTAAATGAATATGTAAACTGTTATCTTTGGCTGTGAACTCTTTGAGGCAAGAACCTGTTCCCAGTGTTCTGTGGAGGCCCAGGTACTTTTATGGAACCATATAAATACATCAGGATTAAAATGTGTTAGGTTAAAGTTTTATTCCATTCACCTTTCATTTTGGATTGATTACCTTATATTATTTTCTTGCTAAAGCATTTGAATTACTTTTCTCACTTATCAGAAAAAAAAAAAAAAAAAAAGGGTAAATTAACATATTGAAACTGCAGAGGGGTTTGCCTGCGGGATTGCAGACACAACTATTTTTCCCTTTTAGATTTATTTCTCCTCCTGCTTACCTTATTTAAGAGTTCCAGTATTAGCATTTATGTGCTAAGGTATTAAAATCGAGGGCTCCACTAATCTACCTTGTGAAATACCTAATTTGTTTAGCTTCAGTGCACAGAGTCACAGGAGAGTTAACAGAGGGCTCTCCTATAAGTCTTACATCTTGTGACAACACAAAGCACCTCTCAGATGTTAATACACTGTGGGGCTTTAAACCTCATGCATTTTGCAAACATGACCTGAAAACAAAATTCTGCTTCTTATAGGTTTAAATACTCCATTTCTTTGAAATTTGTAACTTAAATATAGCTAGAATTTTATTTCAAATATTAATGAAAAACACTTGCCCAAAAGTTCTAAGAAATTATTTGTTTTATCTCTAAAATATTTAAATTACTTTCTAACGTTAATGTTCACTTTTTAATTTGTTTTATTAAAAAGTTAAGATGCCAGAATTTTCATAATTTATACAGACAAAGCTTCCTCACAATTTCAGGTTAAATACTTTTGTTCTTGAGTTTTCTTTTTTATCAAGCTATTTTTGTCCTAAATTCTGAAACTAGGACCATGATGAATAGAGAAAAAGTCAAAATGAGCAAATGAATAGCTGCCTCAGATACCTGATTTTAAGCATCTAGTTGAAAAAAAATAGGGGTTAAAAATATTACAGGTTCCTTTCATCCAAACTATTAAAAAGGTACTGAGGTAAAGAGAATCATGAGATTAAATTTTCAGATAGTTTAGAGTGTGTTTTCATTGAAGACCAAAAAGCATGCATTTATTGAATGCACTAGATTATTTCATACAAGTAAAATATGAAATATAGTGCCATGAAATATTTCTCTGGACTTATTCCAGGAAACTTCTCAATATATGTATATAAATGTGCAACAGTTGCACCACCCATTTTCTCTATGGTTTCTATCTCCAAAGAAGGTAGAAAAATTTACTGTCTTAGATCTGAAAGTTGCCAAGTGGACCTTCCTTTGGGAATCATCTTCATTACTGTAATTCTTAGAAGCCCAAGTCATGGGCCAATAGTCCTGGTGCTAGTCACTGTACAAACAAATTATGTATAGCTGTGTTTTTCTATAATGCCAGCCAAGACCAAATTAATGAAAATAAACAACTGTAGCTGTATCTGCTGCAGACTAAAAGCCAGAGTACTAACATCATTAGTCTTGTGCAGGATTTACAGCATGAAATAAATAAAATCATGCAGTGAATTTAGTAGTGCAGAAGACCTAGTTTCTAGACAACAGACCACAGTGGTGATATACTTGGACATATACTACCTTGAATTTTATTGTTTCTATCAATGCTGCTTTTTCAGGTTTTTTTGACTGACTGTGACTTTCAGAGTAGCTTGATAGATGAATGCAGGCTAATTTTCTGTGAGTGTCCTGGAAGCATTAGGGAAGAACCACTTAAGTGTCTGAAGCCACTATCCTGCCCTGCTCCCTGGTGGAGGGAGTAGAGAAGGTGTCTCCAAGAAGCCAGTTTTAGCTAGTCAGGTTATGCATAGTGGTTCATGGTTCACACGTTTGTGATGAAGCAGTAGATGACATCATATGAAAGAAAACTCAACAGCGTAATTTAAGAAAGTCTCTGTTCTGAGTTTATAATCATGAAAATAAATAAGAACAAAAGCATAAAAGGATTGAATTGTAGCAGATAATTCAAACAAAATGCATGTTATGCTAGTCCAGTCTGCCACTCCTACTCAGTCTGAACGATAGTTCGTTTAATAGGCAGTCTTAATGAAGTGGGTTGGTTAGCCATTGAGCAAGTGCTATTCTGTGGAAGGAAAAAGCAGAATCCAGAAGGTGATGAGTACAATTTAGTATTTAATCCTTACAGCTGGCTAACAATTGAGCCTTTGGCCACATCCAAATATACTCAAATATATTTTGGATGGATTATATGTTTTCTACCATCTTGATGGTCTTTTTCCCCCTTCCTGCTAAAACAGTTGACTTACATGGTCTGCAGAAGTCTTTTACTCGGGCACACAATGACTACTTAGTGTTCTTTCTCCTTTTTCCATTTGGCAGACATGAGAAGTTACCAAACCAGAGATACATTTAGCATGCTCTTTGAAAGTTTTGTAAGTATGAAATACACGAAGCTATCACCCCTAAGCAGGCATACAAGTAAGCACACAAGCAGTACTTTCAAGTATAGATACGCATTTAGAAACAAAGACCCTGCCCAATGGATTCCTGAAGATAAATTCTTTAGTGCATAAAGATGTCTAATAGGTTCTTGTAGATAGATAAGAGCAAACACATTTATTGTTAACTAGGTGCTTGCCCTCTTATTTAACATTATCTCTGAGATGCTTGTGCAACTTTGTCTTCTCACCACTGATGTATTTGTTTAGTGCAAAAGCACACCACCCATGATGATAATTGAGAAAATAAATTATGATGAATTGCATGCATAGACTCCATCATGTTTATATACCTCCATAATCTCCTGAAGACCACATCATAATCAACAATATCATGTTTCATAGAAGCAGACAGAAAATGGTTTTCCAAGTAGTTGGTAAGTTAAATGTCATCATGTTTCCTCTAGGAAATAGCAGTACCAGCATGCCAAAGAAAAGGGCAGTTGTGATGGCTAAGAAATATTTTGAAAATTTGCATGGAAAAGTAGATTTTACTTTCAAATGGTCAGCAAGAGCATTTAATGCAGAGAAAAAGAGTCTTGAATAATAGAAGCTCCTTTCAGGTAAATTTTATGAAAAAAACCACTGTGATAAGTTATAAAAATAATATGTGCCCTTCAATACATTCTGCTCAGTGAATATATAAGTGCCTTTGAATCATTTATGCCTACATGCAGGAAACTGATAAATTTTGAACAAATTTAATTGAAATCACCCCTGGAGTGAGTCTGAAGGAAGGATTAAATTTAATGGTCTCACAGAGTGTCATACTGTAGCACTTGACTCCTAGCTCTGAACTCTATATTTTTTCCCAATAAAAGATTCTAAACCTCAATCAGCACATGAATGTGAGTTTAATCACATCTCAGAATGAAAATCACTTTGCTTTGCTCTGTAATGAGACTGAAAGAAGATGTTGAGGCTGACAAATCACAAAGTTTAGTTTCAGTTTAGTGGCATGATACAAAGACATGGGATTTTTTTCCCATATGATTTTAAGTGAGTTGTTGTCTTTTATCTCAAGTAATGTGTCAAGACACTATTTAAAAAATATGAATGACATTTTTTGTTAGGTCATTGAACCTGCATTACTCTCAGTGGAATGTCCTGGTCTTACCTGGGTGCAGATATATCTTCAAACATGTAATTCATCATCATTACTATTCATGATCTAAAGATGCATGGCTTTATCCCCAATTTTTATTTCTGGCAGCAACTTTTGTTGGCTTGTAGCAGGGTGTTGTAGTAGAGTATTGTACTCTTGCTTCAGCTGGAACATGGCAGAATCCAGCACTGTATGAGTATTTTACTCTTATAAGGTGTATATATTCTTTTATTTTGTTATTAAGTATTTCTGACTCTGTTGCACTTCTGATTTGGTTACTGTATGATGGCGTGTTAAAGTAAATTTTTCATTGCTGATTGCTAACTGGATTCCTATCTTTGGTGTCAAATATGAAACCCTCTATTCCTGTTGACAAAAACACTGTGGAAGCATAGAGGAAGCTGATGTCTGTGGGAAGTGAGTTTTGACCATTTAGACAGTTTGTACTCTGAGCTCTGAATTTTATGCAATAGCTAACTACTCTGCTAAATTAGATTGTAGTTGTGAGGAGCACCCAAACGAGCAATTTTTGCTCTCTATTTTAATTACACCCCAACTTCTCTTGTTTGAAATCAAAATAGCAAACCCAGCTGCTTACAAAAGTATTGTGAAGATAAATTAATTAATCTATGCCAAATTAAGATAAATTAATTTATGTGGTGAGGAATGCCATGGAAAATGCTCATGAGGGAAGTAATAATTCTATATTCAAGAAGGGCTTGAGTTAAAGCTGTGTGAAGAATTGATTTTTCACTTCATTGGCTGACCTGAAAAATTGTGGAAAAAATCAATTTTGGACCAACCTGAAATGATTTTCTCTCATTTTTCTCACGGGAACATAAATATGGGAAGTAATATATAAGTTTTGGCTCAAACAAAATATCTAATTTGTCTGGAAGTGAAAAATTTCATTGTAATCTTCATTATTCATATCTTTTTAACAAATTGCAGGTAAGTATTGTTAAGGAAATCTTCGCTTCCATCTTAATATTGACAGTTTATTTTGAAAATAGAGTAGCAAGTGTTGGGTTTGTTTGTTTAAACCCCTATCCCTCCTTCATTGGTGAAATGCAGTCGTGAGTGAAAAAAGTACAGATAAAATGAGGTCTAGATCACAGCTGTGATGAATCAGGTTTGATGAGCATGCTGATGGTTGTATTGACTTAAGCACAAAAATCACCTGTTTTTTTGTAGACACATCACCATACTTCAGCATCTTCTGCTTTAGTCTTCACAATTTCGAATATTCATACTTCACCTTTTCACAGCCTATTTCAATGTCTAAGTGTTGTTTAGGCAATTGCATGTTCTCCTTCTGAACCATGTCTGATCAGTGCATCAGTCACTTCAGCATATATACTTCAATGGCTATTAGAGAAGTGCCAATGTTACGAGGTTCCCAGTGTCGTGACAGTAAAGTGATTCTATATAGATTATAAAATATCACCAAAACTCTTAGTGGTTGACACACTATGCAACCCTGTAAACACCACTCTTTACTAACCTGTGAGATGGCTGGTCAACCAGTAGCTCTGTCAGGGAGAATTTGGTGTGCCACACTTTTCTAGCCAATGCATGCAATGTCTGTATGCACTGTATATCCCACCTAATTAGCAGTATAGACAAGCAAAAGAACTCGGGGATCTTCAGTCCAGAAAAGTTCAACCCTACGCTGATGTTACAGTCTCTCACTGGTAAAAGACTCTGGTTTCATTTAGATATTGTAAATATGGTGAAAAATGTGCCTTGAAGAATGAACAGGCAAAACAAAATGCTAAACAGCTGGGTTTAGATAAGCACTATTTAAAACTTTTGCCAATGACTATGTAAAATATACTACCAGAATACATACTAGGGAGATGAAATGAAGCAGCACAGGTAACTGGGTGCAAGAACTCAGAAAATATACCTTTTTTTTAAAAAACCAAACCTTCTATTGTGGCTGTTTCTATGGTTGGGTATTTGAATTTTTTGGAGTCTTGCTACCTCCTTTTCAAATTATGTGCCAGCAACACAAACTTTGTTTCTGTGCTTTTTGGTACAAGAGAGGGAAAGGAAACATATTTTAAGGTCTTCTCTAATAACCTTATTACACTGGTGCAAGTGTTTGCACATATCATGTATAAAATGTATAAACATAAACTTTTCATACAAGTGTGTGTGTGTGTTTTCACTTTTTGTCAGTACTCTCACCATTCATTGCAGTATTTTGCAACAGACAAATTAGTAGCTGTTTGAATTTTATCCTTCAGCCTTACTTGTAAAGAGGATGACAGATTTAAGCAATTTCTTCAATATATGTATTTTTTTCTTGAGAACTACCTCTTGATATTGCTCTTCCCCTCACTGATCAATTAGATATCTAGCATTTATAGATGTTGATTGGGTTTAACTCATCAACCAGAGATGAAGAGCAGTGAAAAAGGCTGTTAAGCACCTCGACTCTTGGCATTCTTGGTGCACAAGAATCCTTGAAATAAGAAACCAGATTCACTTTGAATGGCAGAATCTATATAATCTTTCAGTTAACCAAGTTACCACACCTGTTAGCCCCATAGCCAGGGCTACACAATCTCTACTGTCTAACTTCATCAGCACCCTCCTTGCCTCAGTGCCAGAGACAGACTCCTGGTTAGTACCAGTGTGTGGTGTAATCTGTGTGATCTTCACAGAGGGAAGAGCTACAATTTAACTGTTATTTTCATTGCAAGCGCTTGTCCACAGAAAGTTCACTGGAGGTGAAATTAATTTCACACTTCTAAGTATTTGCATTCCAAGCTGAATGTAGGCTGCATGTTATAGTCTGAATCAGATTCATGCTATTTCTGGCAATTCTAGGATATGCACAAGAACAGATGATTCTCTGTGTAATGATATGGAAGAATTAATGGAAAAATATTTTTCAGCAGATCTGGAATCCAGAGAAGAATTCCAAGGATTCTGCTCATACCAGTACAGAACTGACTTTACTGTCCCTAAGGCTTGTTGTAGTGAAGAGACAGAGAACTACCTGGACTGACCTCTGACTTTCTTCAGGATAATAAGATTACAGCACAAAATTTGTCAGTCATCTGCATTGACATTCTAAGATGGAGTTCAGGGAATTTCCTATATCTATGTCTTTTTTCTTTATTTTCTTTTTTCTTTTTTCTCCCCCCCCCTCCCCCCACTCCCGAGAGGAACTGGAGAAATCACACAATGAAGGGCTGGTGAAAGAGTTTTTAGAGCAAACTCATTATATGAATAATTAAAATATTACTAGGATAAATGAAATTAATGAAAGCTCAAAAAGAATTTGGATTTTAAACATAAAAGCTACTGATATGAACAATTGATTTCTTAGATATAACTGAATATTGCAAAAAACCAAGATGTTAAGGTCTGAGGCCAGTCCTTGAAAATAACTCCAAAAGCAAAATCAGGGATCTTCTGATCAATCTCCAGAAAGAAAAATATAGACTTCTGATTTCCATAGAGGCAAATTGGCAATCAAAAAAATGTCCAGATCAACACTTTAGGGGATGCTGGATGAGTGAACAAGGTCAAATATATCTGTTGCCTCCCTTATTATTTCAGAGGCAGGGTATAGGGCAGAATAGGTGAAGGTCTGTTTCTCTATTGGGAGGTCACTCCTCTCTATCTCTGGTATCAGAACAGGTTTTGTCCTTGTACAGCTATAGAATAAATAAATTAAAAGGTAAATACATTCCTAGACTAACCTATGTCTTGTTCCGGGGATTTTCTCCAAATCAGTCAGCCATCCTAATGAAGATTAATAATTATCAGTGTTTGATGTTTAATGAAGAAGAGGTGTGAATATATAAATGGATGTGCTGGTTTTGTGCTGAAAACTGTTGATAACCCAGGGATGGTTTTGCTGCTGTTGAGTAGTGCTTACACAGAGTAAAAACATTTTCTGCTTCTCGCTCCACCACACCAGCAGAGAGGCTGGGGGTACACAGGAAGTCGGGAAAACAAAGAGCTGGGATAGCTGACCCCAACTGACCAAAGGGATATTCCATACCATATGGCATCATGCTCAACATATAGAGGTGGGGGGAGAAGAGAGGGAGAACATTCAGAATGATGGTGTTTGTCTTTCCAAGTCGTGGAGCTATGGCATGACGGAACCCTGCTTTCCAGGAGATGGCTGAACACCTGCTTGCCCATGGGAAGTGGTGAATAAATTCCTTGCTTTGCTTTGCCTCTGTGTGCAACTTTTGCATTACCTATTATACTGTCTTTATCTCAACCCACAAGTTTTCTCACTTTTACCTTTCTCTTCCCACTGCCACCTGGGGGGAAATAAGAGTGCAACTGTGTAGGGCTTAGTTGCCAGCTGGAATTAAACCACAAAAATGAACTAAGGCAAATTGTTCTCTGCTGATAGAACAAAACCTTTTAAAAGCCCTGAGAAACCTCCCATAGCCCATGTGAACACAAATGAGATAATAAATGTCCTAAAACCTATAACTGTGAATATCCAGCTGATGTAGAGAAGAAATTGTGATTACTAGGGAGAAAACAAACAAAAATTAAACAGATAAAAATATTTTAGTGCTGAAATTGTAAGCATCCCCAACTTTGAAGACCAGTGCATTTATTTAATTTCAAAGACAAATAAGTTTTCAGTGTTTCAGATTTCCCACTAGCTCTACTCTGAAGCCACTAAATTCACAAGCCAGGCACACTCTTTTTGAAACTAGCTAGCTGGAATTTTATGTCTTGCTGAATTCAGAAAACCATAATGTTCCTTTATTCCTAAGTAATTTAACTTCTATGCAATGCTTTTCTACAAAGTCAATCCAGTAAATGTGAGTTCCTACAGAAAACACTAATTGTCTATGAGCTCGCATTTACACAAATAATTATAATAAAAAAATTAGGTGGTGGTTTACTGAAGGTTATAATGGGATAAGTTGAAAGAACCTCAGAATTGCCTTTAATTGGTTTCAGAAATAACCATCTTAGCAGACTCACTTCTCTTTATTTGACTCACTGACTTAAGAATCGGAAAAACTGACTTGCACTGGCAAGCTGACCTTGACTGCCAATATAATTGTTTGGCCCTGGCTTAGGCTACCTTAGACTTTCTGTCCCCTGGTAAGACTTTTAGGTGACAAATAATAATCCGACTGAGGAACCAACTTAACACTTACCCTGGCACACTGCTTATTATTCAACTGTTCAGAAAACAAATTCTATTTCTTAGATATTTCAGTAACCTTTCAAGAGATTCCCACATTTTTTAAAGCATGAAGTCATAATCAGTGACTCATAGAATGGCCTGGGTTAGAAGGAACCTTAAAGATCATCTAGTTCCAACCCCCATGCCATGGGCAAGGACACCTTATTCATACTTAATGCATATTAACTTACTTGTTGTCACTTTAGCTTCTTTTATATTAGGATTTTTAAGAATTTGGTTCTTGTGGTCTTCATATATGTAACAGTAAGTTTTAATTAACATCATACCTTATGAAACCACAATTCTAGTAATTTCCATGCAAGAAAGAATAACACATAAATTGCATCTTGAAGCATGGTAGCATTTTATGTGTATATTTTAAAGAGAAACAGCTGTAGAACTTTTAACTTAGTTATTGTAACAAAACAGAATTTTTACACTTTTTTTTTTTTTTTTTCCAGCTTCCCAGGAAAAATTATAGGAGAAGCTGACAAATAAAAAATACTTGCATGATCTTGTATCCTTCCATCTAGCTGAGATCTAGAACATTTTGGGGAAAAAAATGGAATAGCATCGTTCATCAAGAGCTATTAAGTTTTTGTTTGGGTCTCACAGACTCTTTTCTTTGACAAGCCAATTTCAGTAGAAGAAGGACCTTAATGCCTCATCAAATAAATAAAGAAAGGCAAGTATAGCTTTCTTGTTTTTCAAGTCTGAACATACTTAAGGGAAGTTTAAGATTTTATTCTGAGAAAGAGATCTGTCATGAAGCGTGAGGGCTGAAGGAGCTCTCGAAACAGGAAAGGAAGTGTCTCAGGTTTACAGAAGAGGATTTCTTTCAGGGAGAAGGTTGTGGGATTAGTGCTTTTCTTCTGAATCTGTACTCTTTCCTGTAGCACTGCTTAATTTCAACCTGTAACACTTGAAAGGTCTTAGGGTCTCAGACTACTTTCAACATCTAAAGCAGCACTGAAAATTATTTTGAAAACTACAACCAGTGCTATGCTGGTATTCAAACCTAAATTAAGTTAAACAATTTTTTTCACAAGTCCATTTGCATATGTTTTGTATAACTGTGAACAACTTTTTATTTATTCTTGTGCTAGCATTTAAACATCTTTTCTCTTGTATTATGCTCTTTTATATTTCTTTCTCTGTGATTCGAACGTTCATTACAGTTTATAAAATAAAGTTGTTTTTTTTTCCTTCCTCCTTATGGGACCTTTTAAAGTTTGTTTATCCCCTTCTCACACTCCTTGGCTTTATACTGGTATGTGTATTCACTCGCCTCATATCTTTGTCCTCCCGATTCAACCAAATCAGATCTAAGCCCCCCTTTAGCCCTACTGTCTCACCCTTGGGTCTGCAGCAGTGTCAGCTCCCTGTACCTGCAGTGTACTGAAAAGGAAGAACATCAAGTCTACACCTTTTTTTTCTTTAGGAAAAGGCTTACTCTAGTTTATAGACTTGCTAAAAAAGAAACCCTTTTCTCTAGAAACTAAATTAATCCAGAATCACAGTAGCAATTTCACACCGTCCGTGGGGGGGGCGGGGGGGGGG
>JAWWTY010000077.1:86785647-86890173 GCA_035222235.1 Margarornis squamiger | reverse complement strand
TAGCAATTTCACACCGGCCGGCCCCCCCCCCCCCCCCCCCCATGCCCTGGCATAATTACCAAACATATCCAACATGAAAGAGTGGGTGGGGTTAGAACAGATCCTTGCAAAATTTCCATGAAAATAATTCATATGAAACTACTCAGTCTTGAAGTAGCAGACAAAAAGTATTCACTCTGAATAGGTCCTTCAGGGTTTTGTTTTTGTTTTTTTTTTTCCTAGAGTTTTGCGTTCTTTTGGGGGTTTTGGTTGTGCATTTGTAGATTGGTTTGAGTATTTTTCCCTTCTTAAGTGGCACTTTGTGGTCATGGCTTGGGGCTTGTGTTAATAAACTGAGAACTTAACTTTTGCAGCTTAATTTTTACATTACAGTAGCAGATACTCATAAACTGTTGCCTTCTGAGGGGTTAGTGAGCTGAGTAGAAAAAGTGCAGCTGGTACAGAAACACAGTGAATTCCAAATGCATTACTTCTTCCCTTCTCCTTTCCAAATACAAAACATTCAACTACATCGGATTCTTTGATTTTTGATAACAGGGCTCGGTTTCTAAATGTAATGTGCCCCAGGTTAGTTCGTAAGTTTTCTTGGCCTGTGATCAGGAGCACACCTGACAGATGCAGACTACCTCTCCTGTCACCCTCATGTAATCCTTCATGTTTTGTATCAAAGAATTCCTTCAGCAGTTGAAAGCAAATTTATCCTCAAAGGTATTTATGACAAATACAATAATTCCTTTTAATGCAGGGACTGTTTAATCCACCAACCTATTAAATACAGTATACCTCCAGCAAACAACCATTACTTCTCATTACCATATTGCACTTAAAAACACAATTAATCCTTTAATAGGAACCTAAAATACATAGTTTCCTCTGTGCAGCACCTCTGCCGATAGTAATCTGCAGAAAGTGGTATCCAAAAGTTAATTAAGAGCAAAGTGTTCTTACATATTAGGCTTCCTGTTCAGACACACAATGGCTTGATGTTATTGGTGCTTTCACTGATTAAAAGGATTTACAATACATAGTTTTGGGAAAGAAGCTCTATAATTGCTGCTAATTGCCTTCATTTTTAGATGGTTGGATATATTTCACATGAATCTTGTTTAACTGTGGTAGATATTTTCCAAGCATATATATTAAACTTTTCCTTTTATTAATTCAGAAACTAACTACAAGTTTCTTTTCTTCGTTACTGATTACTCCACAGACTACTTTGGTAAAGTGCTTTTCCATAGCCAATGATAATTATGCTTAAATAGATAATAAAAATAACTTTTGGATTAAATTTGCAGGCTTATGGCTCAGAAAATATGCTTTCTATTCTCACTTGCACAATGGATTTTCTGTGTCATTGAGCAAGCCAGGCATGATCACAGCTACTTTTCTCTGTCTTCCACTGGAGAGTGTTTGCTTTTCAAAATATATCTTTTTCTGTCCATCTAATTTGAGCTTATCAAGAATAATGACAAAAATGCTGTTAGAAAAAGCATATTGCAAAAAAATTGAATATTGAAATAATCACGCGTCAAAGGATTACAAATTCTAAATAGGATATTTTATTTTCTCGAAGTAACCTCAGCCAACATATTCTGGCTTCTTGAAACAGACAACACTGTTTTGACTTACCTCAGTTTCTATTTACAGTTAAACTGCCTTATGCTGTTTTGCCTCTGGTTTTGACTGGACTAGAGCAAATATCTGTTGATACTGAAGAAATTTTTTGTGGTGTGGTCTAAAAGATAAATCTAGGTACTGAAAGACCTACTTTTTAACCATAGGACTCTCTGACTTGAAACAGAAACCCAGTGTAAGGTTTTTGTCATAAAAATAGAGTATACTGTGCAGCAAGTAAGTGGCTGTTGGAGATGAAATTGTCTTCTGCTGAAGCTATTTTACCATGAACTTAATGAACACATGACATCAGGACCTGGTGAGTTCGTATGTGTTCCCCTTCAGGAACCAAGTCCCCAGCAGGATGAGTCCCAAGGGCTTCAGCTGCACTGGGGAGCTACGCTAGTAAGTGGTGTTTTACACCTAGTACTTGAATTTCAAAATCTGGTAGCCTGAAGCAGTTTTGTCAATGATTATAGACTCTAAGACTGTTTTAGAAAGCAGTGCACCACAATAGGAATGGACCTGTGATACCTAAAGATTGGTGCCAAGAACCCATGGTCCATGTTCTATAGAGGTTTTAGGGGTGGTTATTCAGAATGGCTCTAGTCTGTCTCCTGGACTGGACATCTCATGGCAGCTGAAGGATATTAGTTGCATTCTTGGAGTGAATACTCCAAATTAGTGTCATTTGAAATAAGTCTAGTTTGTGTGGTCTGAGCCTGCTCTGTGCAGTAGGAGGTAGGGACATTAACCATATTTTTGATCTTAGATAGAAAAAGAGAAAACATGCTTAATTTCTAGGTACACTTTTTCATTGTAATTGTTTTTCTAACAAAATTCTAGAGTGCGTTCAGGGTACCTATACTCTGCCATCTGTAATATAAAAAAAAATATCAAATCATACAAAACTTTATCAATTAATGCTATTCATAATAATCTTGAGAGTCAAAGGTAGATGTCAGCATAGAAAGCTTATTTCTGCTGTTTGACTAATAACATCACAGTTCTCATCTGGCTTTATTTTTGTTAATTTTGATCTTGAGAAGCCAGCAGTATTCATTACTTTCTTTTGGAATATATCTTCTATTATGAAAATGGTCTGTTAACAACAAACATCCTGAACTCTGAAAGCTCTTTTATGCCAGGAGCCAGGCCTATATGAAAAGTACATGGTTGGCTGATTTGGCTTTTATCTTTTAAAAAGCTGCCCTGAAAACCTTCAATATTTGGCAAGATCTTCCACCATTTAGCAGATTTCAAGACATGTTTCTTAAAGCATGTTTTCACCTGTTTTGTCAATGCTTTTCATTTTTTAACATGTGTACTACAACTTTTTAGAGACATAGCTTGTACAGTTATTTTAAATTCAATTTTTGAAATGATAAGGGGATAAAACATGGAATTTCAAAACACATCAACTAACCGCATTTAAGTACATACTTTAACATATAATTAGTAGCTGATGTCCACCAATCTCACAGAATATGAAGGGATAAATATCCAAAAATGTGAGTTGAAGATTCTAGTTGAAATGAATCCTATTTAACTAATAATTGCCACAAATTGGCACAAACATGCTTTTTAGTCCTGTACTTTTTTATCACCAACATTAAAAACTCCTCATGTTTAACAAATTTGTTTCCACCTATGCAATGTAATAATACTACTTCACTTTTGATTTTATAGAAGGAACACACAGATACTAATTCATATCTGATTTAAATGAACATGTTCACACTAGCAGAGGTATTCAGCTAGATTTCAGTCTTTCCAGCTGAGTTACCTGAGTGAGAATACTTTTCCTAAAGATGTTGATGTGGGAGGTTTTCCCTTTAGCTATTCTACATACAAATTAGATGCATGTGTGTCTGATAAATGAAAAAAAAATAATTAAAATATCAAGAAATAACTTTAAAATTTTTTCTGGAACTAAAAATTTCAGGCAATTATTGTTAAGTACTATACTATTGTCAAGAATCTGTACTATCCAGTAGAACCTACTGGTAGGCAAAATATCTATGTTCTTCATTAGTTTGCAGTGGAACAAAAATATGAATGTAAAAAAATTTATAATTTAATTACTTTCTCATATTTATGACCTGTAAAGTTCAAGTATTTGTAAATGTTGCCATTATAATCACTAATCCTACTGCCTTTGCTTGAAGAAATTTTGTATATTATCTGTATTCTTTTTTTTATTTTTGTATCGTATTTTCAATTTTTTGATTGTTTAACTCAGCTAAGTCCTTGTAATTTCACTCATGCATGACTTTTGCCATCAACATAAAATTAAAAGGTTGGGAATAAGATCAAACTCAGGGATTGTCATGCCCTGTCTTAACTATGTGAGAATTTTTTAGTCGATTTCTTAATGTGATGCTCCCTTTTAATTAAAGGGGTTGCATGCTCATCTCCCTACTACAATATTTAGTGAGATTTATATTCTCACCTTTGAAAATTAATAGTGCAGGATATATAGAAGGCATTTCCCCTTTTTTATTTTTTTCTGACAGAAGAGAAAATACATACAACAAAAAGGGAAAGGGCATAATTACTTTATTTTTTGAAGAAACAGAGTTAAAAACATTTGTAAAGTTAAAAGTACTGATTTCTACTCATATTTGGCTACAGGTGCTCTTAAAAACTATCCTAAAAGGAGTCACTAATGCATTTAAATTTGCCATTTACAAACAGATAATGAATTAGAGATTGTTTTAAATATGGTTGTGTAACTCCTACTTATTTTTAAATTAATATATAGTGCTTCAAAACTGTATCAGATGAGTCTTTTGGTGAGGAAGAAGAGAGGTTATTTTTACATTTCTCAGTAAAATCTGAGATATTTTCCACCAGAAATGTACAGAACAATTGCTTAGAATGATGTAGAACAAAAGAGAAAGACTGCTCTGTAGGACCATAGTAGTTCTACAGTGATACTGCAATACAGTAAGGCTTACCAATGCACAGACTTGCCTTTTGGAGAGGATTTATCTTCGTATGTGTCAGTTGTGAAAGCTCAGGAGTTAATTCATGAGCAGATGCTGGTATTGACAGAAAGTCACAAAACTAAGAGAAAAAGTGTTCCTAAATCTTCACTTCTTTAGAAAGAACAATCTCACCGTTGTATCGTCCTACATATTTTCTAACAAAGATCATTCCTCTAGATTACCTTTTGACTTCCGCCTCTTAATCTTCAACATCTTTAAGGTTATGTGCATATTTTATTGAGAAAATATGTAATTTTTGTATCTCACTTAAGCTATTTCAAATTTCTTTTGTTACAAAATTAACCTTATGTCTCATTTTAAGCTTTTTAATCTCAGATCCTTAGCGCCTAACTGCACTTTGGCAGTCAACCCATCTCTGTGTTTCTTAGTTCATTTGGTTTGTTGATGCAGACCCATATCCATACTCGGCAACATGACAACTAATGACTGACCTGAAAATTTCTAGGGACATCATTAAGTGGGAGAAGAATGGTCTGTGGAGTTATGATCTTTGGCTACAGGAGAAGTGATGAATGGGTAAACTTTCTTCTTACCAAACTTGGGATTTAAGACACTGCTTAATCTGATCAACATAATGGAATATAAGTGTTTCATGTAGTAGAAGAGATAGGGTGAAGATGAGTGGCCGGTGGGAAATCCAGGTCTTTGACTAGTGCTACTACATTGCAAGATCAAGAGCAAGAAAGATGAAAGGATGCACAACTAATGGAGAAAGAGAGGCAAGCAGGAGAGAACTGGGAAAAGATTAAAAGGAAGAATAAACACTTTGCAGAAGGGCTGTTTTTTTAGACCTCTTAGAAGCTGGTGACACCTAGGACGTGGAAGATGAGAATACCAGTGTACTGAATGGAGAGGAGAGTCAAAGACTCTAGAGCACACTGTGTGACTATTTAGAGGCAGTCTTTTTTTGGTAAGCAGTATAGCACATGAGATAGAATAAGAAATGAGCAAATATCTAAGTCATGGAACTTGTGTCAAAAAGGATAAAATGGAAAGTAGATGTTTGGGTCAAGTCAGATTGGTCTCATTGAATAGATACTGAAGTGGGGAAGAACAGCAGTACAGAGACATGGGGAGTTTGCCTGTTTAAACAGAAATAGGTCTAGCAGAGAAAATACTGCTGTTCAAAAAGATGTTCCCAGTTATGTATTTGTGGAGTTTATTGTTCTAAGTTTTCTGTTTGCCCTTAGTGGCTTACATGTGGCTTTTTTCTCCAACTCAACAAGACCATTTCATATTCTAATCCTGTCCTCCAATGTCTTCACATCTGTCACAGTTTGGTGTCATCTGTAGATTTAATAGGCTTACTCTCTGTGCTATCATCCAACATTGTAATGAAAATATTGAATCATATTAAATTAAAGACAGACTCCTGAAGAGTTCAATTTGATAAATCTCTCCAGTTTGACAGTGAGACACTGGTAATTATTCTCTGTGTGGATTTCCAACCATTTAAGCTCACAAAACAGCAGTATCATCTAGTTTATATTTCCATGGCTTAGTTATGAAAATGTCATGTGCAACAATGTTGAAAGCCTTACTAAAGTCAGCATGTGTCACATACTTTCCCTCACTCACAAGTGCTGGTAACTTTCATACAAAGAAATTAGACTAGTTTGACATGATTTGTTCTTAATGAATCTGTGTAGGCTGCTTTTCATCTTATTTTTAAGGCACTTAGAAGTGTTTTATTATTTTTTCCTGCTGTTTCCCAGAAATCAGAGTTTTTGCCTTTCTTTACTTAGTGTTGGCAAGTTTGCTGGGAATTTTATGTTAGTGTGCCTGAGAATAAGTCTAGCATTTTTGTGATGCTACTGAAAATAGAAATAAGACCTTTTTCCAGAAGTGATTTCTCATGGATACTCCTCCATACTTGTAAATACATCTATGGTGGATTTGGGTGGAATACAGTTTTCTTCACAGGACTAAGTTTTGGATTCTTGCTGAAAACACTGTTGATAACACAGAGAGGTCTTCATTATTGATTAGCAGTGTTTACGCAGAGTCAAGTCCTTTTCTGCTTCTCACCCCACTCCACAAGTGAGGAAACAGCCAGAACAACTGACCCCAATCGACCAAAGGGATATCCTGGACCATACGGTGTCACGCTAAGCATAAAAAGTAGGAGGAAGAAGGAAGGCAGGGTGGGGGAAACATTCAGAGGGATGGCATTTGTCTTCATGAGTCACCATGAAACATGATGGAACCCTGCTCTCCTAGGGTTGGCTGAACATCTACTTGCCCTCGAGAAGTGTTGAATGAATGCCTTGTTCTTTGCTTGCCTGCACAGCTTTTGTTTTACTTGTTAAACTCTCTTTATCTCAGCCCATGAATTCTCTCATTTTTACCCTTCTGATTCTCTTCTCCATCCCTCTGTGGGGAACTGAGCAAGCAGCTGTGTGGGGCTTAGCTGCCAGAAGGTGTTAAACCACGACACCATCCTATGCCCTCTTACTATTTCCATATTTCCCACCATCTAGTGTCTTCTCTATCATGTCTTTCTGAAAGTTCAAGGTTATTAGAAAGAAAGCATATTTCTCTGTCCACCTTGCAAAAGTTCTTGGATGCTTTTGATGGTTTTCACACCCTTTATTTTCACAGATGGGACCATTAACAGAACAAAAAAAAAAAGCTATGTCCTTCCTTGCTTTTCTAGCTTGGTTTTCTCCCCCTCTCTCTCTCTCTGTCATTCCAGAAACAGATGCTTTGGACATATTGGTGTATTTCAGTTCAGACAGTTTTATGTTTGTTTTATGTGGGAACAAGTTGGTTTATAGGACAGAATCAATACTAACAGTAGTGCAAAATGTGTAAATTGCATAATTCTTTCCTCTGAGCTTGCATGATGTTAGAATCCATTATCTGTTCTGAGTTTTAGACAGCTCACTGAAGTGATCCCACTCAAGAGTAAAGGAGTAGTAACCTCTCTCCCCTGGAACCCTTGAAGGGCATTAATTTACCAGTAGTGGGTATTAGTTATCCAGAGAAAATAAGTGGTGTACATAGCTATGAAACTCGTATGACTCTGTTTTATCTCTGTTTTTCTCATGGCATTAACAGATCTTTTTCCTAGCAAGGGCAACTGCAATTTTGAAAACAGACTATTGCAAAGTCTCTGTGTCATCACAAAACTTCTTTCTTCATATATTTTAGATAGCAAAAGTTGGAATTCTGGAAAAATGTAGTTGAAATTAACACTTATTTCAATAAATATCAACATATATTGTATAAGGAATAGAAACAACTACAGTATGTGCTTAAAGTACTTGGTATTTTGACAAAAAAAGACTACTCAACAGAAGCAAGAAATTGGTTTTCTTACTGTTGGTAGAAGCTGCACAATTTAGTGTATACACATGTGGTGAACAAAGATAAAATCAAGCAAGAAAGTAAATCATCTCCCAACATCTTAGCAGCTATATTTAAGTTTCAGTGGTGTTTTAACAACATTTTAGCTCACAATTGGGATAGTTGAGGTTTTGTGTTTGGACAATTAGGTAGGCAAGTGGCAGAAACTTTAGTGATACCACCAAAACTGTGCCATGATTAATCCTGTGATCACTTACAAATAGTCCTTTACACTGTGAGTAGGACATACCACTGGGAAACAGGGTTACATAGCCAAGCATATATTTATTTTTGCCTTTTGAACTGAATGGGATGACAAAATTTATTTCTTATATGTATAAAGTATAACATACAAAGAGCTTACAAACTACAAGATGCATTTTTCCCAAGAAATCAGTGCATATGAAATTCATGGTCCAATTCAGAGACAGATAAATTTATGTTGCTTATCGATAGGCACACTGCCATTGTATATATCATAATAACATCATAATAGTATGAAAATTTAAGTTTATGTTGATAATTTTACTATTAATTCTTTAAAACTTGTTTTGTTTTTAGATCTGCTAGGCTGGTTGCAATCCATTCATGTTTCTACGTGTTGATATTCTAATTACCGTAAGTTGCGCACTAAGAAACTTCCATTATACAAAGACAATATATTATATTGTCATGTTAGTGCAGTCTGAGCTATTAACTGAGATGCCAAAAGATATCTTTTCTCGTGTTATTTCACATTCAGTTATGAATACTTTGAACAAGTAGCTGCATGCTTTGTTCATTTCTCATTCCACATCTGCCCTCAAAATGAGAAAATTACCCACTGTGGTCACAGATTTATTTCATACTCCCGTATTCAGCCAACTAATAAATAAACAATTTAAAAAAAAAAAAACCCAACACACACACAAAAAAAAAACCCCAACACTCCTCTCACCATGAAAACCAACAGCCAACAATAAATAAACAAGCATTTTCTTGCAACCTTCAAGAAAAGAAAATCTCAATGCTATGGTCAATGAAGAGTAAGAATAATTTTCAAAGCTACAGTTTCAGGTATTGCATTCAGAATATTGCATTTTCTTATATTACAGTATCCATTCACTGTTTATTCAATTTTGTAAATTCTGATGGTATTGATGCTGGTTTCTGGGAGTAGGAATGGCTGGGGATCATGGCTGTGCCTATGTTAACACAAATATTCATCATTAAACTCACATCAGATATAATTTCTCTTGAAGGTGTAAACGTTTTTGATATATTTTGGTTCATGGCCATGTAGAATTCTATCTGGAATCTGTAGTGAGCATTATCAGTAGTTTTCATGAACAAGAATATTATTAAAGCCCATCAATCTCAATCACAGCTGGCTAACTTTACCAGAACTCTTGACTCTTCTCAGTTATCAACTATACCTGCATTGGTTCCAGGAAAGAAGCCAAAAGAAATACATCTAAACAGGGAAACTGGTGAGACTTCAGAGACTGTAACACTACTCATCTGTTTCCATCTAGCTGTAGCCAGGGAGTGGCATTTCAGTGTAAAGTAATTTCAGGTAGCACTAGGAATTTCTAGTGGTTTTGCACTCACACACACTCATTCTTTGCCCATTTCTAAAGACAAATCTCAGTTGCTGTGCTGATTCCTTAGGTAATTAGTATCCTTACTGTGCATTGACAGAGCATTTTTATTTTTTTAAAAAAATAATATAAGCTGTCAGCAACACAGGAATACATGATGGGTGTCAGAAACCATAGTTCTAAAACCAGAATTTCATGTGTGTGCAAACACGAAGAATGCAAATCCTCCCTATGGACAAACCATGGACTCCAACAGAGTTTATGGCATTGAATAACAATTAAGAGGCTTCCTAAACTTTTATTTATTTTGTTCTGTGGATGCAAGCTCCACTACAAGATGTACAACTCAAGGAAAATTATCTACAGTGATACTGACAACAGGAGTTCAATAAATTCCACTGTCAAATTGATTCAACATCCCTTTTGCTGGGTCCAGAGACTGACAAAAGGAGCTCAGTGTGAGCAGAGATGCAAGCAGTGTCAGGGCGCTGACTATGTTTATGAATATAACAATGTTGCAGTTTTTCTTTATTTACTTGAAAACAGAAAAAAACATGTGAAGAGCCTGAAAGGGAGAATGTATAGGGGTTTTTTTGGTCAGGTAACATCAATTATTACTTAGGAAAGGAATTGAATGGAAAACTCTTATGACAAATTTCATAAGTTACTACAAATTTTTAATCCAAAATTAGGTTTGTATCAGGATATACTGGACCTTACTATAGTGGCAGATCCAATGATACATCAAATTGCCTCAGCAGAGTACAAATGGTTCGTCAAATTGGAATAAGAAAGAATTTCTAGTTGCAACTGGAGTCTCCATGCAGTCTTGTGAACACATCTTCTCATTCCTCAGAATTTATATTCTTGATTTCATCATCAATATTCTTGATTTCATCTTAAAAGTCAGTGCACCTTTAAAAATTCTCTGTCCAGATTTCATGTGGAATATTGTTTGACCTTTTTATGACTTCAGAAAAAGACAAAGGCAGGCCATATAGATCTATAAAACCATGTTGGAGATATCTGAGGACCTCATATTTTAGCTTGGTATGCTTCTAGGAATGCAGTGAAAGGTTTTAACCACAGAGATATCAGGTTCGTAAAATAACATGTAAATCTTCATCTCCTTTTTTTTTTAATTTTAATGGTGGAAAATCTGAGTATCAATGTACATGTGTGCATGTACTGAGGGAGAAATAAGAACTTTTTTTTTAAGGTGCTGCTTCAGAAGGCAATAATGGTTCTTGGGAGCTTAAAATTTGAATGTTTTGAAGCCAGTTCCTCTATAAAGGAACAGGTGTTCCTTTTTGCTCCAATATTTTGGGCTCAGAAATATACTCATCCGGGAAGTGAAATGATCATCACAAAGTAGTAAGACCAGTTACTTATGCTTTTTATGATCAATAAGTTTCAGTAAAGGAAAACAAAAGGTATCTACATTTTTTCAGCTCCCTTTATGCATACTTAGAATTGTTTGGTGTGTTAAACATTTAATTTCATACGTAAGATATATTGGCAAAGATATAAATTTTTGAAGCATGTGGTGTAATAAATATTTTTAGCTCCAACTTAATATTTGTCAAATTAAGAAAATGACCAAAATTTTAAAGTTTATTTATCTCTTCTACAGTGTTTTTTGTAGTGGCAGCAGGTGTTTCTACAGAAACTTGTGGGCCAGCAGTTCCTCACCTTAGAAGAATACCAAGGCTTAGAAGGTAACCAGTCAAGTGTAAAAGGACGGGTATTACTGTGTGAGAAACAATGGGAAGCTTAATTGGGGTTTTTTAAATGGAAACAGCATTTATATTATAAAATCAAAGTTCTTGCTATCGTTACGAGTATTATTACTGCTGTGAAATAATCGAAGAAAAAATACAATGGTTTTGTGCAGAAATGAATAGGTGTTCAGAACTTTGTGAACTTAGTCTCTGTTTGACAACATTTTATACTGATGTATTGTTATTTTTAGGTTTCCTATAAAATCATTCTGTAAATAGGTTTTGCAAAAAAAAAAAAAAAGCAAAAATGAAAGGTAAAATATTTTTTTTGATTCCTAAGAAGGCTGTTCAATATTAGAAACAGGAAGTATGTGTTAGAGAAGGTTTTTTTATGTCTTTTTAGTGTATACTTTCAAGCTACATTTTTTTTAAGATGGGAATGGAAATGAAAGAAGTTAGGATAAGGAGAAAATATTATTGAATATAGACAATAAGTAAGCTTGAAAGGGTCAGGGAAATCAGTGTCACACTAAGTACAGCTAAGAAATACTGTGCACCCTCAGGCTTCATTTTCTGTGGCCTGGAGAGCCCCACCTGGGACCAGAATTTCATATCTCAGCCTAGCTAAAACAGCTTTTTTGACCTGCTGTGTTTGAAAATGGGACTTCAGATGAGATGCTGGTTGTTAATCACTGTCTTTGCCCTTGGAATATTAAATAAAAGGCAGTAGAGGAAAGAGAATAAGGAAGAGAGGAAGAAAGCAATGAAAAACATCTGTTCACTACAGCCTAATAAACAAAAAGTAAAAAAATATTTAATAGATTTATAACAAAAAGTATGGGAAACAGAAATGAGGTTGATTTATTCTATCAACTGAATCTTATTTTAACTAAAAACAAACAACCTGGGAGATCTAAAATATGTGTATATTTCATATGACAACAAATGAACAGTAATTCTCATTCCCAAATAGTTCAGTGACCTATATTTAAGCATTGAGGTTACCAAGTCATGAACCAGAATGTTCACATACACAAAATCAAGATTCCTTCTCAAATTCTACATTCAGTTATCTAGTTTTATGTGAAAAAAAAAAAAAAGTGGAGTGAATGACAATATTTTTCTGTGTAAAAATGAAAAAGATTTTTCTTTTATTTTCAAAATGGATTGGCTTTTTACTGCACACATGTAAGTCATAATTTGAAAAAAAAAATAAATTCCTGAAGGTTCATTTACAAAAAAGTATCTTTTTACAAATTCTAAATTCAAACATTAATAATGAAAGAAATTCAACCACAATGTTTTACTAGAAAAGAAGAAAATACACAGAAAGTCCAAGAATATAAATAGGCCTCTATATCCTAAAATTTGATAAGTATTTTAGTGCATTAAATACTCTCATTCTGTCTGGGCTGGCCAGGTGAACGTGTTCTCCCATAGAACCTGAGCAGCTCTGCAAAAAATAACCAGGAGGAAATCGATGATGTAGAATAATTTGTCAAGAAATGGACTAAAACAAACAAGAAAATCCCAAATATATTTTGTCACTTAAAAGCTTAATCAGAAGTTTAAAAAGAATTTTACCAACCTCCAAAAATTTATGAACCTTTTTTAAGTGTCCTGTTTGTCTCTTTGCTATTGTATTTCTAGTTTTTCTGTGACTGCTGTGCTAAAGCTGTAAAAAATGATTTTAAAAGCAGTTTGTCATCCTTTATGTCCATTCTAGAAGAATCACTGTAAAATGGTCTCTGCTCATCAGAAGATGTATTTGGAGCATAGGAAGCTTCAACAGCCTCAGTAACTGTATGTTTACTTCTTGTTTGACTTTTTTGAATATAGGATCAATTCTTAAGGGGAATCTAATACATTCCTTCACATACAGCATTGCTGTATATAGTAGTTTTGTTGTGAGTTTTCATCAACATTTTAGCTTACAAAAGAATTAGTGTTTCAGTCGCATCATGACTGATATTAAAATATGTGCACAAATGGTAACATTTTAGGGTGTAAGAGAAATCAAAATTAATGTCATAGTACATACTGATGCCCTGAGATCACAGAAAGGTACAAAGAAAAACCACCGTAAAAGCTAAACAGGTCTTTACATCTGCCTTTTGAGGTACCACCATTTACACAGTTCTCTGAGCTGCATAACTCTCTAACTGCAAGTTTGTTTACCTCTAAAGCAAACTGTATCAGACAAACTTCTCTGGGAAGAAAAAAGGAAAATAAAATGTAAAATTTATGCTCAATGTTAAACTGAAATAGAGAAGTGGATTATCACTTTAGTACCAATGCCCCTATACTCTGGATAGGAGGCAATCCCTCAGTCTCCCCAAGATCCTCATCTTCACATAGGAGCTTCTTGAAGTTTTAGTTTGTGTTTTTGAGGAAAGTTTCCTAGTTCTCCCCAATTAATATCTGTTGTTTTGGAACTCATGGCCATCTCAGACTATACAACTAGTTTACATTCAGGTAAAACAAACATCCCCAAATGCACTCCAGCTGTTGATGGGCGTTCAGCTCGTGGCAACAAATTAGAGCTACCCTGAAGTGAACTCCCGCAAAATGTGCTTGGTCTGGACACTGGATCTTCATGAGCTTTACAGACCTGATCCTGTTGTGGTGTACTACTTCCAGATGTAGAGGCAGTCTTGTGCTCTCTCTTACATGAGCTCCAGCTACAGTCCAGGGCAGTGAAGTGACATTCATATCCAGATCTCTCCACTTGTCTTCTCTGGCAGCCTATTTTCATCTCTTCAGTTCCTGTGTTAAAAGCTAGCTTCTCTATGGGTCATTCTCTCAGCTCAGTTTCTCATCTCTTAGAGAAACTGGTTGACAGATGTTTGCCTCTCTTGAGATTTTACTTAAAAAAACTGCTTAACCTTGTAGTAATATCAGTCATACAAACTGAAAACATAAATCACAAATTAATAACTATGACTTTGAAAATAAGAAAAAGTTGTGCACTCAGTCTTGTTTTAGTAGTTCCTCCTTATTTTTCCTCTCATTTGGGAAAAGTGAGGTGATGGAGAGAGAAAAAAAAAAAGTCTTTATTTAGGTATAGATCACTTTTCTACCATGAAAGCTAACATTAAAAAACAAAAGATACATTCTTTCTTTTGAAGTTTGCCTACAAGTAGGAAAGACATATTAATTTTTTTTATAAAAACCTGAAAATAATGACAATTTTAAAAAAAATAAAATAATTAGCATTTGTGGGTTTATTTATTTCTTTTACACTAAATATAAAGAAAATGATCATGTTTTCTTCCTCTGTTCAGCAAATTATTTATTCAATGAATGAAATAAAGTTGAAAGAAATGTGAACTGTTTGGGCCTTTTTCCCTCTTTTTGTCTTTTTCCTGCCTAGAAAAACAACACATGCTTTCAGACTATCCAGGTTAATTGAGTCTCTTCAGTGACTGGGTTTGATACATCAATTATCAGTCATTCAGGTTCTCAGTACATAATGCTCAAGATACAGCTGAATTTAAGCTATCAGTTAACCTTTTCTCAGATGGATTTTGGTACCTGTAAATTTTTCTATCAGAAAAAAAAAAAAAAAAAGGTGTATTATGCTATTGTGTGAATGTTGAAAATGCTTGATAGCTTTAAAGATCAACATGTTTTTGCAAATGCAAATACAGAACTTAGAAATTCTTCTGCAGACTGTGGTGAAAGTCTGAGCCCTTTGTTTGG
This sequence comes from Margarornis squamiger, assembly GCA_035222235.1. NCBI lineage: Eukaryota > Metazoa > Chordata > Aves > Passeriformes > Furnariidae > Margarornis > Margarornis squamiger. The sequence goes on along the minus strand of JAWWTY010000077.1, from coordinate 86,875,197 downwards.
CCTTGAATTGAAGCCAAACCCACAAGCTCTTCATACACTTCAAATTCTGTTGTTACTCTAGAAGGAAGGGGAAAAAAAAGCGTTTGAGCTGTAAATGTGCGATCAATAGTTTTTTCTCTCACTGGGGAGAACTAGAGTGATATTTCTGCTATGTCCTTGACCTGGAATGCTATGTCATCAGGTCCATCTCTTACTCTTCATTGGGTAGTCATTTGGCTTAAGCTTAAACTAGCAAACTTCTGAATTCATTCAGGACTCTTTTAAGTCTTGTTACACCTATTTCTAGTTTTACAAATCCCTATATATGAGGCAAAACCGTTTATGTTTTCACTGCCTTTGTATTTTCAATGAATTTTAAGTCTCACCTGTTTCTTTGCCTCTGTTCATGCTTGATCATTGGCCTTTTTAATGGCTTCTTTTTGGTGATGCTTGAAAACTGAAAAGAAATGTACATTTGTAATGGCCATACTTCTGTTCCCTGAGAAAGCTGAAATACTTGCCATCTCTGTAATTTTGCTTCCTCTTGACTTTTCACAATATTAAACTCAAATATGTGATACCGCTTCTTGAAATAAAAGATTTTTCCTTTAAGCCCCTGAAAAATGACACTTGCCTGAGTTCAGCCATGTTTAATATATAAATCCAAAGTAGTATGCATGGCAGAAGAGTTTTATGGACACCGCAGCACTTGAGATTATCAAATGAAGTCCAGGTGGGTTTCCCTTTGAAAATGAGGGTACTCGAGAAAACCTGTAGATGAAACAGCAAGCAGACAGGGGAAAAGAGACAATAAGAAAACAACAGAAGAGATTAAAGCCAGGAACAAATAAAAGTATGTTTCCTGCCCTTTGCAATGCTGTTGGCTCAGAGAGACAAATGAATGAACAAACAAATGTTCATATTAGTCTGTCTGACCTCAGTCTTCCAGGTGCAAGTAGAAAGGAGACAAAGTACTCAGTTTTCCCTTCTTACACCCAAGGGTGTAAGGTACTGTTTTAACAATGCCTTCAACAAAGACCTATGATCTCTTTAAGTTTTCCTTTCTCTGACCAGACAGCATGTGCAGAGTGAGGCTCTGGATTGCACTCGAGTCTAATATTTAATTTATATTTTTCAAATAAACTTACTAGATTTGTGAAAGAAATAAATGAAGAATCCAGAGTCAGTAGATTCCTCCTTTGGTTGTGGCAAAAAAACCCCCAAAAAACCAAACTGTTTACACAGGGCATTAAATAAATTAAAACATTGTAACAATTTTACAATGTGAATTAAATAAATATCATATTAATACCAGCTTCTATCTGTCATTTTACCTTTCAATATTTTAATAGCACCATTTAAAAGAATAAAAGTAAAACTTTACAGCTGTAACATGATTTGCAGTAATATGTCCTGCCAGGACAGTTGACCAGCAGTGTCTCTTCCATGGCCTACACTGAACAAAACCTTCAAAAACTACTTTCCAGTAGTCTGGATATTTGTGCTATGGCTCAACATACAGTCACTGTGGCCTTTGTGCAGACTTAAACAATAAGAGTATAGAAATGACAATGATGTTTTTTTTGATAATTGTTAGCATAGACCAATTAAAGTAATGTGAACTTTGTTGTTTTACATTCCTTTGAAAATTATATAAATGCATGTTATCTTTTTTTCCTTTTTCTGACTTGTCAAATAACTTCATTCTTTCCTAGTAGGAAGACTTAGAAATGGTTATCTTTATTTTAACCTGTATGTGACCCTGGCTTGTGGAGTTTGAATGTCCTGATCTGTACTGTCTGCAAAATGTAATGTGACTAGTCTCATCATGTGGAGGTGATCCTGGCACTAGAATTAGTGACAACTTGGTGACCTAGGTCACTGATTTCTTCTGAAATAAAACTATGGTTACCAGTAATGGAAAACTATCCTCCTCTTTTTGTTTAGTAGTTCCATTGGTAATAAAAATTGCACAGCCATTAAAAGCACAGGTTGTATCTGCTGTGCTCTGCATGGGTACCTCTTCATGCATTAGTAATACAGGTATTCAATAAAATCCTCATCTTCTTTCAGCTGACAATTGTTTAACTTTTCTTTACACAGAGGCTCATGTTCTTTTTTCAGTATGACAAAGCTTAATGGAAGTGTTGTGAAATGCTTTCATTGAAGATCTTCTTTAATTATAGATGTCCTGCATGACAAGTTCTTCTTTAGCATATGTTTCTTCACTCCAAGAACATCAGTTTAAGTCAATGATCAAAGTGTAGTTGAGAGAAAATCAGTATAATAATAAATCCAACCTTGCTCTCCACGAACTTCCCCTTTCCTTGAAATTTAGCCCCAGCTCACCCGGATCAATCAATTCATTTAAAGGTGCCATTCATACCAGGTACAGCCTGTTGAACCACAACAGAAAACAAAGTTAAGTTCAAATCACTTTCTTGCTGCAAAAGTAACTTGGCTACTCTTCAGTGTTTCTCATGTGACAACTCAGGCAAGATAGCACATTGTCTTCTGTGGAGAAGAGGTTAACCTTCTGATCACTTTGAAATTTAAAGATTCCAGTTTAAATATTATGCATTGCATCTCTATCCATTTGGGTCTTTGCAATCCACTTTTCTTTCTTTCAAAGATTCAAGATGTGTTTTTGAAAACAGATCAGATCTGAAAGTCTTGTCTACCTTTTCCACACAGCTACATTTAAATGAATGTAAAGTCAGCATAGTTGTTTTTACAGTGTTTGGAAAGTTCAAATTTGAGTGTAGACACACTGGAAAAATATTTCAATGATGTTTACTCCAAGTGAAAATATTAATTTACTGTGTTTGATCAAACTAGGTAAAGTGTGACTTGAAGGCATCTCACATATCTGTATTCATGGCTTATCCTGGTATAGCATGGGAGTTTTATGTGAAAATGAGGGAATGCTGTCTTAATGGGTACTCATATATCCTGAGTGACAAAATCGTTCTGATGGACTTTTAAATTGCCTCTTCCTGTTTGTATCAACAAGGTATCAATTCTAAAGTATAAAGGAAGAAATATTTTCTTAAATATAGGTATAACTACTTTACATATTAGAAAGGTTGTATAGGGAATTATGGGAAATAATTCCAGATGCAAAATACATGCTGGAACACTTTATTATGTAACATCGCTGAGCTTACATGTGGTTAGAAACTGATCTTGGTTTGGGAATTGTTTTGGGTTTTGTTTCCATTACTTTGCAGCTTGTAGTGCTGACAGCAAGCTTTGCAGAATGTCATAAAAGGTCAGTGGTGGAGTTAGCTCTCAGCAGTAACTGTATCTTAACTATGATGTAGAGGATATAGAAACATATAAATACAATTTTTTATGGCCGTGTAATTTTAGTATATTTCTGGCTATTAGGAGTCTATGTATTACTTACAGATACTTAGGCTTTGCACCTTAGAAGCTGTATGTGATGCATTCACTCAATATATAAGAATGTATATGCTTGTTATACGCCTCAGAACCCACAGACATAGTGTACTCCTCCAAGAGACTGAGGTCCTCACATCATTCTGGATACACCTCAGAACCCACAGACATAGTGTACTCCTCCAAGAGTCTGAGGTCCTCACATCATTGTGGTTAAAGACTTAATTTTTGAAGCCCAAACTCAGATTATGATAAATCTGTGAACGATAATGAGACAGAATTCTCTATATGCTGCATCTATGGGATATACATTCTGTTCTGAACAGTGCCAGCTAGATAGTAAAAAAAAAAAAAAATAAAGTGAATTTTCAATGCAAATTTATTTTTAGTTAATTTATATGCTTAATTTTCGAGTCCTCACCAAAAAAGCGCTTGAATAGTAAAAATTGCAAGCCTGTTACAAAAAAAGAAAGATTATTTCCTATTTACCCAGTTAAATTCTTATAGGAAGTATTGTGAAGTCACAGGTATAAATATTCCTCCTACTTGCTGATCACATTTGTATAAATTAATCACAGACTTACATGGAAATAAAATATTAGGGAGTCTAATGTGATTTTATAAAATCTGAAATTAATTAGCTGGGCAGAGATTTTTTTTTTCATTCTCTCAAACAGCAGTGATTGTCCTTATTTGATATAAATTATTATTGCTAAACTGACTTCAGCAGACATATAAAGATTTTTAAAAAATGATGCTGTGGACTAACATGTTAAAAGACAAGATAGATTCAACAACCATTTGATATATTTTAACAAAAAGCCATTTTAACGTTAGCAGGATATATTCCATCATATTATTAAGAGACAGCTTGAAAGACAGCTTTACTGTCTAATGGAAATTAAAATAACTGAAAATTTTTACTAATGTTTCTCACAAAATAAAATAGAAAGCTGAGAAAAAGAAAATCAAGCCTTTTGAAAGACTAAGAGGCTGTGAAAAAAATACAAATCAGAAATGTTGAGATATTTGTTTGAAGTATTTTTTATTTACACAGCATTTCTCTGCATATTTGAGCCGAAATACTTTCAAAAAAACCCAGACATAATATCCTGAGAAACAAGTGTATGTGGTCAAGGGCAACTGTTCAATTTTGGGTGGGAATATGGGTAAACTGGAGGAGGTCCAAAGGGCAATTTCTTTTACAAGATCCTAAGGCGACTTCAGCACTCTTGAGGACTTTTTTTTTCTTTTTTTTTTTTTTTTTTTTTTTGCAAGCTCACATTATTTCCTCTTTCTAAGTGAAACATGGTTAGCAAACTTAAGCTTGGGCCTTAGGTTCTTAAGAGGTATATTACTTCTTTGCCCACTCATTCCCTTTTATGCACGTTTTTATATCTGAAGACTTTACATTTTGCTTCTCCTCACTGGAAACATTAGGAAAGAACTACTGCATTTCATCTGGGTTTTTTCAACTTTTTTAGGAAGAGGTGAAGATGTTAAGAAGGTCAGAATTGTCATTATAATGACAAAAGATAAATAGTCAGCAGTGACTGGCTCATGTGAAAGGCTCACAAGAGAAAAAGACAGCCAGGTTCAGCTCATTTTCTTTTTCATCCCTTCTTGTAATTTAGACAAAGAATATACTGGGTTTACCTAAGTTGGAAGTGCGGTCGGTAGTGGGGTTACCAACTGGGGTGTAAAGGAGGGGTTGGAGACAATATAGTTTATCAGATCTCTTGAACCCTTCTTTCCCATTGATTACAATCTCATGCATTATCCACAGATAGCTATTTTGTGTCCTGTACTGTCAACAGCCCTCAGTTTGATCACTGTGTTTCATTTGGTCTGCCCTGTTTAACCAGAAAAAGCTTAAATATTTGATCTAATCAAGTTTTCTAGACTCTCTCTGTATAAAGGAGGAAGAGATGAATCTTTCCAGAGGTGAATTCATACCAAAACTAGAAGAAATGCCTAAAACTTGTACTTTTAGATACTTTTTAATTGAATTAACAACAATAAAGGCCTTTTTTAACTTTCATAAAGTTACATCTGGACATCTGAGAACCTATACAGATTATATGCAAGAATCATCAGGTAATGCTACAAAAAAATTAAACATTCTTTGATTGTTTTCAAAAGAAATGTTCTGTATTAATTTTTTTTCAAATGTTACACTTCTGTTCCCCTTTGTCCCAAGTAAGGAGACAGGAGAATGCTAGCATTTCACATTTCCCATGAAATATACATAATATAAATGAAATTGATGTTGTGTTTTACATTTGAAGAAACAAGATTAATTAAAGTAATTATACTAAGTTAACTTTTAGTGACATACTTCACAGAATTATGGTTAGTCATCATAATGCTTATGTTTCTCTGAGTAGATATTTTTTTCTAATACTAATCTACTTGAGTCACATTTGTATGCCTCTGGTGAATTAGTGAGTTTGATTACTTTTACTATGCATTTTGTTTGTTGGAATGGATTTCAGTTGTAATTTTTTTAATGAATAATTGTACAAACCTATCTTTTTAATTCTTGATGTGATTTTAGTTTGACAGTTTTATTTTTCACTTCTGTGTGTACTTTTCCAATATGTTTGCTTTACCAAAAAAGCCCTCTGTGTCTTTTCTCAGTTTGATATCAGTGTAGACACAGTGAACTTAGGAGAGAGAGATTTTGGCTCTAAAGAACTGGAAAAAACTTGAATTTCATCATGTTTTGACTCCAGAATTTAAATCTTTGAACTTCATTTAGTGTGTTATAGTAGGACGTCTGATCTCTCTCTGTCCACTGTATTTCTAGTGTTTTGTTGTAAGCAGTACCATCCTAATATGCCCTGACATCTTCAGCACAAAGTCCAAGCATTTGAAAAACAAATACTTTGTATTCTGCATATGTTTTGTTGACTTTGTTTTTTCTATTTTCCATGTCTGATAGTTATATTAATACTAATGTGTTAACTTCAAAGGAAAATAAGCTATTTTAATGACATTTAGTATGGATAATTAGCTTACTTAACACCACAATATTAGGAAATTTGGCGAGTGATTTGTTTGTATGTGTTGATTACAAATTTAAATTTTTCCTTGCAGCTCAAATACTTTATTAAAGCTGCTCTACATTTTTTCCAAGTTTCATTTTATTTAGTTTGATGAGCAATTATTACTTCTAATGCACTTGCAAGATGTTGTCATTAAATACATGATGAAAATATTGTATCTGCTTTGATGTAGCATTTGATTCCTCAGCTGAAGAATCACCACCTAAATGTGTTGAACTATATGCACTTAATGCAAGAGAAAGATGTAAATATGGACAAGGAAGAAGGATTGGCTGTCTAAAATGCAATAAAAACATGCGTACTTATTTTGCATGTAAAACATGAGCACAGATTAGTATTTAAATAGTTTGTGTCTGATTTACAGGGAACTGTGTGCAAGAAAGCTTTGATGATTTCATGATACATCTTTTCCATGAACAACCTTTTTTCCTTGGTGACTGTGTTCTGTACATGCATGACAAACTTCTGTGTATGAATTCATGATAAATTGCTTATACACATGAAAACATAAAGCCTCCTGAAAATTAGGACAGTGTGAACAAACAAATGCTGGGTGTTACAGTGGGTGAACCCTCTGGCACATTTCTCTGAAGAAGAAGGTGGGAAATATGGGAAAAGCTGCAAACATCTTCAGATCCTTCTTTGTTTATATACTTACTCGTCCAGTTTTAAAAAGATGTTTAATAGCTTTTTGGGGATTTTTTGTTTTCCACAGAAGACACTGATAAAGACTGTGTGCTTTTAAATCTAAAAATAGATTTCTCCTGTGGACAGTTGGTTTTCTTTCACACTCTCCTGCAGTCTCTGTTTCTTCTTATGTTCCCCTTCCCTTCCTTCGCAATTGTGAAAAGTCTGAGAGAGTGTTTTCAATATTTTTATTTCTCTTGATATAATCACTTGATATTTTTCACAAAGCTGATTCCTCTTGCCTTTTTATTTCTCTTGGACCTCTTTCTGCCTCTGTTTCATTTCATTCAGCCAACAGCAGAATACCTTTCCTCTTATGTTGAGTCAGCTCACTGAAGAGCAGTAACACTGGTCTGTCAATGCCCCGATCACTGAACATTGTAAGAACAAGTTGCTCTCTTACATTTGAAGTGGAATGAAAGGACTCTTCCCCTAAAAAGGCAAAAAAAAGCTTTCAAAATCCAAAAGTAATATTTTATATGAAAAAGAATGACAACAAGCCCATTTAAAAACTGGGAGAACTCATCAGAAAGCAAAAGATTTCCAAAGAAAACTTGCTATGTACGCTGTGTCCTTGCAGGACAGGTTCTTGCTCCAGGTCTACTTTCACTCAACTCAATGACTTTCTGAGAAGTGGCAAATTCTGCATAGTGTCTTCTGTTCCTAGGATGCTTCTTCTTCTGTCATTCTTGAGAATGTGATTGCTCTCTTTTCTTCTCAGAGGTATCTTTGTCTTTTCTTGTTTTGCACAATCTAAGTTTTCCATGACTCTCAGCCTTCTCCTCTTCCTGGAGAGGAAGTTGCTCAAAGGATAACCAGGTACAATCCTTGGCATCAAATGCCATTTGCTATAGAATCATAAAGTCATAGGATGTGCTTAAATGGAAGGGACTTATAGTTTCCTTTTTTAAAGAAGTACATCATAGAAATGAAGACTAAATTCATCAAATAGATGGAATTATTTTTCACTCTTTGTTTTCTACCTCAGATACAAGAAAGTCTTCTGCTACTATTTTGTTTCAACAAATTGCAGCCTACAGGACAAAGTGCTTACTGGGTGTGATGGGCTGCCTAAATCACATGACATTGTTTATTCTGCTTGATAAACAATATGTAAAACCTGACAAGCAGAAAATCTTAAATACTAAAAAGTGAAATTCTGTACATTCTTCTTCAACACGAGTGTGGTTTCTGTGGAAGTGCTCTGCATTTGCCTTTGGAGTAAGTGCATCAGAAAAAACAAAGTCCTATTTATATCCAGCTAGGTTTTATTACAGTAGTCATGTTGCCCAGAGCCTGCTCTCACAGTCGATAGCATAGATTCCTCCTCTCTTACTCCTGTACAGCAGCTTCAGTGCTCTCCCTGATTCAACCAACTCTGCCACTTCTCATTGTGCTTTCCCACATTTAGCTCTGCTGCCTGCTTTTTCCTGACCTATTCTCATCAGTCTTCCAGCTCCAACAGTGCTGCAGACCCTGTTACATTATGTGCCTTCCCATCTTACTTCCTCTACCCAGAAACTCCTTTTCCATGGGCACATACTTGCAGTTTTTCCCAAGGAAGAAGGAATCTGTTCCTAACACCAGAGTCCCCTCTGCCACAGGGCACTGTAGCCAGTGCTAGTTAATAATTTCTTTGCACTGCCCAGACATAGCATATTTAGCAAAATATACATTCTACAATATTTACAGAGTAAGCATTAGCTGAACAACTGAGCCTTTCATTGGAGATGCATTTATGTACGGTAGTAGAAAGAATATTAACTGTAATTGTAAAACCTGTTTCCTCCCCCATAGTTTTGTTTAGCTGCTTTCTAAATTACAGGCCTTAGTTTTCTCTGTTTGGGACATTTTGGAGAGGTTTCAGAATTGAGTCTTAAGATCAGCGTATGTAAAACCACAGAAAGTGGGTGTTGCTGGTTCCCAAGCATAACATATGCCTACTGTATTAAGAATAGCAATCAGAGGGCCATATGGCACTGTAGTTGATATAGGACATTGTGAACAATTTAAGGATATATTTTAAGTACAAGCTATCAACCTATGCATGTTTTTCATGCACTGCTGACAAACATGTTAAAGGGCAGAGTTTCAGTGTAAAAGCCTGCAGAAGATATAGCAGGCATGATAAAAAAGACAAGTTCTAAAATGATAGGGAGCAGCTGAGGTGCAGTTCTGTAAAATTCAGAAGGCAAGAATAAGATCTGAAAATCTTATACAGAAGGCATGGGCATGACATGAGATATGCAACAAAGACTTTCATATTACTGTTCCTAGAAGAATTGAGTTCTTGATATACATGGTATTCGTTTGGTTCTGTATGTAACTGACTAGTAACTACAGTCCTTTCTAACGTAGATAACAGTGGCACAAGAGCAGTCATGGCTGAAAATTCAGTTTAGGTCTGTTTTGTCCCATGATTTCCACATTCTTTTCAGATTGTTTCCTTTCTTGTATATATGAATGGAATTTACTCTTTGTGCCAAATGGCACTCTCAAAACTCCAACTGCTTGAGCTAGTTTCTCAGATTATTCTTCACAAGGGTATGACGTAGAATCCTAGAATCATTAAGGTTGGAAAAGACTTCTAAGATCATCAGGTTCAACCATTAACTCAGCACTACTGTGTTTACCACTAAAACAAGTCCCCAAGTGCCACAAACAGATTGCCTTTTGAACACTTCCAGGGATGGTGATTCAACTACACCGGTGTGCAGCCTATTCCAACGCCTGAAAACTCTTAGTGAAGACATTTTTCCTAATATCCAATCTAAACCTCTTCCGGTGCAACTTGAGGCCATTTCCTCTAGTCTGTGAATCACAGTAAAGATGTATTGGTGTCCTGACGTGACATGTTCCTGCTAACTAAAGAGTAAAGACACACATGTGAAAGTTTTAGTGATTACTGAAGGTAGTGGTTTAACCCCAGCCAGCAGTCAATCCCCATCAGCCACTCTCTCACTCCCCCACCATCAGGATCAGAGAGAGAATCTGAAGGATAAAAGCTAGAAAAATCATGGTTTCAGATGAAGACAGTTTAATAGCGAAAGCAAACGCCACACATACAAACAAAGCAAAACAAGGAATTCATTCACTGCTTTCCACAGGCAGGCAGGTGTTCAGTCATCTGCAGGAGAGCAGGGCTCCATCATGTGTAATGGTTACTTGGGAAGACAAATGCCATCACTTCAAATGTCTCCCCCTTTCTCTTTCTTCCCCCCACCTTTATATACTGAGCATGATATTATATGGCATGGAATATCCCTTTTGTCAGCTGGAGTCACCTGTCCCTGCTGTGTTTCCTCCCAGCTTCCCATGCAGCAGAGCCTCCTTAGCAGTGGAACAGTATGAAAACCAGAAAAGGCTTGGCTCTGTGTAGGCATGGTTCAGCAATAACACAAATATCTCTGTGTTTTCAAGCCTGTGTTCACCAGAAATCTAAAAAACAGTCCCATAGCAGCTACTGTGAAGAAAATTAACCCAAACAGAGACAAAACCAGCACACCAAATTTCTGCAGAAGTCTTGTAGTAACCTGTGGTATGTAACATGAATGCTAGTGCGTTCTGAATTTGTGCTACTATTTTACCAATGTTGTCTTCCACATCAGCTGCTGGCATGTTATACATCAACAATGCCATACCTTCATCACACAGTGATGGAGAAGTGGAGTCAGTCTTGTGGTCAGTCATGTAACATCATCTATAGCTGTCCTTCACTAGGCTCTCTCTGAGTCCTTTCAGTGGGTTAAAATGGACGGATGGATTCACAGGTTTCCCTCCTTGGTGTTGCACAGAGCTGCTGCCAGTGACAGCGGTATGAGGAAGATATTTTAAAAAGTAACATCTAACTGGAACAATAGCTGTTAGTGCAGAGTTTTGAAGATGATTGAAAGCAACATCTGGTAGCAAGAGCATTGTTGGAACTAAAACCTGTAAGAAGGTTTCTAACAAATACATTGTTTTGTCTTCTTTTTCAATCTCTTGATTATCCATTAAATGCGCTGCTTTGCCAGAATGTATGTTTGTCTAGTCTCACTTCGTAGCCTGTACCTATACCCATTGTTGTCACATGGTCTAAAGTAATTCAGAAGAAGGAAAGTCTCACACAGGAAAATATAGTACAGGAATTTGTTGTATGCTTGGGAAGATTTTCAGCTGTTGGACGAAATAGTCTGAGTTCTACAGCAAGGGAGGCAAGCTGAAAATTCAACCCAAAGTGAAAACCAAGCTCCAGCTTATTCTCTTGCTCTGTCTCCTCTGCTGATTACACAGCACAATCAAGCACTGGCTAAAGGCTTTGCTGTAAGCAACCAATAAATGATATATCATCACGACTATGATCTAGCTGAATTGATTTTTTCATTATTTATTAATTCATAGTAAGTGAATCTCTTAATCATTCTAAAGTACAATGCTCCACTTTACGTCATGAAGCAGTCTAAAAACACATGAACCAGATGCCTTTTCACTGAATCTAGACTGGGACACATGCTGAAGAAGCATATTTTCCAGATAGTAAAAGGCATTTGTACCACTAAATTTAGCTAGAACTGCAGAAACTAAAAGCTTAAGATGCATGGATTTTTTATCCTGATTCTAGCTGTTTGCTTGAAGGATCTACACCTTTTGAACCCCAGGACTGTGTACTTCAGACATTTTAGGTTCATTTTAATTAGAAAAATTAGAAAAGCCAACAAGGCCAACATTCTGGTGGGAGTCTGTTATAGACCACCCAACCAGGATGAAGAGGAGCTGACAGATGTTTCAAGATCACCAGCCCTTGTCTTGTGGGAGACTTTAACCTGCAACATGTCTGCTGGGAACTCAACACAGCAGAAAAGAGGAAGTCTGGGAAGTTCTTGAAGTGTATGGAGGAGAGCTTCTTCTCACAGCTGGTGAGCTAACCTACCAGGGGTGGGGCCCCACTAGACCTGTTGTTTACAAACAGAGAAGGGCTGGTGAGAAATGTGGGGTGAGAGACCATCTGGGGTACAGTGACCATGAAATTTTAGAATTTGCATGATACTTGGTGAAACAAGGAAGGGCATCAACAAAACCTCTACATTAGACTTCTGGAGAGCAGAGTTCATCCTATTCAGGAGGCTGATTTGGAGAGAGCCTTGGGAAACAACCCTTAAAAACAAAGGGATGCAGGAAGGGTGGACATAATTCAAGAAAGAAATCTTGAAGGTGAAGGAGCAGGCTGTTCCTATGTGCTGAAAGATAAAGAAGGAAGATGGAGAAGACTGTCAGACCAACTGGGAAGGAAGTCAGGGGAAAAAAATGGATTTATCACCTTTTGAAAAAGGTACAGGCAGCTCAGGAACTGTTTAAGGATGTTGTTAGGTCATGCATAAAGGAAATTTTAAAGGTGAAAGCAAAATTTGAACTTAATCTGGCCTCTTCTGCAAAGGATGATAAAAAGTGTTTTTAAAATACATCAATAGCAAAAGGAGGGGCAAAGAAAGCAACCATTCTTTATTGTCCTTGGGAGAGAACACAGTTTCCAAAGATGAGGTTCTTGAAACCTTCTTGGCCTCAGTTTTCAACAACAAGACAGGACAACTGGCCTCCTGAGCTATTAGACAGGGACAGGGAGCCAAATATCCTTCCTGTAATCCAGGCAGAAGCTGACTGGGAAGGTCCTAAATTACTGAAAGTTGACCAATGTGACACCCCTGCATAAGAAGGGCCAGAAGGATGATCTTGGAAATTACATGCCTATCAGCAAGGTTATGGAACAGATCACCTTGAATGTGATCACACGGCACCTACAGGATGGACAGGGGATCAGAGCCAGCCAGCATGCATTTAGGAGGGGCAGGTCCTGCCTGACCAATCTGATCTTCTTTTATGACCAGGTGACCCACCTGGTGGATGAGACAAAGGCTGCAGTTGTAGTCTGCCTGGACTTCTGCACAGCTTTTGACACTGTCTCCCATAGCATACTTCTGGAAAAGCTGTTTGCCCACAAATTGGACAGGTGAACTTAAGAACTGCCTGGATGGCTGGGTCCAGAGAGTGGTGGTGAATAGTACTGCATCCAGTTGGTGGTCAGTCACTAGTGGTGTTCCCCAGGGATCACTGTTGGGCCCAGTCCTGTTTAATAATCGTATTGACGGTGTCAATGAGAGAATTAAGTCTACCATTAGGAAATTTGCAGATGACACCAAGTTGGACAGGAGTGTCAATCTGCTGGAGAGTAGGAGGGCTCTACAGAGAGATCTGGACAGGCTGCACTGGTGGGCTGGATCCAATGGTATGAGGTTCAACAGGACCAAGTGGCGGGTCCTGCACTTTGGCCACAAGGACTCCACAGAGCACTACAGGATGACAGAGTGACAGGACAGCAGCCAGGCAGAAAGGCACTGAGGGATACTGATTGACAGCAGGATGGGTATGAGCCAGAAGCGTGGCCAGGTGGCCAAGAAGACAAATGGCATTCTGGCCTGTATCAGGAATAGTGTGGCCAGCAGGACTAGGGCTGCACCTCAAGTCCTGTGTGCAGTTCTGGGCCCCTCAATGTAGGAAAGATATTGAGGTGCTGGAGAATGTCCAAAGAAGGGCAAGAAGACTGGTGAAGGATCTGGAGCACAAGCCCTGTGGGGTGGGTAAGGGACCTAGGGTTGTTTAGTCTGGAGGAGATTCAGAGGAGACCTTATCATTCTCTACAACCACCCGAAAGGAAGTTGGAGCGAGGTGATGGTCAGTCTCTTCTCACAGGCAGCAAGTAGTAGAACAAGAGGACACAGTCTTCAGCTGCACCAGGGAAGGTTTAGGCTAGACATTAGGAAGAAGTTCTTCACACAAAGTGATTGTGCATTGGAATGGACTGCCCAGGGTGGAGGTGGAGTCACTGGAGGTGTTTAAGAAAAGACTAGATGTGACACTTAATGCCATGATCTAGTTGACATGATCTAGTATTAGGTCATAGGTTGGACTCGATGATCTCAAAGGTCTTTTCCAACCCAGTTAATTCTGTGACTTTCTGATTCTGTGAATTTCTACTCTTTAAAATGTTATGGTTTACAATGCACATCAACTGCTCTAAGTTCTTCCAAGATATTGTCTCAGGGCCTCTGGTCTCTAAGTATGTAAGTACTTTGACTATTTTTACTGCTTTAGAATATTGACACACCATTGGTTCTGTTCACCATTTAAGGCTACACTAAACATGGAAAAAGTATTCTTCAGTCAACCCTAAGAAAGTTTTGTTCAAACTGCTTACCTCTCTTCTGTTTCAGCTGTCTCTGAATCCCTAGTGTGGTCCAGGCACATGTCATTCAGCTATGTTAAAAATGCTGAAAGCCTCTGGACTAGACAGAGCTAGTTCAAGAGCTAGCTAAAGTCAGAGCTCTGCCTTTTGGTTAGTAAGAAGCCAAAAAGTAGCTAGGAGACATGGGACAGTCTGCAAGTATCATATGTTTATTTAGGGTACATTTTAAGTAGCTTAGAATGACCTGGAACCTCATGTTATAAAGAGAGCACATAAGGTCAATGGTACAAAACAGAAAAGGAATGGGAACATAAGACACAAATCTATGTAAAATTTCACAAATTCACAGAATAGTTCTTGTAATAGAAATTAGTATTTTCTCTTTCTCAGATTTCTAATACAAGTATACAGGCAGTTTCCAGCAGAGGGTAACACACTTGAACAAAGTGGGAAGACCCACAGAGGGGTCTCCCTTATGCTGTTGAGTTTTGCCCCAGAGAAGGGCACTTGAATCACCCGCCAATCCAGCAGGATTGTCTGGTGAAGGGTCCCCATAACAGGACGCTGACAGACTGGTCGAGCACAAGGTCTTGGCTTTACTGGGACACTGACAGACAAATCAAACACTAAGGGTCAAGGAAATATTCACACACTAAGGATTGAGGAAATCTCCCCTTTTCACATGAAACAATAACTTTGAATTTAGAACTCATCTCTGAGTTTTTCTTCCTCTTCTGGTATTGGTTTAAAGCAGTTCACTTCCAATAATGTCATCTTTACATTTGATCCCTTCTGCTGAATTAATGCATCTATCATGAGAGTTTCACCCCCTTGCTCTACAAAAATTACTTACTGTAATTTCTTGAACAGTGGAGTCTGCCTTCTCCAACACCAGTGTATTTGCAGATGTGATAGATTACAGGGAAGGTTGATAATCTGAATTTATTTGTCATTTGTTTCTATTTGTCTTTTTTTTCCCCAAAAAGATTATCCCAGGATGTCTTCTAAAGATGTCCAACTGAGAATCAAGAAATTCATTGTCTTAGCTTTGTAGAATTCTTTTTAATTTGTAAAATTTAATCAGCTGCTTTTTGATTCTCTAGATTTACCAATCTCTGGTGTTTTCAGCTCATGTAAGTAGCAATCAAAAGTTTCATAGTCAAGATGTCTGCATTTTGTACACTCAGATGCTAAACTTGGTTATCAATGGATGCAAAAAGTAACATAAATGCCTTGAGTAGCTGCTTTCTAATAAATTTTGGTACATCAAATCAGTACAGAGAAAGATATGTGACCATATACTCTCTGCTAACCAGTCACACACTATTTTTTCACCTACTGTCCAGCTTCCTTCTTGGAATAAGGAAATATCAGAAAGGTTTCTCAGGACAAAGAAGATAGAATAACTGGTAGAAAATCTGCTCTACTGATTTATAGCAATAGTTTGTTCTCTCATTAGAAGTGGTACAGTTTGCAATAATTTCCAAAACGTTCAGACTATTCTTTGGATAAAAAGAAAGTTAGGGAATGAAAAATCAGAACTTTCTTCTGCACCATCCAATGAAAACTGCATTATGTGCCTAAGACATTGTAGATTCTGGACATGAAGACACTTATACTTGTATGTATGTCTATCTGTAGAGTGTACACACGGAGAATGCAATAAATGGTGTTTTTAAAGTTCTGGTTCTTCATATGGGTGTCTTAAACATTCAGGCGTTGAACGACATTAAATACTGGAACAATTCAGCCTGGCAGTACCTCAGCTGCACCACTGACATTTTTTAATGGTTGTTCCTACTGTCTGGTGTAATCTTATTTGATACTTTCAACAACACTTTAAGGACTCCTTTGTAGAAGTTTCAAATCTTGTATCTGGATAACTTACCGAAAATGTAACCTGACAGCAGAGTAGGATCTGTCTTAGCTTCTTTTCGTAAAGGGATCAATAGCACTTTACACCTAATCTTTATTTCAGCTTTTAGGCTTTTAATGCATCATTTGCTCCCTTTTGACACATAGGGAGAAAAAAGTGCTACAAAACAACAATATAATTTTTCCTTCAATATAATTGACAGGAAACTTTTTCTTTAGCTCTGTGGAAAGAAAAATCTTAGACTTAGGGTCACAGAAAACATTTATTTTGTTTCTCAGAAGACTGGGCAAAGGAAATGACTTTTCAATCAATATAAAGCTAGTCAATCAGACAAAAAAGACAAAAAAAACCACAAAAAACAGTGCAGAGGAAATTGAAGGGCCTTTTGCACTCTATGCACAGGGGTGAAGGAAGCATTTTCCTTAGACTATGCATGAGCTACTGCTCTGCTAGCTGGCTTCCCCCATCTGAATCAGCAGGAGCCAACATGGGGAGAAAGGGAGACAAAAGATGTTGTGGGTCATTGAGTTAACTGGCTTGTCATCATTAAAGACTTCTGTTTAGGGTCTCCCTCTGTTCCTGCATGCCACCCTGATGACAGTGGAAGGGACGCTTGACATTTGAACTATGAAAGGAAGTCATGGTCTGGGAATTTTTGTCAAAGGAGTCATAGTGAATATTTTATTCAAACATGTTCTAGCTTTCCCCTAGACCTGTTAGTGAGTGGACTTAATTTTTATTTTTTTATTTTTTTTTTTATTTTGTAAATGTGTGTGAGGACTGGAATGTCTTTAATTATTCACATTATAAACATATCTAGATGGGCTTTTCAATTACTTATCACCCTCTGGCAGTTTTGCAACACAATGAAAAACTGTTGAATTCATGATTATGTAGTCAGAAGTTTCCTCATAATAGGCAATGAACTTGAAGGTGAGAAGAAACCAGTAAGCACCAATGCTGCAGAAGACAACTACCTGAGCATATTGTCACGTGTAGCTAGAACCATCCAACCCCTGAACTATGTGATCTCTCTTAGTTCCTTTTAAGTTTAAGTTTATTATTTTCAAATACAAGAAGGTCAAAGCATTAAATCAAAGAATACAGACAAAAAATAACACAGCATCATGGCAGCTGGATGAGAAAAGGAACGGTGCTCGCTCTAGAGACAAATGAGAGAACCTCTATCACTGCCAAAACAATATAACTAGCATTTTTTGATTTTTGTTTAAATTTATACATTACTATTATTTTACTCATATGGTAATAGGAATCCAAGGCATTGAAATTTACAGGGTCCATTTTGGACTTTTCACATATTTCTCTGTGATGAAGATGGCATTTAAGCATCATTCCGGAAAGCTGGTTCATTTTCCCAGCAGTCAGACTTGGAATTCTTAATGACAAGGGTTTGGAATTACACGATTTTGTATCAATTAGCTCGCTCTTGAGTATGACAAACTTTTCACCACAGATTTTGACAGTAACCTGTCAGTTCTTAAGTATCAGCTTCATCTCTACCTTGCAGATATCAGTCAATTTTCACCTTTCTTATTCAAGTATTGAGGACATGGGCTAAACCACCAGTTCAGTCCAGGGCAGCTGTTCTGTTCTCTAGCCAAGGTATTCATCTCAGTCTACCCATTCAGACGGACTGCGCTTCTGGATAATTCCACCACAGTGCCTAGCCTGCAGGTGTGATGTCAGCTACATACCTGGATTATGTGGACTGTTCACTGGCACAGTTCAACAGGATGCTGCTCCCCTACATCTCCTTTAAATGACAGCTTCTCAGGCTGTATGTCACCATCCATCAATACACAGTGTAAAGAGGGCTTTTATAAAATTCTCTGCATAACAAGACATTTTCCTCCACAGAGAAGTTTGTTTCTTTTTACTGCTCACAACGTAATAGGAAGGTGAATTGCAAGCAGCCAGGTGAGAGTTACCACTGAAAGCCATCTCAGCTGCTGCTTCCTATACACACTGAGCAATGATTTAAACTTTCACATTTTAGTTAGAGTCTTTAGAAACATGCATGGCTGCTTAAAGAAACTTTGCTGGCAGGGAAAGGAAATGCTGTACACCACAAAATATGTGTTTTTTTACCAGTTACCCCAGTTAATTGGAAAACTTATGAAAGTTCAGGAGAAGGTTACACAAACACTGATTAACCCTCTATCCACTCGCAGGACATTGTGTCCTGGATTAATTTGCTCAGAAGAAAGACTGAACGAAACCTCAGAGAATTCACCCAATTTTATTTAATCTATGAAGTAGAATTGAAGAATGTCAGATAAGATACAAGTAAGAACATGAACTAATATAGATTTTAAAATAAGAATGGGGAATATGACCCAGAAAGGGCAAAGTTAAGAATATTTATGCCAGTGTTTCAGTATAAATGCTTACCATTAGGCAGACTTTCTAGCTTAATGCAAAATCAGATAGAAGGTGTAATTTCAAATACATTACTAAGAAAGAGGTGAGAGGTTAAACAATGCAGTTAATAAATGTACATAAGCAAACCAAGGAGATTGACGTTCAATTCATGAATCCTGATTTAAACCAATACTTTTGAAGATGCCTAATGGGGACACACTGTAGGGATGACCAATTATTTGAAGGTAATCACCTCAGTCTATCAAAGTCACTTAAAACTCTTACTATCAGACACTATAGCAAACAGGTCAATATCAGAAGTACAAGGATTCGTTTCCCACACTTACCAAAAACCCAAGCTATGAGGTGCTCAAATTCTTTAAAACTCAGGTGTTTAATACATAAATCTAATCCAAGGCTGCTGGCACAAAAGAAGTGCTGCAGAATTATCATGAATTGCTTATATCTCCCCATTCTTCACAATAGACTGCGATCACTATGCTAGGGAGAAAATAGGTCAGGAAATAAATGTTCTGCCTGAATCCAGAAAAACTACAATGACCTAGTGCAGTGCTTTCCAGCCAGGAAAGTAAAGATTGGGCAGGGGGTACATACCCTTTTTGTTCATATGTTTCAGTTCATCCTCAAAAGAGAATTATTTGAAAGTTGAGATGTTAAATTGAACATTAGGTTGTCTGGTTCTTTGTTTAGATTGCCAACAAAAGTCCTACTGTGGGTTATGAAGAGATGAAGGTTTTTGTACAAACCTGCAAAGCACCAAGACATGGAAAATCCAGCATTATTGGAAGTTAGGATTGTTTACATTAACCCTATTGCAAGAATGATCAGAGATCCTCAGACAGTTCCTGAGCCAGAACTGCACGTTTTCTCCTTGACTCTGAGCTGGCTATGGGGTTTGGTGGAGAGTCATGCCTGATCTCAGAGCACAGCAGTGCCTAGGAGGACCTTCTATGGGCTGCACAGGAAGGAACATTCCAGCCATCAAGCACTTGTGCATTATTTCTGCACATTGACACACATTTTCTTCCATTACATTTTCCATCCACCATTGTAGATATTATGTCACCAGTCTGAGAGATTTCTTAAAGGGCTGCAGTCCAATCTTCTACACATACACAAACAGCAGCACTAACTACAGAACAAGAGTATACAGAACTAAGATGAAGTTTCCACAGACAGAAACAAATTCTCCAAAGGAATTTGATAAATAACATTTTATTTCATTCAAGTATAGGTCTTAGATTTTATTCTGTGTCCAGGTACTTCAAAACTCCATGCACAGGTGCTTCCCTGTGCACAAGAAAAGGTCATTTTAGTAAAATGCATCTTCATATTTTTATGGTCTCTATAGTTGATATTGTTCAAACAGCTATCTTAAGATGCTCAACATTTTCTGTATCATTGAGTGATTTGTAGGCTTTACCACTATTGATAAAGATGTCTGTGAATTAAAGTCCTTGCTTTTGATGTTTGTAGACAGAGTAGGTCCTGAACCTCAGTGTTTGTATAATATTTTAAAGCACTATCATTTGAAGCGATGGGTTATGTCTTAAAATAAACTGATTGAAAAGGAAACAAGCTCTTCCAGGACAAGAAGTATAGAAAATAGTTAAACTAGCAGTCTTAAAACAAACACTATTTTTTTTCCAAATTTAGACAATTAAAATTATCATTAAGTAGAAAGCACATGAAAAGGAGTGTCAGTCTCAGTGGTAAAAAGTATTCTTTCCACCATGAAGTCTTACAAGACACTGACTGTTGTCATCTAATTGATCCCATACTTTAGTTCCTTGAATACATTTTGCATTTAAAAATTATGATTTATTAATAGTTGTATAACTAGATTAAAACTTCAGGAGTTTTTGTGAATAATCTTACATGTTTCATAGGTTGTGACCAATTTTGAAAAACAAAAAGATAAGTGGACTCTAGAAATTTCCAGTGCTCAATTTATGTAGTGAGTCACTGTACTAGTGTGCAAAATTAAAATTTAAGTAATAGATGAAATTTTCCTGAGAGTCAGCAGAAGTTTAGCACAATCAGTCCCAAAACTAGAACAAAATTTAACACCATTGCCATAGGAAGTCTGAGAATGATGGACAATTGCATGAGATCATTTTTAAAAGGATGCTGGAGCATGTGTACAAAAATACACTATATATGTCCATTCAAGAAAAAGACAATCTTTCCAGATCAGCTCTCCTCCATGAAGAAATATTGTTATAATATTGAAGAAATATTGTGGCAGC
The DNA here is from genome assembly GCA_035222235.1 of Margarornis squamiger. Classification (NCBI taxonomy): domain Eukaryota; kingdom Metazoa; phylum Chordata; class Aves; order Passeriformes; family Furnariidae; genus Margarornis; species Margarornis squamiger. The sequence goes on along the minus strand of JAWWTY010000077.1, from coordinate 86,854,317 downwards.
TGTTTAGGTTACCAGTCCAAGGTGGGGATGACATAGGGAAATTTGAAGAGGAAGATTTTCTAGAAGGTGCAGCTACAGAATAGGGAGATATGACTTAGTCTCTGCTGGAGCCAGCAGAGACTCATGAAAGTGTTAAATAATCTAGATAACTTTTTACTTTCCTGTACTGAATTTCCTACATTCTGTGTCCCAGTTAACCTGCTGAAGTCGATGTAGTTACTTTCTCATGTTTTGATGGGACATAGGTTTAAACTAGAGACAGACCAAGATTTTTCATTTGTATTATTAAATGTAAAATTATCAAGCCCTTTAAAAAAGATCAATCACAGCATCTGAAGGTATGAATTTCTATGGCAGTGGATTCCCTGGGATAGTTACATTTAGGAACATAACAATTTAGCATATGAAAAGCCAGCACTATAAAATGGTGTAGGTTTAATTAATGTTGGTGTGAATGTATTAGTGTGTATTAACCACTGTATAGTTCATCCTCCTCAAAATCACATAGAAAGTTCTTTTGATTTTAGTGTATTAAAGTGTTTCATTTTCTACTTCACTCATTTCATGTCCGTCCTGAAACATCTGGGATGAACTGTGGGACTGTAATGACATGTACATATATTATAGAGTACTGCTTGTGTAGAAAGCTTTTTCTTGGTTTGTTTTTTATGGTTGTTTGTTTTTTTTTTTCCCTTGGCCTACTGAATTTTATAAAATGTTTACTGAGAGATGCCCAGTACTCTCACTTCAAATAAAGCAATCAGTTCTAAACAGCATTGACTCAGGGGGTAGCCCTCAGCGATAAGCACTAGTCTATTTAGACTGTTCTCTATTCTGTTTAGGCATTTCTTCATTTCAGACTACATGGGGTAAGGGCAGGAGCAAGCACAATGATGTGGCCTCAGTGCTAGACCTCAGAGCATACCCTGTGACATGGCCCCAGGCTCTTTTCTATTAAGCTGACCTTATGTCTCAAAGCCTTATGACCTGTGACACCACTCAATTGTTATTTAATCAATTCAGTCAAAATTAAAAAGGTGTATTTTTATTTGCCTTAACACCTTTTCTTTCTGGTATTTGTTTTGGTGACCTTTGAGTATTGGATTTCAGCTGTCGATAACACACCGCATGCCAGATTGCTTTTTCTAATAAATAATGAAGCAACTTCTGAGGATTATTTGGATTGCATTGATGTGGGCTAGAAATAGTCTGCAAACATAGCTGAAAAAGAACAATGCAGCTGCATATTCTCAGACCATCTCACAGGAAACGCAGCAGGAGAAAAACACTGTAGACACTGACTGAAAACAGAACTCCTCAGATTTTCATACAATTACCTGTATAGAATCTTCACCTTGAGCTTGAATTAAAAACAAAAGGCTCTCTTTTGCTTGTTAAAATACAAAGATAGGAGAGGTCAGCTATACACAGGGGGCGGGGAAATAATTCAATCTTTTGTAAAAAGGCTAAAAAATCTGCTACCTTTACCAAAGATGAATATTCATTATTTATGCATATACCTGGGAACAGAGCCATAGTTTTTTGTTTTGTTTTGTTTTGTTTTTCTCTTTGTACTTTAATGTATTGCATTTAAAACAATATTTCATTTTGCCTCTTGTATGATTTACCTAACTCCTTGTTTGGAGAAGCATTTACAGCTATTGTTATACACATGTGCTAGACTCTACAAAAATGTGATAATTTCCTGCTGTAGAAATGTACAGTCTTATAGTAATAAATGAAATAAAAAATAATCAGAATTCTTAGAAATTAAGTAACAATGACAACAAAAGAGATGAAGTTCCAAAGTTGTTGACTTTCCCCATACATGCACAAGTCAGGCTTAAGACCAAGCCAGACAACATAAGTGGATATTTTTGAAATTTCATCTGGTGATACTTTCTCTTTTTAGGCATTTCTGTGCCATTCTACTCTCTTGCTACAAGTTGTGATGTGGAATTAAATTCATGTATTAATTCCAGTTAACTGTGATTTCAGTAACAGATAATCTTCATTTCATTGATCTGGTAACTGTGACTTTGAATTTAAAACCTTTCCATCTTGCAGGTACCTACATGTAGAAACACATATTTATTGTCTGTATTACAGAGCTCCAGGCTTTGAAAAGGCATCAGGAATATGGCTTGACAGAAGAACTTTGATTCTGATGTACCTGAACCTTTTTCCTTTCATTATTTAGAGAAAACTTCCATTTTTATAAGAGTGGCAGCAAAGAGTAAGTTCCAGACCTGCTCTTTTCTGAGGCTAAACTATATTGCACTGTGCACAGTAAGTAATAGCTGTATGTCCTGGGATTTGGCAAGAGCAAGTTTTAATCTCTTTGAGCATCCCCAGGAGCTACAAATGGGAGTGGGAAGAGAGAGGATTGCACCCCTGTTGCCCTTTCCCCTTCACAGTCTGTGATCCCCAGGGTGGCACAAGTATTTATAAATTAGTGACATTTATTTATAAAATGCCTAAGATGTGCACAACTTTAATGTATTAAAAAATTACATTAATGTAAACTCAGCTTCATACATCACTGAACATTATTAATTGGGTGTGGGGATGTGTGAAGGGGGATGGGACAATTAAGACTGACTGTCTTTTGAGTACCTGCAGTGTAAGCAGAGGAAGTAGCACAGACTGAGCTCCTACAAATGTTTCTTTGTAAAAAGGAAAGAATTGAAGCAATAAAACAAATAGTGTGATCTTCTGTGTTTAGCTGCAGAGGTGTCTGTGTATCTTTTACTTAGAGAAAGACCAGACCCTGAGGATTAAACAGGTCAAGGACTTTTCTATAGTCTATGTAGAAAACAAAATGCTTAGAGTCATAACGTGGCAGAAACATGATAAAAAATATTCCTTAGTATAACACAGCTTAAATATTAAGTTGGGGCATTTATAGTAAGTGAAGTAAAATGTGGCCCAATGTGAGGATGACCCATTCTTTGCACTACAAATGATTGACATGCAAAGTCTTCAGGGCAAATCTTCCTGCCCTGAATATTCAATCTGTACAACTCCAGGTTATGAAAATCTATATGAAATTATAGCAGATTTTGATCTAAAAGTATTCATTCTTTTATATGCTTTTGACAGGGAGTTGCCATATTGGTATGCCTGATAGCTTAAAATTTGAAAGTAATGTACTCTTTTTTTGCCATATATTTGTGTGATGGACTTCTGTTGAACTTCAATGCTTGTGTACCTTTTCACTGCTATTTCTCAGATGATACAAAGCTGTAGTCCCACCAGGCAGGCTGTTCCATTCCTGCTTTCTCCTCCCAGCACAATGTCATAAACGTCCAGATCCATATTCTTAGAAAGAGCTGCCTGAGACACTGCTGTAAGACAGTGATTTGAAAACCGAGTTTCAAGGAGCAGCTACAAACGAACACAAGAATCCACCCTTGCATCCCTACCATCATACAAATGGAAGATATTCAGATACCAAACATCAAAACCATGGTGCAAATAAGAAGAGTAGAAAAACTGGTAAAGCTGGAGAAGCTGAAGATTTTCAGAGGAGGTATATAATGTGGGTAAACAGCTGACTGAAGAGGGTCGTGACTACAGCATGTAAAAAGGAAGCTATCAGTCTGGAGTATGGCCCAGTTTTAAGACATTTCAGTAAGACAGTGGTTGTATTTTTATTAGGGATCTTAGTAGTGCACAGAAGTACTGATAATACCAGTGCCAGGACATCATCAGAATGGAGGAGGATCAGGGTATCGCAATGAAAGAATCAGATAGCCTTCAGTTCGACAGGAATAGAACTAAGATGAAATTCAATAGCACAAAGTACAAGGTCAGTCACTCAGGGACTAATAACACAAGTACTCTGCTATAAGCTGAGAGCTCATCTGTCAGAAATCACCAAGAGAGTGACCTAAACTCTCTAGTTGATCACAGTATGACCGTGATCTGCCAATGTGCTGTAGCTGTGAAAAAAAAGGCAAAGGTGTTTCTGAGGTACAGGATGGAGATAATTCCAGGAAGAATAAGAAAGCATTAGTATCACCATCCAACACCCTAATAAAACCTAATCTTGAAGACCATGTACCTATTAAAAGAAAGATGAAGTATTACTGGAAACAACACAGAGAATGACTATTAAGATGATCTGGTACATGAATATCAAAAAGGCACAAAGTAATTTGGCATGCTTAGCCTAACAAACCAGAGCCTAAAGGAGATTTGATTGTTGTCTATAAATACATATAGAGATAAACACAGGAGAGAGGGGGGGAAATGTTTAAGTTGAATGCCAGCTTTGGCATGAAAAGAAATAGGTAAGTATGTTTATGCTGGAAATTAGAAAAAAGGATCTTATCTAGCACAGCAATCACTCCCTGGAAGAGCTTCCCAAGCATGGTAAGGGTGCAGGGACTCAGGAACAAAAAACTAATTGCTTTTAATGTGGAATTTGATAAGTGTAAGAAGATTATATGATATGGTTGCTTGCAAGAGCATGGTATTTTATTTAGTCCCCACATTCCCTTTCAGCCCTTGATTCCAAAGCCATGCCATAAATCCTCATAGCTAAAACAGAAGGTTTATACCAGTAAGAAAGGCAGATTCCCGTAGTTGTATGGACTTTTAGGAGTGAGGAGACAAATATGAAAATCTTTGCTAAAATGGCCTGGATTAGTTGCTGCTATGTGGCTGTATAAGAGTATCACACATACCTCAAGGGAAAAAAGTCCAAACATCACCTTGCCTTAAAAAAATCTCTTTATAGAAAAATCAGTATGTCCTCTGGTTAGTTATTCAGTTAATTGTTGTCACTTTAAAAAAAAAAAAAAAAGTTGTAAAGGTCTTATGTATAATTCAAATGCTTTGGACTTCCAGGGACCTGTATTAACAATACTTTATTTGAATCCTCTCTTATGTGCCAATATATTTTTATTCATATTTCTGTTTATTTATTTTAGGATTAATTGCATAGAATATCCTGCTTATTTCTCAGGCTAAAGGGATGGAAAACCTAACATTGTCCAAACATGGTGTTCAGTACTTGTCTTTTGCTTTTAATGATAAAGCTTTAATTACTACTGGGAGCTGATGCAACAAGCATGCAAGAACAGCATTACTCATATAGAACAGTGGATAGTATTAGACATTGGTAATCATTACTTAGCTGTTCTTCCAGTTATAGGATTGTTGACATGCAAGGAAACAGTGGCGACAAACTTAGAGAGGTAAGGCTGAAACTCTGCAGATGTAGCAACTACCACTGCTACCACAGTGCTGGGATTTGAGTGCAATTCTGTAAAAAACTGCTTATAACTAAGATTTTCATGACCAGTGGTAAAAAATGGATTTTGTTTGGAGATGAACAACCAGGCAGCATTAAGAAAAAACAATATTCCTGCTAAATTCCAGAAGGGACTCTAGTGTTATCATAGGTGTGGAACAAGAAGGGTGAGTGTGAATGTAAATTATTTCAAATAAAGCAATGCTTTGTTCTTATCTTTGTCATTGATATTGTTTTGCAGGTAAGGAGGACTATGGTTTCAGAGTCTGCAGTTTCTTCTTTTCTCCATGTGCCTGTGTCTGCCTTACTGTGCCTCTGTTCTCTGTTGGCTACTTGGCATGTGAGCCACAATGGAGAACACATTGTCTCTCTTAGGAGCTTCTTGTCTGCAGTACGTTCTCAGGAGGTGACCATCCACCCCTGCAGATACACTTAGGGCATCTTAATAGTCATTCTTCAATAGCCATTTATTTTAGTTACACTTTTAAATTTCAGAGGCACACTTGAAAACCACTACCTTAGCTCACAGCACCAAGGGATAGATGACTATATCTTTTAGGCATATGTGGTATGCTGAATTCATATCCTGGGTTTTATAAAGCTCCATGTATGATGTTTTTCATCACAGTTACTTTAATTCTATGTGTGGGATTTTCTGAGGAGGTCACATGGCAGTGGCCCAGAGCAGTTCTGCAGAGCTGTTCCCTAAGCTTCGTCAAAGTTGTCCTTGTTCAGATGCCTTGGAACAAAACTCAAAACTCTCCTGGAAGACATGGCTTACATGACTTTATTGCACTCAGAAATTTATATTTTTAAATGTCTAAACAAGGCTTATTTTTATTTTTTTTTCAAAATGAAGGAAAAAATGAAAGGTAGTGGTACTGCCTATCATGTTTTAGAAAAGGATAAATAAACTGTTTTTAATCATCAGGAATTTTGAGAAAACATTGACTTTCTAGAGATTCAAAAGTACAAGTATAGAAATTGGCTTGTGTTAGGAAGAAATCTGTTACTGCCCTGACTAGATTAACCATGGTAATTGGCACTGGGTTTTTTTAACATATTGTGCAGTGCTTTGCAGGCGGTAGTAATAAATAATGTGCACTTAGCTGCACTATTGGTCATTCACAGTCCTATCACAGCAACCTCCCCCTATTCAGGGAAGATAAATGTGATTTAAATTAATAGCCAGTCCTAAATAACTCCTCAGCTGGTAAACGATGCATTTATCAGGCCCAGACAGGCAGTGTCCTTTGATTCATGGTCCCCCCCTTACAATGTGAAGGGTGCGTACAAAAATTGTTATTACTTTTTAATAAAGTGTAGCAGTCAGTCTTCAGTCATTTATCAGAAATGGAGGCATTCTGACAAACAGAAATATCTTAGCAGTGGATGAATGAGAGGGATAAAGGACACATTTCTCAACAAAAATAATCACTGACTAAATAATCTCATAAAAGTCAGCTTCTAAGTACCTTGAAATAAATGCATCCAGCTGAAAGATACAGACTCCATGTGCTGTTAAACTAAAACCTAAACCAACCATTGCAATATTTACCTGCACACAGAAATGGATAAAAAATTATTTTCATCCTCATTCTCTGTGACAGAAATTCAAATACAAATAGTGGTTGGCTAAATACCAAATTTCCTAATATCTTTCCCTTTTGGTTTCTAAGACACTAGCTCAACTTTATTTACTCACTAGTAGTTTTTAAAGTAATTATGGTCACAAATAAGTAAAGGAAGTTTGGAGGAAAAAAGTGATAATGAATGAAACAACTTATAACAAAATGTAATTTAAAATATTTTATAGTTTACACATTTTTTGTATTCTTTTAGTATTTAATACTTAAGTATTCTTAAAATGTAGGTGTCTCCTCAGGATATGACAAGGGCTTTCTGTGCAGGAAGGTTGCCTGAGGAGGTTTAGATGAGACATTTCTTTGCAGGTGAGCATCCATATTGGTCATGCATGAACTGAGGGCAGAGAATTCAACCTGCCACTCACCCTAATGATTGCCCATGCAGAGATTTCAACTCACAGCCTTATTCATATGAAGGTGGGAATGCCAGATCTTGCACTTTTAACTGAAACTTCTCTGCAAATCGTTGTATTAACATGGGACTTGGTTCCTCTAAGTGTTACATAGTTTGGTGGGATATTACTGCTCAAAGTGAGGCAGAACTTACCCTGTTAGAGATGCAACACAAGGAGCATTTAACTGAAATGGTCGGAGCATGATCAGCTTCTAACAGCATGCTGAGGGTAAAGTTTCCTAATCACTGCTTAGTGCCACTCAGTGACCTCTTTGCTGCTGAGCTCTGGATGCACAGCATCCCTGCAGAAGGTGAACCACTAGATTGCACTGCCATCTCACTGTCCTCACCTGACTCCACCTATCCCTCCTCAACCCATCCTCCCATCCATCTTTCAGCAAATCCCACAGGGGATCAACAGGATGGGTTTGCTGGCACGGAAACATGGGAGAGTTGCTTGTGGCTTCCCACCAGTTTTTCTCTACCTCTGGTGTCTGGGAATTGCAAGCCATGTCATGGTCCAGATTCCCCAGTGATCAATCATCGCTCCTGTACCTGTCATATCAGAAGTGACTGGAGGGGTGTCCTGATGCAGGGTCATGTTTGCCATGGCATTGACTAGCTCAATATTCTTTTGAACCCACCTTTGAAGTACTGTAGCTTGTCACTGTTTATAGGCACAGCCGCATTATAGGTGAAATGATATGGATCATCTCAGAACTACATAGCATTCTTGGGTTTAACAGGATGGGTGCAATTTGTCTGTGGGCACAGAAATGGCATGTGTAGTTGTTCTTGGTGGGAATTTCAGTCATTAATTTTATCTCATAAACATACTAAAGAACTATTCTGGAGAAGAAGGTGTTTAAAAGTAATTGGTCTGTCCTCCCCATCCCTGCTCATAGCCCAGCTGGAGACATTTTGGATCCAGGATTGCCACCACAGGTAGATGCAGCTGGGAGTGGCCTCTGCTTCCAATTGGCACCACATGGGTAATGGGGAGATGGGCTGGGATGATGTAGTGACACTGTAGGACTGAGAGGATAGAGGAAGATGAGGAACACTTGGTGGGACAGTGGCTAGGGACAGGCAAAAGAAGAGGGAGGAAGAAAGAGAGGACTGGCAGGACAAGAAACAGAAGGAGGTGGGGGTGGAGGAGATCAAGGAAGGACTTTTGAACAAGGACTTTAGAAGAAACAGTCTTGGAAGTTTCCTTTCCATGACTGTCCTATTTTAGCCCAGCCAGGAGCATGTGGGGCTGCAGCTTTGTCCCTTAACTTTCATTTCAAAGTCGTCTGATAGTACCCTTCAAAAATAGTCAGTTCCTGTATGGACTTGATCTTTGTGGGTCCCTTCCAACTCAGAATATTCTGTAAATTTCTCTTCTGTAAGACTGGTCATAAATACAGGTTATAAATACATGTATTTATGGCCCTCAGCTCCTTTGATCCTCAGGTCATCCTCATGGTCCTTTGATAGCCAGAAGAAATTGCATCTACTGGGTTTGAGACAGTATTAGGAATGACCTGTCAACCACATAATTCTCTGGTATGGGAACATCTCCATTATTCCTGGTCATGACATCAGCATCAACAAGCAGGTTGTCTGCCCATATGATGTGCTGCTTTTCAGAAATCCACTGTTATTTTCAAAATTTCGTTTGACATTCAGATCATCCAAAAATGTATAGATCTGTGACCAAAAGAACCCTTTGGAAAAAGTCCCTTCACTGGAGTCTGGAAGGCCACAGGAAGAGTCACAAATTGCATAAACAAATTCCTAAAATACAAAAATAAATTGAACATCGAGGCATTTTTATGAACGATATCACATGATCCTCTTACAGTAGGGAAATAGTTACACAGCTTTTTATATTGCATTATTTGCATCTCATCTAACAATCTGTGTCTGTGCTGAATGCCACTGACTTAAAAAAAAGAAAAAAGAAAAAGGAGAATTCAGTCATTAATTTCACTGTGAGTATTAGCTGAGGATATATGGTAGTTTTCTGTGTTTAATAAACAAATATTTAAGAAATAAATACATTAATAAATAAAATACATTAGTGTGAAGAAGTGATAATTAAGACTCATGTTGGGTATAAATAAGGATTAGAGTACTCTGGTGTGAACAATTGCTCATAACACAATCTTACCAGCTGCAGCTGGTATAAGTGTGTGAGGATGTAACCCAGTCTTTGTGCTGAAAAATCATTTGAAATAATAGACAGCGTATTACAATGAGTATTGGGAAATAAGTTCTGGACAGTAGAATATATAAAGCTTCACAATAGTCTCCCATGGAAAATGCTGAAAGTCACTTGAGAAATTTAAAATAAAATTGGGCAAAATACCCCAAAATTATGTTGGATGTTAGGAAATGATTCAACATTAGCAAAGAAGGAGAACAACAGGTCATATTTTTAAGGAAGGCATTAATAAGACATTTTTTTCAAACATCATTTTTTTGAAACCTGTTATTCCATTAAACCAACATATTGCTAATTACCCTTTATTTGGAATTCTGTTGTGCATTTCTTTTGGTTATCCTCCCTCCTAAAATTACAAGCAAGCAAGAATATAAGTTTTAGGTGACAGTTTTTGAATATTTGGCTGATTGGCCTCTTTTATCTGCTTCTAACTTTCATGCAGATATTATGTGTTTAGTTTTTCCCTGAAAACATGATTTAATCAAGTGGAGGGTGGTGTTCAAGAAGAAGTTTGGATAATAAAATTGATCATCATGAAACAGCTTCTACAAAGTTCAAAATCTACAGATGGCCTAAAGCTGATATTAATTGGTTTCTGTTTATTTTAAATGCATTTGTCTTCTGTCACTGTTTCTTGTATGGACAAGAAGATTTTATGGAAGTTCACTCACAAGGAGAAGGCAATGTGAATAATTCTACACCATAATAATTTGCCTGTATTGGTGACAGCAATGTAAACATTATAAATACAAAAAAATTGTACAGGTTCAGGACACAATAGCAAAAAAAAAAAAAAAAAACAACCAAAAAAAACCCAAACAAACAAACAAAAAACAACAAAAAACCCCCCAAACAAATAAAACAATAAATCAAACCAAATCGAACAAAAAAAACCCCAAAAAAAACCAAAAAAAAAACAAAAACACCCCCAAACAAACAAAAAAATCCCCAAAAAAACCCACAAAAAAACCCAATACTGCAAAACATTGAATATATCAGTGTGTTTCATTTTTCTTTTGGACTTAGTGGAGATAATCTGATTTAACATATAGACATTAACTTAACAGAGTAATTTACAAACAAGGAGCATCTTTCCCACTTTTTGTTAACTCTTTACAGACCAGTTACATGCTGATCTCCTCACCTGAAACTCTTCTAAGAATTTGCAGCCACTGGTGTCTAACATCTACTTTATAAATAATACAGAAAGGAATTTAAAATATAAAATACAGATCTGGATAAAATATTAACTTGTTCTTCTTCAGCTGTTCAGAAAAGATCACTCTTTTTGTTTCTATTTAGGTATATTATTTTTAAACAAAACTTTTTGCATTTTAAATGCAATATAACTATTAAACTATTAGTCTAAACTTTGTCTAGTTTCCTTGAACAACATTAAAATTCTTCTGTTTAAGATTTGAGTATCTTCAGCCAAACAGGCCTGTTTTCACTCTTTACAAGCACAATCACGTTATATCACACTGTACTGTAAATAAGCAGCAAACATTTTAAATTAAAAATGTGTCCTTGTATATTAAAACAACAACAGCAGCAGCATCTCACTCTTTTATGCTGGAATAAATTAGCCCTTTAATTTAGTTTCATGAAAAAAATACAACCTCGAAGCAATTCTCTTGTGTATAGACCAACATTAAGCCTCATACGCAGGTAACAGTCAATCCATTAACCTTTGCTTTGAGCTTAACCTGTGTGTCCCTCGCATCACAGTTGTTCCTCCTTTTAATACCTTTTCCTTAATAGTTGCTCACCCACAACTGAAAAGGGCAGAGCAGCTTCTCATGACATTGACTGTGCCACTGCAATAATAAGCTTCTCTTTTCTTTTTTTCCCACCTCCTGCCTCACTATGGTGTCAGCAACCATTTTTTGGGGGGGAAGGTAATCTAAAAAGAGCTGTAGAGGCAGAGGTCACGTTAAACTGTAACGCAAATGTTATTCCTCGATTATCTAGCTGGGGTAAATGTCAACTGCTTCGGGCTAAAGCAATTGGAAGAGCAGAATGTGTGAATCTAACAAAGGGAGAGAGAGACACAAGGAAGGCGAGCTGGGGGAGGGGGAATTTAAACTCAGCCTAGATTGTTGGCTGGTATGTTAAACCAACACTTCCTGCGTATATCTTTTCTCCAGTGGACAGCAACGCCGTCAGCTGCATGTGATCTGAGCCCAGCTTCCTTCACCCGTTCTTTTGTAATAAGTGTGTCTGTAACATAAACTATTGTGTGCTGAGGCAGCGGCTTCAATGGCATTTAAACACTTGAGGGAGCAGTGCTCATCCACCTACTGAAGAAATAAGTAGTAAATTATGTAGGAAAAAAGATATATTTAATCCTGTAGAACAATGCTAGAGTTTGAAATTCTTTAATATACCATACACTTTGAGGAGGTAAAGTATGATACAGCATTGGTTGTAGTTAATACAGCTTGAAAAAATACGTTGTAAAGTGAAAAACTTTCTTGATAAGACTAAAGAGTGGGCATGCTTATTTTTATTCTCATAAAAGTATTTACTTTTTAACCATCAATGAATGCATTCATTACAGAACATCCCAGATTCTATTCTCAGTTTTCTATCATCATGTATCTTTACTATTTGTGCCACTAATTTCTACACCAGATTATAAAGCAGGCAAATAAAAACATTGAATGCTAATGTAAAATGATTATTAGAAAGATAAATATGATGAGTCAGAAATCCATTAGAACTAATTCACCCAAACAACTTGAGTGAATCACTCAATGTACTTCCCTCACTGAGGAAAGAAATCAATGGCTTGATGATAAAATTAGAGATTTTTAAAAAAAGAAGGATTGCTGCTGGGTTTTTTAATGATCATAGTGGTATGATGAAAAATACACAGCACTGTGTCTCAGCCTTCTGATCTGTTTCCAGTAAGTACATATGTGCATCATTAACTTAGCTCACCACTATGAAAAGTAATGGGTGATTTCATATGCTTTAAAAAATAATCACACTTGTGAAAAGCATTATCTCAGAAGAAGAAATTCAGGAAGAAAATGAGTGACAATTGTTGGAAGTTATTTGATCTTTACAGCCATAATGACTTTGGATAGAGAAAGAAATGTAGTTTCAAAATGAATGGTACTATTTCCTTTATATGGTAATTTGTTGCTTATTATTTTCAAAATTATTGCAATTTAAGTAAGCATAGCTCTTGCAAAGAGATGATAGCGTGTAATGACCTGGCTAGCATATTAGGGCGTCCAATTTAATACATTTTAATTAATGAACTAATAAAAAAAAAAAAAAACTAAGACTGACTTGTGAAAAAAAAAATGGTTTAGAACTTTTACACTTTAAATCTTGGGAAAAAAACCAGTGCATGGTGATAAGAAACATGAAGAGGTGAGTGACAAAAAGTGTCTGCATGATTAGAAGATTCCTTATATTTTATGGCTCCTTAATTTAAAAGCAGAAGATGATAGGATGGAAAAACTGGAAGCCAAAGTTTGATGACTATTAGCAAGAAATAAGATACACTTTTGTTCTCTAATAAATATCCCCTAAGCCAGCTAAGAGATTTGGAGCTGATCTAAGGGTCACCTGGTAATATTCTATAAGCTGAATGAAAGCATTTCAGACAAGGTAACTATATAAAAGTCTATTCAGTTTGTGAATCAGAGGTGTGATCAGTTGTACTTCACTAAGTGCTATGCAGAAAACACGTGTTACAAACCTAGTGGCTGAGCCTTGACATGTTTTGATGTAATACTATGAGTGAATTCTTAAGTATAGTAATTGGCATGAAAAAGCTTACATGCAGTAAACTGTTATCGTTAATATTGTGGACTTCACAAGCAGGACACTGGAAATATTTATGAAACTCAGACATCAAAGTAGTTTCTTTTTATCTCTCCCTTCACCCAGCCCTAGTAAAGCCTAATTGAAATACAATAATTATAAATGAGCTTAGCTTCTCAATTTAATTTTCTTGTGAGTAGTTTCATTTATTTTTCTTAGGCTTTGTTAACATGTTTTAATTAAAAGATTTAACAAAGCTCAAGACACAATGTTCCATTAGGTATAGGAACATAATGGGACATAGACACAGAACTGGGGAACCTCTTTTTATAAATTTGCCTCTTGGTGCGATTGGGAGAGTAAATTTAGTCGTGAATTTCTGAGGGACACTATCATATAGGAAGCCAGGTCCCAGAAACAGGCTTTTCCAAGTCCACATCAAGCAAAATCTCACAAAAAGAATTCTGCATCCCTGTCACTAGATATAATTTAATTTAAACATATATTCCATTCTAAGAGAGAAAACTTTAAGCAATATTAATCACAAAAGTCATACTAAAAAGCATTTTTTCAGCAGTCACACAGTGTCATCTGCAAGAAGGCTGACCCCAGATTAACCAAATACCCACCAAGACTCACTTGGAGTGAAAACAGCATACAAAGTCAACTACTTAGCTAGAGGCACTAAGGGGGACATAAATCATTTCAAGCATCAACATCTGTGTCCTAGAGTGGTCTTAGTCTTTTCAACTCCTTGATGGAAAATATTAAAATGAAGTACAGCTATGACTTTACTGGAAAACTCTGTAAGATGTGAAGACAGAGGAAGCATTGGAAGTCTTGGTTTAAGGGACCAGCTGAATGTATTGATATCACAATACAGGAGACCCAGACTGAGAAGAAGCCAAAGGAGTGTTTCAGACTGCCTTTTGGAATTTCTGTGTAGTTATCACAGTAGTTATTGTTATAGACAAATAAATGCTCTTACTCTGGTAGACAGAGGGGAAAAATTACCACATAATTTGTTGTTACAATTTGAACATGGATTAGAAATGGGTTTAGTATAAGCCATTATAACTTCCATAGCTTTTAGATTGATAAAATTATTTTGGGATTAAATTTCTAAGGGCATACACTCAGTAAAGGAATATGTGGTCCAAGACTAAAGAGGCAAGTTTCTCAAATTCCTGTTGTATCTAAACCAAAACAGTAATTTAGATAGGGCACCATGAAAGCAAAATTTATTATGATAAAAATTTGATTTATTTATTCTTATGTAAAACATAATAGTATATTCCCAGAAGGCCCCATCCTTGGAAACATTTTCTGGTTTTGATGTTCCATTAAAAAGTCTTGAATATGTAAAAATATCCATGCATTTCTCATGTTTAATGCATACTTTGTGTGAACTTGGATTGTATAAAAAGAATTAGGCTACTATCATGCACAACTCATCCAAAATGTACAGAAATACTAATCTTTCCATTTGTTAAGTATCTTTATTTATTTGAAATCATACATACATTCCAAAAACAAAAACAAAACCTGCCCTTTGCTCTCATCAGTCTTTATACACATTCAAAAGAAATATATATTTGAACAATGAGACTGAAGGAGTCTCCCTCCAGCCTCAATACTCAGAATAATTTTCTGTTTTAAAATCCTGCTTTACCTTATCTCCAGTTTCAAGGAAAATAGAAACAATCTACTTGAAATTTTTGCCAAAGCAAGTGATTGCCCTCTGCATTCCAATTCCAAGTCATGTAAGCAAAAAAAAAAAAAATTCAATTCCTGAGACTTTGCTGATTTGCTGATTTGCTTTGTCTTGTTTTCAATTTCTTTGGAATGTTTAGTCATCAATATTTCTTTTTAATTTCATCATGATAGGCACAATGCTCTCAGTAATTTGTTAGCTGAATAGATAGAAGCATGTTACTAAAAGTCTTCAAAGCCAAGTGAATACAGAGTGAATACATTTTGTGTAACACAGTAGATCTCTGGCTCCTTTAAGCTTTACCTGACTTATTGCAAACTAAAAAGACTCTGCACAGGCCATACATGCACAGTCAAAAAGCTGAAAATGTGATGAACTTCCTTTCCCTGCGGAAATGAAAAGGAAGAAGGCTATGGGAAACAAACTGAGGAATCCTAGTAAAAGCCAGTGCAAACTACAAAACCTCCACTTGCTCCTCTAAAGAGATGGCAGGTGCAGTCCTGAGAAGCACTGCTGGCTGTTGAAAATCTTTCTAGCTATTATAACTTATATCTGTCTCCTGCAAAGTCTTACCCTTTTACAAGGCTGTTTGCTTTGTTTAAAAAAATGGAAAAATGGAAAGAGAAATAAACAAATCCCAAGGGCCAGAGGCTTTCTCTGGACCTCTTAAACATGAAATAAGTTTTTTCTTTAGTCTTCAACAAGAGCAATAAAACACACAAACAAACCACAGAATTATTATTCTCCGTTTACTGAGTCTGGAATAGAGTCCTTGTGGCTGATCCAAATAAACTCTTCCCACCTATTTTCTCTTGGATAAAGCAGAGATGACACTTAATCTCCCTTTGTACTGACATTTGCTGTGCCTGCACTCCTTTTCCTGGCATCTGCTCCTCAGTCTGCACCACCTTCCTTCTTGCCACGCAGAGGCTTGTTTGGAAGGAGTAAGTCAGCCTGTCCCATGAAGAGCATAAAGTTACAGACATTTTCATATAATCAGTCAGCCTCTTCACAAAGGCTCCCTTCCAGGTTGTGGCAAAAGTAGAAGACCCTATAAAACATTAAAAAAATTATGCAATTAGTCAGTGGCTACAGAAAATCGTACAGTTAGCTGTAGTTCTCAGCTGGAAGGAGTTCAAAACCATGTCTCTCTTCTCCAAAAGCACTCTTTAAACACTGCTAGACAGGAAAAGGAAATAATGTTTTTCTCAGACTGATGTTGTTGTTTTATATAATACATTTAAAACCACATTAGTTGGAAGGAGGTTAGGTTTCAAAGCTATTCGCTAGCCTTGTGGCTTGTAGTTTCACTCAGCAAAGCAGGCAAAGGGGACAAAATTCACCTCCAGGTTTTACTAGAGGGCCTCTTCATGGGTCATGGGCAAGACCTTTGTAAGAGCAAGCACACAACTATCTAGAACCAGAGTTTATAATCGGCTCTCTTAACTTGCAAGAGCACCACTTTCAGCATCAAGAAAAGATCAAAGTGGGATGATTAGAGTGCAGAGGCTGAGTTGAGGTTTTATGGTGGACTCCAGCTATTTATTTATCCAGATAAACACAATTTTGACTTTATATTCCTGGACTTGTCCCATACAAGGAGCATTTGTTTGTATTGCTTTTGAAAAGAAAATATGATTTGTAAATTCATGTAGTCATATTTTATTCAGATTAATGATCTTTTCAGGAAGGGTCAGGTGCCCATTACACCATGAGGGGAGTGCTTGTGTACTAACAGCCAAACCCTTGTTACTAGCACTGAAGCAAAACTTAAAAAAATGAAAAACAAGAAAGGGTAGCAAAATAATTCTTTGTAGAAAGTAAAGGTAGCACTATGAAGCCCTGAGAGACCAATTAAGAGAACTGATACAAAGTAGTACAGAGTGGAAAATGCTACTACCTTTAAATAAGCATACAAGTACTTCAGCTTCCTCTGTGCTGGATCAATCCATTTTATGGAGGGGAAGTCTATGAGAGGATGACATCTCCATGTCAGTGCACATAGGAATGTGTGTCCCTGTATTATAACACACAGCTTTCCTACTAGTCCCTCTGCCTGGGCTTCCTAGAGAAACAATTGCATTATACTGAGTAAGAATGTCATACAGACAGATTTTCACTAAAGCTCCTTGAGCATAAAATCGGTGAGGTTGCAATTTGCCAGTGTCATTGGTTTTAAAGTGTCTTGGTGCTAAGGATGATCATGCCAGTCAGGGTGAATCAAGCTTAGGTGGTTTCCAGACAGCTCTGTTTGCCTACAACTCTATGCACAGCAATGTTCAAAGTGGGAACTAGTTACACCAAAGGCTTTACTTTGAGTCTTTCTTCTTTTGGGCACTCTGAAGAAAGATTTGTGCTTTCCTTTTCTGAATCTAAGTGCTCAAAAGAGATGGTAATTTGTGCTGACTAAGAGTGCCAGTAGTATGTCCCAGGAGCTTTTTTTCTGGGGAACAGTATTTTCTTTTCCTGGTCATTGTTTTCAATTAAAAAAATAATTATCAGGGCAGTTGTTCACTGTCCCCCTGAATCTGGAAGTTGGAGAATTGTTTCTGTGGAAAATGAAGGTTCATTAGGTGAAAGCATCTCACCTATGGAGACATTTTCTGCTGCAAAACACCTCCATGATGAATAGCAGCACAGCTGATGGATATCTACCCACCTCTTCCCCTTTTTAGGTATTGTTAAGTAAGCTGTTTGCACTGGTTTGGGTTGTTTGCCAGCTACCTTGGTATAAACCATACAGTGACATTTTGGTTTGGAGAGTGCAAGAGTTATCTGCTAGCTCATGAGCTATCCTGACAGCTGCAGGTTGGCTGCATGGAAACATTTACAGGCCAATGACTGTGCAGCGGTACCTGCTGCCTAGCAAGGTCTTTAAAAGTACTGCAAGATGCTTTAGCTACTTCTACAACTGCCATCAGTTAAAATATGGATGTGAAGGAAAATTAATTATAGGCAAAATAGCACATTGAAGAGGGACTACAGCTCCATCAACAGAACTGTCATTTAGGAGTTGACCTTCCTAGAAAGGTTTTTACACAGTTTTGCTAATATAGATGTGTAGTTAAGTCTCTCATGTCTAGAAAGGTAACATAGTCTACAACATGATCAGTACACACAGATTCTCGTCCTCTAGCTGACTAAAAGTGCACAAAAGTGCACAAAGCTGTTGTACTATTCACAGTGGTGGGCAGTCTAAGACTGGAAACTTCACAGGGCATTAGTAAAAACTTCTGTTCGTCTAGCAGTCTAAATATGACAGCTTTTATAACTAAAAAATCCAGGTATATATATATCTAATATATTTAAGAATATTCACTGTTTGAAATATTATATATAAGGTATTTTGTTTAGAGATGAAAAAAATCAAACAAGAAGATGCAGTGATACAAAGGGTGCATAACTCTGCAGTTAAATGGTGGAATTGAGAATAAGTATTGCACTTTTGTAATACTAGTGAGGCAAAACTAAATGCTTTACCACAAAGTGAATATACACACTGAAGAAAAAAAACGAATATTAAAGATAATAATTTTCAGAAGAAAGAAACTTATTCAATATGTTCTGGAAAGAAAACCTTCTGCACACCATTTCCTGTAGCAAAGGAGTTTTGAATGCATTCTCTCTATAGCAAACTTCACCAAACACTACAAAACATGGATGCTTATGATGCTCCATTTTTATTCTTGGAGCACAAAAAAAGAAAGATGCACAACATAAATAGGAAATCGCATTAAGGGATTTTGTGAAAATTAAGAAGAAAAATTAATAAATCCATTCTGAACTAGTTGGCATAGATTTCTTGCATCTGAGCTTTTTTTGGTTGTATTACTTAACATATGCTTATCCTGTGTTTACCTTATTTTCTCTTGTACAACCTTCTCTTGCTCCACTGAAAAGGAGCGTATCTCTTTCGGATCATGGGCAAAACTCTGATCCCTTTCAAGACATTCCTGAATTCATAGTTTTTTATTCCCACAAGGACTACTTTGGTTATCTGATCTACACTCTTTGAGTAGAGGACTCATAACTTTATCAGCAATATTTGAAAGAATTCCTTAATCATTCATAGTGTGGCAAGGTTAGTGAATTGTGTCATACATGTATCATTTTGTGAATAAGTTTTATGGAACATTTCCAGATAAGCTATGAAGAAAATCATAGAGAGTTGTGGTTTTTGATTTTAACAATGACCTAGATTATTTTTCACATAACTTTTAAAAAATAAAAACAAGTTTTTGCCACAGTTTGAGCTTGTGTAGTCTGACAATATAGTTACATATGGAAATATATCCCACATTAGATAGAGTCAAAGTATGAGACAGAGAAAATTTCTATGAGTCATGCCATGCTGCAGTTACAAATGACTACTCACATGATTTTTGCAATACAGTTTCAAACAATTTTGAACTACGAACCAGAATTTAAAAAACAAACAAATAAACAAACCAAAACCCCATAGAAATCTAATAACAATCCTTTTTTTTTTTTTTTTCCTAACAGAGGAACAATTTATAAAGAAAAGTTCATGAATCTTCTCAGCAAAATATTGAATGTATGAGAACTCAGAATACTGAAGTTGAAGCTGCATATCTGGCTGTTTTTAAAGGAACAGTCATGGTATTTGGTGTGTTCAGATATGTTGTAGGACAAAGTATATTTCCTGGGTTTTTTTATCTTTCTTAAGAATAAACACCTCAGTTGCCTATCAGTGAGAGTAAATATACAGAGTATTAAAGTGCATACATACTTTTTTTAATAGTAGTATGCAGTGGCAGTGTTTTGTCTTGAACTAGCCTACATAGGATGGGGTACAGTGTATTTAATGAAAAGGGTTGACTTGAATGACAGCTGAATACCACAAAGAAAAGGGCAGCCCTGCATGGGTCATGACTGAAATTGGCTGCTGCTGTGATTTAGTAAGAGCTTTTCAGTTGGGAAGTGGATATTGTAACTCACAAAAAGGTAACTTACAGCAACAAATTGAGCTGAATAGAGCTCTGAATTAATTCATGGTTTATTGAGTTCCCCTCTTGTCAGTGATAGCCAACAGTTAACTGAAGTGATTAGTTCAATATTCAGTCACAATGATGTACAGCCAACTTTCCAGCTTACAGAAGTCCCGAAAGGTTTAATTTAAATCCTGGTAAGTACATAATTTAAAAACAGACACAACCAACCAAACAACCAAAATCACACAAAAAACTCCAAACAAAAACCCAAACAAATAAAAATGACCCAAAATTTGCAACACAGGAGAGGTGAGTTCAGCACAAGCCAGAGGATGATGGTGTTCTTGAAATGTATCATAAAACACACAGCAGCAATTTCAGTCTTTGCCTTCATAAAAGTGGGTTTAGATGGTTCTTGTTACTGCCCCGCATTACTCAATGCACCAAGGAAATTTCAATATTGTTTATGGTGTTGCCTGCAAACATCTGAAAATAAATAATAACTAATATCCCTTGGCTAATATGTACACTAACCCTGAACTCAGAGTGAGCTACAAAATCATTTTTCCATCATAGAGAGAAGACAGGAGTGAGTTAAAATATCAGTAGCTCTTTGTAAAGCTACAATGATGGATAAAAAGTAAACATGACTTCATATCAGTGAGTAGCTTTGCCACGACAGGATTTATAAACAGAAGCTTAAAGGCCAGACCTCATGCAATGAGGTTCAGCTCTGTTGTTCCCTCACCATTTCCAGGTATGGCTGTATCTTGGTCCTGGAGGCAAACAGCTGGTTAATTCCTGTTCTCAGCAGAAGGAAGGTATATTTATGTATGTTTTTTCAAGGTCTACCTCCCATTGCTTATCCAGATTGTGTCATGAAGTATGTAAAGTCACACTCTAAACCACAGAAGTTCCCTATAAACACCTAGTAATATCACAACAACATCTGCTTCATAGAAAGCTCTGACTGGCAAGAATTTAAAGTACAAGTTCTAACAGAAAACGTATGCATTCCTTAAAGAATGTGAAGAAGGTTTGAAGCAAAGTTGCATTTTAACCCTGACTTTAGAAACCTTTTATGAGATGTTATTCATCCAACCTAGAGGAAGCGGGTCGCTCTTTTTGGTTAGAGGCATGACATGCCTTTTCAAAAGCAAAGACAGCACCTAACACTATTAGGAAGGCTATCTTGTAACCATTTAACTGTAATCTTAAAGAGTCTTAAAGGGGTGTAGTCCCTGAAAAAGACCTCAAGGCAAAGCAAGTGGACAATTAGAAGACTGAAAACAACCCAAATTATCACCGGGATGACTGGAGGTTAGAGGTTAGAGAAATGTATTAAAGAACAAATGTTAAAAGGTGTTTAGCTATTTAAGTACATAGGTATTTAAGTACTAGGAAATCAAAAACATATTATCTCATTTTTGCCCTACTTATTTTTAAATATATAGTAAGGAATAAAAGGACAGATGGACCTCAAATGTAGTCACTGGTTTATCTGTGATCCCTGGCAATATTCATAAGTGCTGAGGATCAAATTCCTCCTTGCTGTGGCATCCCTGATTTTAATGGAGTTTCACCAGCAAGAAGTTTGGTCTTTGTTTACAGCAGATTGTACATTGCATCTTCACATATAAAAGCATCTTTTTCGTAATGGCAGAAGTTTATCTAGCCCTATCATTGGTGTTCTACAACAGATTATCCTTGTTTTTCCTGGTAGTAATGGCAGGAGAGTCATGAAAATAAGGATAGACAAATAACTGTTCCTGTAAAGTTGTAAATGTTCATATAAATCTAATTGTCTACATTCATATCCACTTGCAATCATAGGAAAAGAAATATCAATATGGAGAGACTGAACTTATTTTAAAATATCAAATTACTAATACTCATAAAGGGAGCTGCTATTGGGTGGTCCACTATTTTAAAGAATATCCAGCAAATCAGTGGAAATAAATAATAAATTCAGATAAATAATGACTGATTCACTGATCTTCTGCAAACAGTAAAACATATCACATTTGCTGAATAAGTTAATTTAGAGTTATTTATTAAATTCTTTGAAGCAACATGTCTGCTACAATCAAGGCAAGCTCTCAGGCACATGGTTAACTTGGAGAATGTGATTGGCCTAACTAAACCCAAGGGATTACACACGTGTTAAAATTCACAATCTTCTTAGGTATTCTTAGGTATTGAAAACAGAAGGTTTCTAAATGCACCACATGAAAATTTTGCCTTTTATTTACTACAGAGGAGGTATTAGGTCCTAAAAGAGAGTTGTTTTCTTTCTGTTTCACTCCATGTAGTTATTTCTTTTATTTTTTTTTTCCTTAACTGCACATCATTAACATTCACTGCCATATCTCTTCAATCGTGTTTCTTCCTGTGCATTTCTGACAATATTTGAACCGTTACACCTCAGAGGTGGGGAAAACAGGTTCTCACTAGGACTTCAAGGTTTGCCTTGAGATTGCCATGAGTTGCCTCATAGTGGTTGCAAGGCAGAGGATGTACAATTGAGTGTACTGGTGTCAGTCCAAAGAACTGGGTAAGACTTACTGCTGAGCTATGGATGTAAACTAGCAGGGAACTAAAAAAAGATAACTCTAGGCTGATTTAATAGGCACCCTAACATCCAAAGTTATGGAGATTTATTTTTCAGAATCATGAGAAAGACATTCTCTAGTATTGTACAGCATACATCTGCACTGTTTATGTAGTTAGGAACAGATGTGTGTTTTTTTTAATTGAATCCTTCTAATTACATATTTTATTGTGCTTTGTTTGGGACTGAAGAGTGCCCAGAAGAACAAATTGTATTTGCTACTGTCAGATGAAAGTCGACAAGAAGGAATGCTTTAAAAGAGAACCTGACTGTGCTTTAGCTGCTGATGGGTGTTCAGCTCACAGAACCATATTAGACCTTCTCTGTAGGAGTACCCTGTACTGGCATCTGATAGACCTACTCCTAGTGTACAGCATTGGTTTAGATATAGCATAGATATAGTTCAGACTGTCTAAACTACTTCAGTGCTAAGCAGTACATGTATTCCAGCTCATAATAAACAATAATCTGAACTATTCTTTTTCTGTAGTCTAAACTGTTATCAGGAGGTTCTTTTTAAAAATAAATGTATGAACAACATTCTAAAACTTTACAGAATAATTCAGTCACAAAAATTAACTTTCTACCATTTCTGAAGTCAGATAAGGGGCAAGGATTTGTTGACTTTTGTAGTGTTTTTTAATTGCACTCTTCTATTAAGTTCATGTTTGTGACTTTTTATAAATGCAGAAGCTTCGTAACCAGATTGTCTTGGTTTTGATAGTCA
The DNA here is from genome assembly GCA_035222235.1 of Margarornis squamiger. NCBI lineage: Eukaryota > Metazoa > Chordata > Aves > Passeriformes > Furnariidae > Margarornis > Margarornis squamiger. Next base: position 86,831,024 of record JAWWTY010000077.1, on the reverse strand, counting down.
TGAAACTGGTTCTGTAAAAAGAAGAGGAATGTGTAATCATTTCAACTTTATCTGTTAACTACAAAGAATGAGTTTAATCATTTCATTAATCAGCCATCTTTATGGATCAAACTATATTCAGTCTTTCCTAAAGATTTTATTCTGTGATCACTGTATGAAAAACTAAAATGGTGAACAGGAAATTGAAACTGTTATTATACAGGAAATAACAGTACTCTGTCAAAATCTACAGAAGAATCATATGTTAAAACTTACTGTCAACATCTAACATATCAGATCAGATAGAGAGAAAGACCAAAATTACAAGAATCATTATAATATCAATTGAGGGCAAAGTTCTGTGTGAAAATAAATCCTTTCCAGCTTCAGAAAAAGAAGCTGGACACAGAGTATCTGATGGAGCAAAGATCCTGTCATAATTTCATATACCGTATGGCAGAAAATTCACTTCCCTCTCCCATCCCTCCAGATTTTGTACACTCACAACTGCAATATCTAATGTGTGTAATGAACTCTGTGCCTTTGTTGTCTATGCTTAGCTTGCAAGAACTGCTCTGGTGTTCGTTACCCACCAAGAATTGGGTGTTCAATTGCAATTGTCTCTACTACAGTCCTGCTACTATGTATTTGGATTTATTTGCAATTTCAAACATTGTTTGACTAAAGCTGTTAGAAAGTGTTGAGATGGAAGAGAAAGTCAGCAAAAATTCAACAGTTTGTGAGAATTAATGACAAGGTTCTTGAACTTCTGTAAATGAACTGAGAAAAATGCATTCTGTGAAAATCTTTACTGCCTCAGTACTTAACTGCTATGTAATCTGTGTTTACTTAAACTATCTACTGTTTGTAAAATAACTCATCATGTGGAAAAATTATTTCCATTCTGAGGGCAACCTTTATAAGGCTTGTAACAGGTAGTACAAGAAACCTACCCATCTTGTTGACATGAAACATTTAACTACCAACTATAACATCTATTTTCCACATTCATTTCATCTCACACTCGGGGGAAATTTGCAACAGCATTACACCTGTGCCAATCCCAACTTGAGGTTTTGGTGTCCTGCTCCTGGCACAGTCATCAGGAGCCTCTTTCTGTACTCTTTTCCTAATGCCAGAGTAAGACTGTCCCATTCCTATCTGGCATATGGATCAATAACATTGTCTTTACTACTTATTTCATGTAAAAGTAATGGAAAATATATATTTCTCATCTCCATTTCTACTTTGAGCACTACCTATCCACCAGTTGAATAAGTTTGCTAGCCTTAAAAGTTGGAGCGTGTTATACAGACACGGAAAGGAAACAGAAAAAATAATTTGAAGTAGAAGCCCTTCCATGCAAAAGAAGGGATATTTAGGTTCTGTTTTGTAAGGTTGAATTGACAGCCACAGCATGGACTGGATGTTATTTAGCAAACCATGCTATTCCACCATTCAGAATACATTGAAATTGGTACAAATATTCAATATATTTGCAAGAATAGTCTTACTGCGAGAACTTGTACATGTTGATAAAACACCTGGTGAATCAAATTTAACTTTGCTGGACAAGGCTATAGGACTTGCAATAACTTACTTTGAGAAAAGGAAAATGTGGCATTGATTTCACCTTGAACACAACATTCACATGAGAGATGTCTGCTGTCACGCACTGGGCCATAGAAAATTACAACATTATCAATACCATGTTTCTTTTGGTTCACTTCTGGAATACCTCTCTAATGCTGACATGTGATATACTATGTCAACTTCATGTGTGGTAGACTTACTCCTTTCATCTAGCTTTCAAGGTAGAGGACCTGAACTCAATTTTTTTTTTTTTTTCTTTTTTCAGTCTGGTAAAGGCATTCTCCAGTTGAGCCATAATAAAAAGCAGTGGTTTGCACACCACTGAAGTAAGCTGTCATAAAAAGAAATCTGGAATCCACAAAACCTGTGGGAGTCAATGTTCATTCTTTAATGCAGTCTGTGCAAAAATGAAATTCACTATCTTTAGATTGACTGTTGTGATATACACCAAGCTCTAGTTCTTCAGAGTCTGACCACCTTGAGTGATATATGTTAATGACTTACTTTAGCAATGCACATAATATAAATCTTCTTGTCATTGATGAAAGGAATAAAAGTTTTATTTGTTAATGAAATATGATGTAGTCTTTTTGGTGCTCTATTTAAACATCACCTAAGAGTAGATCATGTTTTTAGAAGTCAGGAGTAGCCCCAGGCCCTCCATAATTCTAATTGATGTAAATTAAGAAAATAATGAAAGCTTGTGTGTGCTGACCCTGTTATACAGGGTGGTTTCACCTCAGTTAATCAAAGAACCTTCAGAGATGTTGCAAACATCTGGCCTGAACAGAGAGTTCTTCAGCCTCTGATACTAAACTGGCTGCATTCAGCTGAGATACTTTGCTCAGATTTCCAGAAAACTGCTTAGTTTCCAAATGCTGACAGTTTTAAAGGAACTGCCATGCAGAAAACAAAACTAAACTCCTCTCCTCAGAAAACATTGTCCTCAGTGTTGGATAAAAATGAGAGGGATGGATAAATCTGAGAATGCACTGCTCCACTTGGGATGCTGAAAGCACAGTGGAAATGTTCATTTTGTATTTGAAATGCCAAATACCAGTTTTATTACAATATTAATAATATATAGAACATAACACAGGAATAATGCTTGCTTTTCAGTCACTGTCTTCATAAAACTGACATTTGTAAAAGCTAATGTAGTTCAGCATTATTATTTATCTTTACTCTGTAGCAGCTTATTATAGCATTTTTCTGGAAACACAGGTACTCTGGTAACATGTTACCTTTGTCATATCTGATACGTGTTCTTTCCACAAAATGACCTTCATGCTATGCAGCAATAATGTTTGCTAGTAAAACCCGAAGAAAAATTAAGGTCTGTAATAACACACTGGAAGGTTATGTTTATTGATTACAAGACTGAATATTTTCATGGTGATATTCCTTTCTCATAAAAATGCAGCAGGCAGGCTCTTTTTTTTTTCTTTTTTTTCTTTTTTTTTTCTTTTTTTTTTTTTTACAGCTAGAGTATTTACAATTGTTTTAAAGAAGTGGTTAGTTAATTTTTCAGTGAGTTCACAGAGTGTACAGGATCAAAGCAGTAATTCTAAATACCGGTTATGTACCGAATGAATTAAAAAAAGAAAAAACAAAAAACAAACCTCAGGGAGAAGGTCCACCCATATGATACTCATACAAATTTAAAAGCTTAGTTTCTTGAATACTAAACACTAGATAATGAAATTTCTATAAGTTTAGTGCCTTTCAAATGTGTAAACATAGACTTGCTTTTGCAAATTGTGAAAGGTGCTTTAAAACAAGAAAGGAAGAGGCAGGACAGGAAAAGTATCAGGGTGTGGTGAAAATTTACAGTAACAAAAGGAAAAAGAATGGCAGGATAATATTCTGGTTAAAAGGCAAAGGAGAAGAGAAGCTGCCTAATACTGTAAGTGGTTTTGCTTCTCAGGCACAATTGCTTCTTAATATCATGAAAATTCTCCAAAAAGTATGTTATTTTTTCTGAGCATCCCTTCCCTTGAAAAAGTGCATCCTAAAGAAAAAAAAATAAAAATCTGGTTTCATACTTATTTACTGGGAACTTTATGACGTTTTTTATTTGTCTTCCTTTTTGAAAATATTTCTGCAAATACAGTGTTGTAACAACCTGAAAACTGAGGTGAAAAACCCAGATAGTCAGAAAGTAGCACTTTTGTATGCTTTCCCAGGCCTGTCAAGAGTCCCTGCATTAGCCTGAAGATAGCACTACAAATTCTTACACATCAGCAAAGATCAAATAGGAGGGAAACCATCCTTTTCTATTGAAACTGAAATAAAATACAATGCTGAGTTGAGGAAGTCAAGCAAGATTTTCAGGAAATCCCTGCTGGGCTGAACACCACTCTGTGTATCTCTTTCTGACATTCGCTTGTGCCATTCTGGAATAGAAATGAGAAGACTGAACTTAATTAACCCTCATCATTCCTGTTCTCTTCCTGACTGAAGATGGCCTTTCTAAAGCTATAATGCATTTTCTGAATAAGAGAAAGAAGGGAACTCAAGCACCAAGAGATGGGTCTACGAAGGAAACCATGTGCTTAGAACAAGGAAAAATTACAATTTTTCTCATGAAAAACAAAGCTTTTGAATATATTGTATTTTTCCAAGAGATTTAAACTTTCCTTGTATCACTAAATATTATTACTTTTGGTTTCACTATAGTCAATTTTATCAATGTAAAGTGAAGAAAAGAAAGTCATCACTTATATTGTACTGAGGCTTTTTAACTGTAGCATAGGCTGGATGTACTAAGAAACAAAATAAAAATGATCAGTAACAACCTTCTTGCTTCCACTCCTAAAAAATAATTTAAAAAATATTTTTCTAATATATTTATTTTTAAATTATGCCTCCAGAGGCCTTTTAGTTTTGTAGAAGCTGTGGGAAGAATGGGCATCCGTGAGGGAAGTGTAGTTCATAAACAGAGCACAACAGAAAAGTTGACTGGGTTTCTGATTTCTTCACTGATCTTTGAGTGCAATTGCCATATTAATACATGAGGCACTTTTGATCCTGAGTAAAAGCAAAGATCATTCCTTGAGGGGAAAAGAGAATGGAAACTTGGGAAAGGACAGTGCGCGGAGATGCCAGAAGAGGAGTGATGCGCTGGGTCGGTCTGGCAGTCTGGTGGAGCGCTCCCCACTCCCCTCCCCCCACTCCACGTGGCCCCAGAGATCCAAGGAAGGGCCACACATGCGGGCAGCAGGGCAGGAAGCAAAGAGGAGTTTATTCCCAAGGTCATGGGTATTTATAGGGGCTCACAGAGGGAAATGATGTCACATCGTAGACATCAGGTTTCACAGCAAGTAGGAAAGGGTTAACAACAGACAGGGGACAGGGGACACTTTCTCACCAAACCGGTTTGACCAGCTCCTTACTAATGAGGGCGTTTACCAATGTCCCTTGAGGGGAGACAAAGACAGACAGGCAAACTTCATTTTACAAGGGAATAAACCCATGCCTTTAAAACATTATGGTGAGCTCTCTTCATCTTCTGAGGCTTATTGCTACAGGTCAGGAGGTGCCTGCAGGCAGTCCAGGTCCTGCTTTCTCACTCTGAGGGATAGGGAGCAGGGCAGCTTGTCCACACAACTCTCCTTGCCTAGCACAGACACCTTATGGCACTCCTTGTTTGGTCTGAGCAAATCACAGCAGTTAATAATTTATAACATTAGTAAATGACACAGCAAAGGCTCCTTGGGCTTACAGTACCAGACTTCACTCCCCAGGAGAGCGTTCTATTCAAATAAATTCCATGCTTCCTGTGGGGGCCAAAATTGACCCCTTTGTACTTCCTGGGTATAATGTATGAGTTGTTATTGGGTACTCCACCTTGCACTAAGTGCATTGGTTGCTGCACGTTTCTGTGTTTTTACAGATAACCCACATAAATATGAAGGAACTGGCTCCTCTCTTCGAAGGGTTAATCTTAGTTCCTAGTCACATCCACTATCACAGTGGCACATTATAATTAAGAGCTATTCAGTAAAAAAAGAAACAAAATTTAAAATTTTCAAACAAGTAAAAGCTTTAACCTTAGCCTGTGAAGTAGTCCAGATCATTAAATCACAGTTTAAAGAAGAACATAATTTACTACTCCAAAGTCTACCTTAAACACAACTATGATTTGCATTATACTACATGAAACTCCCACTTTTTGCTTTTTAATATAATGGAATTGTCATATGAGACATTTGGTTTGGACAAAAGCATGCTTCTCCTTGATTTCAGCAATTCATTCTGATCCAGTCTTGTATATTTGCTGCATTATTTTTTTTTTTTTTATCCAATGAAGATTGCACAAATCTTCTTGTGCATATTGAGCATATATGTGCTGCTGCATATTTGTTTTCAGGAGGACTATATGGCTCTCTCTACCTAGGTAGGAAATTCAAAGGACACATGGCACTGGGGGGAAAGTATACTGGAAGAAGTAAGTAAACAAAATATAAAGAATATTCATTTACATATATAAAATATGCTGATATTTTGCATTAACAGTATCTGTTAACTAGCACTCATGACACATCATTCTATATAAATAATATGAAGGTGGTTTCTTTTCATTTTGTTTGGGTTTTTTTGCAAAGCATCTGATTCTTCCAAAGAACTAAGCTTTCTTGTGTTTTTAATAAATCTGAACAGCAAGATCTGTCATATTACTTTCCACACCACCCAGTGACCACTTTAAAGTGCTACCTTGTTTTCTTAGGATAAATTTATGAGTAGAAAAGAAGTCAATGCAAATGAATAACAATAATAAGATAGTCTGTTTAATTTGTGCCTATATGAATGAACACCATGCCATGTTATTGCAGACCCATAGATTTCTGTGTTTCCATGGGAATATCTCAGGGATTTCTGTTTTCTCACCCTCTACAGAAATCTACTCACCAATTTTTTTCAAACAAGAATATATTAAATTCACAGTTGAATTTATGTGCGTTTTCTATTATCATTGTTTTCCTGTTATCTGAAGCACACCTCACTTTCTTATTACACTTCCCTGGAATAAAGTGAGGTTCAGACTACTTTGATACATGATATCTAGACAGCAAGTGTGCAGGACCTGTTGTGTTAATACTTGACTAGATTCAATGACATTTTTTTACAAGGATAACCTGATCCTTAAATCACAGCATCTGTAATGCCTCTATATATTAAAAAAAAAAAACCAAACAAACAAAACAAAACAAACAAACAAACAAAAAACAAAACAAAACAAAACAAAAAAACACGAACCAAACAACGAAAAACAAACAACCAAACTACCAAAAAACAAACTTTGTTTAAATTAATGGTTAGATTGATTTGCTTTTTCTTGAGTAACAAACACAATCCACTATATTGCAGGAAGTTTCCAGTCTATTTCATTCTAAGAGCCATACATATGTGATTTAAATACTTACCACTGTGATAGCCAAAGTTTTTTCAGACCAGGTCTGCCAAATTACTTTTTTTCCCAAGACTATTTAAATATCAGGAGGTGTTAAAACTTACTTGGTGTTGATCCTACCCAGGCAAGTTCATTAATGCATTAGGAACAAAAACATTAGGCTCTGCTCTTATGTATCCTGAGCTGCCTAATCACTAATAACAGCATAGGAATGCCATGTGAATTTTTCATGATAGCAAAAACATATAATGATACAACCATGTGTAATGATACAATTAAATCAAATATTATGCTAGGTTAATAAGTGGATAGCAGAGTATTGTGAAGGGAAGGCAGAGTATTGTGTAACTTCTGGTTTTAATACATCTCTGCTGATTGCAAAGATGAGTTTAGGTAAGCCCAAAGGTAACTTTTACATGGAAGCTCAGATGGCAAGAGACAAGAGACGACACAAGCCTGTGAAGTCATGGGTATAAACTGACACCAGTCATTTACATACACTGCTGCCTTACCAAGCATGTTGCCCATCACTATTGCAGAGTCATGTTCCTCTTCCCTTGCAGTCTTTCCAGCTCACGAATCTTTCATGCCTTTGTGCACAGTGAGCTGAGCTTTAACAGGAGCATTGAGGGCGTGAGAGGAGGACAAACTTTTTTACACAAAATGCTCATCATATCATTGTTGCCCTTTAATTAAAATTGCCATGACATTTATGATTAAGCCAATTGATTTAGACTGAATCTGACTAAACCTGAACTCAGGATCAGGACTCTCAGATGGCTGAAGGACTTTACTGGCCAGCCTGCACTTTTTCCTTCCACACATTTGTTAAAGGGGAATGGCAAATAGAATTTCATCCAAAGTTTGCCACATAATCTTGTTCTCTGCTAATGACAGAGAGACTACATCATTACCATAGTTGAGATATATAGCAAAGAATAAAGATTTTCTGACTTACAGTTCTTAATGCATGCCTTTCCTAGTTTTAATACACTTAATTTTTGTCCGAGTAACTGCCACAGCATTTACATTCAGAAATGCATGCAGAATGAAATAGCTGTAGAACTATGTCATGGCCCTCTTAAGCTTAATATCTTTTTTTCAGTACTTGCTAGAAGATTGAAAGCTAGCAAAACTTCAACAAAATATCCCACCTCTGCTCATTCTTAGGAATTATTTCCTCCTCGCTCCCCCAGATTAGTAGATATGCTGAAATATTAGCCTTTTACTTCATCTTTTTGTGAGGATGTGTATAATTTCATATTTTTCCCTTAAGAAATTAATTTACCTTTTTTTCAGTTGAGCATTTATCAAAGCCCTATGTCTTTTCTTTGCACAGATCTCTGGAGCAGCTCAATAACTCCAAAAGTAAGTTTTGCATCTCTGACACAAAACATTTCCACTCACACTGGTCCTTAACATCTCTGAAGCCTGTCATATAGTAAACTACCAACTACGTGACATTAGCTCAGTTAGTTAGAGCATGGTACTAATAACACCAAGGTCATGTGTTTGATCCATGTTGTGTGTTTGATCCCTGTATGGGCCATTCACTTAGGAGCTGAACTCTATGATCCTTGTGGGTTCCTTCCAACTTAAAATATTCTGTGAAATATCTGTGACACTAATACTTCTTTTCATTAAAATTAGTAAGCTTTTTTCCTATTCCTATTCCTAGCTACTCTTATGCTCATATATTTTTCCCATCAGCCTCTTGATGGGAATGATGACATATCAAAACACTATGCATTTAACAAAGAAATGAAAGCTTTCTGTATCTGTATTAAATCTTATCCTTCCACTCCTCCCTTTAACCTCTTCTGAAATTCCATTAAAAATCACAAATGCTAAAGCAAACAGTTTAATTAAAAGGCTATCAGTTGAACACTAATTTTCAAGAAATCATTGGTTTATTCTTTGCAAAGCAATTGCCTAATCCCCTACTGACTCTTTTATATGAACTAGCAATTGACACTGCTACTGCTGTTCAGAGGCTTGTTAATGTTTTCTTTTGATCATGCATTTTAGGATTTGTTTTCTGGTTGCATGGCTAGTGTACATTTCCCATATTTTAAATGAAATAATAAACAAAATTAATTACTTCTATTCAAGATCTCTATGTTATTTTATGGAGCTCTGAAAATATATTTCCATTGAATTTGACCAGATAAATCTAGTTTCATAAAATGAGTAATCAGGTACATATGAATCAGCTGCTGCAGAACAGGCAGCAAAAAACCCAAACCTATACTAAATAGAAATTATAAATTTTAATGAAAATAATATACTCCAAATCGAGTGCAAATTCAGAATGCCAGAATAGCAAAGAACAGACTGAGAAAAGAGGTGAGAAGAAGGGAAACAGAGAGGCAGGGATGATGGGGGTGGAAGGTTTGTCACATGCTTGAGTTAAAAAAGAGTGTAGGGTTACTCCAGGGTGCCTTTGCTAATAATGACAAGATCGTTTGCTTCTCACATCTGTAGCAAAAAATGAGAGGAGAAGATGGGAAAGAGATCCTGGGATGTACCAGCTGTTGATGTTAGTCCTCCCTGCTGAGCCCAGAGCATTGTGCCCCTACCGGAAGGCATCACAATCTGTTGACATCTCCAGCTCTCTGGTACTTCGGGACACTCAGCTGAATCTAAGATGACGATCATCTGGCTGAGTGAACAAAAATCAGTGCCTACAGTGAAAAAGCAGGAATAACACACAAAGCAGATGGCTGGAGGCCTGCGTATTCCTGTTTCTGGAGGTGTTTACACTCTTAAGTGACTAATTTTGACATGTTATACTACTAATGAAGTTTTATGGTGTGACCCAGTAAACTGCGTATAGTGCAGTCTGGGACCACTCTAATTTGATGTCTGCAGCCCAGTACTATTTCTGATCTACAGAAAGTCAATTAAAATCATCGTGAGTGAGCAATCAAAGCTGAATTTCAGAATGACAGCTTTCTCCCATAAATAACACTAAAAGTCTAAAGTTTTGCATTTTCTTAGCTAAAATATCTTGAAAATTTGTAACATCAGTCTAGTATTTTCCCTTGTGGGACTGAGATCTGAGCCATGGCACAGAAGAAGATTCTCAGGCTTCCAAGAATGACATAACCGTTCAGAAACCTGAGGTTTTCTCCAACTGTTCCTATATGAAAGCATGCAGACCTGGAAACTGCCAGAGAGTATTCTCTGATCAAAATATTAATATTTCAAAACACTATTAAAAAAAAATAAAATTCTTAGGTTGCTGTCTAACTTTTGCTTCCAGACCTAAAGCTCTTGGGATTATATTGACTAAGGTACAAAATCTAGAACTAAAACATAGAGTCAAAACTTTAAATAATTGAAGCAAATTTAGAGTTTAGAATATCTTGGAGATACTTAATTGAAAACTTCATTCCGATCTGTAATTTTTATTTTTTCTTCTCAGAAGGCTATGAAGTATATAAACCACTAGAACCTCAGATATCCTACAGTTATCAGAGTTGAAAAATAAGACAATCACCTTACCCAGTCTGTAAATATCTCCTCTGCCTATGTCTTAAAACTCATTCACAGTTTCACAATGATGGTTCTGTGGGCACTGAGGACCAGTAAATAATTATAGTGTTAAGCAGTCAAAACTGAAAATAAAATTTACAACAAACAGTTTAAGGTTATTCTGGGGCTGTTATAGACAAACAATCTAATAATAGTAAGGGATGAATGATGCTCTTTGTTAAGTCATAGACTAAAGAGCCTGTTTAATCTGGAAGCGTATTGATATGAACCAAGAGAAAACAGCAAGAGTCTAGATGTGGACTTACCTTTTGCTCCACTGGCTGCAATGGCCAATTCCTTAACATTCCTCATCTTCATAACTACTAGGGCTTTTCCATTTTAACCAGGGCCACACCAGTTCAGTCACATCCCCACAGCTAAGTTACTCAGGATGGAGGTTTTCAGTTTTTATTTACCATGTGCTATTCACTATAATTTCAGATTTGGGTTATCATCATTGTCTATTATAGCCCCTACACCTAAATGGAGAAGTCTATTGAGGTCTATATTTGTCCTTCCTTTAGGAAAAAATTCCTATTTTATGGAAGTGATCTCATAAACCTGTGAACTGTCTCAATATCAGTAAAAAATATCAGGCTGCTAAACTGACACAAACTGTAGCACAGTAACTAACCCCCACCTGGAGAGCCGTGTAAAGCTCTGGACTCCATAGCACAAGGAGGACACACTGCTGTTGGAAACAGCCCAGAGGAGGCTATGAAGATGGTTGAAGGAATGGAACACCTCTTCTGTGAAGACAGGATGAGAGAGTTGAAGTTGTTCAACCTGGAGATGAGAAGTCTTCAGGGAGAGCACATTTCAGTACCTAAAGGGGCTACAAGAGAGCAGAAGAGGAACTTTTAATGAGGGTCTTGTAGATAGAACAAGAGGGAATGGCTTTAAACTGAAAGAGGGCAGGTTTAGATTAGATGTTAGGAAGAAATCCTTTACTGTGAAGGTGGTGAGGTACTGACACAGGTAGCACAGAGAAGCTATGGTTGACCCATCCCTGGAAGTGTTCAAAGTGAGGTTGAATGGGTCTTTGAACAACCTGGTCTAGAGAAAGGTATCCCTGCCCATGGCAGGGAACTAGATGACCTTTAAAGGTCCTTACCAATCTAAACCATTCTACTATTCTATGATTCTAAAACAAAAGGCATGAGTCCCCTAAAGGTCTTAATGCAATCAACAGTCAAGTGTATAATGCTCACAGAGACATTTTTCTTGTGTTATGAAATGTATCACAGACAGAAAACAAAGTATTTATATGTTCATGTTTGCATGAAAGTTTTTATTTCTTTTGGTTTGCTTTAATGCTCTCATTTTTTCCCTTTTCTCTCAGTCAGCTAGAAAAACCCAAAACTTTTGTTGTGGAGTGCTCACCAGTATGTAATTATCCAAACATTACTTTGTATGGGGATTTTAGGATCTCCTCACTTAAACCAATGCATATTTTAATTTTTCACATCCTTCCTTTGATCAGGAAGACAACTCTGCAGAAACTTTCTTCTCTTATTTCAGATCCCTGAAGAACAAGGGAAAATAAACCAAGGACAACAAAAAATAAAACAACAAACAAACAAACAAAAAACAAACAAACAAAAAAACACAACCAAACAAACAAACAAACAAAAAGACTTCCTAGATATAACTTTTTATTTCTCCTTTCTTGGGCTCAGAAGAAATTAGTGACTACCTTCTGCCAGTATTCAGGCATTTCTAATTTTCTGACTCCTGAGTAAAGTGTCTGTTGATTCATGTTCTTGATTCATCTTCCCTCCACTCTTTTAATTTGCCTTGTCCTGGTACTCTCCACCCATCTGCAGAACTTGATTGTAACATTCAAAAAGTTTTAGTTATCCATAAGCTGAAAATAATTTTACATTTCCATTGTCTCATGTAATGAGATCTACTACTCTAGTAAGAAGTTTTTCTTGTGAGGACATTTTGCAGTGACTTTGCAATCATTCAACACAGCTGCAAAAGGCTCCAAAAAACCATAAGGGAGCAGGACTTTTTACATCAGAAATTTAAAATATCAGATCTTCTCCCGTCACTATTCATATACTAGCAGAGCACAAGCATTGGAGTAAAGAAAGGATTAAAATTAACAGTGACTGATATAATCTGAGGACAATGTCGGTGCCACATCCCTTTGCAAAACAGCAGCAATAAAAATGAGTCAATGTTCCCCTAAAGAAAAAACTAAAATTTCTCTTGCATTTTCCAGGAATGGTGACTAATGATGGAAGAAGTTTTAGCCCAAGTTAACTAAATGGCATAAAATTCCCATACCTCATAAGACAATAACTTTCTGATGAGCTGCCAGACATATATGAAGGATGAAGTTACCATCTTCCCCCAACAGGTTTATCACAACCTATTCATTTGTATGAAAACTTCAAAGTGCCTCACCTTCTGCAAGACTTCACCTCCAGTTATCCATCTCAGGCTAGTAACTCGATCTTATTTTATTTTTCACTATGAAGAGAAGGGCAAAGATAAAGAAGAGAAACTCCTAGAGTATATGAACTAAGAAGATTGGCAAGAATGATGTTTGCTGGGCTTCTGCAATCCTTTGTGAGCTTAACAGTTTTCAGAAGACTCTCCAGCCTTAGGGTTTATTCAACTTCTTTTGGAGATGGAGCTGGCCATGAATTGTTCCCAAAGAAGAGAATGAGAGATATTTGTTCTTTAAATATGCTTCATAATTTTGTTTGATGTTGTCCAATGCTTGATAATGTGTAGATATGAATTGAGTGCAAAAAACTATCTCGTCTACTTTGTTCAGCAAAAAAAAAAAAAAAAAAAAAAATCAAGCCTGGTAGGTTTCACAATCAAAACTGTAATCTTTCTCAAGCATGCAAATTAACAATTAGAACATCTCAGCAATGGAATTCTGCTAATCCCTCCACAGGAGAAAATTGGTTATCTGCCTACAGCACCAATTAACCAAACAAAAGCTATTTAAAGCAGAAAAATAGATACAAAATGTACTAGGATTGAATTGTTTTACATCCAAGACAGACAGATCCTCCCACTGTGGAGGGTGGGGGCCTGGTTTGTGTGTGTATGTGCAAGATGCTGCAAAAGGTGTTGGGGTGAGGCCAGCAGAAAATGATGTTCATTGTTGAAGGAGATACAGCTTGGCCATTGGAAATTGGATTCCCACATTGCACTCTGCCTTCCCGACTTCAGCATAAGATAATAAAATCACAGTCCCCTGCAGCATTTCTTGTGTTTTCCTTTTCAATGGTCTTACTAACCAGGCCTAGAGACAACATAATGAACTAGCTGGACTATTGGGCACATTTAGCTTTCCATTTCCTTAGTACAAATGTTTATGTTTACTACCTAATTTTACGTCATGGTATGGTTCTTGAAATCTCTGGATTATAATGGCATCAGCTACCCCTGTCATCCAGCAACAAACAGTTATGCAAAGTTCAAAAATAACTATCATAGATCACTATGTCACATTTGGCTAACATAAACATTGTAAAAACAAAATAAATATTATCTCTGGGTGTGGCCAATCTCAGTACTAACATGCTTAAATTTCTACCTACCTGAGGGGAACACCCAAACCATTGATGCAGGTGATGCTGGGAAGAGGCGTGTGAAAAAAACCTCTGCACCTACAGAAATGCTGAACAACTTGGCTGTCTTCCAGTTTCATAAAATAAGGGAAACATAGTTCGTGCAGGTGTAATATAACTCATTTTGGCTGTATGTGAAAATAAAGCTTTCATTCAGAAAGCACTACTTGCTCTAACATGATTTTTCTTAGGGTTGGAGTGTAACTGAGGGGGAAGATATTAGCATTCTGGAACAAGCCTACATGAACAAAAAAAAAGCTGAAACATTTCTTAAAAATAAAAGATTGAAATAATTAAATGTACCTTTTAAAAGTGTTGGGTTTTTTTGACTGAACACAAAAGAAGTTAAAAAAAAAAAAAAGAAAGATAAACTAACAGTTCTAGAAATTGAAACCTTCTGTGTGTGAAATTAATATAAAACAAAGAATGGTTATGGATCTTTCTCTTCCTCCCTCTAGTAGTCCCTTCAAGCATGCCTTCAACTGTACCAGCTGAGCTGTCTTTACTCCTTATTAAAGTAAAATAGAAATATTCTTCTTTAAATTTTATTCTTTCTTTTTCTTTGCTGTAGCTGTACCTATGGCACTTATGTGCAATATATGCTGACTTTACTTTTGTGAATTTACAGCCAACACCACCATAGTGTAAGGTCACCTTTTGCAAAAGAATTTATTTAATGTAGCTACAGAGTTGATCCTTCTAGGTACACTACATATATCGTGGACTGTATGATTTGAGCTCACATAAAGTGAACAGTAACACTGCAAGTTGTGGGTAACAATGTTTTGGTGTTTCAGAGGATCGCTTTGCCTTCATAACCAGATGATCAATTTTTAAAGAGCCAAAGTTCATGAATGGATCCCAGTTATAAGAGTATCTTGCATTGCCTGGAAAGGCAGACTTGCTGGAATGGAATGTTTATTTACCAATGTGCTTTAAAAGAGCAGGCTATTGTGGGTTGTGAATCACACAAACTGAGCTGTTCTTGAAAGCAAGCCCTTGAAGGCTGAAGCCCAGTTCAATCTGACTATATCTCTAAGGTGACCCACCCACGAGGCATGTTATTGCTTCTCTTGAAATACTGTTAATTTGTATATTCATCTTCGTGATCTGGAAGTAAAAAATATTTTGGTGTCCTCCCTCTCCCCCACCCCTTGCCCTCTCAAACTCCAATCCACTTGTGTTTTGCAGCTCTGGGTGCATAATTATATATTTCTAAAGAAGTCCAGCTTAAATGTCTACAACTGAATGTTACAGTTAGAATTCCATTAAACAATGAGATGCATTTAGGAAGCCAGAGAGAGAAAGCACATTTAATAACCTAAAGGCTGGGTGCAACTTCATGTTGCTTCAAAGTAGTTCCTATTTTAAATCCTGGTATTGCTTGAGGCCAAAAACTGACTTTATTACATTTCAAAATGAAAAAAAAAAAAAAAAAAACCCAAACAAAACAACGCATGCACCTGCTTTTGTAACAGACTTAAAAAAAAAAAAATAAAAATTACTGACACTTATAGAAGGAATACTTTGTGTAGATAATATATCTCCTCAGTTTAACAACAATGACATGATAATTCATTCTCTGAAAAAGAAAGCATGGAAGTTCAACTTATGTTGGTTCACTGAAACAATATTACATTAAAAGTGGCTTCAACTCTACACTATATTGTGGAACACCATGAGTTATCGTTCTGGCCCTGTATCTGACCTGCTATGTCATTTTAGGACAAATCCCTCAAAAGACATAGGTATTAAAATACAAACCATAAAGACTGTGAAATATCTCAGGGCCTGGTCTGAAAGAAATTCGCTCAAGTACATAAAGCCAGATTCATGTGAGATTTAAACTTTTAATTGGAAGACCGTTAAAACTTTTCCAAACTTAACCCAATTTATTTACTGTAATGTCATGATGAAAGTAATCTGAAAGATTGTAGCATTGTTAGGTCTACTGCTGCCCCATGAAAGATTGTAAAGCTGAGCCAGAAGAGGACAAGAGAATTTAGTTTCCAGAAAACAAATCCTTTAGGATAAAATGGTTTATAGGTGCTAGAGAATAAAAGGAGGTTTTCAGTCTTTTCTGTGCTACACAACCAGAGCGGTGGCAGAAATGATGAATCTTTTCTATTTGTTAATAGAATGGGAGCAACTGAGATTTTATGTACCAGTGAAACTCTGGTTAAAGGCAGCTAAATATTCTCATTTCCCTTATTAGTAACTTAGATCATAGTTTCCTATGTTTTGAGGGTTTTTTTTCAGACTGAAAATAATTTAAAAAACTTTGAGCAACCAGGCTCAAAGTTTTCTAAGGGGCAGAGTGTGATACGTATGTACTTTCACATGGGCACACATGCTATATTGGTAGCCATTGTTACATTGAGACAGCAACGTGGTATACAGTGCTGCAGCATTCCAACAATACAGATGTGTCTTCTCACACTTCAGTGCAAACCACTTATATCTGGCCAAAGTGCAAGGATTTCAGTGCAAAGATTTATCAGTTAAATTTAATACTTTTATTACGTTTCATTAACAATCCTGATTGTGCATGAAGTTTACTCCAAAGAGGAGCAAAAATTCTCATTCTGAGACTCATTTATTTCAAAGAAAGGTACATAAGAAAGCAAAAGACTATGAGGACTCTTGCGAAATGTGATCTGCAAGAATCAAATAAGATAGCTAGATTTTATGACATATACATATTTAAATGTACCCATGTTTTAAACAGATATCACATGGTTAGAATATTAATCCTTTCAGTAAAATTAGTTGCAATACATTTAAATACATCCAGGATACTTCTACAATCTGTAAACAAAATCCCCATAATTTAGATTATTTTTTGCCTCGTTTTGCGTGTCTAGAACAATTGCAGTATCAGACAGCCGTAATTTAGCTTACACATTTGATAAAGGCACTGTGGGAAGACAGGCAAAGACTAAAATAATAGAAGTAAAGTTGTGACATGCTGTGAGCTGGCACAGGGTCTAGGCTCAGTTTCTATGTAGAATGGCCATTCCACAATATTGCGCAATCTCCCAAGCTCAAAGATACCAGCACTGGTTGTGATCATGCAGGAGATGCAAAAGTTCTGAAATAAAGAATACTATTATTTTTTTTTTAATTTAACCTGATGGTTTATTTTATCTAGAGGAAGTACTGGCCACTGGGGATTTTTTTGTTTGCTTTGGTTTTGGTTTTGGGTTTTTTTTTTTGCTTTTTTTCTTGGTAATATTTAATGTTAATTTCCAGCAAGCACACAGTTAAATTGACAGGACTTCATTTGTAATCCACAGAACAATAGATGACCTGAGTAAAACTGTGTGCTATCCTCCAGATGTTGTGTGCACTGAAACACCTGGAAGAGCCACAGGAGAGAAGCAAGAATGACCGCTGGATTTGCTAAAGTAGCAGGTGTTCAGCCGGCAGAACACATTGCCCTACCTTCAGCACCTATCACTTCCATGCTTTCTGAATTCATTAAAGCCTCAACTTAGCCCATCATATAGCTACTGGCATGTTTTGTTTCCCATGGAAAAAATCCCCAGTGATTCTTCCTTTCTTCAAGGTAAAATACTGTGAAACCATAAATACAGCTTTTAGTGCTTGATTTGGTGTTATCTGACTTCAGGTGTGGACCTAACTGCTTTGCTCAGTTCACACTTTGTCTTGCCTCAACACCATGCTTCTGTCAAGCTCCAGTTTTATGTGAGGAC
This sequence comes from Margarornis squamiger, assembly GCA_035222235.1. Lineage (NCBI taxonomy): Eukaryota > Metazoa > Chordata > Aves > Passeriformes > Furnariidae > Margarornis > Margarornis squamiger. The sequence goes on along the minus strand of JAWWTY010000077.1, from coordinate 86,813,187 downwards.
ATGAGAAGAGTAACACAACCTTTTTACACCAAGAAATGTTTGCAAAGAGGAACGTTATATATCACAACATTAGGAAAGGGGCTTGAATTAGATGTACATATGTTTCTATTATAGAACTTAACAGAAACAACTTAGACCTTTTGGTGAGATTTAATTAAATTGAATGAATGCAAAAACAGCCACAAGAGACTGGACTTCATGACCAAATGGCATTCCCCTATGTTTTATATATGCAATATCCTTATATTCAACTATTACTTCTGCCATATTAGAAGGGTTTCCTCTAAATGGGAAGTTTTTCAAGGCACTGAAACATACTAAGTGCATACTTTAGAGGGTCTAAATATAAAAAGTCTCAAATGTAAAGATAAAATTTTGCTTAAATTTTCCCCTTTGGTAATTTCAATAAAGTTCTCAATATACAAGGTCTATGCAAAGCTGAAGAAAATTCCTTGGCTTCTGTGAAATCCCTCAGGTCTTACAGAGTTTTCTCAAAGAGTCTTAAAATCTTATGGTTTATTTTTTAAATACTTTTAGTTACATGGTCCCACAATTCCACCTTGAAATTGCTTTTTTAGTGTTCCCTTGTTTTGCAATTTTTGCAATTTCTTTTAAACTTTTTAAAAGTTGAGTGTCAGTATATATACTTTTTCATAACTTTTCACATATTTTTTTCCCTAGAAAACACTGACATAATTCTGAGCTTTGCTGGATCCTCCAGCCCTCAAGAAACAAGCCTGTCTATTGGTTCCCCAAATGTTCCAGCTTTGGTTATTTGTGTTCATTGTACAAAAAGATTATAGAAAGAGGCTTTGACCATAGGAAAAATATTCAGGTCAGTATAGTAAAGTAATAGTGAATCATTATGTATCTTTTCCACTGACATCTGTTGTCATTAGAATTCCCTGTGTTTACCAATGGATGTGAGAAGGAAAAAGAGCCTTCAGAAATTTAGTGGTAGGTAATTGCCAGACAAGTAGTCTATTCTCAGTGCAATTACCACTCCAGTTTTTGCCCTATCCAGGCATGTTCAAAGACTATTGTCTATTCAGGTAGTCTCACTGAAATTAGTACTTTTCAACATAAGGTTGTTAGAATTCAGTCTTCATTTAGTGGACTTCTCCTGTCCTGTTGTACAAGTTGCCACTAGAACAACAAAAAGACCACAGAGACGCTAACTACTGGGCTCTTCAAAATTAAATAGAAGAAAGTATCAACTTACAAGTTTGTTTGAATCCCAAATGTTCTGAATCAGGATAAAGCATCTCAAGATTAGTGCAGTTGGTTAGAGCATGGGGCTAATAACACCAAGGTCCTGCATTCAATCCCTGTACAGGCCATTCACTTAAGAGCTGGATTTGAAGATCCATATGTCACCCTTCCAACTCAGAATATTCTGGAACTCTGACTCAAGAAAATTCTTCAAATGGAGAAAAAACTTTAGGGAGGGTTTAACTTCCATTTTATCTTTACCAAAAAAACCCGCCGCAATCTTTTTTCCCTTTTCCTATAAACTTCCTTTACCTTGAATTTGATATTAACTAAAAAAAATTAAATTTTCCACATTAACCACAAATAAAGTTGTATTGATTCTGAATAGAGTTGTGTCCTTTTGTTGTACTCTGTAATGTCACCTTGCCTTCATTTCTATTGCCAGTCTTACCAGGAGAGGCAGCAGCAGTCCTGTGCCTAGTCTGAAGTCATACATGTGCCCTTTGATCTTCTCACATATGCAGACTGAGAAGTCCTGGCTACCAGATAGATCTAATCCTTCGCCTTCAGCAGTAGCCCAGATTTGGGCCTTCTTCCTGGATAACAGTGTTCAGAGAGCTTGTAGGAACATCCTTGTCTCTGAAACAGGTATCCTTCTTTCAGACTTAATAGATATAGGTAAATACATTATTCCCATAATAAGTAGGCAAGAACAGAAATAAAGACAGATAACCTGATCTCTTATGTTTTGTTTCTGTATCTTTTTAAATATGCTTATTTTTTAAATACTAACCTTTTCACAATTTTTCAGCTTGACTGAGAAACTAATATATGTATGAATATATGTTGGAACAGTTTCTGGCATCACATCAGAGAAATTCTTTGGAATCCACTGCAGCTTCATCCAGAAGGCCAGTAACTGAACAAAAATTGGGATTGAACTAAACTTTCTTCCGGAGAATCGTTACCCTCCAGGTGTTTTTTTGAGTGCTAATAGATGAAGACAAAAAAACCTGCTGCTCACGTCCTGCAGCTCTTGTCCAGGCTAAACCTAACCTGTAGCTAAAAGGAGAACTTCCCTCTGGTGCATTATCAGTTAGTTATCTTTGGCAATATACCAATTAATTTACAAATATGCAAAAGGAAAAGAAATCCTAAAAGTGAAAAACAGTTGTATAAGAAATCTTTGCATTTTGGTATCTCTGGTTCCTTTTTTTTTTTTTTTTTTTTTTAAGGAGGTATATATTTTAGGAGTATAAAATAACATAAAGACACATATATTGAGAGATGTTTGCATGTGATTAACACTGCTGAGGTGTTATATGACTTTAGAAGAATTTCTTCTAAAGAAGATTTTTCATTTCCCTGAAAAAACTTCACATTGTTTTCACTTGCAGAGCAGTTTGTAGAAATATCCCCAGCAGAGGGAGTGGCTCATCTGTTTGAGATGAAGCCTGAAAAATTAGCAAAAGCAAATTTTTACTTTTGTTTTACAAATGAAAAATAGTATTAAGTATAGTAATTTGCATAAATGTCTATTAAAAAAATGCATTTTTACTCTCTCTTATCAGCATGAAAGAAAAGCATGGTGGTGTGTCTGCAAAAAGCAAATAAAGGGACATGAAAAGTCCAGTTGCTGTAGTGAGCTCCAGAAAAAATCTTATATTTCCTCGCTTTGTACTTCAGTTTTTCATTGGATTTAATTGCATATAAAGCAGATATAAAATGCCTGAGCATCAGAATTTTAAGCTTACTTATCCTGATAGTATGTCATTATTTAGACCTAGTTTTCAAACAAATGCATAAGGAGATAAATTAAAAATCACTGGAAAATTAAACCTCTGGGCTCAGCCTTTCTGCATATTGACAGATGAGTTTCAGTGGACTTATTTTGATTTATAACAGATGAGTATTTAAGCTAGGAATCTTATATAAGATGCATCATTTAAATGAAAAAAGTTTGAAATAAAGAGCAAGATTTTTTTTTTTTGGTTTTTAATTTCAGAAGTATTAAAACTTCAATTAAAAAGTCAATAGCACAACACAGGAAAATTTAGTTATCTAAAAGGCCAGGGTGTGACTATAACAGTTGTTTTATTTAAGCCAAAGAGTTTTCAATTCCCAGCTTCATGGTCACCATTTTCCCCTCAGTTTTAACATAATTGAAGTAACTTAGTGTTTCTTCTGATGCTAGAAAGGCCACTTAGTAAATCAGCACTTCAGTATTTAATATTAGCCCTCTGCTGCACCCTGATGACACCATTTAGGTCTGATGGTTGTGAGTTAATGAGATGGAGTCCACTAGACACAGAGTTACCCCACAGAGGATGCCAGGGATTTTGCCAGTATAAAATGCACTTTGGTGGGCGATTCAGGAGTCTCCTTCCTCAGGGAAGAAAAGGAGCATGTAGGTTCATTAGAGGTGGAGAAAGTTTATTGTGGTCAGTTTGCACAGGGTCTAGTTGCAGCTGATGTATGTTGAGCATCCTAAAGCCACTTTAGGAAAGGGTTATATTTCAGGGATCAGGTCCCCAGTTTCAAGGGCCCCAAAAACCCATCAATCAGTCAACAACATATCTCTCATGGCAACCAGCTGCTTTTCCGAACGCTCAGATCTGGGCATCTGGAAAAATAGTTAAGCGAATTCTTCCATAAGTCATCCCCATGCTCACTGCATCCAATGCTGCTCAGTTAATCTACACAATGCATTAGGCTTACTGCATATGTACAGAGTGACATTATACCCCATGGGCTATTAGCCTGAGCTGGGAGTTTGATTGATCTGTGTGGGACTGTAAGGGCTCCCTGAGACTATTGCCTCAAATAGAGGTCAGCAGAACTGCCACCTTGGGCTTCCAGAGGGCAGACTTCAGCCTGTCTGGGAGGCTGGTTAACAGAATCCCTTGGGAGACAGTTCTGAAGGACAAAGAAGTCCAGGAAGGCTGGGTGTTCTTTCAGAAGGAAATCTTAAAGGTGCAGAAGCAGGCCATCCCCATGTGCTGAAAGATGAGGGAGACCAGCCTGGCTGAACAGAGATCTTTCTCTAGAAACAAGGGAAAATATCTCGTCTGGGAGAAGGGCCAGGCAACTCAGGAAGAATGCAAGGATGTTGTGAGGTCACGCAGGGGAAAAAAGAGAAGGGCCAAAGCCTACCTAGAACTTAATTTGGCTTCTGCCATAAAAGGCAATAAAAACTTTTCATAAATAAAAAAATAAATGAGAATCTCCATCCTTTATTCAATGTGCAGGGAAATACAGAGATAAATGATGAGGTACTTAATGCTTTCTTTGCCTCAGCCTTTAATAGCAAGACCACTTTTCCTCTGGATACCCAGCCTGCGGAGCTGGAAGAGAGGGACAAGGGGCAGAATGAAGCCCCTATAATTTAAGAGGAAATATTTAGTGGCTTTGGGCCATTTTGAGCACCTGACTTCAAGAAAGACTTTGAGATATGGAAGCATGTCCAGAGAAGGGCAACAGAGCTGGTGAAGGGTTTGGAGCACAAGTCTTATGAGGAATGGCTCAGAGAGCTGGGGTTGTTTAACCTGGAGAAAATGAGGGTCAAAGGTAACCTTATAATTCTCTACAGCTACCTGGAAAGAGGTTGTAACCAGGGGAGGATCAGTATCTTTTCCCACATAACAAGCAGTAGGACAAAGGAATTTGTTTCAAGCTGTGCTGGGGGGTGAGGTTGGATATTAGGAAAAATTTCTTCACTGGCGGTTTGGTTATGCACAGACTGCCCAAGGAAGTGGTTGAGTTGCTATCCCTGGAGTTATTTAAGATGTGGCACTTAGAGACATGGTTAGTGGTGGACTTGGCAGTGTTGTATTAGTGGTTGGGCTTGATAATCTTAGAGGTCTTTTCCAACCCAAATGATTCTATGATTCTATGAAAAAAATCCTAAAATCACTTGTTCCATTTAGTCATTAAAGTTTAACTCATCACAACAAGGTTTCAAACCATAGCCCATGCACTGACAAGGCACTTAAGGCAGAGAGAGAGTTAATAAATACAGAGTGTATTTATACAGCCATAATGGAAACTGATTTGGGTCTCCAAATGGGGATATTTCCTCAGTCTGCTGTATTAGAAATATTACATTTTCTCAGAAGTCTTCTAATGGGTCCATCCTTGAAGTTTATAATTTAAGTAATTCCATCCCTCTGTGAGGAATGTCTTGTGGGTGTGGCTTGACACAATTTCTTAAAATTGTATTTTGAATTTTTTTAAAAACACTTTCTCCTAAAGCAGCATGATTAGGATTAGAATACCTTTATCCACAATGGACAAACATCATCTAGATATTTAAGAGTTTTCAAAAAGACTTTGATCCATTTAACTAATTAAAATTAATCCTATTGGGGGAACCACTTATGTGATAATGTTAGCTGCTCGTTCTTAGTATCCCTGTGGGATTACCATGGTTACAATAGGACCTTTATGCACATCAGGAAGCATGTAAAGTGCACTGTGGTTGGAAAGGAAAACATTGGCATAGAAACAGCACAGATTTTAGGAGTCAACGCCTGGGTTATTGCTGAGGAAAATGAGATCAAAAAAGAGGAAAGTCTCAATAATAACATTTGTGTTTCTGCAGACCTGGGGCCCCTCTTCATTACTAGCTTTCTGGCTGTCAGTAGTGGCTGTATACAACACTTTCTCAAAGACTTTTTAGCCCACCACTACTTTTGTGCATGTCTGGACACACACAGGTATAGAGAAACCTGAGCCATGCTCACCTTTTTCATGCTCTCTCCCCCTCCTCATCAAGGCAGTAAGGACAGGTTGCAACAACCTCTGTGCTCCAAAGAGCACTGTAGATTAAAAATCTCTGGAGACGGAATCTGGAATGATAATAGTTTGTGAAATAGAAGGGGAAAAAACCACAAACAAACAAACAAACAAACAAAACCAAAAACCCCCCCAAAAAAAAACAATAAGCAAAAAAAACCCCAAACCCAAACCAAACCAAACCAAAACAAAGGAGAAAACATGACAAAACAACAAAATAAAGAATACAAATCCATCTCTGCCACATTATATACTCTGTGTTCTCACCCAGTACTCCAGTGCATAAGAATGTGAGCTTTACACACTCTAGCATACATATATAAAGATGCAAACAGTACATAAAAGAAATCTATCTGCACCTTTTCAAGACACTAATTCAATATGCGTTAATTCAAGATATTAAGAAAAATTACACCAACAAGCCACCAACAATCTTGGTGTATGTGTTTTTCATTCTAAAACCTAAGCTGAATCTTCTACTCCTGTTCTCTTTCCAACCCCTTAGGATTCACGTTTCTTCTCCTAGCTTCATGGGGCTATTCTCATTCTCCTGACCATAATATAAGAGGGTTTGAAATATCTTTGGTTTATATTTACTATTTTGAGCTATAGAAGATAGAAGAAGGATGGACTTAGTCTCTCCATTAAACAATTTATGCACAAAAGCCAGACTTTTCAAATATGATAAAAAGTAAGACCACAGCATTTTCAAGTGACTCAATTTCATGGGAGTTTCCATAGTTTTTCAGGTTTTGAAACAAAAAGACAATAAATACCTTAGCAGTAATTTTGTGCTACTGTGAGAAATGAATTTTATAGCTTGCTCTGAGATCACTGAAAAAAATTACAGGACTGAGCAGGTGCCACTGATATCACAGACATCCACCTTTTAAGGCAAGTGCATACTGAAAAAAAAAAAAAAGGAGTCAGAGATTTTCTTCTTGGGTCTGGAAATCAGAAGAGTTGTTTTACACTGCAGAGTAGTGGTAGATCCTTGTGTCTGTGGCCCCAAATACTCAAACTAGCCCTATCAGTCTGGAATAGAAGACATTTCAGCAGCAAACAGGCAAGTATGAGGTTTTTTATCACTCACCTCAATATCTATCACCATTCTATGAAACACACATTGTTTCCTGCCAATATAGTTGCATTCTTAAAGGGTAATTAGGGAAAAGACAAATGTTTTCAAAGAGACTTTCAAAATCCCCATCAGATATACATGCTTGGTAAGAATGGCAGTGCAGTTGTTCTGTCCTGGCAATAGGGTTGAAAACCCTATGAAAGGTAACTTTAAGGAACAATAATATTGATGCTGTTGAGTAATATTTGACATTTATGCTTATCGTTATTTTCGGTCAGACAGGGATACAGTATTTAGGAATAGGGTTTGCAAAGTTCCCAGTGCTTGAATGCACCTAGAAAATTTGACAACCTTTCAGTGCAGTGCTGGAGAGAGAACACTGTGGATGAGGAGTGCAGCAGTAGTCAGCATGACCTAATATATTTGGCAGATTTCCCAAGGACTCCAATAGGTGGATTCCCTCCTCTCTAGACCTTCTCCTGCAGGTTTCCAAATTTGCAAGCACCATTTTTGTTATTTTCCCCAAACTCACTCAACTTCCCTACCAGCACCACCCATCTATTCAGAAGTACTTCCAAAAGCTCTTTTGAACCCAAACAGAAGTATGGCATCCTGCTAAGCAGTCTTTCAGGCAGAAGCCTTTTGAAGGACGCTGAACCTAAGACCCTTAAAAGTGTCACTGTTTCTGACTGTGGTAGATATTCACACCACCCATTCTCTTGTTCTCATTTGGGAGCTCTTGAACCATGTTGTTAAGGAACTGGGAACCAAAAGGCAGGAAAAGTTGTCAGCTTGCTTCTCACAGCTTGCTTCTGTAGTTTTATGGCTTAGGCCAGGACCTACATCTACCATAGCAATCAAAGCATTTTGAGAATATCCAAAAAAATACAAGATGTCCTCGGTCCCTAAACAAAACTCAAAGATACATTTCTAGTTGATTTTATCTTCAGCCCAACAGAGTATTTGAACTCAAAACCAGACTTTTGCTGAACAAGCATATGCAAGCAGAAGAGCTAAAATTTCCTACTAATGTACAAAAGTAGCTGTTTTCATCACCTTTAAACATTCTGACATTCAAATATGAACCTTTTCTTACTATGTAATGAAGAACAGATATATAGAACTTTCTTCCATAGTGAGTTCTTCAAGTTTCGGGATGATTTTCCCAAGCAGAACCACATAAACTTAAATTTCACAGTCAAAAGGAGGGCAGACTGAACTTTATTACCAATTATAATACCTTTGATGACTCCATAGTAGTCACAGATAAAATCAGGTTAGGGAAAACAAGTTCACGTCTTTTGAACTGGAAAGCACATAACAATTACTTAGTAAACAATTAAAAATTATTAATTATACCACTGGATGTAGGCCTTGCAGGGCCTAAAGTGTATGTGCTGCTTGTACTTGTATATGCACATTAATCACAGTCTGTTACTGTAATTTTAATGAATGTTTATCTTATTTTCTTTGTGTAATCCTATTACTTTTGTTTTTTTAACCATCGTTAGGGATCTCTTTTTTTCCGGCATGCTGCCAATCAGTCCCCTTCAGATGTGAACAATTCAATTCATTATCATTAGGTTTCTCTTTTTAATCCCACTTCTGGGTGAACCATTGAAAGAAAATCCAGGAACAGAAGTCCTTGCACAGCAGGGGGAATGAAATGTGTTCTGAACACCTGAGCAATTATGTGCAACAGTTCTCTAGAATGGTACTATAATGTCTTTCTAAACTTGTACCACATTAACAATTAGATCATCTGTCATTTCTGCTTTAGTATTAATTGCAAATTGACTTTAAGATTGAGAAAAAAAAAAATAAACTGCTGAAGTGAATGTAAGCATTTTGTGTTTGTTTATGTTTTAATTGGCACATTGCACCTGTCCAAATTATTTCCATGATGCAGATGCCATTGCTACAGTCCCAGCTGATTACAACAGCCCCTCACAGTAAAAATCAACTCATCAGATGACCAGATTTAGAGAACAAGGTATTTCTAAAACATGCAGATATTTTCATGAGACATACATATAATTATGCACTGAGAGTAGAAGACCAGCAAACAAACAACAGCACGTTACTATTAGCAAGAAATCCAGAATTGTCACTCCTTCATCATGAAGGCAAGTATTTAAAAGCATAAATAAAATTATGAAATCATTTTAGTAGATCAGAGATTAGAAGTGCCACAATTCCCCAGAACTGTCAAAGTAAACAGGAGACAGTTGAGAAAAATAAGAATATGACCAAGGATTCTTTATTAGCAGAGACAAAGGAAGAAAAGACAAGCAGCACCACTGGCTTTGTAGGCTCAGATACTGGAAACAGAACAGGACAGACCATACAGCTGAACAAAAAAAAAGGCAGGGAATAATGCAGGACTCCCTTTGTCTCTGCCAAGTCTTCCTTTTGACTCCTCATCACTTGGTGTTTTGCTACCTATCTTAGGAACCAGATGTAAGCTGTCTGTACCTATGGGTAGCAGGTTAGCAAAGGTACTTCTTTCACGAACTCTGAAAAACAATAGGTAGTCTGGAGTCCTTGCTGGAAGACCAGAAGCAGTGATTGCATCATGAGATTACAGAAGACACTGAAGTTTTCCTATGTCCAAATGAAGAGAAGAGAGAGGGGAGGGGAGGGGAGGGGAGGGGAGGGGAGGGGAGGAGTTCCTAACCTGATGGGCTAGTAACAGGCCAGGTTTTGGACTCATGTTTCTTGGTCCATCTGACCAACTTTCCTGTTCTGTGAAGTGTTGTGGCATCAGTTCTTACCAGTTAGTTATCTGTACTTCTTAACTCCATTGCTCCATTGTCACAGAGTCAAGCCCCTTTCCATCTCTCTTGTCACTGTTTCCACCTGCACGTAAAACTTGTCAGTATGTGCTAGCCATTTCTGTGGTAAATGTGCTCTACTTGAGCTTTTCACCACTTCCTTCTTGTGTAGGGAGTGAAGAAGAAAACAGAAAATCTGATTAAGGTAACAATTTCTTGTTTACATCACTCATTCATTTAAAAATCTATTTTTTAAAACAATGCATGGACCATGGTTGTTTTTTAATTGTGGGCTGTCATTCATTGCATTTGCAGACTACAAACTCTTTTGTATTTCACTGAGTAGAAAAGTAATGTAGTGAGAGATTCCTCATCTGGATGCATGACAGGCAAGACAAAGATCAGAGAGCAGACAGGAAAGAAAGAAATTGGTGCCCTTAACTGGTTAAGAAACAAGCCTTTGTGAAATATACCTGTTTCATCAACAAAGATAGGTAGGCATTTTTGCAAATCTACTGATTACAGGAAATGTTTTAGGAAAGGGGATTTTTTAGGATCCACACAGTGTTCCCCAAACACATCACACCCACTGATCCCAATACTTCCATACTAAAACTAGAGTCAGGCCAAGCAAGAAGGAAATTATAAACAGGCTGCTCAGGGAATTATTCTATGAGCACGACTTTCATAATGATATACAAGCCAAGGCAGAACAGAGTTGATGTTTCCTTCCAAGATGCAGTTATGTGAATCTGGGAAAAGACTTCAGCGCAGCGAATAGTAAGTAACACTGTAAAAAGACTTGGGTTTTTATCATGGTTTTTCTGATGAATAAATAAAAGAGAAGAAAAAACAAAGGAATCAAGATATAATTTTTTGTGCCGCTTCCCTCAGCTTCCTGGTCTACTTGGTGGCAATATTCTTCTCTCAGGTTTACGGGTTCTAAGACATGCCTACCTGTTTCAGCTTTTGAAGATAAGTTTATCTTGGCCTTTCTCTGTGAAGGTAAAAATCTATCTAGTCAGAAACAACATTTTGTCCATTTTTTCCAAGTGTATATTTCAAGGATATATATATTAAAATAAAATAAATTAAAAAAACCCAAACAACTAAAAACAAAAAACCAAATTACATGTCCCCTACAAAATGGAAGCTTACTGCTTTTCAATGTTTTACAACAGTCTATTTGAGTTAAAATGCAGATAGACAACTTCATGGCAGAGGAGCTGTTAAATGCAGAAGCTCAGCTTTCCTCTGGAAGCTGGAAATAGAAATGGGTGAGTTCCTGCACATATCCTCTTCTACTCTCTTCTTCAGTGTTTGTCCCAGATAATCTTGGGTGGGAGCTAATGACATTAATGAACAACTGATCTGATCCAAATGAATGAATGTAATGCTAGAGTATAAAAAGAAACTAGTTGAGGTAAATATTGTCTTGATGTTGTCAATAGATTTAATGCATTTTTCCTATTAGTGAAAGATTCTGAAACATAGTAACCTTTTCATCTCAGTTATTAGAAACATATTTAATATGGCTTTCTGTTTCTGATATTGCAAGACAAAATGGTTTTACTTCCACTGGATACAGTAAAACATTTCCTGAGTGACTCTCCTGCTTTAGTTCCAGTGCAGGGCCCATGAAAAAAAAAAAAAATAAAATAGAAAGGAAAATAATCTGTCATGTCTTTAAAATTAATAGCTTTATGACCTCACTATAAGACAGTTACAGTACTCTGAGTGTCCAAACTTCATATTTATGTTCTCAAACATTTTTTGTTAATTCTCTTTAAGTTTATCCTTAAATATTTTAATCCTGGGGAATTCATAATGGGTTTTGTAAGTTGTCAAAAATCTTGGTTACAGTAATACTTTATTTCAAGCTGTGTTTTCAAAAATCACTCTATTTCAATGCATTCATCAGGAGAATAATATAAAAAAGAAGGAAAAAAAACTTCAACATTCATGAACCTTCTCAAATGCTTGTCTCTTAGCACATGTGTTCTTTAGCTTTTCCAAACTTCTTAATATACAAGATTTTCTGTGGCGCTTTGGAAAAACAGCTGATCATGCAGTATTTGAAGACAGCAGCTAGCCTAATACTGATAGCCAGATGTGGTGTAATCTTGGCTGGGATTAATGGGATTTCAGAACAATTCTTGACCTCACTGAGATCAGGTCAGGGAAGGCCAGGTGAAAACAAGAGGAGTCCTGCATAAAGAGAGTTGAAATGGTCTATTTGTGAAGGTAATTGCATGAAACCAGGGTTAGGAGGTAGGTGAGCAAAGTAAGCCATGACTTAATATAGAACATGTGTGTATGAGGAGAGGTACAAGTAGGGGTACAAAAATGCATTAAGATTGTTTGAAAATATTGCCAAAGTAGTGGAAAAGGTGCTGCTTAAAGCAATGTGTAAGAACCTTCACAAAGTCTTTGGGAAAGGTCCTCCTGCTAAAGACAGTGTTGCACAAATGGCACCACTGACAGGAAGAAGGGGACTGAATGGCAAGTTTCATGGTGGGAAAAGAGTGAAATCAAGATGCCTCAGTGTCCCGCCCAAAGATCAGCACTGCTCATTTGTATTCTAATGATCTGGAAAAGGAGAGAAGCATGAAACCACAAAGTTATTTCAGGTTTATCCTCAAAATGATCTCTGAACTTGAATATTTGGAACAAGTTAATCTGGTAAAGTGATCAAGAACAACGAACTAGAAAATGAAAATCAGCCTTAATGAATAAAATATATTTTATGGACAACTACTCTTATGCTAATGCATTCTTAATTGATTGTATCAGGGCAAGAAAAGTTTAATTTTAGTTTGAGTGGCTCAAGAAGTATCCCATAGTTCAGCAACATGTAAGCTACTGAACAAAATGCATGCACATGAATGGAATCAGAAAATGCCAAAAATTTACAGTGTTTTGTTATACTCTGAACATATTGTTCACCTATAGCTATATGCTCAACCTTATCATGTATGAAAGTAAAGATGTAGCAGAACTAGAGGGTTAAAGAACTTCATGTGGCTTCTTCAGATGTATTATGCCTGAACTTGAAGAAAAAAACCTCGACATTGTGAATTTCAAAGTCTTAATCTGCAAGACAGGAATAGTAGTATTTAATCTTCAGAAAAAGCAGAAATGTGCTGAAAATGAAAACAGACACAGAAAGCTCCAGTAAAGGTGCAGCATTAACAGAAAACACCGAGTGCCCAGGAAGGGACAACATGAAATGCTTTTGGCTGCTTTACAAGAAATAACTTTATTTTTTTTTAACAAAAGTATGTTTTATTGAAAAATGTTAGTTTCACTAAAAAAAAAAAATGAAAGTAATGAATATACTTGAATATCGTAACGGATACAGAGCCATCTACAGCCATCTAGAAAAGTGGGAAACAGCATATACTATAGAAAAAAAGAGAAACTTGGCTAAATTAATCTCTAAAGAGATAAAATCCCATATAATTAATTCTACTTAGAGGAATTTACCACAATAAAAAATCTGACCAAACCCAAGCAAGTTGCAACAGGTTCATGTATTAAATGAAAGATGTAGCAGGATACAACTGGATAATTATTAGTAAATGAAAGGTATGATCATGAAAAACAAAGGAAAATACTCTCAGATATGAAAGTGTTAATGTCACTATAAACCTTTGAATCATGTCTACAAGTAGAACCAAAAGTAAGAAACTACTTCAGAGCGTAGACAGGAACAAATGTTTCATGATCTGTTGTAGGTAGCTTTAGGGTAGAGAAGGAAATGGATGATATTAAGGAATTTCTTGAAGCAGGAAATACAAACTGACTTCTTAAATGTAAAGAAGAAACAAAACAGAACAAATATCCTCAGAAAAATAAGACACACAGGAAACTAATTCAAAGTACAAGCTGAGTCACTGAGGTACAGTAGCAGAATGTAAAATAAGAATCAGAAGACCTAAAAGACAGAAGATACTAAAGAAAAAGAAAATTATGGGTTTGGGAAATTTCCTAGGTTCTCTGACAAAACCAGTACTGTGTCACAGCTTCAACCAGCTCACTATTTGTGTAAGTAACAGTTAAACAATCCCTTTTTCAAAGGGAATGTGATGAATTACCATGTACTATGGAAAACAGTAGGTGCAATGAATATGAAATTAAAGATTGCTTCAAACTCAGGAAGTGAGATAAAACAAGGAGGGAAATAGTTTCAGATGAGTTGAGCACCAAATATTATAGCTTGAGTGTTAGGATGCATGTGTTAGGAGGCTATATAAGAATGACACCAATGTCAAAGATACCAAAAAGAAACCTAGATTGTAATCACATTTTCATACTGTAAGGAAACATCATGATCTTTATTCAATGCACTTAGTATTACAGCTGATAATTATAAATAAATTATAAAAGTATCATGAGACTTATAGTTTGAGAGAGAGAATTATGCCCTGAAAACCAAAAGAACAATAAAATAATATATGATGGATCAGTTAGGCAATGCATTGCTTTTATTACAGTCATTAAAGGTCTCAAAGACCAAATAAGAGAAAAAAACCTTTCTGTTAAAAAAACCCATAGTGTTCTTAAAAAAATGCCAAAAACAGCCATATTGTTCATCAGGCTGAATAAATGGGAAAAAGTAATAAATTGACTAGAACTATCCTCTTTGTCTTAAAAGACATACTGCTGGAAGTATAACGCATTGTGTTTACACTCCAGTCAGAAGCTATTTAGCAGGAAAACTAACAGTAGCTACTGTGCTGGTCCCCATGTAAGGTCACCTCCCTCCTTTCTTTGATTTCTTAAGATACTTCATAAACTTTGGGAGGGAGATCAGAAAACTAACTCATGATTCATCTGTATATTAAAGACCTGCACAAAACAGCTAAAAATGTAACAAGGTTTTTTGTTGTTTTTTTTTTAAAGAAACAGATCTGAATATTGATCCAAGGTAGGATACTTGTTTTTCCCTGCCATCCATCCATAGTCTGATATGTTCCTGTGGCAGGATTTTGTGTGGACTGAAATCTTGCAGGTGGGTCTACCCACATGACCTCTTAAAAGGAGCTCTAAAAGGAGACGAAAAGGTTTCCAACAAGGCTTCTATTAGTGACACTATTAATAATAATCCTCTTAATAATTGCAAGAAGCATTATTTGACTGAACTCAAAGCAAGTCGAAAAGACAGAATGGAAATGAAAATACTTTCTACAGTCAGCTATCTGCCTGTTCTTTGTGTCTTTCTCCTAGGCCAGCAATTCAGAGGTTTCTGAGTTGCAGCAACTCTGCCTTTGTTCTCCTCGGGCCCTACTACATTATTTTCATGCCCTTAGAAGCCTGCTTGTTTGATCCTTGCTCTTTCCTGTGGTGTCTCAATCTCACTGCAGGAGCTGCATACTCCCAGATCTACACCTTCCTCCGCCACACCCTGAGGTCTGCAAACCCTTCTGCCACAACATATTCATTTGCTTTCTGAGGAAAGAGGCAGTCTCTCTGTCTCTCCCTCCCAGGGTTGCATTTGACTCAGTCATCCAGAGAAGGGTAACAGAAATGGGAAATAAAATATGCAGAGAGACTGTTCATCACAAAATGACAGTAAAACTTTTCTGTGGTTACTTCAACATCCATAATCATGGTCACCAATCTAACTGCGTAGTGTTCTGGATGGCATTCAGAGCCAAGAAATCAAAACCAAACAATATTTGTGGAGACTGAATAAACCAGTGTTGTGTTAGCCTTAAAGGTAAAAAGGTTGTGCATATATTTTGCAAAACAGACAAGAGAAAGTGATGAAAATAAATAAGAGAAAGTGAGGAAAATCAAAGAGAGAAGAAAATGTAACTATGTGTTACAAGATCAATGGTGGAAATTAGACCAGAATATAGTTTCTCACCTTTAGGAAAAAAAGGAAAACAAAACAAGCAAGAAAAGCAAAAGAGAACAGAAAACTTCACACAAACTTATATTTCTGACTTATATAGGGAGTTTCTGTACTAGTAAATGGAGTTTCTTCTTGCAGATTTCAGTTAACCAGAAAAACTAGGTAGGGCTTGTTTCTTTTGTTTCTGATGTTTACTCCAAAGAAAGCAGTGAGGCAGGTTTTTCATTCAAACAAACATGTAAACAAAGGATGGATTAAAGCAAATAATATAGTAAAGCATGCTTTCAAAGAATGGGTAGTGCTGGACATTTGTTGAAGAAGCAGAATAGCTATCACTAAAATACATTTGCTCCCCAATTTTTATTTTTTTTTTCAAATTCAATAAACGTGTGTGTATTGGCAACTATGTTAAAAGTTTGTCACACTCTTCTTGGAAACTTCCTCTACAAAGGTAAAAAGTACAGCATCACTGAACTCATACTGTGCAATCTTCTGTAGTCAGGTGTTTTGGGATTCCCTTCTCAATGACACATATCCCACAGCTCTTCTGACAAATGTTGAAAATCACAGTGTGAAAACTTGTCTGAAGGTATGTACTGAAGGAGGATGAAAGTTGTAAGAGGACATTGTTTTCTCAGTTGTGTGTTGGGAAAAAAATAATCACAGTCTAAAAAAACCATTAATAATTAAATAATTGTATCATTACAGTTGTTGCAAAGAAAGTGAGACAAAAAGAGGGAAATCTTTCTATGCCTCCATGGAAAAAGAGCTTTTATAAAATTCTTTACAGACAATACTCCAGCTACACTTCCTAAAGCACCACTGCTGATGGTGCTGGGGAGAGGGGCTTCAGGTAGTACTAAGGGCTTGAATTCCTGCCTCTCATGGATGTCAGTAACAGATTAGTTACCACGATGGTGCTTCTTACAACAATCTTTATGTATATGTGGACATAGCACTTAAGGAAGCTCACTTTTTGCAGAACGATAAACTGGCATCCTCATTACTAGCAATGCAGGTCATGCTTTGCTCCCCAGTATAAGGGAGTGTCCCCTTGAAAGGAACATGTGCAGAAGTGTTGTATGCAAAGGAGATGGGTAGTGGTAATGAAGAAGCTACTCCATCATAGTACAGAAAGGAGGTAGAAGAGGAGCAGATGCACAGATAGAGGGATTCTCTGGTGCCAGATAATAAACCTTCCTAAAAGAAATATCTGGCCCTCTCTTGAGTTACTAAACCTTAGTACAGAAGAAAGTACCAAAGTAAAGGGCAGAATCTGGCCCAAAATTATTTTAATAAAGCACTTACATATTATGATGTCTTCCATATTCTTTTAGGCTGTCCCTTTTGTGCCAGACAAACACTGATTTAATTTACTTTCTTTTTGTTAATTAGTACCACTTTCAGGAACAAGGGTGAACAGTCAAAATAATTTCTTCCTCCCTAGGCTCTACCCTCAGTAAGAATTAAAATCCAAAGGCCAGGTTTTAAGACTATTTTAAGACACACTATTTCACTACCACCCTGGAAATGTCAAGGGTGCATAAGGGAAATTCTCCGAAGAACACCAGAAAAAATGCAGGCTTAGGACCATGTCAGTAAGAACTTAAATTATGAATTTATTCAAATAACAACAATGTTTACTTGCGAATTAGAGAGAAAAATGGAACTTTTAAGTATCTATATCTTTTTGGGGGTAAAAATTAAAAAAACCAGCCAAAACAGCAAAAGAAATTCCAAAATACAGACAGAACTTCCATATTTTAGGTATTTTTACATACTGTAGTAGAGATGAACTGGGTGAACATAACCAATTCAGTTCAGCTATATGATTTCTACCTCTACTGTGACTTCTACCAAGAATTAAAAAGAAAAATGTTATTATTTTAAAAAGTTATTATTTTTTCTCATTATTAAGCTGAGTAACTGATGACCTATAGAAAGCTAATATGTATTGTCTTCCTAATCAATTTGATTCTGCCTGCCATGAAAGCTAACTCCCACTTCATAACTTGCCTTAAGCACAATATTCTCCTACAGATCCACAAGAATAGGTCACACCAAAAAAAAAACCGAAAAACAAACAAACAAAAAAAATGGCAGAGCTTCTTACAGCTTTGTTCCTTGAGACACAGAGTAGGAGTAAAATGAAGTTTTGTTTTTATATTTCCATCGATCAGCAACAATAACACAGCAAAACATAAGCTGTAACTTGTTGCAGCAGACAACAATAGAGTGATTTTCAACTGCCTTCTATTAGTGGTAAAAGTAGGTATGTCTTCACAGATTTGCATTCCCAGTACCTTGCGGTATTTCAAGAGAATATTAAAAAACTACTTATGAAAGGAAGGGCACACTCCACTTGTGACTTTGGGAGGTAGGTAAGAAAGGGTTTCTCAAACCTTTTCCAAGATGGAGTGGGGAAAATATTTTTCTAAGAGGGAAGAAAGGCGTAAGATTTCAGTGGTCTCAGACCTCTTAAAAATCAGGAAAGTGGGACAGAAATTGTGTTCCATTCTCTTTCTTCATCACTGGGTTGTTCTGTGCAGGTTAAAAGTGCAGATGAAGAGGCTTTCCCTAGTATGCAAATCAAATAGCAAGGAAATATTTCCCATATATTCAACTTTTAGCTGAATTTCTATGATAGGAGTTGATGGTTTGCTCTAATTTCCTCAAAATATCCCTCAATTGTGACTTTGCTCTTCTGATCTTTACCTGATTCTGTGAGAGTCTGTTAATGTTCTCACTGAAGTCAATATAGGAAACAAATGCAAAACCCTAAAAAACTTCTATTACAATAAAGACATGGATCTTCTGACATGTAAATTTGTTCTGCAAATCAATCACTTCTACCTACCAGTTGCCTTTTTTTTTTTTTTTTTTGCATTCCTTTGAGTTACCTCCAATTTCTTCTTCTATTTCTAATAATGACATGATCAGAAAAGGATGTAATGTAACAGATTAAGTCACCTGAAATGGATAGGCCACAAAAGTCTCCAGGCATACATTTCAAAACTGTGCTAAATTGTTTTTGTCCCCTTGCTGCATGTTTTTCAGGTTTCTTCTTTAACTGCTTATATTTTTATATAAACTTTTGGCTTTTTTTTTAATGTGATGGATTGCTTTACTTTTACACTTCTTGAATCATGAGTATATTGAAGATGCAAAGGTTGTGTAAAGTTATTTTATTTCATCTCTCTGGTTTTATCAGGAATATCTGAGAGGTTTTTTCAGTTTGTTTTGACACATGTACCTTCAATGTGCTTTTCAGCCCTTCTGCATAGACAATTCAAGAAAACCTTAGGTAAAATTGAGTCTAACAGCAAACTACTGTTTGTAAAACTTGGAAGAATTTTTCCAGACAAAATCTTTATTTGAACAACTATTATTTTCATATTTAAATAACTGAAGCTTGGACATTGTAAATTTACTGTTCTTCTATAGGTATAGTGAATTTTAACTCACAGGAACTTATTTATGGCAATATAAAGGATCTCTGATTTGGAAATATCTGACAGGGCTTTATTAGTCATTACAGGCAATAGTGCCTGCGGTGCAGATAGAGCACTAAAGAGCTTACTTTGTGATGCTGAGGAGCTCAGTTTAAGGTGCTGATTTCCAGCATTCTTCTAAGGATTCCAGGCCATGATATAAAACTGAAAGCTCAAAATCTATGTTCCATGGACTTGAGGAGGAAAAAAAAAAGAGAGAGAGAGAAAGAAAATAAACCTTTAATGCTTATTTTCTCCACCTTCAATGATTTTTTTCTTCCTAATTTTTAATTTAGGATTTTAGATTTTTTTTCTCCAATGATCCCCAGAAATAAGTTATAATTTTTATTAAATTTCAAAACAGTCATTAGTCTGTTTCGTTAATTACTTAGTAGTTTATCTTGTTCCAAGTTCTCATGCATTTGGGCTTCTCTGCAATGTGTCTCCATCTACAGCATTCAAAAATATTTCTCCTCTATAACCAAAAGGACTAACAGCAATGATCAAAAGTCATTTGACCACAATTGGATATTAAAAAAAAAAAAAAAAATCATCTTATTGTTATCCTGCATGCCTAGCTTAAAATTCTAGTCATGTATGGCTGATCAGACAATAAATTCATTGTTGATAACATCTTTGTTAAATATTGCAGGAATTTCTGGTTATAATTACACAAAGTTTTACAAGATTTAACATTTTCCCCACAATAAAAAAGAAAATACTTTGTATTTTAAAATACAAAGGTGCATATGTACATATATATGTGTAGTTTTATATATATGCAAGAATAATTAAATAAGTTCCAGACTGGAGTTAAAAAGAATCCTTGACTCAGAAGAATTTTGATTTATTAATTTTAGATGTGACCTTCTTTTGCAATTTTTAAAAATAATTATTTTTTCCCATGCTTTACTCACATTTGTAGTTCTACCAAATACCATTGCAAGCAACAGTAATAAGATAACTGTTCAATGACAGGTCCAGCTCTACAGAGCAAAAGAGGCAAAGAGTCCCTAGCAAAGCAGTAAGATATTACTGATTGTTGACTGACCTTTCCCTAATTCTGTATGCTTTACAAATAAACCGCAGGGACAGGGGATGTAGGAAGGGCCCTCTTCTGCATCTTTACAAAACGAGTTTCTTTTTAAAGTGAAACAGCATTATTGATCAAAGCAAAGGGTAACACCATATGTAAAGAAGAAACAGCTGGCAGTCACCTTTCTGTCACTCACTTACACACTTGCACACAGACCCACACTTATTAAAAACAGGTCAGATCAGATTCCAGGTTCACCCTGCAAAATTAATGACAACGTTGCAATAAAGTAACAGCATGAATTTGAGCCTTGTAATACAACGTGATTACTAGCGTTTTTATTAGCTGGGTTTGAGCAGCAGGCAGGGCCGGCTGGTATTTGACACACAAACAGGGATGTTACCAGGTGCGTTGCTCTAAAGTGTCACATCAAAGTCACAGCCCTGCTGGCTTGGTTTACACCTGAGCCAATTAGCCTGGGAGATCAGAAGAGGCTGAAAAAGAATACGTCTTCTTATTTTTGTGCTGGAGAGAATCAGTTGATCCCAAGTAAGAAGATACCCAGGGAACAATAGTAGATAAAGTGCGGCAAAGGAGGAAGCGGGCACAAGGCAGGGGAATCGGTGAGAGCCTATGATAAGAGGACTATCATCAAATAAAAAGCAAAGTGGAAAGTAAAAGTGCCATATGCCTGTCCCTCTCTCAGTGTGTTTGTCAGTCTTTTGTTGGCAACAAAGGGGCTAATTGAAATGAAACAATCTCCAGTCTGTTTGCTGGCACATCAAATATGCTGTAAGATCTGCTGGTTCTTGCTCCTCCTGAATTATTGAAGAAGCATGGCTTCCAGAGGAAAAAAAAAAGGTGTGGAGAGATCTTAAAAATACACAGCTTTTTTTTTTGTTTTGTTTTTTCGGCTTTGTTTTTTTGTGATGGATTTTGCCTTTTAAAGTGCTCTCTTCTGGCTTTGAGTAATGTAATAACAGGCCTGTACAAAAGATGCTAGAACTTTAGCTGCAGTAGTTAACAGGGGTACCCTCAGTCCCATGTAAGTGTCTGAGCTTGAGCCTTCAGATACCTTGAAATAACTTCAGCATGAAAAACTCTGTCCTCTGTCTCTTACTGCAGGAAAGCAGGTTGTCAGCTGTGAGTTTTACCTTCTTTTAAATATGCAAACAGTTTAAGAAAACAGAAGCGAAAACTATTTCAAGGTTGCAAAATCAAAAAGTATGATTTTTTTTAACTAGCTTATTTGGCAGTGACATTCTCATTATATAAACATGAAAAGCAAATGTTGCTGTATATTAAGGCAGACATAAAAAGAGTCAGAATTTAAATAAAAACTGACCTGGTAAAAGTTGAAAAGCTGAAATACTTGAAATGGGTGTTTGCAAATGCTGTGTTTTAGTATTCATCAAGCTATATTTTAAATTTTTCACAAGTCAGTCAGAAATCAGATGAAAAAATGAAGCAGATATTACCAGAACTCTTTTACGAATTAAGAAACTGTTAATTAAATTATATTTGATCTCTGTAGGATATGAACTGCAGGTGAATAACTTCACTTCCTCAAGAGAAATCTACCAGAGCAGATCATCACATTTATTCCCAAAATGTCTTCTTTCCAGCATAGATTTTCAATATTTAATTATAGCTACTATTGAGTCCACTTGAAGGAATCAGAATTCCAGACCAAGTGATTCTGTAAGGAAGGGCTGGGAAAGAAGAAAAACAACTTCTTCTTACCCCATAATAAAAGGGACATATCAATACTACTCATGAAGGTACAGATTTCTAGTTGGGCATTCTCTCTGTCATGAGGTGGGACATGAATTCAAGGAGCTGAGACCCAGAGCAAAGGAATGCTCTAGCCCCAGAGGCTGCAATTGTTTTCAATAGATACTCTCAGTTTGCCCTCAAAAAGAATGGACTGCTGTGCCAGTGTATGGAGCACAGTTTATGGGGCAAAAAACATCAGCCTAGATGCTTTTTGCCCAGAAAAACTGTGGGATCTGACCTTTTCCCTACACTGTTTGTGGTTTCCAGAGAAAGATTTGGTAACTCCCCATTCCTCTCCAAGTCACCTGAAGAGCAGTAACAGCTTCTCAGAACTCCCTGAGAAGGGTGGTGTCTACAGCTCATGGCTGAGATTTGGGTTCTCAAGCTCTCTGACTGCTGGAAAGCTTTGTAAAAGATAGGTGCTTTTGCTACAGCTGGGAGAGAGTGAGTGAATAACAGTGACTATGATCACATCTCACAAGTGCCTCATTTTCTGTAGCTGCGTTGCTTTGGCTAGGGAGATGTGGAATAGAAAACTCCATAAAGTCAGTCTCAAGTACCAGGAAAATTCTCATCACTGTGTCATGCCTCCAAAGTGGTGCAGGTAAACCTTTACTACCTCAGCCCCTGTGTGTGTGGGCTCCTTCACTATAGCTATACACATATGGAAGTTTAGGTATCTCAGAGATCCAATGACCCAGTGCAACATATAAATGAAGGGGTTTTATCCTGTGCATAGGAGCATAACTGTTCCCTTAACTTTGGCACACACAACTGTCCCTCATCTTAACAGACCTAGAATTTTCCCTGGAAAGGTTCTAGTTCTTTCAAGATTATTTCCCTCCATTAGGAACTATGTTAGAAGCATGAATAAGTTCTCCGTTGATATATAATGGAAGCTTAAATCTACAACATACTCTGTGGAGGCTCAAATTGCTACCCTTATACAAACTGCATTGTGCAAGAAATGTGAATTCATGCATTTGATTAATTTCAGACAATCGATATCAGTTTAAACAAGAGCTTAATCAACTCTTCTAGTATATGGAACTGATCACATAGAGGTGTGAAAACATCTTTTGTCTTTTTTTACTGCTTGCACTCTGTAAAGCAACTTAAGCATTTGTAAATTCTTGACTAGAAGTCTTTGAAAATAATTTATTATGATCTTGGCTCAAAGAACCTGAAAATACTATCAAGAATTACAAGTATTTTTACATGAATTATATGTATTGTTTTTCAAGTGTATTTATTTTTTTAAATCTAAATGTTAGAAATATTTGTGTTTCACTTTTCTCCCAGCAAAATCTTACTATCACACAAGAATATGAACATTTGTGTTCCCTCCAGCAAGTTTTCTATCTCTGGCCACAGTCATCCAAATATGACAGAAGAGTAGATTTGTTGGAGAGAATAACTCCTACAAACCTTGTCAAAATAGACATTGTTAAACATTTATTATTGTCCCCATTGAAGAAAAGGCTCACGTGGAGAGAATCCACACTGAAGGGAATCTGGTGAAAACTCCCACTGTGGGAAAACGTCAATCACATTTTCAATCAGAGACTGAACCTTCTTAAATGCCAACTTCATCAATCTTTGGTATGAATCCATAAAAAACGAGTGTCCATGCTTTTTATGCACAGAGAACAACTTCCATGTGTTTGTTTTTTTTTCCTCTCCAGGCTGTTACTATACTTCCCTTTGTTCTTCTAGCTTTTTTTACTGCATATAAAAGAAAAGGGTGAGAGGAGATGGGAACCATTGGGAAAAGCAAATTATGAAACAAAAATCCATGTCCTCCAAATACATCTTAAAATCTGAACTGTAAAACTTTCACTGGTAAATGTAGAATTTTTCAACAATTTGAAACTTGCGATTCTTTTATTTATTATCCAAAAACATCCAGACAATTCCAATAATAATTTTCTCCTTTGTTTCAATGTTGTCCTGGTAATGTTACTTTTACATAGCATGTAATTCTCCTTTCTGCAAGCAGCCTACTCCATACTAATGAAGCAGTCTAATTTCTTAGTGCTAAAGACTATTTTTTACAGAATTATTACCATTTTGTTTAAACTGAGTCTTTACTGATTACTGAAATATATGATGTTTTAAATCAGTTCACTTTAAATGTGTCATATGCTTAATATATTTTTTTTAAAATTAAAGACAAAATACAATATATATTGCACTACTGTTCCAGTACCTTTTTTTCCATATAGTCTAAATGAAGAGAGAATGTAAACAGAAAGATTGGGTTGGCTGGAGTCAGAACCCTCCCAACAAATCAATTAATGCTCATTTACTCCCCTTAATGCTTTTAAATTAGATTAGTAGAATGCTGACCCTCCTTTAATAAAGCCTAGTTTCTCCCTGTGGTGTGCATCTAGATACTAATATCAAAGAAACAAGCCTGACAAAGGGAGGATAAAACTTACCAGTAGGGCCTGGTTCCCTGCTATTAGGATAATTGCTCAGGCTCTAGAGTTGTTAAATTATGTTAAATATGCAGACTTTTTTTTTTTTCCTTTGACTGACAGTGTATGGAAAGAACTCACTGGCATAAACTTTTGTGTATTCTCTGACTGTTCCGTTTTAAAGAGCTAAAAGTTGGAACTAAATAACAAACAATATGTTTTCAATGTGAAGTGGTAGGAAAAAGCCACTATAAGCAGCCAGTTCTCTATTGTAACTATTTCTGAACTGTCACATTTCAAAAGGCACAAGAAACCTCAGAAGTTGAAATAACATAAAGAAGACCCAACAAACAGCTGAAAATAAACAGCTGCATCATATATACGTGACTACCATGTTTACAGTATGTAAAACATAAAGTAAAATGGATTTAATTTCTGAAAACAATGTGCTGAGATTGGAAAAAAGACAATATAGAAGTAAAGTGCCAAGTCCAGGAATTCAAGAATTGCAGAATTGCTAACACTATTTTATCATTTCCACAACCATGTAAACGCAACAGCAATTTCTTTAGCTGCTTTGTGATTGCATATTATAAAAGCTTTTCCCTAGAAACATTCTTTTAGCACAAACTGGGACTTTGTTCACTGCACTGAACTTGGGGTCATGTTGTACTGGAGTCTCTGCCACTGTCTTTCTATGGAGTTTTTTTTCTTGGTATAAACATCCTCTCTAGCATTGACTTCTTTATGATGATCAGAAGGTTTTGGTGAAAAATTCATCCTCTTCTCACCTATCTGCAGAGGGGACTAGGAAGATTGTAAAAATTCTAGCCATAAGTGTCTTCTAGTGTTTTCAAAAATATGGTGAATGAGCTATGTCATATCTTTCATTTGTGACTTAGAATGAAGGGTGATTATGAGCTGTGCAGTTCAGGATTATGTCTGCAGAAAGATTCAGTCTTTAATTCAATGTTCTTTTCCCAATAGGCAATCTAGTTTATATGGACAAATGAGCCTTTCAAGTGAAAAATCGAGACATGGAAAAAATATATTGGTGAAAATGAAGCTATGCATATTCAACTTAAATTAAGTTGGTGAGTTTTTTACATCATTGAAAAGACAGTTCAAAATGGTGGCTTTAAACAGATGTTTCCATCCACTTTCACACACCTTTAAAAATAACTAGCTGGTAGGCAGCCTCAAGCTATTTGTCATACTAAAGATGCTGATGAAAGGGACCACAAAGCAGTGGAGCTCCCCAGAATTCCTCTAACTGCTCTCAGAGAGTTCCCTGCTATTAACACTAGTACTGGCTGCCTGCTGAGATAAAGATATAGGACCATTAACCCCATATACTCCCAGCCTGGATTCATGTCACCAAACTCTGAGTGTTTCATGACAGGGCCTCAGTAAGGAATCTCATCAACCATGTTTCCCCTACAGTCAATAGATAGATATGCTCACCATTCTGAAAATTAATCACATCTTAAGTGGATTCAAACACTGCTGGAAGATTCAGTCCAGTCCCTCCTCCCTGAGCCAGGGGAGCTGAGGATACCAGACTGTGTTCATCACTGAAGGCAGGACTCTGCCTTGTTCTGCCACCTCTGGAATACCTCAGACTGCAGACTGGTGCAGTGTACTGCTGTCTTTTTCTTTGCTCAATTCACCTGAGTTTTCCCTCTCTCTTAAGCTTCATAGTTTCTCCCAGCTGGAAGTTTCTCTCCATGACCAAAGTGTAACCTCTTCTTCACAAGGCTGCCCTTTATTGCTGTTTTTGTCCAGTGTTATTTTCCACTTAGCATTTTCAGCCACACACAGATCCCTTCAGATCAGCACTGACTGTTCCCTGCTGGGTGCTGCTGTCAGCTCCCCATGGAGTTACCTTGCTTGAATCTTCAGCACTGTTCTTCAGAGGCTTCAGGCTACCTCCACTGACTAGGTTCGAGGACTTCCAGGGAAGTTTAACCACTGAATGTGACATGCTGGGCTCTTGTATTCATTATTTGGTCCCCTTCCTTTCTGTGCAGCAGTTAGAGGAACGTGCTGTCTGTTTCTGAATTCATGACCACATAAATTAAGACTGTTGCCTTATACTACCTGTGGCATATCCATATTGGGACACCATGACTAGAACTCTATTAGCTCCTAGTACCAGTAACCATGACCTGCTAAGTTGACTTGACAATGATGGTCAATGCTGTTCACAAAAAAAGAGTATGACGAGAGAACTATTTGAGTGAAATACATCAGACAGGATATCAATAAGCATCCTGCATTTCTTCCTTAAGCAATATATGAAAGATGCTGCAATGAAATGTTAAAAGTTGAATGATTTTAAATAGCCACAAATAAACTGTCTCTGAAACCAGCAATTTGGGGATTTTTTGGGGATTTTTTTAATAGTTTCTAGTAGTCAGAGTAAGTTTGGAAAAACAAAGCAGAAAAAAATAAATGGTTTATTTCTAGATGAAACCAAACACTACATGAGAGAAAGGCAAAAGGACTAAGAAGAGGAAGCTTACAAGCTCTTCCTTACTCAGAGCTAAGAGTAAAGCAATCTTCACTTGTAAAATGGCATCACACTTGTCATGGTTTGACCCTGGATAAATGCCTGGTGTCCAGCAAAACTCCTTCAGGGCCTTTCCCCCCCCACCCCGTCCTTCTCTTCCTTGCCTTCCAGAGGGAAAGGGAAAGAAAACCCAGCTCAGAATTTACGGCTAGAGATAACAACCGAAAGAGGAGCTTTGATTAATACCACGGGCAAAACAGAACTTAGGATAATGCTTAAATTTATTACTAACAACCTAAAAACTAAAATAAGAAATAGAAACAGGTTAGAAACACCTTTCCACCACCACCCCTAGATCTGTCCATGTCCCCACCTTCTCCCAGTGGTGTGGGGGACAGGGAATGGGGGGTTTTACAGTCAGTTGTTGTTGGGTCAGCCATTTGCAGATGTAAGTACAAAAACTTACGCAGCAGTTCTGTCTCAGGGGCTCCCACAAGAGAGAGAGAGCCTCTGCTCTCTCGTGGGTCATTCCATGGGGTACAGTCTCTCATGAAAAGCTGGCTGTACCTACTTAAACATGGGCT
>JAWWTY010000077.1:86745310-86785547 GCA_035222235.1 Margarornis squamiger | reverse complement strand
GCTCTGCTCTATAGGATGGAGGGAAACTTCCAGAGACTGCAACAGAAGCCAATCTTCCTCTTAGGAAAAAAAAAAAACCCTAATCAGAGAAACCCACAAAAACACTGTATCAGTAATTATTTAGGATCTTCCGGAAGACAAATGGCAAACATTCAGGTATGCTATGGAAAATATAAAGAATTTCTGATACGTGTTCTGATACAATATTTTAGCCCTATCTTAAAAATTTTGGAAAACCAACCCTACACAAAAGATTTATCTAAGCCACTTCCTTAGCTACCAAGACCAAAAGTGAAGATGAATTTTAACATTGTCCTCATGTCCTTGAATCTTGGTCTTCCCTTTAGTGTTATGTTATAGAGTGAAATGTGGTTTACAGAGTCACTAATGCACTTGACTTCCTTATTCCCCTCTGGAACATATTTTACTTCAACAGATGTTTTCAAAATAATTAAATGGTGGTGAGCATGCATTATTGACAATGTCTGATGCCACACTAATGCACTCCACATTTAAACATTTGTCATCATTGGGGCTGCGTGTTCAGGAATGTTGTGCTCTTTATAAATAACTTTTGTAAATTATCTAGATTGGAGATGGGAAAAAATAGGGAAATTCTGATATCTGCTAAATATTAATAAACCATGAATGCAACATCCCTTCTGTAGTCATGGTAACTGAAGTTTGGCTGTTACCATTAGTACATTGTTCTTCAAAGTACAAAGAAATTCATCTAGAAGATCCTGTCTTCAGTCACTATGAATGAAAGTATTCAAACCTTGAATTGTAAAAGAACAAGTATGTTTTTTGTGAAAAATTCAGCAATGGTTGCTAAAAATTTCTGTAAAGTGCTAAATATTGATGGGAAATCTACAGTTGATATGAGATATGAATTGAATGATATTAGATCTTATTCACATACATTTACAATTAAAAGAGGTTTTCTTTTTCTTTCCTTTTTTTTTTTTTTTTTTTTTTTTTTTACTTTCATGTAAAAGAAAGAAAAAAGAAAGGGAAAGGAAAATTAAAATTATCCAGCCTTTGCCATTACAATATTAGTGTCTAAAAACTGAGAAAATATGATTATCATACTATAACAAAATTATATTAAGGGTCCAAGCTAAAATAAAGCAAAGTTAGACTTTTTCTCTTATTAGGATTTAATGATATTATTATAATTAAGCTTCTCATTAATTTTTTCATGCTTTCTATTGAGTTGCTGTCCCCTGCAGATTTGGAATGAAATGATCGTATAATTACAGCAGTCCATTTTTAAATGAGGATATTTGGAATGTAGGTTTGCACCTAGGGTTTTCTGAAATTATAAATCATGAGTAGAATTACAAGAGTAATTCTTTTTTTTGAACCTCATAATTAGAAAGACGTGCAGAAAGGATGTTATACTTAAAATTCATGGATAAAAGTGTCTGATGCCCAAACAGAAGCATAATGAGAGTGAATACACATTTGTAGATATGTACATGAACACTAAGCAAAACTAGTACTGATACTTCCTGCTTTTAATATTGCAAAAGCAAAACACGCAAAATTAGCAAGTTTTCCCAACCCTGTCATGTCTCTTAAGTGAAACTCTGAGGCTATAGTGTAGTTGGGAATCTTTAATTTTTCTTGTGGCCCTTGCAGTTTTGATTTTGCTGAAGTCACTATCTGAGACCAGAACAATATTTTAAAAGTAAGATTCCAAAGAAAGAAAGTAAGAATATTTGTCAATAATTATTATGTAAGCCTAATAGACAACATATAATGCATTTTTCTGTTAGGCATATATATGAAAGTACAATATCTCTACAAGTACACACTTTGAATTAGTCAGAAACAGAAGAAATTAAAAATTAAACACATAGACAAAATAAATGAACTTTATATTTTGATTCAGATGACAGTGAGACCAAGAAAAAAAAAAATCTTTCAGAAAAACTCCACAAAGCAAAACACAAACATCAGTTCTCAAGACCTAAAATAATACTTTTTCATGACACTCCTGAAGAAAATAGTCTGTGTTTAAAGAATGGGTTCAAAGCATCATCATAGTAACAACTAACAGAGTAAATTTGTGTTTCTTAATTAAAAAGTAAGCTGTATTAAATTCACAGAGTCCATATTATACTTTGATTGGTACCTAGTTCATATAGAAACCTATGGGAAAATGATAATCAGTAAAAGCTGATACAGAAAAGGTATTCAAAATGATAGGAGTAAAAGTCACTACTTTCTTTTCCAATCACCTCTGAAAATATAGCAAGTGTTCATGCTAGAAGAAAATTCAAAGATGATTTTTTCCCTAAGAGACAGATTAAGTCAGCTCAAGTTCATTGCTAAAATGAAAAATAGTGAAAATCATGAGGGAGTAGGGAATATGAAGGAACAACTTAAAACAACCATTAGGAAAAAACACCACTGCAGTGTCTGAAAAGAAATGAAAATAACACTATTGCAGAATTTGAGAAAAGGAAACCCTTTAAACAAAACAATAGACTAATCATTACGTCTTTGAAGAGAAACTGGATATTCAACTTAAGAACAATAAAAATAATATTGAATGTGAAACAGTGAAAAACATTTTAAAGAAAACCAAAGCAGAATAGGACAATCATTTTAAGAGGTAAGAGATAATAATCCCACAGTAAGATATAAAAAAAAAAAATTCTTAGAGAAACTAATGAAAATTTGTAACAACATTCTATAGTAGCTTAGTTAAAACTGGCATGCAGAGCCTTCATTACAGTGTGCTCTTTCTGTCCTTTTCTGTGTTCAGGAAAATGCAACACCACTTTCTGTCAAAATACAAGGCATACAACATGTGAATATTGCTGACAACAGTGTGATATTCATTGGGGGTGAAAAAAACCCAAAACAATTACTTTCATTCTGTGGTCATATCTTTCTTCCAGGAAGCAAAATTTTTCTTCTTAAAAGCAAAAAAACTCAAAAATACATTGTGAAATCCTTTTGAGATTTCACACAGCATCTGAAATGACAGGTGGAAACCAGACAGAATGTCTGTCTGAAGAATTCCAAAGATCTTAAGATCGTAATTAAAAAACGTACACACTGCCATAGTCACTGCTTGTTCAGTGAATGTATGTTTGAAAGAGATAGCAAATTGTGAACAGACACTGGGGACAGTGTGAAAAATACAGATTAGAGCAATACTATTGCTACAGATTCTCAGCGACCAATGGCCAAGGCCACATGAAGAGCACCTACACTGACAGATGGACATTTTCGTCAATGTCCAACTCTTGCTAAAACTATTAATAAAAGCAAAAACCTCCTCCACCTTTCAGTAATGCCCTGAATGAGCACACTGGCACCAAGCTTCATAAGAAATATTGCCAGAAACAGCCTATATCTGTTCATGAGATTGTGTACATCTACTTGGACTTCTGCAGAAGGTGACTCTTAAAAATTGCCAGCATCCCTTACAACCTTGTCTACTCCACTCTTGCAGATTTCAGTGTATCTGTGGAGGAGTAATGGTTGTGGCAAAAGCAAGCATAGTATTGGGCTTCACATCTTCTCCATGAGCAAGAATTTGTGGTTTGGTTTTGTTTCATTTCAATAAGTGATAGGACCAGAGAGTCAGAGATGTGTGATCTGTTAGTGTGCAGCAACAAACTTAAACACTTCTCAAGTTTAAAGTTTAGGATACTTATCTCATCAGTTGTATGTCAAATGTTTTTAAAAGTCAAGCCAAATTTTAGAAAGCAGAGAAGCAAACACACACCAAAAAAAAAAAAAAAAAAAAAAAAGGTTGCAAAGTATTTGCACTTGTCCCTTTTTCATCAAAAAATACTGTCTTCAGACAGAAGACTCCAGGTCAATTTTCTGTGTCAAGCTATCCTTCTTAGTTGGAGGAAAAGGTTATTTCTGTCATTCAGTTCTAAATGTGACAAAATACACAAAGTCCCAAAAGAGAAAAAGGAGAGTAGAGATCAGGAATATGTGTTTTTGTTGACATTCTCAGAATACAGGGAAGCTGAGCAGTCAGAGACAGATGCCTTTCACAAGGCAGGTCAGCAATACTCTGATCTGCTGTACCCTGGCTCACTTCACTGTGCTGGGTCATTGTGTATTCAGGCTCAGGCAGAACCGATTCAGGCAGCATCAGTGAGATGGTGCCCTTTGATGTAGCAGGTCTCTAGATTAGGTGACAAGATAAGAATCATATGGAGAAGCCACCAAAAACATTAAAAGGAAAGAAAAGGTGAGCAGAAGGGTCTTAACATTTTTTTCAGGCCAGTTCAGTGTTGGAGGTGAGGCTTTAACAATATATTGACTCTCATAAATGAAAGGCAGGTTGACATAATGAAGCAGAAACCCACTGGGTTTCCCTTTTTCTTTGGTTTTTACCTTCTTCTAAAAATTCTTGAACTACAATAAAAACCAACACAAGCAAACAGAAATAGATGACAAAAGATTGATTCATCTTACGATAACAAACTACTTTTCATTTGCCCTTTTTGGTCTCACATTCCTGGGTTTATGCCAGAAAATCTCAATACAACAGTAAAGTTACACACATAATGGGCCTTCTGACATTATTTTTTTTTTCCATTGACTGTTCTAATGTGTTTCATATTGTCGTGTGTTTCATGTGGTTTTATTTAGAACTGAGACAGGACTTCTAAGCACCTGTTAATATAAAGGAGATAGAAGGAAGAAAATCAAGCATGTATTAGGTGGTCCACTCTTCAAGTGGCAAATAAAGATGAATTGACACAAGAACACCGGTGTCACAATTCCAAGTCTATGACAGATTGATAAAGACATACTGAGGTGGAGATGGAAAAGTGTCAAATCCTATATAGCTACTTCTGTTGCAGTAAAGCAAAACAGGAATGGTTTCCAGGGATAGATACACTTCTTCTTGAGGCTATATACTGCCTGTTTGTCATTTTATTTGCTGCTTCTCTGTGGCACAAGTAAAGGATGTATGTATTTGCATATTTGTATTTTTTTTAAATTTTGTTTTTAGGTTTTCATTGCAAGGTTGATTTAAAATAGTCATAACTCCACTTGCAAATGAAGCAGGAGGTCTTCTTATAGAGAAAATGATTTTCACAAGAAAAAGGCTAAAAGATGAGCCAGTCAAAAATTCTCTGTTTGCTCTCAAATTCTATGCTCTTATATCTTAATCATATCCAGCATATCACAGGTTTTTTTCCTACTGCTTTGCAAAGCAGGGTTATAATTAATTTATGACTTCTAATTAGTAGAGACAAGCAAGCACTGAAAACCCCACATAATGAGAAGGCTCCCCTTTAAAAAACTCGAAGTTCTCCACGTTTGTCAGTAACATACTGTTCTAGCACAAGTTAATTAAAACTCACAGCCCACTACAAAGTTGAGGATAAAAATAAAACAGTCAGAAATGGTCGAAATAAAACATTAGATAACTAGTTCTCTAAATTTTGCCTGAGCTTAGAGAAGTACAGACATTTATGATGTATTGCACAGAACCTGGAAAAAGTTTTGGTCTCACCCCCTTTCCTGGTGACCTCAGTGGAATTCCTCTCTGTTGCTAGCTGCAGCACAAGGCTGGGCTGGACCCATCATGAATTCTGAAGTGGTTTCCAAAAAGGGGCTGGAGGCCAGGAGCACATCCACTGGTAAAAGCAGTAGGACTGTTGATGTGTTACAGACCTGCCACCAAACCTGCACTATGTAACCCCTTCACCTTTGTGAGTGCACGTGCCACTGATACCAACTGCGGGTGGCATCTGCTAGTGGAGGAAGTTCAAGCTGTGTGTGGAAGATCTGTTCATCTTCAGGTGAAGACATCCCAACATTGATGCTGATGTCTAAAATGCTAATAACCTGTCACATGGTTGAAGGAAAACTTTCTCAACATGTTGAATCAATAGAGGTGGTGTAGGAGGAAGTCAAGTTGGTCCCAAGCAGGTAAAATAAAATGACTGCTCTGAATATAAACAATGTGGAAGGGAAACAAGGGACAGAATAAAAAGTAAGGGATATTGAAGTAACTGACAATGGACAATGTTGTGTCATCCCATCCAGCTTGTTAAGACCCAAAGTATCCTAAATTCTGTGGGCTGTTAATGTGAGGTATAAATATGAATAGAAATATGACATCATTCTTCAGTTTGCCTTTCTGTATTTGTTTGAAACTTTGTGATGCCTTCATGTGACATGTTCAGGTGTTGTCGTTCTTTTTTTTTTCCTCCATGAGAACAAATCTTTTAATGTTTGCATTTTTATGAATGGGTGTTTAGATTCTGACACTATCAAGAAGGTCTAGGAGATGGGATTTTTAACAAACCTTTGTGAAAATCTTAAAAGAATTGACAACCTTTACACACAGAACACAACTTTAATTCTCATGTAGCTTGTTACTATTTCACTTCCCTTTGACATTTTTACTGGTTTCTAATGTTCCCAGTCTCACCAGTAGAAAGGCAATATTTGTGTTTTAACTCTCCTAACTAATCCAAGAAAATACCAGATTTAAGACAGTTCTTTGCATACATCCAAAATGTGGCCCAGTTTGGAAAACTACCCATGCATGTCAGAAGAAAAAGAAAAAGGAGAAAAAGGATGTAGTAAAAGAAAGGAAGTCAGAATTATGACGATCATACCAAGAAACTAAAGCACATAGAGGGCAAACAAAAAAACCCAAACAAACAAATCAACCAAAAAAAAAAAACAAACAAACAAACAAACAAAAAACACACAAAAAAAAAAACCACAAAAAAAAAAAGAAAACCCCCCAAAAAACACAAACCAAAACAAAACAGTTTATTTTTGATTTAACACAATGATGTGATTAGTGCTTATATTTCCACATAGAATAGAGGCATCTTATAATTGCTTGCTGCTCACGTTAATCATTTTCACTGATGTCACAAAGTTGTCAGTATGGTCAGAATTCTTCATCACAGAAGGACCTGAAGTTAAACTTCAGATCTTGGAGTATGACATCATTCAAATAATTGGAAGAATATGTGCAGCAGAAAAAAAAAAAAAGGTAGCCATTGGCAACACATAATTTCTTTAACTGGAAACTTGATGAAAGGATGACAACAAAAGATCAAAAAATAAAAAGTTTGTTACTGTTGAACTTGGTTGGTCTTCATAATTGGTTGATCTTTCAAAGTCTTAATATTTGGAAAGGTTTTTAACACTAATTTTCTAAATTTCATACATTTTGTTTTACTGCTTTTGTTTGAAATTTAGTACTACCTTCATGTGACGTCTGTATCTAATATGGTGCTTTTGAAGAAAGTTAAGGTGGGACACTGGCAATAATTCTGAGCAACCTTCCTCATGAAAAGAAAACTATTTTGCATGTTTACTTGATCTTCTTCTGGCTCCTGAAGAAATAAGAATGCTAGTGTCACTAAAGCATAAAAAGTTTAGACTTTCTTTTCAGAGTAGCATACTCTGTCTTTCAAGTTAGCATAAGGCTGCAATAAGGCTCTTTATTAAGCTCTTCTGAGTTTCATATGCAGGCAATAAAATGTTTTATTCACATTTGGTTGACAGGTAGGAGCTTTGTTGCTCTAAAATGGGATTCAGCTAAACCAACCAAAAAGATTGCATGGATATTCTCACTCATTTTCAACAAAGTCAGCTCTTAAACAACTATATCAAAACTGAAAAACATGTCCACAACTAATTTAAGCAGAAGGAAAGTATTAGTGTTTTCTTTGTATTAGTCACCCACCTATATGTAAAGTCACATTTTTAGATTAATATTAGAGGCTCCTATTTACACAGTCTGCACTGGTAAAGAAAGATGCCAAAAGGATCTCATCTCTGATAGCAAACTAGATGACCTTCATAGTGACTGGTTCTTTATTCTGTTTTGGAAAACTAATCTTCTGATGTAGCCTTCTCAATACTCTTATCCTTTGACAATCATCTACCCTAGCAGAAATCAGTGCAGCTCTAGTGAGATAAAGATTCTGAGAACTGATAATTGCCTGAGAACTGATAATTTTATTAGCACTCATGGTGGTTTACCATGTTTGCTGCAATTATCATCATAAAACTGAAATACTTTAATTGACTGTTCATTTTTGAAAACCAGTTGTACATATTTCAAAACCAGTTG
This sequence comes from Margarornis squamiger, assembly GCA_035222235.1. NCBI lineage: Eukaryota > Metazoa > Chordata > Aves > Passeriformes > Furnariidae > Margarornis > Margarornis squamiger. Next base: position 86,777,449 of record JAWWTY010000077.1, on the reverse strand, counting down.
TACATATTTTTGCTTCTTTTCCTAAAATATAGATGGTAAATCATTCATGTAAACTTTCAATCTTTATCTAACACATTTACTAAGCCAACCACACTATTTTTAATCTTATGAAAATGTTTAAAATAAGTCCTGTTTAAGCATTCTATTAAAAATAAAGTAGAATTTCATTCTACTCTTTCAGTTCTTAGTCCAAGAGATTGTTCACCCACCACAACACAAAGCTTTTTTATTATAATCACTACTAAAATCTCTATGATGTTGAAATCAAAGCACAGACCTCAGTTTCTAAAACATTAAACAATTATGGAAAATATCTAGCTAATTCATGTGATATTGCCTATAGAAATATATAGGGTCTTTACCATTAGTCTCAGGAGAAAAGGAGACCAGATCCACACTAATAAGGCAAGTGATTTTCGATCATAATTGAAGCTACAAAATGTGTTTCCTAATTCAACTGTGCTAGCAGTGTCTTTTGTAGCTGCTCAACAACACTGCATAGCACTCCTAAAGTTGTGTTATCTCTTTGTCATACACGGGAAAATCATAGGTGCAGCAGAAAAATAAATACATTTCCTCTTCTCCCTCCAGTTCTAAGAAGAAATGACAAGACAATGAGAATTGTGAGAGGGGATGCATGACATGCCTCCTAGAAGACTGCAGCAAAGAATTCCAAACTGAACATCTCTGGATCTGCTCTGGTTGCTGCCCTAGTAAAGAGGCATTGATTCAGTAAATTTGGCTAACTGTCTCTGCCATTTTAACAGCAAACCTTCCTACAGTTTAAGTATCTGCAATAGCCTCCCATAATATCACTGAGAAATAAATTGCCATCATTCCTGAAAAAACAACTGCTTTTCCTGTAAACTGGTGGAAAGACTCTGCACTGAACATTGATGAGCCCATCAGCTGGAGTGATCCCTTTCCCTCAAGCAGCGTGGCTGCCTGGGCGGGCTCCCCAAGAGGCATTCTACCTGAGTGCACTTTGCCAGATTGATGAGCCTCCTTCCGACAGTTGACTTTTTATGCAGAGAATTTGTTTGGCGTGCGCAAGCTGCTTACATCAATATATTATTAAAAGGGGCGGAGTGAAGAGGCTGTGGACACTAACTTGTAGCTGTGCTGCAGCTTTTCTAGCTGTTTTTGTCTATAAATGTACAAATATTTTGATCTTGCATTTCTTTTTTTCGCCCCCAGAGTAGCCATTTAGCTGTGCAGCGGCGTCTTTCCACCTCCCAAACATGCATTTGTTCTTCCATGGCTGCCTCACCCCTTGTTCTAAGCAGCCCTTCCCCACCCCCCCCCCCCCCCAAATTCTCAATGGTCCTTAGTACAAACATGCATGGAAAGGTTACTCAGTGGGTTTGCATAGTAAACACAAATGGATATTGTTCTTGACATCTTGTGAACTTGTCTCTCTCCCTTGTATCTTGAGAGAACATAGGACCTTCTGGGCCTGTACGAGCCTTGCTGCATTTTTAATGATAGTCCCTGAAATGCAGGGGAGCAAGATGTTGTCACCTCGGCATATTTTATCCCTGATCAAACATTAGTTGGCAGCTGTTCTAAACTTGTAACACTGTCTCATCTACGCCGGCTGCTGGTTTGGTGGCAAGAGTGCAAAATCTCACCCAGCTTCTTTTTCACATCCCTCTGTTGCTCCCTTACCCACGCCTTGGAGCCTTGCTTTCCTCTCTAACATCAAAAAATCATGTCCAGCAAATTCCAATGCACAGGGGTGAGAGTTAGAAAGGAGACAATTCACCTTATGAAGTAATACTTAACGAAATCAGGATAAACATGCCAAGACATTAAAACATTTTAAAACACTGAATGTAATTTTGTATGCCCAGATAACAACTAACATGAAGACAGGTTCAGTGTGTTACATATGTTGTTTGTTTTTTGTTGTTAATTTTTTGGTTTGGTTTGGGTTTTTTCCCCCTCACTGATTGTTTTGATCTAAATGCTGTTATTTTAGCTCTTTTTTGTTGTTGTTGTTGTTGTTTTGGTTTTGTTGGGTTTTTTGTTTGGTTTTTTTTTGTTTGTTTTGGTTTTGGTTTTGTTTGTTTGTTTGTTTGTTTTAAGAGAATAGTAGTTGTTTCGGAGGGGTTATTCATGCTTAGAAACCACCAATGTGAAGGATTCTGGCAGGTGTTTACAATCTTCCATTAAAAAGTAATTGCTTAAACCATCAACATCACTGCAGACTGATAAAATTATTTTGATGGTTTTCAAAAAGGGCAATTTCTGTTTGGAAGTGATTTTTCATGATCTAAGGGTCTTCACTATTAAGCCGGAGCCACATAATTTGAAAGTGTTGCTTGTTAATATTTGAGTGTCATTCAGCAAGTCTGCATTCGCAGAGAGAAGATGAATGCCTTTTTAAATGATATTTTTCAATTCAGTGTAAGAAGTAGGATTTATGGAAGCAGTCTTTAATCCTCTCGTTACTATTCTAGCTTAGAAAAGGGAGTATAAAAACTCAGAAATTCCATTTAATATATCTGACATTGACAAAGAATTATATAACACAGCTTCTCCATTTGAAGCCCCTTTACTACATAATTATGTTTTTTTTTCTTCCTTGATCCCAAACAATCAACGCTTGTTCTGCTGTTAGAGAACTTGATTCAGTATCACCTCTGGAAATGCCTAAGTGACTTTTGAGTGTTACACCTACATCTTGTACAACTTGTTACCATTGACCACTGATTACAATTAGTAAATGTCTGTTTTAACAAATTAACTGCAACTGTTTGTGTACATGGCCAAAGGATATAAGTCTATTTTTTATTCAAGAACATTCAAGACAGATAAGATTGCTGAAGATACTTTAAAGGTCTTGATGCAATTGTAATCTTCTTTCTAAAAATATCAAGATGCTGTAGAAAAATAATTTTCCTGCATAGGCCAATGAAATGTTATGCAAGTTTAGAAATCCAGGGAGGATATGCTGAGATTATTAGTTGCTTTGGTCAAAATTTAAATCATTTTGAGTATTATGTTCTTTTCTCCTTACTGCTTTGGTCAGGGGGAGGTGGCAGGGTGGAGGGAAGACTTTTCAATACTTGAAAAGGTAAAGAAGGGCAACAAGGCTAATCCAGGATTAAAGAAAATGAGCTCTGAGGACAGTCAGAGATATCTTTAAAACATATGGCCCAGAGGGAAGATATTTTGGAAGTGTGCACACTGCCAACTCAGGTTATTTTTTTCTGGATTTGTACATAGTCAAGACATATATAAATGCAAATAGGAAAAAGGTAGTTAAGGGGATCACAAAAATCTAGTAAGCCTGGGATCACAAACACTGCACTGTAAAATAAACTGAAGGTGCTCAAAAGAGGTCTTTGCTAAAGAAAGCCAGGCCAGAGTTATAAAAGCCCGACAACAAACACTCCCTCCAACTCATTCCTCAAACACTGTTAAATTATCATGATTTTATTTACAAGATGATGGCAAAATATTCTTGTGAGACACTGTTGACAAAAAACAATTTTCACTTTGAAAAGAAGGATGTTATAGTTCAGTTGCAAATAACATTTAACTTGACTGGATAAGCAAATGCATTATGAAAATATTTTTCCCCAGCCACATTTTTGTTTTCTAACAAGCACTCACTGTTTTGTCCATAATCTGTTTCATCTTTCCTCTCTTTCACTAAAACAATAATGCCAGCTACAAGGAGACCTTGCATGAATGGATTTTTCCCAAGCTTTCAAAGTAGATATTGCCAGAGAAATGTCAAAGGAAGTGCCATTTCCAAGTTTACAGCTGCAAAAGTCCCTTTCAGGAAAAGGGAATAAGAATCAGAGGAGTCTGTGGGCAGATCTCCTTTCACGTACTGTATGATTACTTGCAGTGGAGCAGCAAGAAGAGAAAAGAAGAAGCCTTCTCTATATAGTGTCAGGGAATAAAGGGAGTCTAAGATGAGTTAACAGACTATTTTGTCACAGAATTTCTGAATAAAGTGAAGTCATGTGAACTTTAACAGTCAACAGATGGATTAGAGACCCAATTATCTGTGGTACTGTATATGAACTCCAGCAAAGTTGCTCTGAATGAGATAGATTGTGCCCTAGCAGATCTGCCTCAAACCTGGCAAAATGGGCCACTGGTCTTTATTTGAGCCCTGGGACACAAATGGCATAGTACTTGTTTCACTAGTGGTAATGCTGGTGATAATAAAATGAGCTTTTGAAAAGCTGATCAAAAGACTGTTTCCCTTTGACTGACTGATCTCAGACATTACAGCACAAGTATTTCATAGAGAAGGTTTGAATTAGATGACATTACAACACAATTCAGTCAGGTCTCATGCCTGCTGATCCATTTGACTCCTCAGAATGCTGAGTGGCTGTCTGATGGGGGATCTGCAGCCTAAATTCCCAGGGTCTTAAGCTCCTGTGTAGTTTGGTAAGTGATTTCATGTCAGGATATACTCAAAAATTTCCAGAACTGTCAAACAGATTGCAATAGGACTCTCAACACTCTTCCTCTTCATCACTGCTACCTTTCCAAGCTATGTGAAACACTTTGTAAATAAATTTCATGTTTGGGAAGGTAGCTCTCCATATGAACAGTGATGTAAACCCATGCATACATAAGAACCTGATTTATGTAAACCTGCTTAGAATAAATGGGGGGTGGTGTGGGGGGTGTGGGAAGCAAACCCCATTTATTTCAAAGCTACTGAAATGTTCTGCTTTAATATTTTGACACAATTAATCAGCTGAGGACAATTAATGATCATCTGTATTTCAAAAATATTTGGAATTCATATTTAAATATAAATGTCAGCACTAAAATAAACCATACACTTTGTATTCATTTTTTGTTATAATTTAAGTGACTTAATGAAAACTATCAGGTATTTAGACAAGTAATTGTTAAGTTTCACATGGGCATGGTACTCTACATATCCTTGGCTAGCTAATACCCCATGGATGAACAAGCCACATTTCCAGTGGGGTAGGCAGAGTGGCTGGACAGTTTTGTTACCAGGCTTTGGTCATGCTGAGTGCCTTGTGCACTCTGTACTTGAGAGCGATGCTACTGATGGATTGCCAGAGCAGGGGACAAGGCTTGGCAACTTGAGAACTCCCTTCCTTGATTGTGTCTTATCTGTCAATAAATACTGTGGTCCTTCTAAAAAATATACAGGCCTTTGTTCTGACAAAAGGCAAGGGAGATCTCAGCTTTTTTTTGTTGCTTCTTTTTCAGGCAAATTCAGATCCAGGCCACAAAAATGAAAGCAGCCATGGATTTTGGTAAACAGTCTTGTGAACCATCACTCAGGGGTCAGAATTATTATCTTCCTATCTTTTCATACCTTCAAATCAAAGCTGTCTACTCTGCTGGAACCTGGTGATTCAGTATGGGGCAGCTGCAACAGATATAACAATACCCTGCAATAAAAGCAGAGCAGACTAGAAACACCATTGTTTCTGGCTTCAAATACAGTGAGTCTCAAGAAAATCAAGAGATGCAGAATAAGGGGGGCTTGTTTAGAAAGCCACACTGTAAATTTTACAATCACTGCAGGAAAATAAATTTGGCATTCAGCATGTTTGAGAAAAGCTTGGCCCATCCCTGATTTGTAGCTGAGGAGACTGAAGAGGAGACAGGGGAGATTATCTCTTTAGAATGACATGATGTCTGACTGATAATTTGATGGCTACTCCCAGGTCTAGGAATCATGGCAGCTGATCCAGATACATCATAAAATGTGCAATACATAACACAACAAATCAAGATAAAAGCTTTCTCCAGTGGACAAAATACACTCAGGCTATCACTACACTGGTGTCAGGTTAAAGTGTGTGTCAAACATGAAACATTGTTCAATGTAGCACATCGCAGCTGAGCAGAGGAAAGTCTTCATTGGAGCCTTCCTTTTCCTTCCTTTTTAAAGCTGGTACTATGGTACAAAAGCTCAGATACTTTTTCCACACTGACCAGAAAACACCTGCAAATTCCAGATACAAATCTAACAGCTTGATGCTTTAATCAATTAGGCTGCTTGCATATGCCCAATATTGTGCCTTCTTTTTTTTTTTTTTTGGGGGGGGGGGGACAGTAGGGGGTTTGTTTGGTTGTTTATTTTTTTATCAATAAAGCTTGAATTCTTCTCTCCAAATTAATACATTTTAGGCAGAGGGGTACCATCTCTGACTGTGTTATCTACTCTTTCTCAACTTCTTCTGCAAACAGAAAACTTTGGCAATGAGATCTATGGAAAGGAGAATGCAAACTGGCTATTTCACTATATGAAGTCCTAGTCGTGAGCCCCCGATAGGCTTCACCCCCAGCTACGGTTTAAAGATCTAGATGACAGAAGTTACTGTCACATCCCATAAGCAGACTGGTCTTTTCAATATGATCAGTTTCCTCTGATAGTATTTACCCAACACAGTGTCTTGCCTAACTGACGCCATAGGCATCTTTGGGGTGCTCAGCTGTCAGAACACAAGTACCAGATCAGATCAGATAAACCAAAAATTAAACCTCTTAAACCAGTCTCAGCTGAAACTTTCATCCCGTTTCATGGCAGGTGATGATCTATCCTGATCCTTATCAGGGCAGTGATTTTTATCCCTGACCAATCTCTCTCCTTGCGGCACCGTACTCTATGATGCAGCTCATTGAATTCCTAAAAGACACCTAAATACAACACTAGATTACCAGTGAGTAGACACTTGTCCTGGTTCCACTGAAGTTTTTTTCCAGTTTGAGTCTCAGCATTTCCTATTGTTGCTGCTGCTGCTGAGTGGGAGTGACTCTCCTCCCAGTCTGCCAGCTTCTCTGAACCCACTTTCTTATAAAGTTCTCCCCAGGTATTGTGTAGGAATGCAATGCAACTGCCAGGGAACTTAGCACTGTCAGGCAGCAGAACACACCCAGTGACAGGCATCACGTTGCTCACCTGCCTTGTGCATGCCTTACCTCACACATTAAAATAGCCTCTGATAATGGGGTCCCTGTTAATGAGTGATAGATCTTATCCTGTGTTAATTTACATCAGCATTATATGTTTATAAAAAATGCAAGTATTCTTCCCTTTGGGTCTTCTAGAAGAATTTCTTTTTAACTTTTCTCTCAATTCATGGGATTAATTAAATTTAATGGGATTAATTTACTCCATCTATCACTCCTTTTACTTCATTGTGGGGGCCTTAATCTACACATTGCAAAATAAGATAGAAAAAATAATTTACTGTAATCTCAATTCAGAGTCGCTGATTTGACAAGTTATGCAGTGGGACTCATCATCATAGCAGGCAGGAGGACAAATTTTATGTCTTTTTATTCAAAAAGCCATAAGAATGCTAATTCCTATTCTAGCTTTTTTTTTCTATCTCTATTTTTTTTTTCTTTTTTGTAAGGGTTGGGGAGGAGAGGATCTTATGCATAATTTAATTGCTTTGTCTTTCTCCCTCAGGTCAGTATATTATATTATATTGAAAAGTAATTATGCAGCGAAAGTAAAATGTCAAACTGCAGATGTCTGGTAACAAGTAGTACAGATGTGAATGATTCTATTATGTGCCATCTTGCAGACATCTTTATACCTTTCCTCTGAAGCTTCACCCTATGTGCTTATACATTAGAGTATTTATGCGCCCTGGATGAGATTTGCTTTTTTTCCCCCCCTTTGCAGCATCTAGATCCCAAGCTGGGTTGCCTTGTTGGCAATGATTGATTACCCAATATCTAATTAAACCTGATCCAATCACTTATTATGCAGAGTGGAACAAACAAACTGAAGTCGACTGTCAGAGCCGTGATTGATGATACTGCCAATCCAGCTTTTGTTGCGTCTAATGTCCTGACGCTTGTTACAACCAGCCAAAGCTGCGCTGGACAAAGCGTTCTGTCACTCTTCACACAAATTCACTCCCCTCCCCCTCCCTTACTTCTCTCTTTCGCTCTCTCTCTTTTTTTTTTTCTTTTTTTTTAAGAAAAAATTATTGAGAACAGCAGAGGTTCTGTTTGGGTTAGTGTGTACAATGAGATCAAAGTCCCCTAGAGATCCAGAGTCCTTAAGTGGCAGGGAGTGGAAGAAAAAGAGTATGTGTGGGGAGGAGGTTGGTGGCAGGAGGTGCACTTGGTATGGTAATGAACCTACCTTGGGGAGAGTGACAGATATGACATTAAAGCAAACCTAGCAGGGTAATAATTTCTTTTCTATTGTCTGCCAAGCAGGATTCTCTTCGCAGCTCTCATTTATAAATTTTTCAGTTTTAATGTTTTAATTATTTAAAATGCAAATAGGTTCCTGAAGAAAGAAGCAGAAAATACAAATTCCCTAAACAAATTCAACTTCTGAAGTTGCATTCACACGTTGTAAAACCTTTCTCTTGTGCCTTGCATTAGCTTAAGTTAGTTAAGTTTTGGAGTTGATTTTGTTGGTTGTTTTTTTTTTAAGTGAGCCAAGAATTAGTTATACTTTTTGTACTTTTTCATGTTCATACTTTTATTAGTTTAAGACAATTTCTTTTGTTTGTTTTTAGAACAAATGAACAAAAATGTTAAATTCCCTTGAGAGTCAAAGAATGAGTCAGAAAAATGCAAAGAGGTTTTTTTATGCTGGCATTTCCTGGCATTGCCTGCATTTCAAATGTTTGAATTGTGTTTAGATATTAGGTAAATTCGCAGAAATTAACTATTTTTACCCACTCACAAGATGAAAGTATCTATTAAAGGGGTCCCTCCTCATATGAATTGTTTATATTCAATGGGAGCAAGTCTCTACGTACATATGCATATGTGTATGTTTCCTCTGTGTTAAATGGAAGAACTGGTAAATATATTCTATCACCTGCTCATGATCTATCTACAATTCTAAGATCCCTGATTTCCATAAAGCTTCAAACAACTGATATTCAGAATAAAACTAAAATAGAATTAAAAAAACCCACAAAACAAAACCAAAGAAAAGCAAACAAAAAAACCCCCACAAACAAAACAAACAAACAGAAAACAAAACAAAACAAAACAAATCAAAAACAAACAAACAAAAAAACTCAAGAAGAACTTAAAATATCTTAGTCTTAAGCTAGAATTTCCTTGCAACAGTTGTTCTTTCTGGAATAAAGGGAATAATATTTAATTCTTCTCTTTTGTAAAAAAATATTACAGTTCTAAAGTTTGCTTGTTTCTTTTCCCTACCAGGTCACACTCACAGGTTCTGCACATTTGGCCAAAAGCTGTGAAGCTGCCTAGGTCAACATATTTCTGTTCAGTATTTCTTCATGTTTAGAAAGAACCCATGTAGATTATTTATGGGCATGTTTTAAATATTTCACTCCTCTGTCCTAGCCCTTAGATCTGAATGGTGCAGCACCTGGGTGGATATGTGAGCTCATGAAATAGCCCTAGTATCACTAATGGGAACTCCTAAATCATACCAAAAACATGTCTCTGCAATAAATTAGGAAGAAGTCAGGTTATAACAATAGTTCACAGATCGGTTCACAGCGTGGTTGAGGTAGAAAGGGACCCTTGTAGATCATCTGGTCCAACCTCCTTGCTCTAGCAGGGCCACATAAAGCCGGTTGCCTAAGAACATGTCTTTTTTTAACATATCACAAAGGATGGAGACTTCACAGCCTTCCTGGGCAACCTGTGCCAGTGCTTGGCCATTCTCACAGTAAAAAGATGTTTCCTTAAGTTCACACAGAACCTGTTGTGTTTCACTTTGGACCTATTTTCTCTTGTTCCCTGACTGGACACCACTGAAAAGAGTCTGTCTCAGTCCTCTTTGCACTCTCCCTTCATGTATTTATATACATTAATGGAGTTCCCTCTACACTTTTCTAGGCTAAACAGTGCCAACTGTCTCAACTTCTCCCATCATATGACAGGATTCCAGTCCCTTAATCATCTTAGTGGCCTCTTGTTGAACTCACTCCAGTATGTCCACATCTCTCTAGTACTGAGGAGCCCAGAACTGGACACAGCACTCCAGGTGTGGCCTCAGCAAATGCTGAGTAGAGGGGAGGGAAGTTTTATCACTGACACTAGATGATGGGCCATAAACATACACCATAGGTATACAGTGCTGGCCAAACTAGCCTAAAGTTATTATCCCTTAGACAAATACACTCACTGAATGTGCCTATATTTCTGTGGGAGGAAAATCTGATAAAATGTGTTAACATTTAAACAACTTAATCTTGAAAGGATGTAATAAGCACAAGCACTTGCAGGATTTTAAAAAGAAGTAAAACAGACAGAAAGGTAGAATACAGCCTTTATTTAGTAGCAGAGAAAGACAGTAATGGAAATAAAGACTGAAAAAGATCAACATAAGAAAAAAGTGTTTTGTAGGGTGCAGAGCTACAGAGAAAAAAATCATATGAATGTCCAGTACCGTGTGCCCTTTAAGTTAGTGCTCACAGAAGTCACAACAGTATCAGGTCCTCTGTCTTGCTAGGAATCTTTCTTCAGGGCTAAGCACTGATGTATTTTGGGGGAAAGGGAAGAAAAGAGATTTGAGAAGAGTACAACTTGCATGTAGAGCATTGGTCTCTTAATTTCATACTCACACAACTTTAAGGATAAGGAAAAATTCTGGTTTTCTATCATATGCCACAATTTCAACCCACACAGAAATATTCTTCAAACAAACAGCACCAAATTAAAAAAGGGATGTGTAGCTGTGTAAAGACATTAGAACAATTTCCCCAAATGTTTAGGTATTTCCAAAAAACCCTCATCTTGCACAACACATCCGATTAACACAGAAGTGTTGTCTATCTAATTCACACTAACATATGAAATCAGCAAATCTGAGGAAGATGGTTGAATTGCCTCAGCACAAAGAGCAGGAGAAAGAAGCCTCTAACCTTCAGACTTAGTCTTTTGCTGAGCTAGAGCTAACACAATCTTCAGGTAGTGCTGATACCTAGCTTACATAGTTCTAATGTTATGGCTCAACTCTAGCTACCCATCCCCTTCAGCAATAAACTAATTAAAATTATATTAGTTTCCATGGAAGCTGCAGAATTACACTGAGGTAAATGGGAGAAGAATCAAGATTTAAATACTTTAATCATGCTGACATACATGGAATTAAGGAAAAAGAAAAAAAAAAAGGAAAAGAAAAATCAAAGAAACAAAATAGGTTTCTCACAGCATTAAATATAAATGTTTTACACCAGGGCAATAGGAGGCTAACATTACCAAAGGAAGCTAAATTTAGCCTGTGAAAGGTTATCTTGGGCGAGCACTTATGGTGCATTTCTCTAAATTTTCACTTCAATTAATCTCTAGAAATCCAGTGTCTGATCCCAGTGACAGTAGCCTCTGGCTTCTTCAGAGCGACTGCCGAGGAAAAATTATCTGACACATATCAAACAAGCAAGAAATGACACTGGACAACATTAATCAAAACTTTCTCATTTCCTGAAGAATTAAGCATTAAATAATTAATTCCAGCACTACAGGCAGCTGTAAAAGAGGCCTTGTGCCTCCCCGCTGGTAAGAATTTGTCCTTGTCTAAAAGACTAGATTGATATATTTATTATTTATCAGATTAATCATGGCCAAGAACATTATAGATTGGCAGCCAAGCCCAGCCACTTATATTGTAGTAACCTATTACTGGAGCTTGGGAAGAACCTGATACATCAGCAACATTCAAAAGAGGAAGGGGTAGAAGAGTTTTCCTTCGAGTATTATTTAGAAAAAAAAAATAAAAAAAAAATAAAAACAAACAAAAGGGGGGGAAAAACTCAAATATTTGGGGGGGGGGAGGTGTTTATTTGTTGGTTAGTACCTTTTTTTTTTTAAAAAAAAAAAGAAAAAGGGAATTGGACAAAGAAGATGTCATTGATTCAGCACCTCAGTGCAGGCTGAAGGCTCCTGGGGTAATTTTTATTTCTGTTTGCTAAGGACTGAAGGAGGCCCTTAGGATGTGGGTCAGAATATCAACTATTCTACATGAAGCCACAATCATTAGTTTTAAAACAGTTTCAGTGACAGACAGATATAAATCAATTTAACTGGCATGAACAAGAAAAACCACTTCCAACCCTTCATTTTCCTTGCGTTTATCCAAGTACTGTAGCTATGAGACTGATTTATGGTTTAGGTATTCTTTCATTTTTGCTAGCTGGCCATAGTACCAAGTAGCAGAGTAACTAGAAAGTTACAGTCTAGGGAATCAGCATGCCAAGGTCCTGTAGATTGAGGCATTAGGCAAAATAAACTTCATATAATTTCATATAGTTTTACCATGTAGTCTTGGACTTTTGTTTTTGGGTGGGTTTTTTTTTTCGCTTTCAGTTTTTTCCCCCTACTGCTTCCATTCTGCCACTCAAGAGAAAAGTATCATATATAGAATTTTTCATTTTGAATACAGAATTACTCACTTCAATAAGCACGCACACACAGTCAAAGGAAATCACAACTGTGGAAGTCACAATTTAAGGATTGTTCCAAATTCTAGCTTCTTCTCTAGATCCTCTTCTTTTCTTGCTTCTGTGGTGGAGGAAGGATGAGTCAAATTTGTCGTGCCCCATAAAAAGTTTATCACCATGTGTGTCTCCCCCACTTTGCTCCTTTAATGTTACTTACATAATATCTGGCAATAAAAAAACTGAAGGAGACCTGTTATATACTTGATGAGTGGGAAGTAATGGCATATTCTTTAGGGGCAACTTCATTTCTACATAGAACAGGAATGCCCTCTTAGTTTGTATGAGAGGAATTTTCAGGATGGCTGAACACACTGAGCATTTTGTTTGAATAAGTAAGGGAAAAGAGAGTGACAGCAAAATAAGGACCTGAAAATGCAGAAAGACCCAAGAGCAGTAGTGGTCTTTTGACCTGGGACAGATAAGAAAATATTTGATAAACATTCTGTTAAGCTTATAAGAATGTGTCACCCATTCAGTCCAAATAAAATCAAACTGTACATTGGTGGCTAAGACTATAAAGCCACCATCTTTTGGAGGAAAAAACAAGGGGTTCCCAAGCTCTAGATGTCATGCAACTAAGAGCTTTGAGTGGACTTGAGATATGGAGGTCAAACGTTTCCTAAAATAGAGGAATGAACCTTGAATATAGCTAATCTAGATGCACTTTTCTACCAGGACTTTTTTCTACCTGTTTCTTGATTTCATGTGTGAATAAAATTAGTAGTTGTCTTGTGTCAATCAATTTCACGTTTGACTATGCACTGCAAAATAAAGTCTTCCTGCTTTGAACCAGCTACCTTCCTGTTTGATGGCCTCCGTATCTTCAACAGAAGCCGGTGAACATTCCTCTCCTCACCTACTCTATGTGGCATGTGAGGATACAATCAATGAGCATACTCTGTGTTCTGTTATCAATAGCAGTTTCTTTATTTCTCATCACTATGTATAATTTTGTGTTTTAGGTCACAGTCAAGTCAGATGCACCAAGTCCTGACTATTTCCTCTCATATTTCTTAAATATTCTATCTCAGTGTAAAAGATCTTTTCCTTATCAGAGATTTGTGGAGAATGCTTAAAGAAATATACAAAGTAGAAATAAAAAGGAAAATATTTTTTTATACAAGTACTCAAAATTTTCCAAACCCTTTCAGAGGGGCAGATATTTGGTATCCCATAGTTAAGGGACACTATATGGCCAACCAGGATATTCTACTTGTGACATGATGAGACAAATCAGAGTTTTTGTGTAGAAGAAAAAATGAAAATAAATTGGATTGAGAAGAAGGCTTTAAAAAAGCTCCAGAACTTAGACACTTGAAAAATAAAAAAATTAAATGTAAAAAAAAAATCAGTAGAAATAATTATTCTGGAAACAGACTAGCAACTGTTGCAGAGCCAACTGACATTTTTTATTATTTTGAGCAGAAAACAAGGGAAAAAATGTACTTTGCCTTGTACAACACAACTAATTCAAAGATAGTCTTGGACATTAACTTAAAGATATGTTGAATACTTTGAAAATCAGATCATTTACTGGGATGCATTTTAAGGATGCACAAAAGCATGTGAGAGAGTAACCCTAAAAAACTCAGTCCTTGTTTTCCACAGAGACCATATGTGTCTGATTAAATTAGCTGAGTAAACTTTCACAAATATATATAATCCCCACTGACAGCACTATGGACAGCATCCTTCTTAATGGGAGACAACAAGCTGTTCCTGAAGGAAAGAGAAAAAGAGGAGGCTGGTCCCTGGTGGTTACCAGCCCTCTGTTTACATCCCTCCTTGCCTCTTGATGCACAGGAACAAATCCATGTCTACTCCAGCCAGAAGTGTGACAGAGAAGCTCTAGCATTCAGAGGTTTGTGCAATCGTCCCCTGATGCCTCTCTGCTGTAAGCAAACAAGCAGCTCTGCTGGAGGATCACCTGGGAGTGATTTACACCCCTGACCACAACATCTCCCCCTTCTGGTCTTAGCATTTTAAAGTGTGCCTGCATCTTTTGGTCATGTCCAGTCTAAAAGAGGCTGTTCCTCCTGGGACCCAGCTGAAGGGACTCAGGGCCAGCTCATCAACAGTGCAGCCACAGGAATTTCCTCCCCTGCTGACAGTGAACAGAGGTGCCCAGTATTGCAGTTCAGAGTCAAGGAACAGCTGCAAAAGCTTCTTTCCAAGGCTCTGCCAGCAATACCACACAGCTGAATTTCCTTATGCCCTATGCTATACCTGAGTATTGTGGAACCACATCTGCAAAGAACTCTTTTGCACTGGAAGAACTTATATGCAAGTAGAGCAACTCTTACATGGTTTCCTTTTCATGTGATAGAAAAATACCCTCCGTGATGAATACAGCCAGCCTTTTCCAAACGTGGAACTTTTGTGGCTATGCCAGTCAGTATAGTTAAATTCAGGCAGCATGCTTCTTAAAGACTTTTGTATTGCTGTGACATCTCTCCAATGATGCATGCACCTCCTCTCTTTTTTAGCCTTCCTCCAGGTGTGTAGTTTGTCTTTTCTATAAAGTATAATTAAACTTCCTGCTTCTCTGAATGTATAGAGACAACTTCAAACTTGAAATTAGGAAATTAGTACAATAATAAGGAAAAAAAAAGCATAGATTCAATTCTGCTGGACTCAACACACAAAAGATAGTTAGATATTTTCAATGCCAGCACAAAGCTAAATTATGTAATGTTTTTCAGAGGGAAAACATTTGATAGAACATTAGACACAAGCAAAATATCACAAATTAATTGTCCACAGTGTAACATGGAACACAGTCTTAGGGATGAGAAACTATGGGGGTTTTAGTTCAAGAGCAGTCTCTTGTTGAAATTCTGGAAATTCTTCTTAAAATTGCAAGCCTTGAAAACTAAATAAAATTTTTAATATGCATCTGCTAAAGAAGAAAGAAAAGTCCTAAAACAAAACTCCAGGGAATTGTTTGAAAATACTGTTCCTATACAATTAAGCACATGGAAAATCTGAGCTTGACTGAGTTTCAGAATCTAGACCAACAATGTAGTTACGAAGGAGGTAGCTCAGGCACGGGAAGTACCAGCCTTAGGACCAGCTGTTTCTCAGTTGGCTTTTGCGGTTTGCGGTGAGTATCATGGCATCAGAGCATCTGTCTGGGCCACAGGAAGCAGAAGCAGGTCTAGGGCCAGATAACACTTCTAGTACTGCTAGAAAAGGGCAAACAGGACCGTGCACTTCAGTCTTACACTTTTTCCTCCTCCAGTGGTGACTGATAAACAAATGAGAGATTCAGAGAACCAGATCCCAGTAAATTGGGTTAGGCTGAAAAAGAATAGCACCCAGACCTGTGGTCAGATCATGTGCTGATGAAAGAGGTGTTTTACCTTCTGAAGCAATATTCACTGCAATAGCAACTGAAACCAGAAACAACAAGACAGGGTAACTGATTATTTGCTAATCACTATGTGTACCCTTCAGCAACTTTGAAAGGCTGAGGCTGTGAAGAATAGGGAAAAGCTTCCTATTTGCAGAGTTCTGGGTGAGAGGAAACTTCTGAAAGTGTAAGTAAAGAATTTTTAAGAACTTGAGGGTAACATACTGAGAAAGAGAGAAAACATATGATGTGTACCTAGAACTTAGAGGGGATAGAGGAGTAGGGAAGACTTTTCATAAAGATTAAAGGAAACTGCACAACCATGTAAGTTGTGACTCCATTGAAACACTGATAGACAAAACAGGAAGGAGGTGATTTTCCCTGGCAAGATATGGTAGGCAGAGGGAGATTTTTTTTTATAACTCTCTTGTAGTTTCTTCCTCTTTGGTCATCTAATCTACAGTCCTGATTAAATTTTTGTTGTCCTACTTTGAATTCTGACAAAACCTCTTTCTAGCTTTTACAAATCCTATTGCCTACTTTACTTTGTGCTATGGTTAGGTCCAAAGAAACACCTGGATTATGTAAAAAACAGGCATAAATGGGGATATCTGAGTGAATGTGGAGTGGAAGCACTAGGTTATTATACATCTACATCAGCAAGAGCATCGTATGCCAGTGACTGAAGCAAGAGTTAGAACCATTCTATAAACTGTAAACACTGTATAAACTATAAACATTGTGCTGTAGCATTTACACACAATAAGGATTTATTATTTTGTATTATATGAAACAAATTGAAAATACCAAAGAGAACAACTTGAACCTCCAGAATGTCTCCTACAAGGTAGTTTAATTATTCATATGGGATCTGAAACTAGTAGGCTCAAATGCTTTCAAGACTAAATTGACTCCCTCTCTTCCACACACTGGGTGACAGCTTTCAATACTGGTCAGTTGACTGACAGCCTCTGACCACTACTCAATTTCCAGCTACGACACAAACTTGGGAGATGCATCTGAACTCAGAAGACACCACAATAATACAGCACAGCAGCTTCATCCCTGCAAGCAAGATAAGTTGGGGAATGAATAGTTTTCACGAGAGCTGAAAGACAAGATACAAAAGTTAGATGCTCTTGACATCACTTCCCCTTCAAAACATTCAGCTCTGGGATGTGAGTACTGAGAGTTTGTCTCTGATGCTCAGCCTTAACCCAAGAATCTTGCTGTGTTAGCTTTACAACTGGAAGTGATATTATTTTGTAGACTCTGTGCTGCCCTCCTACAGCTGTATTAGCTTCTGTGAGTATGCTCAGCCAGCTACTGGCCTTTCCACCACCAAGGTCATGTTCACCTTATCTGCTTAAGAGGAAGACAATCTTTCTCATGTTTCAGGGTTGGCTTTTGCTGCAGACTAAGTGCTTGTCCTAGTTACAGCAGACCAGTTTATCACTGTGCGGGTGTAACCAAAACTGTGTGTTCTACACCCTCTGTGTCATTTCTGATGGACTGTTAATAATGGATCATTTGCAGCAGCTGCCCAGGGCACACCTGACACGTCAGGCTACAAGCTGGGTGTTAAAGAACTCTGGGAGGCAGAGGAACGTTTCTGTCTTCACACCAATGGCTCAGGTGTGATAACTCCCCTCTGGGGAGGCATTAGCACCTTCACACCCAGCCTGAGGGGTCATGTCTGATAATGGACCATAAAAGATTCCAAAATATCCCACAACTCACAGAATAAATCACCCATTGTGAAACTCCTTGCCATGGAGGAGGTATTGGGTATTCCCGCCTGAACCTGAGTATATATAATCTTGAGGTTTGGGGACTTGCTCCCAACAGGAGTGGGCAAACAGGGGTATGGCATGTCAGTGAGGGCATGGCATGGCAGTTTGCATGGCAGTTCACTCAGGCAGGGCAAGCAGAGAAGGCACAACCAGCTCCCAGCTCTTGTAGGTGAGCTTTTTTTTTGCCGCAATTAAAGCCAGTCATGGTTTCCAGAAAAATGAAAGCTGTTGCTACTGTTAACACAAGGAGTGTGTCTACACAGACACTACCCTCCAAGAAGGATGCAGCCACCTAGGCCTTTGGCTGTGCAGGGTGTTTGAGCCTGGCATTGGTACCAGAGGATGGTATGGGAGGCACCTGTGTATGACGTGAGGAGGTAAATGACTTGCTGTGCTTAGTGGCAGAGCTTAAGGAAGAGGTAAAGAGACTAAGGTGCATTAGGGAGATTGAAAAGGAAATTGACTGGTGGAGTCAAACCCTTTCGACTCTTAAGGGAGTCCAAAAGGAAATGGTGAAGCCCTGCCTCTCCTGCCATAAGGCAGATGGAGCAGATCAAATTGATGGGGGGGAATGGAAACAGGCTCCTGATTGTAGAGGTGAAAGAACCCTCTCTCGAACCGCATCACCTCCCCGAGTGCCCTTAAAGAAGAGACATGAGGCCCTGGACCCAGAAAGTCAGTCAGAGGACAGGCAAGAAGATCTGCCTGGAGAGCCTCGTGGTTGGACCCCATCTACAAGAGAGATTACAACCACAGCTATAACAAAAAAAAAAAGAAGGGTGGTTGTAGTCGGTGACTCCTTTCTGAGGGGAACTGAGGGCCTTATACTTTGCCCAGACCCATCCCACAGGGAGGTCTGCTGCCTTCCCGAGGCCAGGGTGAATGATATTAGTAGGACACTTCCTGAGCTAATTCAGCCCTCAGACCATCCACTGTTGGTAGTCCAGACTGGCAGTGAGGACACTAATGGAAGAAGTGCCAGGATAATTAAAAAAGACTTTAAAGCACTGGGTCAGTCAGTTCATGGGACAGTTGATATTTGTCTCAGTTCCTGTGTTATCTGGGATGGATGAGGAGTTAAATAAAGGGAGGACTAGAAAAGCCCATCTCATATACAGGTGGCTAAAGGATTGGTGCCACCATAAAAATTTTGGGTTTTTTTTACCATGGGGCAAGCTCCTCAAATCAGATGAGCTTCATCTTTCTAGGAAGAGCAAGAGCACTGTAGTACATAAGTTGGCAGGGCTGATCAGGAGGGCTTTAAAGTAGGTTTGAAGGGGAAGGGATTGAAACCGGGCTCTCCAGAGATCAGCCTAAGGATGAAAAGCCTGAGTTAAGAGTGAAGTCAGCAGCCCACCTGAAGTGTATGTAAACTAATGCACACAATATGTGCAACAAACGAGAGGAGCTGGAAGCCATCGTGCAGCAGGAAAGCTATGACATAGTTGCCATCACAGAAACGTGGTGGGACAACCCGCATGACTGGAGTGCTGCCATGGGTGGCTACAAGCTCTTCAGAAAGGACAGGCATGGTAGGAGAGGTGGAGGGGTGGCTTTATATGTTGGAGAGTCTCTTGACTCTGTCGAACATGAGGTCAGCAATGACAAGGTTGAGTGTCTGTGGACCAGAATCAGGGGGAAGGCCAACAAGGCTGACATCCTCATGGGTGTCTGTTATAGACTGCCATACCAGGATGACGAAGCAGATGAATTATTCTACAAGCAGCCGGTGGATGTCTCAAAATCGCCAGCCCATGTTCTTGTGGGTGACTTTAACCTGCAGAATATCTGCTGGGAGCTCAATACTGCAGAGAAGAGGCAGTCTAGGAATTTCCTAGAGTGTATAGAGGACAATTTCCTTCATCAACTGGTAAACGAGCCTACTAAGGCCCCACTAGACCTACTGTTTGCAAACAGAGAGGGGCTGGTGGGAGATGTAGTGGTTGGAGGCCTCCTGGGGCACAGCAACCATGAAATAATAGAATTTTCGATACTCAGAGATGCAAGGAGAGTCATCAATAAAACTTCTTTGCTGGGCTTCCAGAGGGCAGATTTTGGCCTATTCAGAAGACTAGTTCAGAGCATACCCTGGGAAACAACCCTTGAAAACAAGGGGGTCCAGGAGGGATGGACGTGCTTCAAGTAGGAAGTTTTGAGTGCACAGGAACAGGCTATACCAGTGTACCAAAAGGCTAGCCAGTGGGGAAGACGACTGGCTTGGTTAAACAGGGAGATTCTGAAGGAAATCAGGGATAAAAAGAGAGTTTACCGACTGTGGAAAAAAGGGCTGGCTACTGATGAAGAATTTAGGAAGATAGTTAGATCATGCAGAAAGAAAATCAGGGAAACAAAAGTGCAATTTGAAGTTCCTTTGGCCACTTCTGTTAGGGATAACAAAAAGTCCTTCTATAAATACTTTAATAGCAAAAGGAAAGGCGAGGAAAATCTCCATTCTCTGTTGGACTTGGAGGGAAACATAGTTAACAGAGATGAGGAGGAGGCTGAGGTACTTAACACCTACTTTGCCTCAGTTTTTACCAGTAAGACAGGTGTCCCTCAGGACTACTAGACTCTGGAGCTGGTAGACAGAGATAGGAAGCCGAATAGCCCCCTTGTATTCCATGAGGAAATAGTGATTTACTGAGCCATCTGGATCCTCACAAGTCTATGGGACCAGATGGGATCCATCTAAGGATAATGAGGGAGCCAGCGGAAGAGCTTGCCAAGTCACTCTCCATTATCTTCCAACAGTCCTGGCTCAGTAGGGAGGTCCCATATAACTGGAAGTTGGCAAATGTCACCCCAATCCACAAAAAGGGCTGCAAGGCTGACCCTGGTAACTACAGGCCTGTCAGCCTGACCTCCGTGCCTGGCAGGGTTATGGAGCAGATCATCCTGAGTGCAATCACATAACACCTACAGGATGGACAAGGGATCAGACCCATCCAGCATGGGTTTTGGAAAGGCAGGTCCTGTCTGACCAACCTGATCTCCTTTTATGATCAGGTGACCCACCTGGTGGACAAGGACAAGGCTGTGGATGTAGTCTATCTAGACTTCAGCAAAGCCTTTGACACTGTCTCCCATAATATACTCCTGGAAACACTGGTAACCCATGGCTTGGACAAGTGTACTCTCTGCTGAGTTAAGAACTGGCTGGATGGCTGGGCCCAGAGAGTGCTGGTGAATGGTGCTGCATCCGGCTGGTGGCCGGTCACTAGTGATGTCCTCCAGGGGTCAGTGTTGGGCCCAGTCCTGTTTAACATCTTTACTGATGGTTTAGATGAGAGGATTAAGACCATCATATGCAAATTTGCTGATGACACCAAGCTGGGTGGGAGTGTCAACCTGCTGGAAGGCAGGAGGGCTCTGCAGAGGGGTCTGGATAGACTGTAGAGATGGGCTGATTCCAATGGGATGAAGTTCAATATGGCCAGGTGCTGGGCCCTGCACTTTGGCCACAACAACCCCATGCAGCGCTACAGGCTGGGGACAGAGTGTCTGGAGAGCAGCCAGGCAGAAAGGGACCTGGAGGTATGGATTGACAGGAAGCTCAACATGAGCCAACAGTGTGCCCAGGTGGCCAAGAAGGCCAATAGTATCCTGGCCTGTATCAAAAATAGTGTGGCCAGTAGGACAAGGGAAGTGATCCTTCCCCTGTACTCTGCATTGGTGAGGCCACACCTTGAGTATTGTGTCCAGCTCTGGGCCCCTCAGTTCAGGAAAGATATTGGGGTGCTGGAGTGGGTCCAGAGAAGAGCAACGAGGCTGGTGAAGGGACTTGAGCACAAGTCCTATGGGGAGAGGCTGAGGGAGCTGGGGTTGTTTAGTCTGGAGAAGAGTAGGCTTAGAGGTGACCTCATCACTGTCTACAACTACCTGAAGGGAGGTTATAGCCAGGTGGGGTTGGTCTCTTCTCCCAGGCAGCCAGCAATAGGACAAGGGGGCACAGGCTTAAGCTCTGCCAGGGGAAATTTAGGTTGGATATTAGAAAGAAATTCTTTATAGAGAGAGTAATCAGGCATTGGGATGGGCTGACCAGAGAGCTAGTAGCTTCACCATCCCTGGAATTTCTTAAACTGAGATTGGACGTGGCACTTAGTGCCATGATCTTGTAAATAGACTGGAGTTGGGTCAAGGGTTGGACTCAATGATCTCAGATATCTTTTCCAACCCAGTCGATTCTATGTTTCTATGATTCTATGACTTCTGGTACCACTCATTAGATCCAGAAGAGGAACAGAACCTCAACGGGACTGAAACTGCCACTCTCGACCACACTGTGACCATCATCCTCACCAACAGGTTTCCCATTTCTTTTACTTTGCACTCAGGGGAACTACATGGTGCTCAGGACAGGGGCTAAAGAACTCCATTCTCTTCGTACCCCAGAGTGATGGGTTATTCATCTGGGTTTTGTGGATTAAAACCAATTTTTTCTCTGTATCAACACATTTATTGTAATCCTTTTCGTAAATTGTAACTCTGATTTATAATCTCTCTTGAGTCACATTCATTTTTCCCACTGGTTTGTCTTTAAACCAGCACAGTACTCTCTTCACATTCAGCATTCATGCACTCCTGCAGACACCTGTGAGAAGATCCCACGCAGATCATGATGGAGAGATCCAATCTGTGTTCTGCTCCCTCTACCATGGATGTACCACAAGCCTCCAAACCTTGAGCCTATCAGCAAAGAAAAACAGAACAAGACAATACTTCTAACAGGGAACATTCAGACTTATTGAGGAAAAGTGAAACAGTTAAAATGAAGGTTTAGAAAAATAAGTCTATGCACTGTCTTTTGGAGAATTGACTTTTCTCTCCTGTCTTTCTGTCTTTTTATTGGCTTCTTCATCTACAATGGTCCCATACAGTCCCTGGGGAAGTATCTTGCCATACATCACCTTTGAGCCTTTGGGCTGGAAGTTTAGTCTTCACTGCAGCCAGGACTTCTTTTCCTTTTAAAAGCCTCCCTGTTGGTTTTCATGCTGAAAGCACCCTGTTTGCTGTCTGTCTCTGAACATGAGAACAAGATTTATTGACTTTGGCAGCAAAGCCATATTAAAAGGTTCTTTTTTACAAACAGTTGTTCTTACACACTAGTTCACTGCCCATTTGGCAGTGCCCGGACAACAGTTTTGGAGGCCACACTGTAAATCAGCTCTATGCTATAAATAATCTGAGTTACAAATAATGTTTTTAAGATTTGGTTTTGGATTTGGGTTTTTTTTATTTTATTTTTTAAACTCACATCAGTTTTCTGCCAAAAGAAATGGAGCAGAGCCACCATATACAACAAGGCCATGGGGCAGCCGCTAAGGACAGGCGTCCTGTAAAGCTGGCATGCTGAGTAGCAAAAACAAGCATCCTGTGAGGCCACCCTCTCACCAGTCTGCATTCCCAAAGTATTCCTGACAAAGCAGACTGTTCCATGTCACGAAAGAGCAGCGTTTCCTCCTGCAACGTCTTGGTCAGAGTTGAAGTACACCAGCTAAATAAACAAACAGCCAGCTACCTTTCTGCCCACCACACCACTTTGAAAGAACAAGTGCTTTTAAAACAAACTGGAAGCACTTAAATTACAGAGATTTTCTCTCTGTCATAAATTCAGTAATGTGAATTCCAGCAGCAAGACTGACTTTTTAAAAATATGAAACACAAGACAAATATTTGTGCCTGCTGCACAAATAACGTGGTATGCTTTTAACTCGAGAATGTAGCAGCATCTTTTAAAGTTGATGTTGAGCACTAGCCAGTGGACAATTATGAAATTAAAAGAGTACATAAATAAGAGGTTTGGTAGCCAAATGGTTGGTTTCTGTTTCCTAAAAAACAACCAAAACAGTGAAACTGGGGCAGACAGTGATGTTGGAGGGGAAAGAACTTTTAAAGACGCTTTTCCCTTTTTTACATCTTAATGACATCTGATACCATTCCTCACCTACCTGTTTAACTCATGGAAAAAGCTGTCTATTAACTCTGTAAGTCAAAGGAAAACCAGCAAGACTTAGCAACAATCTGGAGATTTTTGATAATATTAATCTTTAATACAGGAATCATGTTGTTAATGTTACTGTGCTCATCAGCTAGTCATGTACAGGTGGTAGGATAGTTTACTTACTTTGGTCTTTTTATTATTTTGCCTTTTTTCTCCCTCTGGCACTTGCCTTCATATTTGTAAGAACTTTCTACCTCCCACAAGACTTCTGTGTTCTTCCATTTGCTCATTAAATATATGGTTGCCATTTTTAAAATCAAACTGAGTCTGGGGATTATCCTGACCTGAAACACCAATAGAAGCCCTCACAGTCACAGTCCATTGAACATTATTAATTTATGATCACATTTTGCTGTGCCTTAGCCACTTTAGTTCTTTCTCTGAGTTAACCTACCAGAGCAAGCCTGCATGCTGCACAAAATACTAGAAAGTAGGATAACATCCTGCTGAGGCAGTCAGTATGTCAGGCAATGGGAAAGTATGCCACATCTGAAGGATGCCAAAGTTTTCTACTTTCTGTTTTGACTCTTGCATTTGTGCTAAGTAAAGGTAGCGCAGGAACACAGATAATTTAGTTTAGCATTTAGATGTTCCAATGCTATCATTTCTCTTTGAAATAATTTTGGCTTTATCATGTTCCAACACAATCAGAGTCTGGTCTTCAAATTAAAGGGATACCAACACAAAAGATATTTGTAAACCTACCTCTTCTGCTTATTGTACCTGAAGAAGAAAGCAACACCCAGGCTCTTTGACTAGCCAAATCAGTGATTTTCCAATGCGTTTCGATGTGAAAGCCTACACAGCTATATGGTATGTTCAACATTGCTTTTCACATTTTCAAACCCGTTAAATAAGAAGCAACATAACGAAAGGGCTACTTGATCATTTGTTAAACAAATATCAAAGATATGCATACTAATGCCAGAAGGAGTGCTTTCGGGTGTTCTATTTACAGAATTGTAATTACATTTGCTGTTTGAATTGGCCCTCCAAAGAATTAAAAATAAGCAGCCATGGCTTTTTATTGCTATCCAGTGTTCCCTGGTGGCTTCTCTCTGAGTGTTCTGACTGGCAATTGTTCCAGGCTCACTTGTGCCAGTAATGCATTTGTTAATTAGGCTAAGAGTACTGCAAAACCCACAACACAAGACTCTTGTCAGCATATGCTGATCTAACCTCTTGAAAAGACAGTTATTTAAATAGATGCCTTTTGAGCTTTTCCTAGTTTTTTTTTTTTCTCTAACATGTAAATATTCCTTTAAACATTAGTTATGCTGGTTTAATTTTTTATGGGATCAAATATTTGTTTAATTCTTGTTTTCCATGTTCAGTTTTCCATTTCAATGTGCTTTACTCCCCTAATTTCCTACACATAAAAGAGGGAAGTCTTGAAAAAAAAACTTTTTTGACACCAGTCAAAACAGCTTTCTGCACCTCTAGTTATATCTAATGTCAGACTGATGTTCTGCAAAGACTGGGAAGAACATGTAGATTTTGCACTTTTCCGCACCAGCACTAAGAATATAAGAACAGCACCAAAGACATGATAAAGGCAAAGAGGACAATCCACAGTGGAGGAGGACCACCTAAAATAAATCTGAATATCAAGCAGCTCTGATTCTGTGCTTCAGCCATTCAGGTGGAAAGAAAGAGAGGAACTTAATTAGGCTGTAAATAACTTCATTACTGGTTGAGAATGATCTGGCAACAAAAACTCACTATGCAGTTCATCAGTCTTTTTAAATCATTTTCACCTGTCCAAAGGTTGCCACCAACTCTGTAATCTACAAAATTGTTTTCACACCATTCTCCATAGCCCTTTATGTCTAAAATCTGTAAGTTATGGGGACACTGCTTGTCAAGACAACCTCAGGCCAAGAGGAAAGCTGCAGAAACTTGACACATCACCTATGAGATTGGACAGAAATATAATTTACATTTTAAAGCAAAGCACATTAAAGGAATGCCTTTAATTTTCATATTAGATGATAAAATAATGAAATTGTATTCAAAAGAAAAGCAATTCAAACCCATTGTGATTCTTTCCTATATTCTATGCAAATTTCTTAATATGAAAGCTTTCTTTTTCATGCATTATACGGGACAGTATTTTATCAAAATATTTGCTTAAATATTTTCCATCTATCTCAGACCATAGTGTGCACTGCTACAGACACAGAGAAACATTATTCATCTCAATTCAGTGTGCAACACAACATTGAAAAGAATGAGTTGATCTTCCCAACAAAAATAGCATGATTCACTTAGAAGCCAAGCAACTGTGGAAGGTTCTCTGTTTTGGTTATCTGCCCAAATATGTACTCAGGACTGGGGCTGAAGCTTGATTTTCTGGGGCTTGTCTTCTTTTACATTGAAAAATTTGGGGGTTTTCCCCTCTGGGGGAAAAAATAAATAAAAGGAAATATCTAAAATAATTTAAAAAAGAGTTTTGTCTGGGACACAAGAAAATGAACAGAAAGGTACTCTAAGTCTTCTTTTATATATTTGTATACATGTCTAATTTAAGTTAACTCAAGCATTTCTACACTTCACAGCACTATAGCAACTGCAGTATAGCCACACTAAAACACGCAGGGGATGAAGAGGAACGTGGGGAGGAAGTCCCATATGTGAGCAGGCTTCACAAGATCTGTCCTTTGATAAATTCACAAAATGACAAAATGAGCGGGGACTGAGATTCTGAACTACAATGGATCCTAATATATTGAACATCAAAGTGCCAGCCAACTCATTAACTTGTGCTGAGAAACATGAAGCAAGAGTACAAAAAATATTTGCCTTTGCTGAAAATATTTGATGAGCATTTCACTTCAGAAAGAAGCATTATAAATGCCTATATAATTCACTTGTATAGATAGTTGCCTT
This sequence comes from Margarornis squamiger, assembly GCA_035222235.1. Classification (NCBI taxonomy): domain Eukaryota; kingdom Metazoa; phylum Chordata; class Aves; order Passeriformes; family Furnariidae; genus Margarornis; species Margarornis squamiger. The sequence goes on along the minus strand of JAWWTY010000077.1, from coordinate 86,750,989 downwards.
TATGAGCAAGCCAGCATTGTGACAGCATCACTAACACCCCAAATTCTTGCGTTTGACACTTCTTCCTTAAGTATGAACTGAGTTTTCAGACTATGATTTTTCCCCCCGCTGTCAAACAAGAAGGTCTGGTGAAGAAAAGGATGGGGAAAGCAGCCCATAAGAGATACTTTTAACTTATAAAAGTGTAATTAAGGCTATCACAAGTAACATTCTAGCTCAATCATGGCCAAATCTGTAATGCTTCTGGGGAGTTCCTCAAACATCCTGTGATAGGGAGGAAAGCTGCTAGACTTCTGAAGTGTAGGAAATGAAATGACTCTGTGCAGGCAGGAAGAAAAGACAAATAATAGAAGTTTAAAATCACTTAGTATTGTAAATTTCATGTAAAGATAGTCTGCATGCAGGTGTTTTACATTTGCTTATAGCCTAGAACTGTGCATCCCTCATTTGGGTCAACTATTGGCAAAAGCTGGAGTTTTCCTCACAGCCTGCAGCTATACTGCTGTAGAGCCCAGCCTCAGCTACCCTAAGTTGAAGATTGTTGATTGTTAATTGACAGCCCAAACCTAGGCAGGATGGAATGCTGACATAGACCAGGAAAGGCAAAGATGGTGGTTGTTTCCTAGATTGCCACAAACCAGGGCAAGTGGCCCTGACACTTTCACAGTATTTTTAAAATAATACACCAAAAACTAAAAATCAAGTCTCTTCTACTGCTCATTAATGTTCAGGTGGCACTTCTAAATAAATAGATGCATCTGTTCCAGCAACCTCAAGCACCTACTACCACCCAATGCATCCTGGTATACCTGTTGTCTCTAGCTTATATGGCTATGTATGTGTATATATGGCTATGTATGTGTATATATGACTATGTATGGTGCAACTTCCATGTCCTGCCCCCACCATGGCTCGGGAAGGTTCTGTTGTCTTCGGCTGCACAGCCCTTGTCAGGTGTCATCAAACAAACAAACAAACAAACAAACATACAAACCTGAATAAACTCTAGTCATTGGACTTCAGAATTTAGGAAGTTAAAGAAAATAAAATCAGATAAGTAATAAAACTTCATTTCTGACTTTCTGTGTAGAGACCTGACAGTTTATCTTGCTGCTGAAACAAAAGAGAATAACCAGTCCTCCAGCATCAACAGACAAATGAGGCTGTACTTTGTACCTGTATTTAGGGCTGAGTTCTGAACACAGTCACATAGGTTCAAAAACCTCCAAAAGCTGAGTACAATAAAAGAAACTGACAGTTCTTAGCACCTGAAGTGATTTCAGATTCTTAGAAGTCATACTTAATTTCTGACTAGGAAGTATCAGCAATATATGAGAAACCCTCAGCCAGCTGAAATCATATCGCAAAAGTACAAAACCAGAGATACATTAGAATGGGTAACACAATATTTTTCTGCTACTGTGCCCATCTCTATAGCTCTCTATAAAACTTCTGTCTCAGATGCTCTTGAATAATCCTTTTTGCATTCCTGTGTTTTTAAAATAGCACCTATATTTCACTGGATCCTACATAAAGGCAGAGATTTTCAAACTATGAGCTGGGACTCAACAAGTGTTGGCAGCTTTTCACAGTATAGTAGCATACTTCCTTCCCTCTTCCTGCTTGTGCCTCTTTGCTCTGTCTGAGGGATACTGAGTGGTGTACCCCAATAAATTTCTAGAAGAACTAGTGAATGACACAAGATACATGCAGTTGTTCAGCATATTATATAGTTACCTCAGTGTATGTGAATACTATGCTATTGGCACTAGACAAAGCTCTGATTCTACCTAGAGAAGGGCAGACTCAATAATCAGAAGATTTTTAGAGATGTCTGTGAAATATTTTTATCATCCAAACGTCAGAGTGAGTCTGCTATGGTCATTACATCAGTTCATCAGTTTCATCATTTTCCCAGAAAATTTACCTCTACTTGATGATAATTTTTATATTGGTTTCTGTTTTCTCCATGGAGTATTATTTTTATTTCCAGAAAGAGAAACAAGATATAGCATGAGCATCTATGGAAGTAAGAAATGTTTTTATTTTTTCCCCACTGCATAATTTGTTCTATATGTAAGAACACACGGACCTAACCAGGAGGAAGAACTGCAAAATCATTAACTAGAGCTTCAAATAGGCTAAAGGAAAACATAACATGAATGAACACTTAAAAATGGTAATTTTGTAGATTCACAAGACATCTACCATCCTCTTCTGACAATATTTTCAACATGTGTCTATGTATTTACCACATTTTACAGCATCAGTTATATCAATCCTGCCTGAATCCTACAGAAATTCTTTTGCAAACCTCATAAAAGAAGTGGAAAAGTTTACTAATAACAGGTAGTGCTCAGGATACTCAAAACTATCATTGGTTGAAAATCTGGGGAAAGTGTTAACGATGCCAAGAGATGAAGAATTAAAATGGTAGATGAAAACTAGTCTTGATAAATGTAAAACAATGTATAATGAAGAGTATGACTGTATCCATACATACACACATACCTACATAGAGCTGAGGCTTTTAGACACTTCAATGCAGAAAAGTAATCTTGGAGTTTTTGTGGGTTGTTCTGTGGAATTATCAACTGAAAGTTTCAACCAAAAAGAGAAGTAGAACACGAGAAATTTTTTGGAAAATAATTGAGAACAAAACAGCAACAACATTATGCATTAAACCATAAGGAACTCATATTTTTGACATTGGCCAAAATGTTGACCACTCAATCCGAAAAATTATGTAGCAGAAAAAGGACCAGTACAGATGAAGATGATGAGAGATTCATAATCCCATATGAAATGGGATTGAATATTCTTGAATGCCACAGTACTAAAAAGAAAAAAAAAAAAAAGACAAAGCAAAAACCAAATTAAAAAAAAACAAAACCCACAAAAACAGAAAACAAAACAAAACAAAACAAAAAAAAACGAAAAAACAAAACCTCCGAAGACAAAAAATCTCAAGCAAACTAATGAAAAAACTCAAATGAAACAAAACTGAATCAGACATTTAGGACAGACAGAAGGTGTCAATAAAAAATATTCAGAGATGCCTATAACATGAGTGGGGAACAATTGTTTGCTACTTTTTTCTAAGCAGAACTAGGGGTTTCCCAATACAAGTATCAGAGGCTTAAAAGAAAGAAAAAAAAACAAAAACAAAACAACCCCAAACACATTCATTTAAAAAAACTGCATAGTTCTTTTGCATAGAATAACAAACAGAATAATGAAAGAATTCAGAATTGCTGGTTGTTACAGATGCCAAAGGCAAGTATGGTTTCAAAAAAAAAAAAAAAAGGACACATCACTAACAAATTCTGTCTTGGGAAGCCCCTGGCTCATCGATCCACACAAGGAAAGAGGCTATTCTGAAAGAACAAGCTGTACTTGCTTTGGTTTCTTATTCACTTCCTCAGTATCTGCTACTCTTACTGCTAGGGAAGGAACAATGAAAGTGGCATTTGACGCCTCTGTGGGTTTTGCAACTGTCAGTGTTAATCCTTTAATCTTTTTCGTTCACTTTGTCCTTCCTAAGAATATTTCACTTTATGAGCCTAATTCAAGGTTGAATGAAGCCTAGTTTCTTTCGAAGTCAGTGGGAATAGTACTCACCTTTTCCCCTTTGAGTTGCATAAAGCTGTTCTGTTCCTCAGATACAAGTCTGCACCACCTGCAGTGAGGGGAGCAACTCAGATTCCTAAATATTTCTATGCTTCCTACATTCATGCAGCCCACTGATAATGCTTCTGTCAAGGAGAATCTTCAGTCTTCCTGATCATATTGGAAACAGAGCCAGATGACACCAAGTACTCTAAGACCTTAAGGTTTATCTTCACAGATGCATTTTCCAGCTTCATCACTCAAGAGGATACCCAAGACAGGCTTATTTCTACAGGGACTGCACCAGGATGTTTGAGATAACATGAATTATGAGCCCTTTGTAGTTGGATGTAGCAATTATAAGTTTGGAGTTCTAGTTGGAACAGACTGAAGAGCACTCCAGATTTTCAGGATTTGGAGCAGCCTATTGAGAAAATAGAATGGGTTCCTCATGAATCAGGATGTTACTTGCTTTTATGGTTATACTGATAACCAGTTCAGTTAAAACTCAGCCAAAGATGCTGTTACTATGAGAGAGATGTGATCCCAGCTGGACAGGTTTTTTTAGTTTGAACTTCCAAAGTTCTCTCTGCTTTCAATTAAAAGTAACGTTCAGGCTTTGTGAAACTATTAAATGCATGCTTTGTATTTCGGTTTAAACTGCTCCTTTGCAAAAGTTACATGCACTACATATTTTAGGAACATTTAGGAAGTTGCAGTTAGGTTTGTACCAAGCTGAACAACATTCCTGCAAGAGAGTGATCCTAAGAACAATTTGACTAACCTGCAAAATTCTATTGCATGTCTCAATCACACCTTCTCTAACTAAAACTATGACTGCTTTCAACACTTCTTTCCTCACAGCTTCCTTCTCGTTCCAGAAAATCACAGAACTTAGAGCATACATATCTTTCTCAAGCAAAGGCACAAGAAAGCAGTTTACTGCAAATAACCTGTTCTCTATCAGGGGCATCTCTTTGTTGACATACAGCTCTAGTTGACAAATCTAGAAGTAAGAGGCACAAAACATTTTGCTATTTGTCAGGCAATGGTCAATCTCTTTTAGGAAATCCTCTTCAGATCAAAGTATTTGCTTTTAACATTTCTCACCTGAACTTGCATTTGTGCTTCTTGCTTAGAGGCATGAGTGCCATCTATAGAACAGTCACAAGCAGATAGTTACAGGAATGTTGAGAAAGAAGAGAGAGTTTTGTCCCTGTTGTCCCAGGAGACAGTTTTGTCCCTTTAACAAAAATTCCTTTTGCTATTCTGTTTATGTGCACAACAAATTCAGTAACTTTCCACAAGTGGAAGTTTAACATAAATAAACCAGTGTCATTACAATTTTAAGCAGGGAAAGAATCACTGACAGAGATAATGATATTGACATTTGTTCAAAGACTGTGATGTTGTTTTAATTTAAAATTAACTGTATATGCCTGGTGCACCAGCAGAGGCACAAATACTTAGTATAATGGGAAATACATTTTTTTTTTCTTCTGTGCATTAAATCATGTAAGAAAAAAGAATGAAAACCAAACAAATAACTCCCACCCCACTCTGTTAATTCTCTTCTTCTAAATAAGAGCATTTTATGATAGGTTATTTATACAATGAATTTTCTTTGATCTTCCTGTCTAGTCTTTAATAAGATATAGAGGTATTGAGTATTTTAGTTCCATCTCTATCATAAAAGCTTTCTTCTCTAATCCATTTCTTTCCTTGTTTCCTTTATGTCTGATGGTAACCACTTTCTCATGATGAAAAGGATTTTAATTGAGGCACTAGGAGTAAATTTGTAATCCCTTCTGTGAAGCCTTTCTTCCTGTTATGTATCTTTAAGTTGCAAATATATCCAGCTTGTAATTTAAAATATAATTGTGTTTTGTATGGAAAATACAGGCATGGAAAGCAGAGGGCACCCTATCACATGTTAACTCTCCTATCACAAGAAAAGAAATAAATAATAAAAATAAAAAAAAAAAAAAAGAGAAGAAAGAGAAGAGAAGAGAAGAGAAGAGAAGAGAAGAGAAGAGAAGAGAAGAGAAGAGAAGAGAAGAGAAGAGAAGA
>JAWWTY010000077.1:86697472-86745301 GCA_035222235.1 Margarornis squamiger | reverse complement strand
GAAGAGAAGAGAAGAGAAGAGAAGAGAAGAGAAGAGAAGAGAAGAGAAGAGAAGAGAAGAGAAGAGAAGAGAAGAAGGAAAGAATGAAAGGAATAGAAAAGAACCCGCTTATGTCAATCTAAAAAAAAAATCTATTTGTGATCACAAATGAAACATTTCCAATCTCATAATGGCTAGATTGCTTGGTTTTATTACTAGCCATGCAAAGCAAGACCTCATCAAAAGAAGCACTATGCAGAGGTCTCATCTTTCCATTAAAATAATTTCAAAAAGCTTTCCCCCTCCCCCCGCTTTTTCCACTGAAAGAATCCATTTTGCAAGATGATTTAGCTCAAAATCTGCTGGGAGTAACCCTTGACATAAAGTCATATTGTGTTGGAGTTTAGTCCTAAATTCATACATCAATTATTTACTGTCAACGCAGATTGTATAAGTGTAGAAAATTACTAGGAATGATATTTTCTCTCAGGCAGAAAGAATGTGATACATCCCACCTAATGTGCTGTCCCACTGTCCACAGGCCAGAATTATTTATGCATTAGAAAACACTGTGCCAGGGCAAAAATAAGAGGGGAGAGAGAGAGACAGACACATTATTTTAAACCTTTCATAACATCCATAAATATTTCATAACAAATAAATAAAGAATGTTGGGCTTGTTTGGAGGACAGCTGTAGCTGCATGGTTCAGTGCTTTGCAAAGCTCCAGAGACCCCACGCTTACCCCTCAGTTAAGCCCCCATTTCTTTTTAATCATCCACTTAGTGCATTGTGGGTAGGGGAGCTCTCCAGGTGAGTTGAAAAGCTGGAGGTTATGTATGTGAATACAACTTTTTATTTCACATTGTTAGAGCAAACAGCAGAAGGCAAGTTTCTCTTTAATACCCTGTTCAGTGCTTTTGTCCTCTGTCACTGCAATTTTTTAATATATCAGGGAAATTGCTGTTTTGTCCCCAATATTATTAAATGGTTACCATACTTTTTTTTTTACCTTTCAAAAACTCTCTTTTTAATGGGTTAGACATACATTCCATGTAGAGAAATTACGTTTAAATGGAGGAGAATTATAAGAATTTTAAAAGAGACATAATTTCATATTTCTGAATCACTATAGCTGAGTCGAAGGCTGCCTTTAGCAGATTGATTTCTTACTTTGGGGTGAGAGTTTGAGTTCTTGCACGTCACACCATTGTGATGCACCCCTTAATGATGTACTTGGGGTAGGAGGCATGTGACAACCAGCAACCTTAGTCTGAGGCTTAGTGTCCTACTTAAAATTCCTTTTAAGGGGAATTAGTAATGGACTCCTGATTTAGCTGACAGAACAAAAAAATGATTCAGAACAGAAAGCTGGATTTAAGTCAATTAATTTTAAGGTCTCAGAGTTTCATTTTGTTTTATTAATTGTTTTATTGCATTATGTTACACCATAGCCTCTGGAGACACCCTTAAGTGATATACCATTGCTTTGTGTGTTCCTTTGAATGGCTTCATGTCCTGGTACAGCCCTGGAAATTCATGCCTTCCATCCACTAAAGGTGACTGTGGAAAGCAGCATTGCATGTGCTCCTTACTGCTAGAGGTTCCTCAGGGACAAGTGTTGGCTCTGGAGCCAAAGCCTACAGAACAGCATCACTTCCCTCTTCATAGCATTCCACAGTGTGTCTCCAGAGCCCTTCCTGAGGTCTGACCAGTTTGTGACCTGATACCCAGGTCCACAATGCTCTGAGTTGGGTCTTGGGAATGACTTTCATTTACTTGGGGGAATGTGTAACCTACATTCTGTACCTTCTAGACAAAATGAGAGCATTTGCTAACAGAACCTAATGCACCTCCAAGCTGCTGTTGAGCATATCCAGAGGGGTGCAGAGGGCCTGAGGCACGATGTTAAATGCCACCTCTCATCTCTGAAGTGACACACTGCAGGATCCCTGCCCCTCCACTGGTTATTGCATGAAGAACTGTGCAATAATGGTCTCTTGACCTCTCTGGGGTCTCCATCACCAGAACTGTCATTGTAGACTGGCTTTTCTGTACTGTGAAAGCAGAAGGATGGATACTTGCTTTGGCACGCTGCTGGCTTGGAAGGTGCTGCTTTCTGCAGCATGTTCTGCAGTTGTAATCTCTGGCCCCACAGTGAGAGAACTTGTGGCCTCCAGTGTGACAAAAAAAATAAATTCCAACATCTGAAGACGTGAAGCTATAAGCAGAAAACTACAAATCAAAATATGTGAAGTGCATTTGCAGGAACACACACCTGGTAGCAGAAGGTTGTTGTGATGTTGAAAGATACTCAGTAGAATATGAACTGGCAGCAAAAATGTTCACAGTAATTTTGATCTGCCTACACAGATGCTGACAGACCCCAGAGTGGTGAAATCCACAGAAGTGGAATATCATGTTCAAGATATCTCATTGACAAACTGGAGTGAGACCACAGAAGTGCAACAAACAGCAAGCATCACTTTGGAGAGACTCGCATACCTATGAAAATCCTGGTCTTCCTGTGTAAGACAAGCTGTGAACTGACACAGAACTAAATATTCATCGGAACCGGGAGATAAATTTCAGGTTAAAAAATATTACAAACTTGTCTCTGTATGTGGATTCTCTCTACAACCACAGATGAACTTTTTTATTCTAGAAATTAACCCCCGCATCATTGAAAACTAAGCCCGAGTTTCAACTGTTCCAGCTTCAACTTCAGCTGAAGTCATACTAAACACCTGTGAGTGAACTGAAGTGCCCTTTACCTACTCACAGGCTTAAACCTGATAGCTTCTAACTGACCCTCTGACAGAATAAGAAGCTACCAAATTGTGTTTGGGGTTTCTCTGTGGGCATTTGCAATGCTATCAGCAGCTAGCCTGAACTCTGGACACTGAAGTGGGGACAATTTTCCAAAGATAGCAGCTGCAATGCTACATGAAGAAAAAATATGACCTTTCAACAAATGTTTAGGGGTTGTTTTTGTGCTGTTTTTTGGGGTTTTTTTTAATATATACTTTATATACACTTTTTTAATATGTATTTTATATATATATTTTATATATGTGTTAGTTACTTTAATCAAGAGCTGAATATGTGGAGACTAGAAAATGAAAATCAGGCTAAGGGAAAAAACAAATCCTCTGAACTAGTAATCATGCAAAAGAATAGGAAGTTTTTTAGGTGTTACAGTGATCCTCAGAAAGGTACTGAATTAGCAGTGGAAAATCTGATCAGAAAAAAAAAAAGGAGAATCAAAAAAATAAATAAATAAATAAAAAGGAGCTGGCCACATCTTTATTAATGTCAGTCTTCTGAAAAACAGATGCATGTTCCTACTTCAGTAAATTATTATTTGTATTTTATTTTGTTTTTCACTGTGAAAATATAGTCATCTTTTATTGGAGAGTTTTTCTTTCAATATTAAATCAAACTATCAAGATGTCCTAACAACCATTTATGTAACTGGAGAGTTTTTAGAAGGATGAGACAAAAAATGTGTATAACAGTTGGTGTCATGCTGGGTTTTTTTGGGTTTTTTTTTGTTTTTTTTTTAAAGTATTCACTGAGTTTTCATGTCTAGAGTACAATACAATATGTTAAAAGTGATTTATTTTTTAAAAAGATCTGAAGTCAAGAAGGAAACTTTCTTGACAAATCCAAAAGATCATTTGAAAGACTTTTTGAACTTGTCGATGTTACAAAATCATGAAATTTGCAGATGCTTTTTGGTTTTGGTTTGATTTTTGGTTTGGGGTATTTTTCATGAGGAGAGAAGGTTAGCGATCAGTGCAGTTTTCAAAGGCAAACAAATTGAGAAAATTGTTAGATGAAGAGGTCAAAAATCCCCATTCCAGAAGGTTAAGAAAGCAGCCTATTGCAGTCTACATATTTTGTTAGATTTCCTGCATTTCCAGCAGAATCAGCCTAGATCTATCTCCTTTTAGAAAGGACAAGCAAATGATGCCCTACTATCTGATGAATGGCATTATAATTCTTATTTTCTGCTTTCTCAGTGAAGAGAAATGGCATTGAAAACTTCAAAATGCTCTTTAAAATTTCCATAGATAGAAGAAATTAGTGTATTTTGCTGAGAAAAAAAAAGTGATTATACGTCTAAAAATCAGTGTGTTCATTTTGGTTTGTTAGTTCAAATATTCTGCACATACACCCTCTGGAAATGCCTTCTGATACTTCTGATAGGAGAAACTGATTGGAGACTGAGGCACCAATTTCAGAAGGCATCCTTAATTCCAACTCGCAGTGCAAGACCCCATCAAAATGTAAATGTGATCCTGAACCTGGGTATCCTTCTGTTTCTTCCTTTTGAACAAGGGACACAGCAGTGATCTTCTACAGGCAGTGTTTCTTCAGAGAGTGGGCAGTTAACGAAGCTGACATTTTTACAAGATTATTTTCGTTCTGTTTTAGGGCCGAAGTAGAGGAGTAGCATTTTTGTCACTTTCTGAACAATAGAAATTGTTTTCAGGAGGGTAAAAAGGAAACAAAAGAGATAAATGCAAATGAACACAACATGTCTGGCTGCTAATGGAACTCTTCAATTTCATAAATCATATTAATCTTTGATCACAGCATTGTATTGACAATATTGTAAACTCTATGAATCCCAGCATTTTGCACGCAAGTATGGTAGGTTTTTTTCTCTTGCTTGTGTACAGATGACCTTCAACTGAGACACAAGCAGAAAACTGAATTTTTTATACATAGCTCATGAACAAAAGGTCTTTCCTTGGTATCCTTTTCCACAGGACCTATGCATTTAAAATACTGTAAGCGTCATTTCATTTTATGCTGACTGAGTTGTTTACTATTGTCATGTTATTAACCTTGCTTTACAAAGGTTTTTATAACTCCAGTATTAGACTTTATTACAAGTCTTCATTGTGATATACAGTTCGTGGCCTTATTAAAGAATGTGTCCTGCCCTTGGAATTCCCTGTTACCAGGTAAATAAACAGGCACTTTTCTCTCTTTAAACAGTCAAATAAAATCACAGACATATGGTTTTTCTTTAGTATCCTCCATACAAAACAAATTTTGAGAAAGGTTTGACTTCCCAGAAAATTATTGAAGTGAGACAAACACTTTATAGTTCAAATCTGGCCCACAAAGTCCACAAATGACAAGTATTACCTGTTGTTTGTCCATTTGACAGGAGTTAGGTGGTGTCAGATCAGTTTCCAATGGATAAATTGTCACCTAATGTTTCAGAGTTGCCATGTTTCTACCTTCTTTTTGGAAAAATAAACCAAAAGACACTGCAAGCGTAGGGAATTTATTACATTTCAACTCAGTGCTATTCACTAAGGAAAAATGAAGTTTCTGGGGGACAGGTTCTCAATTCTTGAGTTTGAGTTATTTTTTGATAGGTGTAAAATAGTCATGAAACTTGAAAGAGTAGTTCTGTTTGAACCTTGAGGAGTACAATCAATAATAAGTTTGAAATGTTCCAAGACTTTTGTGAGCCTTATAGATGATTCCTGACTATCACAAAGACTACATAATCAGTAAGTTCACTACTCAAAGCTACCTATCGAGCAGGATTTAATCCCCTCACCATCAAGAGCATCAATTTTCTACTTTCATCATTTTACATACCAGCTTCCAGAAGATGCCAACCTCTCTGTGTTCTGCACTGAAAAGAATTGGCAGAAGAGTTCACATCCAAGTAACACCATCTTTCCTATATCTGCCTCAGTGTCTTTGGCCTTACCTAGATAAGTAATTTTGTCATATTCTTCTCCAGGAAACGTTCTTATTTGACCATGGAGAAAATTTACTTTTGTAAACTGCTGAGATTTGCCTCTCTTGGATGCTTTCTAACCACACTTCAAAATGGCCATCATGCATGAAAACATTGCCATATATTTTTAATATTGTCCCTTTAGTTTTTGGCTTTAATCCACCGCTGTTAATATTTCTGCAGAGATAGATATTATGTAAAGGTCACATCTGAATCTAACTTCCTCTAAAGAATCACATTCCTAGCTTACTCTAAAGATTCATATTCCTTAGGATTTGTTGTTTACTTAAAATCAAACATAGCACTTACAGAGAGAACCTGTTGGGCTACTGGTCTAAGTGCTTTTCAGCTTGTAGCAACCAAACTTTATAGATGTTTGCACTCTGGTGAGACATACTAATGTTATAAATTTATGTTATCAAAGGGGGCTGTGAAGACATGGTCCTTAGGAACATTTCCTGGGATGCAGGACCCTACTTGACCATCTAGATATGCCAAACCACTGAGATTGAAGCTATGTAGAGGTAAAAAAAAAAAATGAAAATTTTACTTTGTAACAAAGTCTCTTTCAATTCCACCACCAGAGAGGGCATGCTGTATCCCATTTTCTCCTTATGTGCTCCCTGTGACAACTTTATTATGACCAGTCAGAAATTAATGGAGCAAAATTAACAAGTCCTAGCACACCTCACCAATTTCCAGTTTCAGAAGTGTTGAATGACCTCTACAGGATGTCACAATCCTTGGTTCATTCTAGCACCATAGGGGAATTACCTTTCCCAGTGCTTGTGCTACCTGCCACAGAAAACAGACTGCCTGTAACTGTGGGTTTGTGACTCTGCAGGTTCCACTCAACTGTAAAGTACTTAAGGGCACCACAGAAAGGTGTCTTTTCCTGAAAAAGTAGCAGAATGTGTGAAATATGGTCAGTTTGGTTTTAGCCCAGCTATATCAACTGTTTCAACAAGGTACTGTCTCCCTGCTCCTTTTTTTCTCTTCTTTAGAAAAATAGCACTATCTGTAATGACAAGTAACAAAAGGAAAAGTAAGAAGCTGATTATTCATAGTAGGCAGGAATAGGTTAGTTGGGACCTGTGATATCTTTTATTTGACTAATTGCTATAGCTGGAAAGTTTCAACAAGTGTTCAGACTCACATCTTGTTGCCTTGAAGACAAACCTGAAGGTCCTGCACAGTTTGACCAACTTTTCCTAATGGTACCAACTAGTTCAATATACATTGCTTCTGTTTACAAACTCTGTCTGCCTGTGTTCTTAAATCATTACAGCTCCAGCAAAATGCTGGAGCTTATAATTTGATTTATAAAGTATGGAAAGTGTTAAAAAACCCAATAATAAAATAATAAGTTAGCATTCTGGTGTGGCATTCTTGGTTTGTCTAAAGTGCCAGCTAGGGTAGCTAAATGACAACATCCCTATTTTGCCATCTTTCTCTCTTTTAATATTGTGGAACAGGAAGAATTCTTGTTTAAAATAAAGGAAATCAGACTTTTGAAGGTTACAAATGAAAGAGTTTATGTTTGAAACTAAACCCAAAAAATACTATCTGAATCTGTAATGCCCAAATCAAAAGGATTATTGTGCCAGTAGCACCTCACTTGCTAGTATGTGTTGTCTTCTGAAGAGTGCCAATACAAAGAATTATGAATTCTTAATACAACAGTAACTTTTCTAAACACATGTGATAAATATGCATGATCTCCACTGATTAATCCAGAAATGTATCAGCCACAATTCAGATGTCAATTGGTGTGCTATCTGAAAAATATCAATTTCACTGAAAAATATGTATATTTCACAGGAATTTCTATAAAATCTAATAATCTAATTTCAAGCTTGATTATCAACTTTAAAGTCCATGGAAGACTTCAATGAAAAAAAAGATAACACTCATATTATTTTTGTCTGAACACAACTATATTTTCTAGTGTACTCAGGGCTTATCCTAAAAATTAATGACCTGCAAGGAATATTCAATTAAACCATTTTTTGTTTGCATATCTTAGCTATCTAACAAAAGTATATCAGTTGGGAGGATGTAATGAATTGAACATAGGCGAAAAGTTCTTTTCAGTCAAGCATATAAAAAATTTAATAGAATTCACAGTTTGCAAAATTGCCACAGTTGTGGTAAAAACAGCATTGTCAGGAAAAGCAAAATATTTAATTTTATATGAAATGTTATAACAGACGTAAGATTCTTTTTTTCTTTAGAACTAAATGGGACCTAAATTCCATTGCAATTTTTAAAATCTATATTTAATTCATAGTAAAATAGTGGGGTGTGTTTCATATAGAAAGGTGGACTACACTTTACACAAACAAAGGTGTTGGAACAAACATCTAATTTGCTCAAGAAACTATAGTGACTGAAAAACTAGACAGGCAACTGCAAAGCTGAAACTTGTTTTGCAGTGCGAATGTACCACAGTGAAGCTTAACAGTCTTAAGTTTTTAGCTGTTCCTTTCAAAGCAGCAGAGGCACAACTTCACGGACTAAAAACAATGCATTGTCTTCTCATCTGCAAAATATGATTTTACAGTGCTGTAGGCTCTTACATAAGGAAAGGGGTTTGGTTTTTCTCTGAAGTTGCACAATGTCTGCAACTTCTCAGGTGCAATTTATATGACTTAAGGGCAAAAAGGCCTTATTCTGCTAGTGAATTGAGAACAATTCCATTAGCTCAAGTATGGTTTGTATCAGTGTGCTCACCATCAGTGAATTTTGTGCCAGCTGAGAGGAAAGCAAGGTATGTCATGCTTCTTTGTCTTAAGGTACATTTCTGTTTTACTGGAGTTCCACTAATGCACTGGGATGAATATTTGTTGACCATGTATGTGCTAGAACGGCAGTAACAAAGCAAAACATTTTTGTCTCCGTCAGTATGCAGAAATATTTTACCATTTAAAACTATTAAGAAAGTGTTCTTCACTCTGTTACTATTTGAAACCAAATTGTAACTATACTCAGAGTATTTCTGGTACTTTAATCTTTGCTCTGCAGTCTCATTTCACACACTACTGCCACTTTCAAGATGGGTCTTCCTATGAATTCAATTTAAGAAGTCGGTTAAATCCCTTCCCTCAATACACAATATTCCGTTGAGAAGGTTATGGGGGACGGGGGGGGGGGGGGGAGGGGAAAGTAAAAAAAGGTAAATGTCCAATTAGAAAGAAATTAACATACAAAAATAATTGTCAGTCAATGCATTACCACAGTGTTCTAAGACTATCTCGTAAGTTTAATGACATCTCAGCTATTTCATACACTACCATAGCATGCCAAATTTCAGTTTGTATGAATTGTTGGAGCTGTATAATGGTCAGGAGAAATGCATTTACCACATCTGGGACATCAGATGGGGTTTTGGGGTTTTTTTTAATGTAGTATGGATGCAGTGAATGTTCTTATTTTTGTATGGATCTATAACATGTTAATTAGGATAACATTTGTTGTAAAAAATACCTCAGTGGACTCCAACAATCCAATCAGGTTTGGTTCTCTGTGTTACTTTCTGCTGAAAAAAAAGGATAGGGATATTGGTCCACTGCCTGTGATCTGAGAGGGAGATCTTGCACAGATGTGCTCTGTGCTTTCATTTGTGCTCTCTGAGTGGCCCAGACACAGCGTAGCTGTAAGGAATAGAGTTTCTTATGAAGCCAGAGGCACTGCTCCTTTCCCTTCCACAAATCCCTGTGCAGTGCACAAATGCAAATTAATTTTTGCTTTTTGATATTCTCTCCTTCGCTCATCCCAGCCCACTGCTTCTGCACAACAAAAAGTGTCGTGAGAAGCTCATGTTAGAAAGTCTTTACCAGATAATGCAATAACTGACCATTTTTGGGACCGTATTCTGTCCCAGTGTTGAAAAAATATATTATGATCACATTAACTTTATGAGTTACTACTTATTTTTAACTTCTCTTGTTTTAGTAAATACTAATTTGACCACAAGGTTAAAAAAAATCATATGTGTAGATAGATTTTAGAGCTCTTCATAAGTAGTAAGTCAGGTCTTGGAACAAAACTTTCAAAAGGACTCTGTCTTAAAAGACTGCAGTAGAGAGAGAGGAACTGTTCCTGCATGACTGGGTGTACATAGTATGGAAACCCGGAGTCAGAACTGTTATAAGTGGTTACAGCTAATTTAACACTTGGTGTCCAAAAATTGCAAGAATAGAGAGTAGATTTAATTAGCTTAACACAACTAGTTTCACCCTTCCCTCATCTTAGACCTACACCCTCATTTAAAAATTAAATAGGTTTGTGTCCCTCAGAGAGGTTTTCTTTTGCTGCATTCCTCCAAAACCAAAAATATCAGTAGAATGAACATTCATAATTCCTTGACTGCTTAATTTTCACATTCTAGTTTTCAGCTTGCTTTTATATGTATATGTGAATGATCTGCCCAAATATTCTGCTGAATACATACTAATAAACTGCATTAGTATTTGCATACCATATGCTCACTAAGGGTTTAATTACCCTTTGTTCCACAAACAAGTATTTTTTAAAAATTAACGTATGTCAGCTAATTATTTTTACTGACTTACTTTTTCATTTTGCTTCATTTTTAATTCATACAATACATGTTTGTGGCCTTGTTTCATTTTCCAAAGAATGATAATAACTGAGGTTCTAATACCTCAAGCACTCAGGCAAATTCTGTAGTTTATCCACCTGAGCAGTCATCAAAGATTTTTATGTACAAAGTAAAGAAAGTTACACATGAGCATAAATTTTTCCAGTTTTGATGCTGATGTATATGCATGTACTATACATATTGCACAAACCACACCCTACAAAAATTGGAGGTTAACCAGAAAAGCCTCTACCACTCCACCATAGCAATCTCAAATTGCATGTTTGGCAGTACTGACAGAGGTACATCACTCATCTTCCTTTCACATTCCACACGATCTTCTAGGACATGTTCTCATGTAGTCATAAGGGTCCATACTAAATGCATGAATGCACGGTTCATATACTTCAAATATTGATTGGAAGATGAAACTTGATATACATAAAGCTGCTCACCAGTATATGACAGTGAACCTGACTAGTAGAATACCAAAGAGTGAACTTCATCAGGGCCTCGGGACATGCGAGATTCACTCAGTGTTCAATAAGCACACTGACAGATCATTTCAGCTGATGTCATTCTTCTAAAAAACATGGTCCTGGAACTCACAGGACACTCAAAAAGAAGTCAAGGATAAGTAAAGTTAACACAGTTTTTATTTTTTTTAATTACACAAAACAATATTATTTCATATGACATTTCTTCTGGATCAAATATAAAAAGAATTCATAGAGAGTACAGCTCTCACACTGAAAGTCACAATAAGCAGAGCAGGGTCCGTATAGCCAAGACAGCTCTATGGATTGCAGGATCTTCATACCAAGGGTATGTGTGCAATTTGTGCAGAGGCAACCTGGGAAACCCAGAAACATGTTTCTCAAAACATCTTGGATTTCAGCACAGGCTGCCCAAACTCACCCAGGATCCTGCATACATACTTGCCAGGTAGTTTGGCTTCAGTTATTTAAGCTTCAAACCACTATTTGGATTCCCAGGTACCTCTGTCTTTAGTAACCTCTTCTCCAATCATGCAGGTCTATTGCTGGCAAATCCAGAAAAAGTAACCAAGTCGGTTGGAAGAACCTCAGTCAGGTACCTACAGGTCAACTCCTTATCAGCTCCCTATCCGTGGTAGTATCTACAACCACTATCTCTTCTGTTTTTAAGGAACCCCATGTAAGGCAAAACAGCAATGTTTTGCTGGGGTGGATAAGGATTGCTGCTTGCAAAATACATAACATTTCTTCTTTTTTTAATCACCTATAACAGCAAGACATTAAGAATTGCACCTAAAGGGAAGTGTAATGAAGACCTAGAATAGTCAGCCTGGGGATACAGGGAGATGTCCCAGAACAGATTAGGTGTATTGTAGCTGTGGCAATGATATTGATAGGGCTGGTTTCCTCGGTGCAGAGACTGGAATAGCAGAGTGCCTCAAGATCCATCTTTTATACAGGTCTATGTATAACCGTAATCTCCAACAAATCTTTTCCAGGCTTTGCTGTCATGATGGAAAACAGGGATGATGCTCTGGAACATTCTTGCTGTAGCTAAAACCCATTTTCATTTGTACCATCCACCTGAAGAACAGTTTGTCCTCTTCTCTTTACAGCACCGTTTTGCATATCTCACCTTATTATTGCTTTTTTCCCCTCATCTTCTCTTCTTCAGCTTAAATAACCCTGATTGTTTCAGCCATCCCTTTTTAGCTTGTTTTCTCACCTCATTATTTTTGTCTTTGTCCTTTCCACTTACTGTACTGACCTTCATCTTTCTTCAATGTAGTATCCAAGGATGATCACAAGGCTCAGGACCTTATAGTTTCCAAAAAAAAACAAAAGTAAAATTATCACTTCATGTATCTTGCAGTTCTGATTTTTTTTTGCTTTCTCTCAACATGGTCGTTGCAGCCCCAAGGTACTGTTCCCTTATGTTATGTTTTCAGTGCCCCTCACAGCATTTCCACGGAAAAGCCAGCTCCTCTGTGTTAAGTGCTTGCACAGCTGGTAACACCTACCTAGGTGCAAAACATTCCTACCTGAAACATAAAAGGGATTCCATATCAGATTTTCCAATTTATTCCGATTATTACAAATTTTGTGCTCATCTTTAAGTATTCACCGTCTCTCAACTAAATATTTTTTATGTAAGGAACTTATTCCCTTGATGAAAACTAAGCTGTTATTTAAAGTATTGAATAAAATTAATTCATCCTAAACCTCTGGAGAAAACAATTCTGTGACTGAACCATCAATAGCTACTCTACAGTATTTTTTTAAAAGCTATTTTAGACCTGTTTTTTTAGTGAAAGATTTAAGTATATATTTCTTTTCCTTATATTGGGATGCAATTGATTTTATGTAGTATATTTAATACAAACTTCCTCTGAAATCACTTGGAAGAACTCTGTACAAAGCAGAAGCTGTATTGCACTGAGCAGAGAAAAAAATGGGTGCAAAGATAGTGTTTAACAATAACTGAGAATATTGACAAACCTGGGCAATAGAAAAAGTGTACAAAACATAAAATATTTAACTTTTTCCACTTTATGTAATTCTTGAGTTGTAAAAAGAAGGGAAGCTTGTGAGGCAGAGAAGTTTAAGTTGTTCAAAAGGTAATCACTGTATAAAAAAGTGTTTTGGTCATATTGTGATAAGGAATAAGCAACAGGAAAACACTGAAATGCACAGAAAACAGAGAAGAATTTGAAGATAAGAGGTTTGAATTTCTCCTTTGTACCAGGTGGAACACAAGGTATGCAACGAAACTAATTGCAGGCCTCTGTTTATGAAGGCTATTCAGGACTATCAAAGCTAAGAAAAGCTGTACGAAATACAGTTACCAAAGGGTGCTCACCAGTGAAGGAATACCAGAGGGCAGTATTTTAGCTGTTTAGCTTCTGGTGATTGCAGTGAAATGGTGTTGGGATCAGCCAAATGCTAGGGACTGAGCACTCAGTGTGGCTGCTACTTCTGCTGGGCTAATGAGGAGAGACATTCTGGTTCCCAGCCCCAAGGCAGGCTAGAAGGGAATTTAAAGCAAGTCCTGTTACACATTAAGAAGCCCAAACATTTCTGGGCTCAATGAAGCACCTGAAATGGATTGTCCCACTTGAGCTTGGGACTGCTTTACATAACACTGCTGAAACAGCCCACCCTGGAAAAATTCCATAGGAGAAGCCCATGCAAGAGGAGAATTCGTTTATACTTGCACAGTGAAAAAGTACAATAGCAATATTAGGCACACTAAGAAAGGTTTGGGAGGTCTGGCAGAAGAAAGCAGAAACAAAGTACAAAACAAACTGGTTTGTTAACATATGACTGAACTTCCTTCAGCAGCACAACAAATTATGAACAAGTAGGATAAATTTACTGGAATAATAATAGAATCAGAGACATCATCCTGGAGTCTAGAGGCACATTATGCATAAAGCAGTCTGAGGCATCTCTATATTTAAGTTTTAGGAGGACTGACACATTGTGGAATGGATTATGAAACCTGACACAATAAGCTGAAGCGCAGTCTTGTGTTCTGCCTTTATTAGAGTGGGACAGACAGGCAAGAATGGCAAGTTGCAGAGACATAGTGGCACCAAGGTTAAACAGCTAGAGTGCACAGTAAGTGAAGGGTGCGCTGTGTTGCATACTAGAGCCGTGTTTTAATTCTCTCCACATGCTGTTTATGGACCCTGAGCAGGAAACTCTGGACTATTAATCGTACTCCATGAGCCCTGCACCAGTAGAGGTGCTGCAGAACCTTTTCTAGGTGAAGTCACACCTGACTGACTGTGTCTGGGGTCTGATAAAAACTGAGCAGGCATTACCCTGGTCTGTCCAGCCACCTGCAGTAATTTCTAGCTAGAATTTGAGGTGCTAACTTTTTTTTCTGGTTTTACCTTTGCTTTCCATAATTTTGCTTTTTTTTCTTTTAGACATTGGGATCTTCCCTTTACTTCATTTGATCAAAACAAACATACAGATTACCAAATTGAAAGTTTCATCTCTACAGATTTCTTCATTTAACTGTATTTTCTCATGTTCTGGGGAAGTGCGAGCTGGGGCACATTAAGTCTCTCCTATGAATTCCATGCTGCAGCCTTGCAGTTCATCATGAGGCACAAATTAGATGCCTGAACTGCAACTTCCATAAAGCACTGGGGCAGATGAAATAGAGGTATAGCTACTGCTACCTGTCCCAAATAATAATATTTGATCTGACCTGCTCAATGAACAAAAGCCAAAATGGAGTTTTTCCATTTTAGTGGAAACTGAGTTTTCTAATGGAAGGATCTGGATATTGAAGACAGAAGCAATGTTTGGGGGAACAAAATTTTTCCCACCCTGCGCTTATTAGAAATTGTACTTATCTCTTTCTCGTGTAAAAATAAAGTGACCTTTTCTGATTATCTCTGCTGCTGTTATTAAACAATACTGGGCAACATTTTAATCATTCTTGTAGCATTCTGCAATGCTTTTTGTCTGCAGTGTGTATATCTAGTCTCTAGTTCCATGAATTGTATTAGCATCTTTAGATTACTGGATTGAAGTCAAAATGAGGTTGCTGTTCTGAGGTAATTCTTAAAATGTGACTAAAGATCTTTAATTTTTCATTTTCAGTCAGCTTCTGAAATCTGATATGTCATACCTTATTACCTGAATTTCTTGTTGAGTTACAGAGGTTGAATTTCTGTCACTGAAAATACTCTTCTTTGAAAGGTCCTCCTGAACTGCTGCACCTGTTGAAATAAATTCATGAGATTATAATTTTCCTGTATGGGTTATGGAGGTACATAACTTCACGCATCACTAACGATGGGTTGCTTCACACTCTTTTTGTTGGAGTTTTACTTAAAATACTTACTTGATGATCTGCTTTATGACCAATCTGATTTTGTTTTCTTTCAGGGAATAAAAGAAAAAAAATGTGCAAAGTATTTTTTTCTTCCCTCCCCATGGCTCTCTTGTTATACATTCTTTCATAACTTCTTTTTTCTTATCCTTGAAAAAATTCTAAACCTTTCTATATTTCCTTCAACTGCATGGCATTTCTATTTCAATCTACAGAACAGACTATAATTCTTTACTTCTTTTGGCATCAGCAAAACAGAAGCCAAAGCAGAGCAGCAAGGGAAAAGCTAGAATAAATGAATAAAGTGTTTTGTGGGTATATAATTTTCAATTCATTACCATTTCTCAAAATATATCCCAGATATGGAGAGTGCTGAATCAAGCTGTAATCTGTCACACTGCACATTAAAGTTCTAGTAAAATGATACAAAATTTGATAAAGAGCATAAGAAAACCTTGAAACAGGAAAAAATATTAATACTGCAAAAAATTAAAAGTTAATGAAAGAAATAAAACCTTTGAACCCCAGAGAGTTTATTTGGAATAGAAGGAGGGAGGAGAGAAAGGAGGAGAACAAAAGATAAATAAAAGATTGCAAGGGGGAAGGAAAATGGTGCTCTGCTTTCACTGGGAATACTTAAATGCCTCACAAGATGAGCAGAGTATTAGGATATGAAAACCTAAAGGGCAATATAATCCCAAAGGGGAGGACTAGTTTCAAAAGAAGGTTTATTAAAACTTAGCTTGCTTTGCATAATGTCAGAAAAAGAAATACAGTGAAACTCTAACCTTTTTTCCTTTTCAACTTTCAGTTCCTTTCCACTGTTTTTTCTCTATGATCCCTTTCCCTAGCCTGTAGCTTTACTCCTGCTTTCTGTTTATAACCTTTAGAATACTTTCATGAGCATATGCTATAATTCTCTTCCCTTTTCTTTATCTCCTTGTTCCTACAAGCTGGCTTGAATAAAGAAGTCATTATCAGCAAGCCCACAATGGGTCCAGACATCCACATTCAAGATGTTGTATAGATGATATATTGATCAGTCCTCAATGAGTAATAGCGTTCTAATGAAAAGAGCTTACAGAAGTTAATGTATCTGCTCATGCAAACCACAAATGAAGCATTCTGTGGCACAAAGGGTCTGGCCCTGTGAATTATAATTACTCCCTACAACAATAAAAGTCAGGAGTGGTTTTATTTATTTACCGCAATCAATGATAGTCTGTGGGCTACACATTGAAAATTCGTTTTACAAACCAGCACCCAGACTGTTTGCCTTTCCTGTGTCCATTGGGAATTAACCCTTCAGCTGCCACTGCCAATCCTGGGATAGCTATCCCCGCAGAAATGAAAAGACTGCGGTTTGTCCCAGTGTTGCTCAGGTTAAGAAAAGCGACTACAAGCATTCAGAGAGGAGTCACCATATGTGACTGCTCCCAGTAGAGACGGCATATATTAAAGCAGGATGAGTGTATAAAAACAAAGACTTTCTGTCCTACATGAACTACTTGGGAAGTCCCTGTTTTGAAAACTACACCACAATGCTGTGTCATGCAACTTTCACAGTCTGAGGAGAGTGTTTTTTATGCTTTAGAACCTACTCTCTGTCCTCAGAGCAAAGAACAGTAGAATAAATTCAATCTATGCTAACATATACAGTATATAACCAAAGAAAACAAAATAAGTACCATTATACTTTTTAATTAAATTGTAGGAAAAAGAAAATTAAAATTGTGTTGACACCTATGCTGAAGCAGAATAAACCTGTCACTGTACTTCAGCAGAAGAGCAAAGATGAAGTAAAAAAAGAAGCCCTAAACACTAAATTAAAATTAACATATAATTATGCTACTTTTGTGAATTATGTTTTGCACATTAAATACTGATCTGTTGCCTTTTCAAAAAACATTCGAAGCCAGACACTAGGAAATTCAGAGAGAAAGCCAATGATCAAAGGTGATCAAAGGTCAGAAATAGTTTCTTTTCAAAGAAGAACTAAAATAAAGACTGGTCAGTCTGAAAAAGAAATCCTAACGTGGAATGAGGGAATAGTGGAGGTTTGTAAGACCCATGTATGCTCACAGAATATAAAAACCAGAATATCTTTGCACTGTTTCTCTTGATGTAACATCTAGGGGCACCAAATGTGACTAGAAGATTGAAAACAAAAAAAAAGAGATACTTTTCCACACAAAGAATGACATTGCTCATTGACTTAGTATGCTACAGATCTCAGAAGTTTGTGTGATTTCAAGGTGACTGATCAAATGCCATGGAAGAAAACTCTCTCAAGATGTCTTTCTCAAGGAATCCTAAATCATAAATGACTATAAAATGGAAATATTTCTACAGGAAGTATCATCAACTATAATTTTACCTTTTCATCCTGGCTTCTAAGACTGGTCACCACCAGGTAAGGTTGACCACAGCTTGGGACAGCAAACCAGGTGCACTGATTATGTTAAAATAAACAACTGACCCATAAAATAAGGCATTATTTTGCACAACCAATCAATTTGCAAAAAATAAATTAAAAGGGGCTCTTTTTCAATGTTTTCACTGTATCACAGATCAATATGTGACTGCAACGCTGTCGGATGTAAAGCCTCATTTCCTGGCAGAGTGCTTTAACATTACATTTGCTCACATGCACCCTTCTGATAATTTGGCCTTTGTGTTTTTTACGTTTCTTAATGTTAAACTGCACAGACTTGTATTTTGGTTGGCTTGCAGCACCTATCATACCAAAGAAACAAAGAGTTTCCTTCATGAGGCACCAGAATACTATGCAGCTAGCTTTTAATTGGTATGAGAGGCCTTTGAATAGGAGAAATAAAGGCTTCAGAATTTCTATTGAAAAAAACAAATTACCTTTCAGGGCTAAAATCTGCACTGATAGGAAAAGCAAACTACCATTCCTTGAATCTTGAATAATCTGGGTTCTGAATTAATTTTATCTTTCCAAAGCTTAACCATAAATAGGAGTCATCTTCTTTTTTATTTTTTTTTTTTCCATTTTCTTCTCTGTTCCTTGCTGTATGCATACATGTGTTCTTCTTAAGTCCTGGTAAATCTCTCTAAATAAGAGTAGGATTAATACAGAAGAATTAAACTTTTAAGATCAGAAAGAAAAGACAGTTAACTTTTACCAACAAGAAATTGTTACTAACAAGCATTCTTTGAGTGAAAGAAAGGCTGCCTGGGTACAAAGGACTGTTTAACTGAAAATATGAAGTTTTTTCTTTAAACAAGTAACCTTCAAAAGGAAACATTTTATTTTTACATTTATTTTCACTTTAATCCTATCTTTTCCCTGCCTCAATTGCCGCCTTTTTATAGAGAATAACATTGTAAATGGTTGTTCTGTGTTATTTCCATTCATCATCTAAGCCCTATATGAAAAGTGATAAATGAGAAATTGTACTTAAAGAATTCATGACAATCTTTGCCTTGCACTCTTTTTTATTATTTGGGACCATACGATATATAGTCTGAAATAGTTTCAATAGTATTAGAGTGAAAATTCATATTTTTTTTCTTTGATACTCACCATTTAAAAAAAAATAAAAATGAGATAATTCACTAATGGATTTTCATATTTTTAATTACTATTATTTTTATAGCAAGATCATTTAACACCATTTTGCATATTCAGTAAGGAAGTATATATTCTGTATATAATGCTAGGTAGATGAAATGGAGTGCAACGTGTAACTGAAATATAGACAGTAGATGCAAGCTGACGTACCTTAGGTTTCTAAATATTTTCAGGATAACTAACAAAAAGATTGACTTTCCCCAACCTCCACAAGAATTCTATAGCTGAGCTGCAAACTGACCTCCAACAGGGTCCTGTGTGTCAAAGAGGCACAATTTTTTTTTCTCAGTTCTTTCCCCACATCTGGAGACATTTCATTGGCTCCATTAATATTACTGCGCGTTTCTAACACCATAATACAAAAAAACTTCAATGATTGCAAATAGAAAACATTTCCACTTCTTTTTTAAATATGGTAGTGCAAAGTTTTAATTTTTTCAAACTTTACAGTATAATTCTGAAACGCATATTTTCAATAAATGCATTTTTCTTCTTGTTTCCATCTACAATCCTTATGACAGTAAGTTTTTCTATTGCATCCTGTAATTCAGAAGGTAATGTGCATGTTACAGGGTAAGCAAAGGTTGTTGTATCAAGAATTGAGGAAGCATCACCTGTATTTCAGAAGATAGAACGTTCACTTCTCAGACATTGCTGTGACAACAATGCTAGAAGCTGGAGGATTCACATGGTTTTTTCTTCTATACTTTTAAACACAAATTTCCCTTCTGAATATACTGTCACATAATCAACATCATCACAGATATCAGCAAGTCAGTTTGAGGGTTTCATTATGTTTGAGAGAGAATCACACTGGAAAGGAACTGTAAAATAGGTGTAAAGTCTAGGCAAGGTCTTGCATAAGAGCCTAGATTTAATTTCGATATGGAAAGGGAGCAAATGAGAGTTGCTGAAAGTCAGCCTGACTTTTAGGCTTCAGGTTCAAAGGTCTGTGGCTGAATCGCATTAGACTTGAATTAGGAAATTAAAATAAACTGCAGAAGATACTTCATCCGTATCAATAATAGAACAGAAGTAGGGACAGCATATGGAAAGGAGGGGACACAAGCTTAAAAAACGGTTGGAAAATAAAATAAATATATTCAGAAATGACTGAATGTAGGTTTAATAATAACATTATTTCAGAACATACCAAGAATGATTAATGCACAAAAGTCTAGCAGAATAATAAGCTAAACATTCCTCTTGTATCTGAACACCCTCTGAATGGTCACAAAGAAGATTACACAGTTCAATTAGAATATACAAATAATTTGCTATCCAAGATTTTCCAGATATGATATTGATGGAGGGGAGAAAACATGTAGAAAAAAAATTTCTTCCTATCTTAGGAAATATTTTTGGCTTTCTGCATTCCTTGTCTCTTTTCAAGGTCAGAAAGCAAAAGTTAGAACCTTTGTGCCATGTTTGTTCTGCAATCTACTGTCCTCTAGCACTCCTAAAAACATACCAATAGTCAAAATCATCACAATCTCCTACTGTTGAAGGCAACTACATTTTTATAATCCCAGTTTTAAATTTACCTACATCCAGCTTAAAAGCAGTTCAGTCCCCTTTGTCCTTTCTGTCCAATAGCAAGTCTGTTCCACAACCTTACTCTTCTGATCTCTGTAGACCTACTTCCTAGCTTAAATGTCTCAGTTACACAAATTTTTTCTTCACTGAGGTTTGTCTTTCAGTTTTTCTACCTCTTGGTATTTATTCCTACAAAGTATTTATAAAGAGAAATTCTGTTTCTTATCTTTTATTTTTGATGCTGAGCAAACCAGAGTCTTTTACTCTCCCATTGTAAAACAAATCTTCATATCCCTGACCATATTGAATATTGTCCTTCCATATATTAATTTGAATTAATCTCTTTTTTTCCTCACTAAATTATCAAAATTTGCAGTGTAGCCTACAGGAGATCACAGCAGATGCAGATATCACAGCTCAGATATGGATATCATAGCTCAGATGTAGATATCTGCCTTCAGGTGACATGAATCCATCCCCTTATTTTTGGCAAGATGAGTCTTTTTGAGGACAGACATGCTGCCTCATCCTATTGGAATCCAGTAATTGATAAGACAGCAATATTACACTGAACTTCTGCAGAGAAAGGATGTCCTGTTCAAAAAGAGACAGCTGAGGAACAGCCCATTTAGATGTCCTTTAAGGATCTAATACTGAGGTTGATCCACAATTATTCATCCACGTTTGCCCTCCATTTTTTGGTAAAAGATCTTTAGTTCAAGGCCTTCAGAGAAGAGGAAAATGAGAAAAATGGAAAGTGTCTTCCAAGATTTTTTCTTTTTTCTATGGGTATGTGGGGGTGTGTTTGTTTGTTTTCAATAAGGTGTTTAAGGGCACAGGAATAACAGCTGAAAGAAATAGTGGCCAAAATGTGACCAATAAGGATCTCCAGGTGAAGAATAAGGAATAAAGATCTATAATGAGGGGCTACAGCAGATTAATGCTTAACATTGCTATCTCTTCCTCCTCATCTTTTAAAACACCTGCATCTGATATTCACCAAGGCTCAGCAACTCCTGGACAAGACAACTCAGCAGATTCTAGGGAGTGCTCTTTTACAGTCCCAGAAACAAAACTTCTGGGAAAGTTGTGGAGTGATAGCTGGAAAAGTGCAGACATTCCTGTGGTCCCCTGTGACCATGAGGCTCTGAGGAATCACGTATCTGATGAGCTCAGTTGGTTAGAGCATGGTGTTAATAATATGGTCTTAAACCCAAGGTCATGAGTTTGATACCAGAGTGGGCGATTCACTTAAGAGTTGGACTTGATGATCCTTGTGGGTCCCTTCCACCTGAGAATATTCTGTGATCTGCAACCAAAGACATTGTAAAAGCATTAGTATGAGGATTTGGGTATTATGGTGGAGTGGAATAAAGTCAGTATATTAAATGGGAAATCCCTTGGAACAAGAAGAATTTTGTATGGATGTCTAGAAAGAGATGTTAATTCATGAACTTCTTCCAGTTTTCCTAGATTAAGACTTCTAAAAGTATCAGTGAAGGACTCAGATACAAAATGGAAGTCAGACAGAAACAGTTCTGTGATGTATAGTGTGGGAATTGGATGTACACATGGAGAATCAATGGGAAGTGTTGCACAGAAATAGATAAGCAAAGAGAAACAGTGGAATGCCACTGTTCTAGGTTTCTGCCCAAAGATGAGGTGAATTGTACTTCCTAACACCAAGGAGAAAAAATCTAAAGTCTTCAGACCTTCAAGAGTGTTTATGAAGTGCTGGGATAGCAAGAAATTGGGAATTTCTCCTAGAAGAACATAAGTGTAATGTCAAGGATTTCTAATGTGTATCAAGTTATATCTGTCACATTCTCCCTCCGAAAGGGGCATTGAGATGTGAAGTCACTCAGAATAAGGATGTCTGGAAGATAAGAAAAGCCTTCTTTGCCTGTACTGCATTTTGTCATATTCAGCTAAATCCAGTTTCTATTATACTACTTTTCATGTGTCTTCTCTCTGGTATTTTGATCTTTCTTTGTACTGGCAGTATCTCTTCTGTGTGTGTTTTCAGCAGATTTCATTAACAAACGCCATGAAAGGCATTAATAACAATACTATTTAGCCTGGGTCCATAAACCATTCTTTCTGAGAGTGTGTGAGCATTTGTATTCTTTGTCTGATAGCTCCCCTATAGTGCATTTGCTGTAGTTTCCCATGATGCAGAGTCCTTATTCACCTAACAGTTTTGGGTTTTTTTTTTAAATTTTATCAGGTTTTCCTTACAGCACCAGGCCCAGTGATTTACTTTAGATATGCACCTACTGCATTAACATTGATTATCAAATCAGTCATCTCATACAGACAGACATTGGGTAAATCTGAAATGTGTGTTGGGGTTTATCTCATTTTACTTTAACTTCCTGTCTTTAACTATTTTTGTCTCCTAAATATGTTCACTAAACCTGGTACTGAATTCTGATTTAGGGTTTTCTAACTGTTCCTGTCACTTGCCACTTCTCAAGCATAATCAGTTCATTTTCTCCACTCACACTGTTCTTAAGAGGTGACTACAAACTGTAGTAAGTTTGCTACTTCCTGATCACGTACTATGAGCCACAACATTAGAAATACCGTGAAAAACATTACTGTCACACTTGCTTGTCCTGAATTTCACTTGGGAATTTTGGCAGGCCACAAGTCTTTTAGATGTGCTGTTTGGGGGTATCCTTGACCTGTGGACTGGTTCAGATCTGGGGGAGTCAGATGGGCCCAGAAGTCTTGGGAGACAAGCTATGGCTTCCAGCTCTGAAGTTTTCAAGGAGCCACATAGATATGGTTCTGAAACACTTGAAATGCTTTCGTTCTCCCCAGTCTCAGCAGATTAATAGGAAGGTGGGGGTCAAGACACCGTTGCACCTGTAGCCATTCCAGCAATGTTAACAAAATGTTTGGACTTTTATTTTTTTTTCATATTTTTTATTTTCCTTTTCACTAGAGTGGTCAACTTTCCCATTTTTTCTACACTAAGTTGGAAATATAGCCTGAAAATATCTATGTTAATATAAGCACAATAAATTTGTTCTTTACAAATTTGTTCTCAGCAATTAATCAAAGTACAGACGATGAATTTCTGCCCCCCACCTCAGCCTGACCCATGGAGCTTAGGAGACCACTAAAGGAAAGGACCCCATGCATGGAAAGAAAGGGAATTCAACCGCTCTCTGCAGCTACACTTAGAGCATGTTCCTATGGTGAGCTTGTCTTACTAGGGGAAACCTGGGCCCTATAAGCTGCTTTCAGTGTACCTCTTAACTCACTTGGATGTCCGCTCATGCTCTCAGTAACACAACTTAAGCACACAAGTATGTGACATTTCAAGGAAGCAAGCACATCCTTTTGTTTAAGAGAGTCTGTATGTGTAAACAATTCACTGTGAACAAACTACTCAATTCACTGTGAGCAAATCACTTGTCTCTTCCTCTCTCAGAAATTTTCCTCAGGTTGGTCGTTTCTGCATGAGCTCCTAAAAAAAAATAAAAATTTCTTTAGAACTTAGTGACTTCTGGAACAGAAAGCATTGTGGAGAGCCATTGAATGTTTAAAATTTGAAATGTGGACAACATCAAATGGGGAAAATGTCCAGAGCATCATAATAGTCAATGAGACTAAAATAATTTACTTGAACTAGGGATCTGCCTTTTTATATGGTCTTCTAAATAAAAGATTCCACTCCACTAGATGGCTTTTATAACACAGGAGCGTAGGCTGCATAGGCCAATACAAAGGTGGTTTGTTCAGGAGACAAGTGCAGAACAATTTAAAGTCAGGAAAAGAGGAAAGTAAAATACACAGAAATTTTAATGTATTTTCTTATCCTATAAGGGAAAAATAGTTGACTTAGCATTAAATATAGCTCTGTAGTTTCACTTTTTAAAATGTTATGCCTTCTTCCTGAACAATAAAATAAGCAATAAAATGCATTGCTAGCTGAGTAAAATATATGTTCAAATGTTTGTTTATCTACTCCTTGTGCATAATTTTGTGCATAAATATAATGGCTAGGCAACCAATTCTGAAACAAGTACCATATATTTTTACACATACAAATACATTCAGTAGTGATAAACATCACTGTTGGCAGCTACATACCTGCACTTCCTGAACACAGTTCCTTTACTATTTCACATAGACTATATTCCTCTAATTTCCTCTGAAAAAAAATGAACCTAAAAAGTTTTGTTTGCTTGTCTTCTTGGCTCTTATTTTACTACTAAGTCACTGATGGTAAATTATAATATCCGGTTCAAGTAAACTTCAGAAAATACTAGTGAAATCAGCACCAACTTCTTGCTCACCAATACTTTAAAAAAATGGTTCTGTCAATGTGTATTTCTCTGAGAACAAGAGGATAAGAGTCAATTAAAAACAAATAATTCCAATGGACAAGGAAATGTTAAGGGAGGGAAATAAGGCAGGAAACAAGGAATGAAAAAAAGAACCACAACTCTTAGGGACAGAAAGCAAATGTGATGGGAAGTTCCTGGTGTGGAGACAACAGCAGTACTTGGTCCTGATGTAATACTCAAAGTACAGCACATATTTGCTCTCCTGTCACAAGGCAAAGCAAGTGCTCTCTTTGTAAGCTCTTCAAAAGGGATTTTTCTCTGGACTTTAATTAGTCAGCCTGTAAAACAAGCAAATCTATTTCGTCAAAACATTGTTCAGAAAGGACCACCCCTTTCCATGGAATTAAATATAGTAGATGTGCCCCTTTAATCATATTTGTTCCCCAGACTCAAGTCTCTGTGCTATATTATCTTTTAAGCCTGACTCTTCTACCTGCAGAGTACAGAAAGGAAAAGATTCTGTCATGATGCTTCCGGTCTCTGCAGCTGAGGTACTTGTAATAATACAAGTTCAAACCTAAAACCAACTCATCCAAAATGGCTGAAAAATATTCCAGCAAATAGCATAGAGACAATACGTATGTTCATCTGATACTTCGACTTGTTGTTTTTGAATACGGTCCCTCTCATTTTGCTTGAATATTTGTCCTCTTCTCTGGGCCAGTGATCACCTTTTATATCTCGAGTGTTGAAAATGCTTGGGAATATTGGATCAAATCACCCTACACACAGTGTTTTCAGCTTGCATTTATGTATACGGTGTGAACTGACCTTTATTCCCACTGGCCTGGAAAGGTTCTGTGTGCAACGAGACTTGTAGCTAGTCAGGAATTCAGAATAACACCAGGAGTGAGCTAAATGAGGTATGAGAGATGTTCATCTTCCCTCATGTAAGGTAAAACCCATGTAAAATATTGGTAACATCTTTCTGCAATATTTGGGAGCCACTTCAGGCCATTTCTTGTTTGAGCTATAAGCAACTGACTCCCGATCATCTGTCACACACCATCTTCTCTCCAGTCATCCTCTGCAAGGGTGGTCTCTTATGATTCCTTTCATATGCACTAACTGTTTCAAGGTCTTTTCCATTCCTTTTACTCATATGATCAAAGTACATGTGTTTGTGCTGTACTCCCATCTTGGTAACATAGAAATTGCCTCCTCTTTTGATACAGGAAATATGTAGGTCCTCACCAGCACCACTTTTAAAAGTTCCCCATGGTTTCTTTGCGATCAGCATTTTTTTTAATTATTATTTTTACTCCCAGAACAGGCTACAGAAGAACGACATTTTGCAACAAGCTTTTGTACATTCTTAGACTCCATCCTTTTCCAAGGCTTTTGTGAATTGATGAATTAGTAATTTTTAATTTTATTACAATTTCTTTGGAATACCCTTTTGCTGAATGCACTCAATTTGAATTCATCTACTCCTTCTGCAATATGATCAGTAAGTTTGGGCATTATCCTGTTTCTGGCAAATGGCACAGCCTCCATAGCTTCTAGATTTGCTCCATCTTGGGATGATCTCATTTCCTCACCTCATTTAAAACCACAATTCAGTGCATGGCATCAGAAAGAGTAGGTGAAAAAATGCTGAGTCATCAGCATACTTGATACTACTTACGGTACCTCTACCTGTTTCTTCCACTTTTTGAGTTCACATGGGACTTGTTTCATAGTACTTTCTGCATGTACTTTGAAAAGTCCAACAGGTAAGTGTATACTCTGACATGTAAAAATCTACTTACTGCCACAAACTGCTGACCACTATGCAGGTAATTATTAGAGCAGGAACTCCATGAGATGCTTTGGAATTTGGTTATCTGCCAGCATCTTTCAAACCTTACTGAAAAGTATCAAATACTGTAAATGATCAGCTAAATGGGTGGTTTATCCCATTTGTACAATTTTGCATAATGTATGGTTTACCTACATGTCCTCTCTAGGAAACCACCAAACTTCTTCCAGAAAACGTATCTCCCTTCCTTTTGCAGTGCTGATGACTCTGCTCCATCTCATCCTTTTTCTTTTCTTCATCATCAATACAAGTTGCTCAGATAAGGACCCAAATTATCACAATATCAGAATTTACTACAAAGGAATACAAAAAAGTGAAAAAATCTGTCATATCAACATTGGTATTAAATTCCACTGTAGCGAAATCTTTCTGTAAGGTTAAGGCCATTGTTATTATGCATTCCTCTAAGAAATTTTAGCATAAACATCCTCATTTTGGTGGGTTTTTCATTTTTATTTTTATTCTTCTGGTGGTGTCAGGTAAACTAGCACAGAAAATTTTTGTTCAAAAGATTGACATTGGTTAAAGTTATAAGTGCTGAGTTTTTTAAGAGAACTGTCTGGCACTGCTAATAAAGAATGTTGATATCTATATTTAATAATCTTATTAATGGGTGCAAATAAATAAGTAAATAGACTTTCAGGTGGGTAGAGGACTTCCACCTGCTCATTGATGCATTAAATGAGTCTTTAATTGCTCTTGCACACACATTCAAGATTTCTGGGGAATACAGTAAGAATTGTAAACTTTTTATTGACAGAAAACAAACAACTGACATGAAAACAAAAAAGTTCAATTAAAAGAACTTATTTCATAAACAATCCTCAGCTTGGGACCAGCGTTCATTTGGCCCATTTTCATGCACATGGGTAGTTGCCAGGATGGAACCAGCCTAGGTATACTTAGAAACTTGTCTACTTGGCTGTATTTCAGATTCCATACTCACCAAAGTCATAAAATGGGACGGTCCTATCTCTGCTATAATGCAGGAACACAAACACCCTAAAGGGCTAGGTTTTATTAATACACAAATTAGAACGAGGTAACTGAAAATATAAGATTCAAGCTGACTTAGAGGACAAGAAAATGGCCAAAACCAATATTTGAAGGAGAAATCTTATGCCACGCACCCACAGCTCCCCTTTTCTCAAGTTTAGCAGCTGGCAGTAGTTTCCTGAATAGCACAAAGCCCCCACGCTCTCTCCTGCAAATGTAACCTGCCTGTGGCCACCCCTGCCTGGAGCATGGCTGTGGGTCTATGTCATGCTGCAGTGTGCCCTTCCCACTGCTTCCCCCACTCCTCCTGGCCTCCTTATCCCCTCTCTGCAGGCACCCTACATCCTGTATCCCTCTGTCCCCACCCTCAGGTTAGCATCCCAAAACTTCTCTCTGACTGCACACGGGAATCTGCAGTCACACAGGACAGAGTGCCAGCGTAGGAAGGTAACAAGCCCTCCTGCCTCTATCACTCCACGATGTGGCTGAGCATATGGCATTTTTCAGATGATCAGCTTCATCTTGAGGAGAGATGACTGAAAACTGGCACCTGAGTCCAGTGGATGGAAAAACGTTCTGATATATCTTCCCTGCAGACCTGGTGCCTAAAAGCAGCAGGACATAAAGCATTTTCCCTTCACACTGCTAAATTGATCTGGACAATTGTAGTTACCTGTTCTGTAAGGGACAGGCAACTCCAACCCCGTTGCCACACAATATAACAGCCTCCTTGTGACAGAAGTATTTTTCTATTGTGCCCACCCTCTTACATGTTTTACCACAGGAGGGAGTGATTTTTCACATTTTATATAGAAGTTTTGTATTAAATTATATGGGGTTTAGAGTAATTTCTATGGAAACCTATTAATCTCTATAGCAGGTTTTTATTCCTATTAAGTTCCATATGATTTATTTTTTCATAAGTGTAGTCTTACCTAGAGGTAAAATCTTCATTTGTACTGTGCAAGCTGCAAAAAGAGCAAAGATTTCAAAATCGAGGGATAACAGAATTAGTAAGAACAGCAGAAAAGAGGGCTATATTTAGTATTCATTTTACTGTTACGGGAGCAAGTTTTTCCAAAGCTTGGGTTCTCACGGTTGCAGAGACCAAACCATTTTTTAAAATTAATTTTTAATAATGTGTAATAATCTGAGTGGCACTGGTCTGTGTGTGGAATTAGAATTCCTCTGATAGAAAAAGAAATATTTGTGCAGAGTTTTATGAGCAAAGTTGACCTGAGGCTTCCTGAGGCTGATTGAGAAATTGCAGTCAACGAAGATCCTTAACCCCTTCCCAGCTCTATTTTTCAATCTACTAAAGACTAAAGTCTCTCTTGGTTCAATATACAAAGAAACTGACAAAGACCTTAAGAGACAAATAAACTTGTTTATGATTACAAGAAATTCGTACTCCTTTGAAATTTAACTTAATGACCAAACTGATATGTAAGCACGGAATGTTGTGAACCTTCAGGTGTGCATTTCATAGCTTTATTTAATAGAGCACTAAATTTCAGACAAAATGTTCTGAGGTCAGTTCTTTACTACCCAGAAATTTGCTGTTAATTTCTCTTCCTTTAGTTAAGAGACAAGATGCAGCAATCAGCAAATCACATTTGATACAGGCTCAAAATAATTGTCCAAGGAGCTGGGCAATTCTGAGCTGATGGCCAGGAGGGGGGAAACCCTGAACTGAATGAACCTAATCCTGACAATAACCATACAGCTAGCTATCCTAATTCTTTCTAGAAAAGCCTGAAACATGGGTGTTAGCAGGGGTTAAGGAGAATATTTATGAGACCTAAAGATAAAGACCCTGCTAATGTTGCCACACATTTCCATTAACCTGCAACAACCTACCAGTGGGCTAGCTCTGTGGGTGTTAATCTCTGTAAACTTTTTCATCCAGTCAAACATATTCTGCCAGGGCATTGTACTACCCTCAAAGTAGGGTAGTACATTGTACTTCCCCTGTTCCAGCCCTGCTAGTGATAATTATATTTATTAATGATTTCCGGTTACTCAAGGATACTGAATCTGCAGTGCAAAGAATGCACCCCTTAAAACAATGTTGAAAAAAACAGTATAACTATCACTATTGAGGAAAACTCCTAACCTTTAAATGTTGCCAGATTTAAAATTCAGATTGCTATATTTAAGCCAGCAGGAAATATGATCAGGAAGTCATAACTTAAATCAAGAAACATATTATACAGTTAGTGAATTGTTTTACATACATTGTCATTAGAGAAAATTACTTTCAGTGAAGAGTTCTGTAAATTTAGTGAGGTTTTACACACAAAATGATTTTTTTAATCAAAATTTATTGCAAAGTTTGCTCAAAAAATTGAAAATGTGGAAATTCATTAGAAAGGTGTAACTAGAAAATTACTTCTCCCAAAATATATCACTATATATTAATTATTTAAGGGAAACAAGTATGATATGTAATTTAATTTTCAGTCATCATCTGATGTCTTTGACATTAGAGGACTTGAGGCCTTTTTACTGGAAATTTTAAAATGCCATTTCAAAAGAAAATTTGAAATCTAACATATTCTGTTAATCTCTAGTGTTTAGCTCTGTACATGATGATTAAGGAATTAGAAAAATCGGGAAGTGGCAGGAAGATCATGCTGCTAGGTGCACCCCATGGCTTTTCCTAGAAAGCCTAATGAAACTGTGAGTACTCTGGGGTAAATGGAATTTTTTGTTGCTGAACTGCTCTTGGGTCAAGATACTATTGGATATGAGGCTTAAAGTGTCTGCCAGGATTAGGAAAATAAGAGATGTTTTATAACATGTCAGTCACCAGGTTTTAACTGATATGCTAGACAGCATTACTCTGCATCTGCTGTGTTTGCTGGTGGCAGTTCAAACTCATTGGCAGTAGCCTCTGCTCAGCCCCCAAAGTACTAATACAAGATACTGACATATCTATTTGAGAGCAACAGTAGAAGAATCACTTAATAAGCGTAAGCTTATAATGAACTCAACACTGTCCTGTGCTTAGGTCTTAACTAAATACACGCGTGGGAAAATATGTTATAAATATGTGTCAGGATAAGAGAAAGAAAGATTTCCTGTTTATGAAAGAAGACAGAGGGGAGATCAAGACTGGCAGGAATGATACATGTGGAAGAAACCTGCACAGTTATCCACCAGCACAAAACTGAGTAGCTTGCTTTACTGTTCATGTTTTTTATTAAAATTTTGCCTATGTTTCGGAAAAAGTATAGATAATAACACCATATGTACTGAAAGACCCAAAATGGAGATAACTCTCTCTTCAGTAAAGGAGCAAGAAAAAAAGACAGCAGATAAAAATGAAAAGGTTTCTATTTAGGTGGAATGGTAATTACACATCCCTAAACATACACCTTTTCAACATTCAAACTTCCTCTCTTGGACCAGAGTTCTACCATTGCATTAAGCTCATCTACATAAATCATGCAATTAAAAGCTGAAAATCCCACCTCCATCCAGCTCCCAGACAGGCTGAAAGTAAATTACTCTTAAAAGCGCAGGAAAGACATTCTGAAGTCTACCTAAAAATACCTGTGTTCCCAAAAGCAGAAATCAGTGTTGCCATTCCAAGCTCCCTTATGTTGTTGATCTCATAGACATACAATTGTCCCAGTGAATTTAAAGGACTACTTGAAAATATTTTCTAACTCACTGGCAGAACTCTTGGCAGGAGAAATAGGCAGCACTGCCACTTCTGGGAGAGAATGGAGGCCAGTGGCACTCTGTGGAAGGTGAAACTGCTCCATGCTACAGTGAGCAGGGTGTTCTGCAGAAGGCACTGCAATTTGGCAGCAGCTCAAGGGTAGGAAGAAACTGCAGCGTTATGCCATCACACTTAGTTTTCCTTCCCTCTTATCCCTCTCCCAAGGACACATCTCTATCCAACATATTTTTGCACAGGTTTTCCTTTTGGAGCACTGAAGTTCTTAAGACTGGAGACAGAAAGCTGCTCTTCTCCAGCTGGAGCTCCTCTTGCTTCACTCTGTGTCGTAGGACAGGAGCAGAAAGAGTTCAGAAGGAGCAGATGATTATGTAAAGAACTGAGGGGAAGCCATACTAACATCCTTACCTGTTGTCATTTATGTCCTAGAAATCCTCATTGTGCTCTGTTGATAAAAAGGGACAAATGATGGTATCCCCAATACCCTGCCATGTAGTGCAAAGCAGTCTGATTATGCCAAATTAGTTATCAGAGAGTCTCCAGCTAGCTGTTCTAATCTCTACTGCTTATTATGTGCACATACGAATTCAAATGTCTTGAGCATTCAGACAATTTTATACAGTCTTCAAAATACCACCTTCCTCACATCAGCTTGCCATTTTTTGGTAAAGGTGAATTTACACTAATGAGAAGGGTGCAGGAGATGTAAGTGGGAGGATGTGGAAGCTGATACCATGGCAGGGTTTGTGAAACAGAGACACCTACTGGTTGAGCTTTGGGGGGAAATATTTTGCCTTGTTTAGTGACTTCACAGCACTGTGCTTTCCGCCTTTTCTTTGATCTGAATCATTAATCTGTTATGATAGGTCTGTCACTAATCCATGGCCTCAGAAAATATGCACACATGTTAAAATGAGTTTCACCATAAATTATTTAATGATTTACAAAGCAATGCTCAATAAGTGCCACCAGGTGATTTTAAACTTCTGTATGCTTACAGTATTTTTCAAAATCCTTAGTGAAAATTAATCATTTATCACAACATGGAACCACTAAAGCTTGTGGGAGTGCTACAAGGTTTTAGGGGAGAAGTCTATAAAGTGGGAAAGGCAGAAATACTGTATATGGCCATCAAATCTTATAATTTTCAACTCAGCACCATTACCACTGAAGTTACAGAGACAAAAAATATCTCTTGCTTACTTATTAAGATTGAAAGCATGATATAAGTGAGTAAAGGATCCTAAAAAGCTCTAAATTATTATTATAGTTCATGTTTACATAAAGGCTACATTACATAAAAAAGTGGCTACTTGCTCAAAGAAATTTGAAAGGGCTGCTATAAACTATGCCATTAAAGAAATGCCACCTCCATTAAACTTGTGATTTTCAGTAAGCCAGTGCTGTGTGTATTTGAGGAACTAATGCTCATCTGTGGTAATAAGGACCATGTAAAGTTATTACAGAGGTCATAAGACAGGTAAGTAGACAGATAGACAGGCAGGTATGCAGGTAGGTAGAATCCTTTCAGCTTTTGGATTACATTTCATTTCAGAGCCTCTTAATCCACAATGTCCTCTTGTGCAAAAAAAGTAGCTTATGCTAAGATGCAGCATTACTTCAATGAATTGTGTTCATTTGCCATACTATTATGCCTGCTGGAACATTTCCCAAAGGATAGAAATATAATTTAAAGACTTAAGGGGGAAGAAGTTCCCTATGAAACTTTCTTCTGTCTCTAGTAATTCTATTGCTAAAACTGAGCACCAGCTGTGGCTCACCTCTCAAAATGTATGTTGTATCATGACTGATGTCACTCTTTGCAGTCAAGCTAGGTTAGTAGGAGCCAGTTCAGGTCTTACTGTTGAAATGTATGCTTAGTTCAAGTTAAACAATAGATCCATAGGGAAAAAAAATCAGCACAGAGGTGCTGAGCTGTGAAAAGAGTGTTGTTTTGGGCCCAGTCGCCTGAATAGACTTGTTAAAGCCCATGGCTGATGTATGCTAAGCAGAGCCAGGCAGTATGTGGAGAGAAAGGGAGGGCAGGCCAGTTGAGCGGGCACATCACTCTCTGAGCCAGGGCACACACACTTTGATGGCTCCTTTGGAGGTATGAGTGAAAGCCAAACCTCTGTTCCCTCCTTTTTTTCATTTCTGCCATGCAAAGATAATCAGGTTTATGTAAAGTATGTGTGCTCTTTTGACAGTCCACGATATCTCATTAATTCAATCACACCAAACACCATTGTTCCCAAAGTGTTTGAAATGCGGATAGGCATGGAGGCTTTCTTAATCCTGTCAATCAATGTTAACATTTTTCTTGCAGTTGCCATGGCCAGGGCCAGAGTTCATGAAAACACAGAATAAGAGCCAACAAAACAAGAATAAAGACTTATTTGAGATACTCTTTTTAAAGGACATCTACCATGCACAAAACATGGGAAGTAAATGTAGACAAGTTTGGACACTATGGCTCACTGAGAGGAAAAAGGGGGAAAAAGAATTTGAAAATCAAATAGGCCTATAAAAACTTGACCCAAGAGTCTCTGGGAAAA
This sequence comes from Margarornis squamiger, assembly GCA_035222235.1. Taxonomy (NCBI): domain Eukaryota; kingdom Metazoa; phylum Chordata; class Aves; order Passeriformes; family Furnariidae; genus Margarornis; species Margarornis squamiger. The sequence continues at coordinate 86,711,564 of JAWWTY010000077.1, read as the reverse complement.
ACCCGATGAATTGCTCCCTAGTAGAACAATGTTCTTTCTTTCGTGCGTTCTTCAGGAGTACAATGCTCAATATATTATAACACATGCCACTGATGTCTTTACACTGTTGTAAGCCAGCTCAGACCATCGGAATGCTGATCACCGACAACAAGAGATTGTGCGGCGGTAATTCTCTCTTTCTCCCACTCAGCTACAAACAAGCACTGGGAAAATTATTCATGCATATAGACCAACAAAGCAGAGATGGGAGATTTGCGATGTCATGCAGTGAGATCATGTGACAAACGTTAAAATAAAACCCCAAAGCCTTCACCCTTTGAAACTTTGTAAAATAACCAATTTATCCCTATGAATGTAGCAGCCAAAGTGTCTTATCGTACTGGTGGAAATCACAGCCATTTTAGTTTTGCTATGTTGATTAATGAGACCGCAGTGCACATGCTAAAGAAAGAAACACAACAATTACATAATTACTCAGTTGCTAAAGCTATGAGACAAAACTCCTCATTGAGATTTTTTTTACAGCTCTGCTGACTTCTAACAGGCCTCAAGCAAGTTTATATATACTTCTTAATTAACTCAGAGAAAAGTTGTGCCAAGAAGCCATAGAATCCAAAGACAAATTTTTACACAGGTACATACAGGATTTTTGGACATCCATGTAGGTGCTCCATTTCCACTTTAAAACAAATTTCATTTGAAGTTAAAAAAAAAAAAAAGGAGAAAAAACCCAAAAAAAAAACCAAAACAAACAATAAACTCAACAACAATTTGTGTTGAGTTTGGAGTTGTACCTAGAACAGCTGTTATCTCAGCTGTGCGAAGGAGAGAAATGTCAGCTCCTTGAAGCTGTCACAGATATCACTTCAAGGTTTGTTCTTCTAGACCTCTGCAGGGAAGAAAGTAAGTCCTTTTGTCACTGGCAATTACAGAGTGGTCTGTTAGTATTGTGGCAGATGTCCACTGATCTAGAAACATGCATCCACACAGATCAATAAAGCCTGACATGACACAGAGTGCATTGTTGGGATGGTACAGCAAAACAGCCTCTCTGATGAGAACAGCCTCTTAGTGCACTAGAGTGAGTTTGACACTTGTAAGCAGGTAAGGAGAAAAAGGAAATTTTTACCTTCATGTTTGTGAAATGGAACTGGGATACCATGTGTACAAAAGGATGTTGAAAACTTTTGAGCTGTTTCAACATGTCTTATCTCACAAGAAGGCAAAGCTGCTCCTGCCAGTGACTCTAGGTTTGTCATTTTGCGTATTCATCTGTTTGGTATTTGTAATAACTCTTCCACTTTAAGAAGTAAAGGAAAAGCATCTGGCCCCATTAGACTTCCCAGAAGCACCCTAGGTACTGACACTGGAGGAGTTAAGCTTATTTCTCTACGTTTGTCATTTCCATAATCTCTTCTTCCTTCACTTCCCTATGAGGAACTGTTCTCTCCCTCCTCACACATTCAGTTGATATTCTCCAGGTAAGGCCATTGCAATTGCAGTGCTCTCTAAACTGGGCTGTCAGCACCACAGAGCTGCAGGTGCTAAAGACTGTCACTAAAGAGAGGAAGAAGTTGTAATAGAACAGACAACAGAAGGCAAAAAGGAATTCTCAGTTTCTCTTTTCATCCTTATAAATCAGGAGGAAAACAAGGTCTCTGCTGCATATTTTCCAGGGATGTTTCAGATAAGCCAAGGGTCACATGGTACACTGTCAAAGCATATCATTTAGAAAACCTTCCTAATGAAATGTCCTAGTGAGTTTTTGCACAATATTGGACTTAAATGGATTAGCAGATTTATTTAACCATGCAGAGTAATGTTGTTTTGGGTTGAAGGTTGCTTGGGTTTTTCTTTATTAGTTTTATCCTGCAACATCTGCAAGATCCAACTAACCGTTTTAGTGTACTCTATTTTGATGGTTGCAGCATGAGAGTGTTTTCATTAGGCAGGAGAATAAGAATAAAAATTTAGTGAAATTTGTGACTATGCATCTACTCAAGAAATATACCTACAGTCGACCTAATGAAAACAAGTTTTCTGTTGCAGGGTATTACAGTAGTTTTTTTTTCCTAGTTGCAGCTCTGCAGTGCTTTACTCGTGATCAAATGTCATTGTCAGAATATTCTGGTACTTAATACTTACCAATTCTTGAAATCAACAGCTAAGAAATTAAATGTACAAGAAACGTACTAGCCAAAAATGGATAAGTAAATGTGTTCTGGAGAATAGATGATTATATATTGATGGAATTTTTATGATTTATCTTATACTTAATTCCAGTAGATAGATCCTGTTTCTGAAAATACCTTCAGCTGAAGATAAACCATGAATCGGTCATGCTATTTTCTACATTGCCAGTCTCCTTTTTTTCTCCCCTGCCCTGCATCAGCATTCACTCACTCCATGTGCTCAGTTTTATTCCTATTGCTTTCCTCAGTGCCTTGTGCATAAAAGAGAATGGGACGTTTTTGTCTCTCCACTGTTCCTTCCCCACTGCCTCTAGCTGCAATACAACTTCATTTTGAAGTAATCATTCAAGAGGCAAATGTTAAAGAAGAGCACTGGAATAAACATTGACTGCCTTTTGAATGTCTCTTTGATGTTCCAATCTGAGTATTTAAAAATTTACCTGGAATTATAACTGATGAATCCATCTGGGTCACATCCCAGGAACGACCTGGAGAACTCTGGACCATGAGTCTACATTAGTTTGCCATTGTGGTTGCAGTGATAAAGCTGCACAACTAATTTACTAAAAAGGCAGAAATTTAAATATTTAGAATGCTCAATGAATGACAATGTTACACTTCCCACAGATGAATAATAATCCTTTAAATAGTATTCATGGTATTTATAGACATTAATAGATGCTAGGTGCATTCACTGTGTATTTCCCAGTTGTCTTATTTCCAATGGGAGCCCAAAAAGTAATACAGTGTTCTGGACATCCCCTAATGAGTGCTGAGTTTTGAGGAATAAGCACTTCCCTGCATCTATTGTCTATTGCTCTGTTGATAACAGCCAGTGATGCTGTGGACCATCAGTGTTGCCAGGGCATGGGGCTGGCTCCTGACCAGCCTGCTCTCTACCAGGCTCTCCAGGCACTTATCCACAGAACTGTCCTTCAGCATTCAGGCACCAGCCTGTAGTGTTGCTGGGGTCACTTTCTTCCCCTACACAAGGCCTAATATTTGTCCCTCTTGTATTTCACAAGGTTCTTTTTGACCCCTCCCTCCAGCTTGCCTGAGTGTCTCTCAAAGGCAGTCCTGACTTTGACTGCAGCAAGTGGTCCTCACTACTTGGTGTCTCCTTAGTAAGACTGTCATCCATCATCTCCTTCACATCATTAGTAATGATGTTAAAGTGTTCAGTCCCTAGTAGAGACCCTGATAATACTCTACTGGTTACCAGCCTGAAGGCAAAGCCTGACTCATTAACCACGATCTTCTGAGCCTGTATGTTCTACCCTTTCTTTCATTTACCCAGTTTTCTGCCCATTTGGTTAAGCCTGGGTGATAATTTGAAGATCTTCATAATACAAAAGAATTACAGACAGACTTCAAAATTGTGGAAACACTAAGCCTTTTACTGATGTGATTTTCTCACCTTTCTTTTTTAAGAGTGAGAACACAATAAAAGAATTTTCTCATAAACTTCCACGAATCTATAACTTTCCCTGGAAAGGTGTCCTTGCACCTGAGTTCAGGATCATATATGCTTGGGGGAAAAAGGAAAAAAAAAAAAAAAAAGAAAAAAAAAGTAGAGAGATAAAAACTTTAGAGAGGCTTAATTACACTTTGTTATAATGTATTCATAGCTGCCAGATGAGCACTCTCAGAACTCATTTTAACACCTTATTAGAATATATATTTCAATCCAAATTAAGCAAAGGCATTAATCTTCAACACATACACATAAAGCCAGACTGCAATACTTTTAAATTTTTTCCTTTATTATAATTTAACACTGCTTTTAATATAAAATGCAGTAAGACTATTGGTTACACTTTTCCATTTGCAAAACAAAAATATTCCATAATTCAGGAGTATTCTAAATATTTTACCTGTAATTTTTAATTAAAAGACCCAAGCATACCTCAGAATATAACCCTGCCTTCAAAGGAGGATGAAATCCCATCTTTAAAAGGGAACATACTTGAGAAAGTATGAGAACGTTTTTTAAAAAATAGAAAAAGGATGAGCTTTATGGATGTTGTTCTGAAAGCCTAATTAGAGAGAGACAAAGACACACCAAACAATTTTGGTAATTCCTTTCCTCTTCCTTCAGCTCAAAGTAGCTTCTTTTTCCACTCCAGCAGGAGCCTGAAGGACAGGCACACAGTAATTCCTCCTCCTTCATCACTTCACAAATAGCAAAAATCTTGACTCTAAACTACTGCCTATAAACTACCAACTCCTGATGAAGTTTTTTAGAATGAAAGTGCACTGTTCCTTCAGCAGACCAGACCATCTCCACTTGTGTTTTCCTTATTTTTGCTCTTCTGAGAAGGAGAATATTAGATGATCATTTAATCCCACATAAATGCAAAGCAACTACAGCAATTTAAGACATTGGCACCCCACATCAGTGACTCTGATCTGAGTCACAGCAAAGTAAGAGAGATTAGCACAGGAAAAATCACAGCACTGAAGTGAAAGTCTCTAAGTACTTGCTGTGTGAGTTGTGACGTCTTAGTTGGAGACAACAGTGAATGGGAAGATGTGGCAATTTCTTCAAATGTGACAGCAGCTTTATAAACACACCCAAATTCATGGATATTGCAGACAGGTTCTGGCAAGTATAGCTGGAGAAACCCAAGGTGCTACAGGAGTAACTACAGGACAAAAAGATATAAACAGACACAGAGGTCAATTACAGTTTGAGATTATCCTAAGCAATGAGTTTTAATCAGCTGTGTGTTGACCACCATTTAAGGAAAAGAGAGGCACCTGGGCATGGATGCCCATGATACATTATTCCTAAATTCCTCACATCACCTTTACCAAGGCTTTAAGTCTCACATTGCTATTTTCAGAAACAGCTGGCAAAAAAAAAATCCTGAAATTTATTGTGGTCCTTGTGGGTTTTTTGGGGGTCGAATCACACTCGTATAAATACATATTGTTTTTTGGTTCTGCTGTTTGTGTTTTAAGGTTTCTTTCTGTGAGGCTGTGCATTTTTTTCTCCCTGATAGTGTTCTCTCCTCTCTGTCAGGAATACTTTGACAAATAAAATGTTCACCTACAAAAACAGAGAGCCAAATACCACTAAACAGAACTAGATAGTTCATCCTGGGGATGTTCTCTGGAAAAAAATGCATATGTATCTTTGAATTTCATGTATTGGATTTTTATACTCAGAGGTATTTAAAACCACAAGTGTTTTTATGGCACACAGAAGTATCACTTCTAAAGAGTCTTCAGGGATTGGAGAGTAGCTATATTGAAAGATGGCAACTGAGACATGCCTGTTCATAACTGACTTTCATGAGGTTTAGAAAACAAGCTTGGCAAGACTGTAAATGCAACCAAATGCATAACACCTAATGGAGTAGTTCTCTCTTCCTGTGACATAAAGATGCTCCCCCCAGAGCTGATAACAACTAATGGGAAATTGCACTCTGAGGTGTAATAAATCTTTCCATTAAAAGGGTAAAGAGAGCTCAGACTTTGAAAACTAGGAATACTGCAGCATGCTCTGTCAGTTTAGGGTTGGACAGGATTTAGTTTACTTTTGTGACACCACATAAAGAAATAATAGGTTATAGAGTTTTCAGAGCCCTAGTATAGGTGACAGAGTCTTTATACCCTCTCCGCACAAGTGGATGAGAAACAGATGCCACAGCACTTTCCTATACACTCTCTTCTCTGCCGAAAATTGTCAGAGGAGTAGAGGAACAAGCTTCGTGCCCACTGCTCTGTAAAGTACCACAACTGGACACAGATCTGGTTTCCAACAGAAGGTTCTAACCTTTTGCAAGCAGCGAAATTGTAGGCACTCACTTTATTCTAGCTGAAAACTGTTTTTTGGGAAAGTGCGACTTCATATACAGTTAAATTTTCTTCCAGTCTGACAAAGGTTTCAGTCTTCATCTAGCAACTCCTTCACTAGAGAGCAGACTGAAGATTATACCAACTTCCATTCTTCAGTTATTGCCAGGCAAGATAAACGCACACTGGAAGTGTTATGTTAAAGAGCTGCAGGTGGTCACAAAATTCATGAACAAAAATATTTTCAAGCTTTGATTCTATAAGGAAACAGCTGACCAGAACCTTTTCTGTACTTTTAGAAAGGAATGCATGGAAGAAAACAAAGGTTTTATACTGGCAAGTATGACCTCTCAATCAAAAAGTCTTTACCTGCTGGATATTACACTTGTTCAGCACATAGAATGCAATGCTTCCACAGCCCTCACTGTGCTTCTTTCTATGTGCAGTACAAGGGGCCATGAACATGTTGTACAAAATGTTAAATAACTAAAAATGCCCCAGAAAATTAATGGGAATCAGAGGGAACAGAGTTCTTGATCCACATGAATGTGCCCGGTGAAAGTGTAGATAAATTTGGATTAGCAAGCAAAACTGAGCCCTGTTGTTAAATAGCCCTTGATTCCATTAGACTGTGTCGGATTGTTAAAAATGCTAACATTATGTGTGACTATTCATTTTCATCACCTGCTCTTGATTAATCCAGTCCTAAATGGCATCTGTGGACCCTGCCATCTCATACTACTTAATTAAATTAGCAACACATTTGTCTCCCCCGTTTTCCTATCAAAGGGTTGTGCTCAGGAGAAATAAAACCTTTGTTCACCGCATCTCTGTATAATTTACACTCCTTTTTCCCTTTTTCCTCCAGCTCCTGGCTCAGATGCTAAATTGTAACTGGTAATAGGGAGCTATTAGGTCTAGTGAAGCATGTCAAAGAAGTCAGTAGGAAACCAGACCTGAAAAGAGGCCTCAGATCTCATAAAACAACAGGGTCAAGATTCTAGATTCAGGATTACATTGTACCAAGATTCATTCATTTTGCAGTGGGGAAAAAAAAATAAGTTAAGAAAAAGGCATATTGCCTTTATATATATTTGGGGCAGAAAGATAGGGGAAAGGCTGAAAGAAAAGAGAATGAGAGGGAAAAATGCTGAAACAGGTAGAAAGCTTTTATTTAGGTTATTTTCCCAAGAAGGTAGAGAATCTAATTGTCAATAACAGGTACCCATATATGACTAATGGGGCACAGCATATTGTGTCTCCAGGATAAAGAATTAATACTGAACAATATATGGTCACAAAATGTATTTGGACAAATCGTCCACCATAAAATTAACCACAATCTCCACATATGATCTTATATGTAGTTTCCTTCAAACTTTGTTCCTCATCCCAAATATGTTAAATGTTAAATTCTTTCATCCCCACAGGTCCCTAGGGCAACTTGTGATATGTGTTACATGTCAATCAAGCAAGAACATTCTAAATACTAGCAACCGGTTCTTAGGCTCTTCTTTCCAGTTTTACAGCTGGAATAAGCAGAGGCTGAGACACAGAGAACTTCTGTTCTAGGTTGCAAGTGAAGTGCAGAGGACAGGCTGGCAGGAGTGTGCCACAGGCTCTGCCTTGCTTCTCATGTAGTCATCTCTTCAGTAAAAGTAATTTTCAATGCTGAGATGGGAACCTTGGGGGTTGCAGATCTTTCTTCAGCCTTCCTTGTCCTTTTGCGAGCAGCCCTCTGCAAGCAAAGGATGGAGAACCTGACACTGATGAGATGGGGACACTTTTATCTCTCTGTGCCACTGTTCTGTGTTTGGAAATTACTCACCCAAAAAGTGCAGTGACAAATTCACTCACATTTGTGAATCAGCAGCCACAATAGTTGTGAAAATGTAGGGTAGTCCCTGAAGATAATGATACACTGTGGAACCTGAGACAGAAATAGTAAATCAGATCCTGCAAGACATGGCACTTTTACACACTCTATGGAAAGGTATCTTGAGGTCTGCTTTTGATATCTCTCCCTCCTAGATGCACACAGATGATTGAGAGTCCTGACAAAGACAGTTCCAGAAAGCATTTACTTAAGGATGAATCAGTACCACCCACTGTCACAATTATCTTCACCTGTGAGACACGAAAGACAGACAGCTTCTTCAGTGTTTCAGGTCTCTTCTATCTGAAAATGTACAGCAGGGAGAGGGCACAAAGCCAGAATACCCAATAATCCTGATTGAGATCTTCAGTTGGGATGCAGGATTTGGGACAGGGATGTAAACTTATCTCATTTGAGTATCTCTTAGGCCTGACTTCTATAGTCTCTTCTGAACATCTTTTTGTAATAGAAATATTTACTGGGCCAGAAGAGGAACAACTGCCATCCATACCACACTGTTTTAGAAACTGGGACTCACATCCTTCCTGAAGCAGGCACTCATTTCTAGACTTTGACATCAGAAGTCCATGAAGCAGGCAAACTGTTCCAAATTGTGCTGGTTCTTTCTTCTCAGTGTGCCTTGAAAAGGCAATACTCCACTAGTCAGAAAGCCATTCCCCTAAACAATCCAAGAGTCCTGCTTCAGGGTTAAATGATGGACTGAGGCCAATGCCATGAGATTCAATAAGCTGAAGGTCCTCAATTGGGTCTCAACAGTCCCATGCAACACTACAGTCTGGGGGCAGAGAGGCTGGAAACCTACCTGGCAGAAAAGGACCTGAGGGGGCTGGTTGACAGCTGGCTGAATATGAGCCAGCAGTGTGCCCAGGTGGCCAAGAAGGCCAAAGTCCTCCTGACGTGTATCAGAAACAGTGTGTTCAGAAGGACCAGGGACATGAGTGTCCCCGGGCCACTCACTTCAAGACAGATATTGAGATGCTGGAGCATATCCAGAGAAGGGCAAGGGAACCAGTGAAGGCTCTAGAGAGTAAAACATTTAAAGAGCAGCTTAGAGAGCTGGGGTTGTTTAGCCTGGAGAAAAGGAGACTCAGCAAAGACCTTGTCACTCTCTACATTCACCTGAAAGGACATTGTAGTGAGGTGGGGATCAGCCTGTTCTCCCAGACAACTACTAACAGGACAAGAGGAAATGGCCTCAAGCTGCTTCAGGAGAGGCTCAGGCATGACATCAGGAAGAATTTCTTCACTAGAAAGGTGGTCAGGCATTGGAACAGGCTGCGCAGGGAAGTGGTGGAGTCACCACCTCTGCCTGTGTTCAAGAAATGGTAAGATGTGGCACTTGGTGCTACGGTGTAGTTGACATGGTAGTGTTCAGTCAGAGGTTGGATCTGATAATCTTAGAGGTCTTTTTCAACCTTAACGACTCTATGATTCTGTGAAACTCCTGGCAGCACTAAAACCTGAACAGTTCTGCACATGCCAGCCTGTGAAAACACCAGTGCTGAGTAGAGACCTAAAGTATCTCTGCAAACAGGTGGAAACTGAGTGCCAAAATTGTGAGGCAGAAATACCTCAGAAATACATAAGCACCTTTTTCATCTCAATGGGCATGGCTACTTTAGGAGGAGAATTTGGAAAAATCTGAAAAATGATTGTTGATAAGTTCCCTAACCACTATCTACTCTATCTACTGAATAAAACAAAGACCTACTGCATTCAAGTAATCTTAGAGTGATCATCTAATTAACTGTGTCATAATTTATATGCACAGGCAGATGATTTAAATTTTTTCCTGTGTGGCCTTGGCCTTGGCATTTCCTGTTTTCTGGGTGCTTCATTTTTATCTTTTTTTTTTTCGTGTGATGATTGCTCTGTGCATAGTTACAAGTATGTAACCATGTCAATAAAAATGTTGAAGAAAAATACAGAGCTTTCATCAGAACAAAGATGTGATGCATCTTAAAACATATTTTTTAAAATGTGATTGAGTTGCTCTCTTTTGTGAAAGTGAATTTGGTGCTGTTGCAAGTCTATGTTTTCCATTTAAGTCTTCTCATATTGAGGTGACATGCACAATCAATCTTCCTGGTGACATTGTAGCAAAGCAGAAATTATTGATGCTTACTGGCTGCAGGATCATAAATAAGGAAATGAAAATTGATACTTAATTGATAAAGTACTTTCTTTTTCACTTTGGAAGCTTTCTAATTGCTTCATAGAAAGACAAATAAAGCTTATGAATGCATGGACTCATAGAAATACGGGGGGGGGGAAAAAGTCAACCAACTTTTCATATGGTCTTTGTTTTTCAGAAAAATCCCAAAAGGCTTTTCATGTGTACTTTCTCTCCTCTGCACATTAACAATAAATTTCAATTATTTGGCTAACCCATTTTTTATTTAAGTCACTCCTTTTGTCAGTTTATCCTTTATTATGCAAATGTTTGATGCAAAATAAAAGTGCCACATGTTCATCCTGTTTTGAGCTCTACCAAATACTTGGTACAGATTAAAGCTCCCACTCAGGAAATCATTCCTATTGGGACACTTTTATATTAATGTTAAAAACATGTATATATGTTGAATTTAAACACATGCACAAGTGCTTTGTTTAAATGGGACCTATTGTAGAAATACAAGCCTAACACTCAGATTTGATTTTGAAAATGAAGAATATAAAAATTAGGATAGTATCTTTGAAAATGAGTGTAGTATATTTACAACTAATATTTATAATGAACAATCATCACCAGGTAGCTATAAAAGGGCAAGGGTTGTCTGACACTATCAAGGGAGTCAGTGAACAGATCAGCTATAGCTCATGGGTTCTTTGAGCACACCTGTTCCTCAGCAAGTTGTTAGTACTTCTCAACTGAGAGATGCAGAATAGCATGTGAATGGTGCTAGTCTTTTTCAAAGTAATTTTTATCAACACGTTGCTGCCTGATGTATCGATGCATCTTATCTCCTATCCTTAGTTGTCAACATTTATTCAAACCTAGCTTGCTAGGAATCAAACAAAAGTTTAGACTAAACTATTTCCAGGTTATGCAGAAATTTAAAGTTGTGAGTGTGCATCTCCTACAGAACTCAGTATCCTGAGAAATGAAATCTGAAACAATATGCAAAAGATCATTACTTCATTACACATGTAAAAGACTTCGCTTTTTTGAAGCCATCCCTCTCTGTTCCAAGTGGAAAGATAATAGGAAACAAGTGGTCATTTTTGCTGCTCCCTTGTGGATATGCTGTGGCAGAAGTTAATTCTGTTTTTATATCTTCCACTGAAAGAGCATGTCTTCATTAGATCAACAGAAGAATTTTTTATTATTAAGTTTATCAATTCAAATCTAGCATTATAGGTTGATGATAAAGTACAGAGTGGAATATGAAATTTTATGAGTTCAGGAATAACCTTCATTAGAAAGATTCAATAGACACATAAACCATCAGGATGCTGTATCATGCAGATCTTATCTGTTGTATAATAAATCAAACAGCTTCCCATTAATTTATATCTCCTACATAAGTGCCTTTTGTGGTGTTTCATTTCATATGTTCTTGGATTGATTTGAAAATTAAGAGACAGTGATAGATTTTTAGCTTGTATCTATCAGGCAGAGTTAAAATATTATAAAATCAACATTAATTAAAATGTATCATTACATACTTCCATTCAGAAAAATAGCAAGGATTTGAACACAGGTAAACAATTGCAAAACTAATACAAAACACTCTGATCATGACACAGTTATAAAATGAAGGAGGCTGTAAATCAGAGACAAAGAAAAGCTGTAGAAGAGTAAAAGTTGATAAGAGTTTTCATGAGAAATCATTATTTCTCAGAAGAAAAAAAAATAGCAGAATATACTGTGCACCATTGATCTTAAAACACAACATGCTGTGATATGATATTGTGTGTCTGTATGTATTTTCCAACACTGGAATTTCCCAGTTGGGAAGCATTCTGTGTTTTCAATAAAAAGTCATGTTATCTTCTGTTCTTTTAGACCTTGTAAACCCCACTCTTCCAGATTTTCTTAGGGTACAGCTTGCTGATTGCTGCTTTGCTTTGTGGCACATTTTAATTGCAGTTATGCAGTATTCAAATGTTCACACTGGCCATGAACAGGCTTAAGTAAGGGCTCAGAAATTAGTTTCTTTCTTAACAGTCTTCACAGGCTGAGTCCCACAGGTATCACTGCCTTTTCTACTCTTCAGCCTCCCCTGAAGATCACTTGTGAGATGCTGTGTATTTTCCATGCCTTAAGTGAGCTTAGCTCTCCTTCCCTCAGTGGATGTAAGCTCAACCACACACTCAAAAATCACAATAGCCAAACTACAGGAACCATAGTCTCCCAGGTCTCTTGATCATCCAGCTCAAAACCTGGTTTTCTGATGTCCACACCAGAGATCTACCCAACCTATGGAACTTTTCGAACTGTCCACACAAATATCTTCTCACATGCTGTGAAGAGAAGGGAGAAGAGAAAAGGAAGGAAGACAGGAAAGTGGACAGCCCCACTTTTTATCTCAAAAGGGAGATAGGACACATTATTGGTGATGATAGCCTAATCAATTTTTGAAGTAACCATTTGGCAAACAGGATGAATTATTTAAGTGCTTAAATTATACTTTCAAAAAGAGAATTCATATCCTGTAATGGTATCCAAGATCACATGTAGACTATGTTGTCTTGAATAGGTTGTGATTTTATTACTTTTGATAGGTGAAAAAAATATTTTTGGAAATTTTCTTTGTTTCAGTTTATGAAAATGTCTTTATTGGATTTGCAATAGAACATGAATGTTCTCAAATTACAATTGAATCTGGGGAAAAAAAATCAAGATTTCATATGTAAGATTTGTGAGTAAACTTTTGTTTGGGTACTTCTTGTGCTAGGCACAGTAATCATAAAGAGTAGAAGAGAATCCTTGTTTTGAGAAGTTTAATCTCTAAAGAGAAAAGACATCTAGAAGCAGCAGAAAATAGCATGTATATTCCATTATATCTTTGGGGGATGAAGGGAGGGAGGTCAAAGGAAGAAGTAAGATGTTACCTGGGAATACATGAAAAGAATAAAGGAAAAAGAATATTGAATTTGGGGTTGTTAGAGGAGAAGAAAGGTGAAAGAACCGTGTAAGAATAAACATTGGATGCAGAGACTGTGAAGGAAGAGGAAAGTCAAACAAAGTAGAGAGACAAGAAAATGGTCAGATTGAAAGTAATCTCTGAATGCAGGAAGGCTAAGACTGGATGTGTCTGCAGCTGGTTCCACTGGCTGGTCTTTCTGACTCTATTTTTTTCACCTCAGGGTCAAATGATGAGGGGTAGAGAACAGAAGAGGAAGACAGTACACTCAGTGTGTTAGCCTTAATCCAAGGCCATGGTGAGAAAATCCTGGAACCAGGGAGAAACACAAAAAATAGCTAGGATTTAAAACCAGACTAGGAGCAATCAAGCTCCCACAGTTCCTAGCTGTATAAATAGACTTAAATTTTCAGAAGCAGCTGTAAGTATTCATGTGTAGTTCTTTTCTGTTCTCTGTGTAAAAAAATCCACCGTTAATCCTCAGACTATATTTGCATATATGAGTTACATACATCTTGAATGAAAATGCAGTTTGTATATAGGTTACATAGCTTTCTGAATATGCACCAATTTGGATAAGACAAATTGCACACGCACAGTTTTAGATACTGCTTAGAGGCACCCTTGAAAGGCACCCTTGATTCAAAAGCTATTAGCTACTCATCTTAAATCTCACAAGTCATGCAGGATTAGTCCTAGTATTATTAATGCAGAGAACAAAGTGATTGGAGATGCAAAAGTCATTTTAGATGAATTTAGTAAATTTTATAGCAATCTTTTCACATCAAAGGGTTAAGAGGATAATGGTTATGAATATACTCCTTGATGTTTAAAGGATCCTTCAATTCCACCTGAGGACAGTATAGGTCTGGAATAATCTATTATCCATAATCAGATGGAGCATGCAATTTATTTTGGGTGAAATTCTCTTCATCTGCATAATTGTCCTTTATACACGGGAATTTAATGAAGGGAAATTCATCTTGCCAACTTGGGGTCAGGATGCTTCATATGGCCCTTCACAAAAATTCCAATTCATGAGCTAAACTCAACAAACATAACTAATGAAAAAAAAAAAAAACAAGGAAGGGAAGGGACGGGACGGGAAGGGA
>JAWWTY010000077.1:86681138-86691818 GCA_035222235.1 Margarornis squamiger | reverse complement strand
AAATTGTGAGTCTGACTTATAATCTCTCTTGTGGAGGATCCATTTCTCCTGCTGGTTTACCTTTAAACCAGCACACCCCCCAGCCACCACTTATTGCTGACTAGGCCATTCTTCTACTTCTACTTCTGTATTGAACTTAGACAGGTCTCTGATATCCAAAGAACCATTCTCTTCCATCTCAATGATCATGCTGCCATAAAGAGTTTCAAAACAGAGTTACCTCCCACTGTCTGTAAATTCTCTGATGTAGAAAAAACATTTTAATTTCTTAAAGTTTAGCGAAGAACATTCTGTTCCAGGGAGGGTCCAAAAGGATGTGAAAACTGAAACTGAGACACCACTGAAAGCTTAACCCAAACAGTAGTTTTATTACCAAAAGTGGCCAAGTAAAGAGGAAAAAAAAAAAAAAAAACAAGAGAGAGACAGAGCAAAGGGAAAATAAGCCCCCAGGTGTAAACACCCAAATTGCCCAGGTGTTTCCGATGGAGTTGCCTTACCAACCCCCGGAATGCCCAGACTTCCCAGAGCAGTGGCTGCATCTCCAAGGGTCAGCTGGCTCACAGGTGAAGGCAGGCATCCCTGCCAAAAGGCAACGTTGGCCTGTCATGTGAAGCAAGCAAGCCCCAAGCCTGAGCCACGTGTCCTTTTTCTAAGTTGCTGAAGTGATGTCTACCTGAGCAAGTGTGGCCAGGACCGCCCAGGCAGAGATCCCTGGCACCTCCCCCTCATTATATAATTGGTACTTCTCTGTGCACGTGTGGGTTTCTGCTTGCGCAGTTATATTTCAGAGGGTCTTCATTAATTGGGTTGGAGTTTACTTCATCCTCCTCCTCCACTCTTTCTCCTTCAAGTGCCCTTGGAGGGCCATCAGCCAATTTTGAGAGCCCAATTAATTTTAGTTTACACAGAAATGCCTCCTTCAAGGCCAGAGAACTTCTTTATCGGCCTCTTTTCCCATAACTTGGCAGGAGAGGCACAACTCCTCCCAGGTGGCTGGGCCAAACACAGACCAAAAATATTAGCATCTAATTTAGCCTGAGTACAACTTGTCTTCACACCTCCATATACACACAAGAGTGCAGCATGCAAGCGTGCCTGTGCATACATATATGCTGTAATTTTATTTAAGTTTGTCAAACTGATATTTTCAGTAGGCTCTGCTAGCCTCACCCTAAGTCTTCTTTGCTGCACAAGGAGCTGCATGGGTGGCCCAAGGCAGCCACACACTCAGGACAGCCAGCTCCATATCTCCTTTCAGCAGCAGAGAGAATCTTGTCTCCACACCGCAGCAGGTTCTAAGAAAATGAGAAAGGAGTGAAAAATGATTGGGCAAAATTATTAAATCATTTGCTTGACTGAAAATAAGGCAGGAATGTTACAAAAAGTAGATTTGGTTATTTTTTTCCCTGAGAATGAGTAAGTAATATAGCTTCATTTTCCAGTGACAGCTGTACTATGAGCAGTGCCTAGCCAGAATTAGAGGTCAGAAAATATTTCTGTAAGCCCTCTTGAGGTGTAGAGTTATCCTTTTTCTCTATACAGACATTTTATCATAAGGTTCTCTATTCCCTTACCAGCTCAGGGAGAGATTTCCCTTCAGTCAGCACCAAGTCAGAAGAGTCCTTACCACAACCTGTGCAACAGGCTGGAAGACAAAACATCACTGATGAAGGCTAGCCTGCTTTGGATGTCAGTGAAGTTCCAATTTCACACCAACATCCCATTCTGATACGGGCTAAACCTAATTTTTCAATCTTCATTGTGCTTCTAGTTGCAAGTTATTTTATCTCCAGGGAGAGTACAGCTGAGCTTTTCAGGCATGGAAGAGTGAAATAGCATACAGAAGTAAGTTGCTACTGATAAAAACTAAGCTCCAGTCAACTCCTGAAACTTGTGGTTATTATGAAAGCTTCTTTGCTTCTGGCAGATATGACCCCCCACATGGAGCAATCTGTCAATGATTAACAGAAAAATTGTCTTCAAGCTCCACATCAACATATACCCCAACACACACAAATGTATATTATAATTTTATTTTAAGATACAGCTCAGTGCAGAGGAACAGGACACCTGTATTAGGATTTTACACAAAGCTTTGCTACCAAGTACATGTACGAATTTCATATGAGTTAGCTATTGGTTTTTTTACAAATAAACTTTGAAATTGGCTAGTTATGTGAAAATAGGATAACTTTAAGAGTAAAAAGAACCTGAACAGATAAATAGGTATGATTCAAAACAATAATTACTTTTCAAAACAAATGTGTGCCTGGCACATAAAGTTGTGTATGCTGCAGGATGCAAAATATTAGCAGGACACTAGCAGAAACCTCCTGAGGAATTTTACCACATAAAAATAATAATTTAAAAAATGCATAGCAAAGAATACAAATATACATGAGAAGACTACAGAATAAAACCAACGAGTGCATGCCTAATAATATTTATTCTTTCCATCAGAAGATGCTATTTCTATTTATAGCAGAATAGGCATCACAGAAAGGACCAATGAGACCTAGGAGTTTCCAGTGCCAAAAGATCTCTGCACTGAATTATCTTTCACATCCTACTGTCCCCATATAGTCTTAAAATAATAGTAGAAAATAATAATAGTAGCAGAAATCATAATTCAATTTTCTTTAAAACCTGGCATTAAAAATAATGTCTATGCCACTAGCCTCAAAGTAGCTGCTGTGATAAGAACAAGCTCAAGTGCATCACATGAAATTCTTGGAGCATCTGAGAATATGTGTGTTTGTGTGTATCTATGTGTACACACAGACTTATATATATTTTTAATCCTGTGCTCTGGCATTTGATGATACAGTTTTTAAACCTGTTTTCACAAGACCTCTGTGATTGCAGCAAGGCATGGAAATCACATTCAAGGAGATAGCAGGGTGCAGAGCTGTGAGTCTTTTGATTCCCACACCCCTTTTATAAAAAGCAATGTTTTAGTAATGGCAAGACAGGCAAGAAAGTTCCTCTAGAGAGGATTTTGTAGTGTTATGGTTTTTAACCTCTCCAGTCCTCTGGAGAAACTGCAATTTGGAGTTGTTTTGTAGAAGCCCACAGCACTCATGGAAACAGACTAATGATGTTTGTTATCCATAGATAGCCTGAGTCTGGGGATAATTAATTATTTTAGTTGCAGTTCTCTGCTTGGGGAAGGCTAGTTGAAAAGATATTACCAACCTAACAGCAAATGTCTCTGTTCATTAGAAGTGAGTGCCAGAAATTAGGCTTGTGATTCCTCTCTGTCTCAGATAGAGGGGAGCTTTCCCAGGCAAGGACACTAAATAGAAACCAGTTTGGAATCTCCCTCTGGAGATGGGTGTGTGCTCCTTTCTGACCACAAGTTACCTTTTTCCTATTGATCCTGCTGCCCTATGCTGCTCAATTACTCCAGCCGCTCCCTTTATTTACCACTTCACAGATTTCCTGACTTGAGGTATCATTTCCTTGACAAATATTCATTATGCCCCATAATTTCTGTTCTCCATCTTACCAGCACAGTATAAAAAGGTTTTGTCTTGATCTGCAAACACTACAGTAGCTTTCACATCCACTAGTTGCTTTACAAGAGATCATTTGTCTGCAGAGCTGGCCCTGAGGGTGGACAACCTAAGTAACCTGCCTGAGGAGAAAAACTTTGGAGGAAAGGCGTGGCTCATGTGAGCTGCTGTGTGCTGCAAGCTTGCTGTCAGTGTTTCTGTCGGTTTAAATTAATCACCATTGGGCATTGTGACTTCAGGAGGAGTCACAGGTTTTGAGCCTTGCTTAAAACATTTTGAGTTTATTCCCTGTTAGGATGCCTGAGGATTTGGCCCTCAAGCACAGCAGGTATGGCCACATGCTGTTAAAGGAAGCACACGCTGACAAGCAGTTAGTTGCAGGCAGCTCAGGCAAAGGTTGTAGTGAGACAGCTATGGGACAAGTATGAAAGGGAGAGGAATCGAGCCCCTAACCCCTAGTCCAGACCCCATTTATCTGACAGAGACGCACAGACAAAAGTGAGATCACGCTCAGCACTGGCGCTGAGAAACTGCAGTAGGATGCCCAGGTGGGATTCTCTTTCCTCTCTGAGTACAGTGGCCGTTCAATCTGCCTTGTTTCTGACTTGAAGTACATCTGCTAACCCACCGCATTCCCAACTCCACGTGCTGACCTGAGGTTTGATGAGAAGGACTGATTTCAAAAATAGATGGCCTGTGTGCCTGATTTATTTCTGCTAAAGCAGACTACCAGATCCTCTGAAGCTGTCTCAATTACCTCTATGTAAAGGCTGTTATTCTTCTCCTACAAGCAGTAGTCATGTTTGAGTGGCCCGATTTGTGCAGATTTGGCCTGCCTTGTCCACTTAAAAGACCATTAATCACCACTCCAGTTTATAAATCAAGGAGGCCAAGTTGCTGAGAGCAATTGAGAGGCTGAGGCTCCTCAGAAGTACTTAACCAATTCCCAAACCCAGGCTTAGCATTTCTTTCTCCCCGCCTCCAGTCGTCAGACAATTCATCATCCTTCTCCCATTGAGACAGAATGAGCCTGACAGAAGAATGCCTGAAAGCTAATCAATATGATCAACTTGAGTAGGAGAGCACATCAAATATATATATTCTTTTTTTGTTTGTTTCTAAGTCTTTTAAATAAACACAACCTCTTTGCTTTAAGATTTGGTAGTTTGAATTTACAGAAGACAAAACCAAAAGACAAAGAAGTGCAAACCGAAAGCAAGATGCAGCAACGGGGGGGAAAAACACACTGCAGACTATCTATTTGCAATAGCTATCCATGAAGAATAAAAGTGGCAGGACAGGAATAGGACTATTATGATTGTGAATTATCAGTTTTGGGTACTACAGTCACACAAGATCGCTTTTCTTTTACAGCAGTGTCAAGTGCAATTGGCAGGCCAAAAGTCACAAGAAGTCTGCTCCTACTAAATAAATATCAGCTTGCACTGTGCTTGCATGTGGACTAATGAGGTTACAATAGAAAATGGATCTGCGGTGTAATAAGGCAGAGTAAGGGAACTTGAACAGGAGGTTTGTTTTCCTATTCTGTGATAAGTTGCTTTTACATATTTCAAGCACAGCCTTTTTTTGGAGAGAGAAAAAACATAAATCATTCATTGTACAGAAGAAAGCATGAGTGACAACTGTAAGTGGAATAGACAGTTTCCATTACCCCCTCACACTTACTGAAGAATAATTTGCAAAGGCTGAGTAAATTGTATTTTAAGAAGTGTAATGACGTGTAATAATTTTCTGTCAGCATGTCAGTTACAAGCAGAGTGAGTTTGATAATTTTGGGATAGGAGATGGAAAGAATTGAGGGGGAGGGAAGACAGAGAGAAAAAATGGGAAGGTCTTTTAGGATCACTGGCTTCAGAAACTAATGAAAACATAATTTAAAAAAAAAACAAAACAAAAACAAACAAAAAAACAAAAGAAAACAAAACAAAAAAAACAAGCAAAAAAACCCAAACAAAAAAAACCCAAAAAAAAACTAAAACAGGCAAAAAAAAAAACAAAAAAAACAAAAAAAAAAAACCAGGTGGAGTGCTAGATAAAAGCAAGA
Source organism: Margarornis squamiger (assembly GCA_035222235.1). NCBI lineage: Eukaryota > Metazoa > Chordata > Aves > Passeriformes > Furnariidae > Margarornis > Margarornis squamiger. The sequence continues at coordinate 86,686,238 of JAWWTY010000077.1, read as the reverse complement.
GCTGTGCAGCAACCTGCCCAGATACTAATTCCCATTTGCTTTCCCATTAATCTTGCATAAAGATTCCAGGTCACAGGTCCAGCTACAGGGAGTATTAAGCAATTTAGTAGGATGGGAAATGGCTCAGAAATCAGAAAATGGATGATCAGGAAAATTTCCTTTTCTTGGCCTGCAAAAGGCATCTGTATCATAATGTGGAAAAACATTTCTCCTCTCAGTCTCTCTGAGAAAGGGAAAACAATCCAACAAATCTGGAAAGAAAAAAAAAAAAAGAAATAGTAGGGATGTATTTGAATGCCTACTCTTGTCTTTGAGAATGCACAGTGTGGTAGAGATCAGTAAATGCCACGGCTTATAGATCAACCTAAGATGAATGAGCCAGTTATTTTCACACTGCTTCACTCCTTCTTCTCATTTTTATCTTAAAGACAATATTGTCTGAGATTTATTATTTATTAATTTTGTTATTTTATCATGCTGGCAATTCTGTCAGCAGCATAATATTTACTTTAATCCAGCCACGGTTGAATCAAATTTCCACTCTCTGTTATACACATATGCACCTAGAGTTAGTCTGCTGACCTCATGGCACTTATTATTGATTTGCATTGTTGCAAAAGTAAAACAAATTTGACCCTCAACATGTAAATCTTACATTATCCAGCACACCTTCTTGATAGATCATTATTTCCCTTCTTCAGTACATATGGTTTTCCAGACCAGTTTCTTAATCTTAAGTAGGATTGTTTCTATCATTTCTTCATTTCTGGTGGAGGAAGAGGTGTAATTTTTGTTAGACAATTTTTGTTAGACCATATTTGTTAGACAATCTGCTTTAGAATATAAGTGGTGAAACCATTTTCTATTCCTCTGTGGTGGTTTTTTACTGATGGCTTAATGGTGGTCTTGCGCAACTTTCACTGCTCACTGAAATTTAAGCCTTAAATATGCCTTAGAAAGAGTTCTTCCATACATCAAATGTTGAATTCACTGACTAAAATAGAATATTTGCCTCTGGATATCCAGCCAGGTAAGTGAGTCTTTTGTTTTAAGGTATGCCACTTTGTAAAACAGATATTAAAATGCTCTGGGTTTGGTAATTTTGGTTTGTGTTATTTGGGTTTGCTCTCTACAAAATATTAACAGCTCTTATCTCCACAATTTATTTTTTTATTATTATTTTTTTATTTTCTAATGTTTAGGAAGATGCAGGGGTAGATCATATCTTGGGACTGAGTATGGAACTTCTCATGCTGACTTAGAGAAAGAACCTGACATACCTTAATTGTGCGACTATGTATTTGTCACCACTAATTTTGAAACTGATTGCATTGGAATAGTTATGTTATGAATGCAAACACATGCCAGACAGCTGGAAGACTGTGATAAGTCTTATTTGTCTTCCAGGTGTGCCACTGGAATAGTCTCCTCAGCACTGTGGTTTTCCTTTCCCTTCCTCATATTCAACAAGAATTACCTTGAAAAAAAAACAAACAACAGAGAAATCTTTTTTAAATAAAGTTTGAAAACAACAAAGACACAAAATAATAAACATTGTCTTAATGTTACACATCATAACAATTGAAAATGTATTAAAAATGTGACAGTACAAGTAATAGCCCTCAAGTCATAGTTTCAATAAGGAACAACTTTTACATGAGGGTTTTCCTGTGAGGTTCTTCAAGAATCATCATTTCGTGTCCAATCCCACAGAATTCTATCAATAACCCTCTGTTACTCAACACAAATTTCCTTTAAAATCTCACAATTCAAAGCTATATGTACTGTTGTTAGGCATAAAACATGGAAGTTAAACCTCCAAAATGAGACATCATATTCTACTGAGGAACAATTCCAAGAAGCATCTTGGGGTCTGGATTAAGAAGCAACCAAAGATGAACTACCAGCAAACTATAATGGTAAACAACAGATAAACTGGGAGGGAGACAGGGGTGGACATTGGGCAGGGCAGGGGCATTTTGTGAGAGCACAAACAGGGGACAACTAAGTGAGTCAGGAGTCTATTTTGCTTCTGTAAAAAGCTTCACCAACGTAGTGCTGAATCACTGCAAACTGCTTTCATGACCCTCCTTTTGAAAGGGCATTGAAGAAAATTGTGAGGTTACAGAAAGTAGGAATAGAAATGATCCATATGCTGTATAAACTGCCATGTGGTAAAACATTAAAGGAAATCAAGTGGTTTGGCTTATCAGAAGAAAGAAAAAAAAAAAGATCAAGGTGGCTTAATTATAGTTGTGTAAGCAGTGTGCACTGAAGTGGCTTCTCATCTAGTAAAGAAAGCATAAAAATAATCAACAGCCATGAGATGAAGAAGATAGATAAATTCATAATAGTACTAAGGTATGCTTTTACAGTGACACTAACTACCAAGGGAAGTGGTAGATTCTCCACTACTTAATATATCTAAAGAATAGTCTGGAAGTCTGCCTGGAAGATATGCTTTCGTCAAATATAAATCACTAAGCTCAGGAAATAAATCTATACGATCTAATGGCTCTTTCTAGCCCTTAGATCCCATGTATTTATAAAATATGGTATAGATTAAAATTTAACTAATAGCTTTGATACTTTCTTTGGTTTCTGTTAAATTATTGTCTGTTTTTAAAAACTTAGTGGGCATCATGGCCTGTCTCTGTTTTCCCTAAGAGGCTGGGGTCAATTCAGAAAGATTTCTCTTTACTGTAAAAAATAATTTTAAAGACAGCTAAAGCCATAATACTCACATATGCTCACACTGGACTGAGGAGCAGTCCAGCAAAAAAGTACATGTTTCCTATTAGGGTATCTCCCTAAGCTGCACAAAGAAAGGGTTTGAAGAAGTGATATGTGTTTTGAAGTTTATGTTCTTCCACAGTTAACAGAATTTATTTCAAATAAGGGCAAGAAAAGCTCCAAACATTATTGATAAGTCCTGATCTTCACCCAGAACTTGGTGGAAAATATTATTCAAGGGCCTTTTTCTTTTATGAAGAGCTATCAATGGACCTCCCTTTAATCAATATGGAGATAAACAAACAAATCAATATTCAAATGTCTGAAGTTTCCACTGCTGTAATATGTAATCATGAATTAAAACATTTGGAAAACTGCACCTTCATGTCTCCAAAGTGATGATCATTGTCAATTAGGTCAATAACATACATTATTAAATATTCTTTAAGGAAAAAATAAGTATAAATGTCGTCCATAAAAGTCATTGTTTCAATTTAAATTATATAAAGGAATCAAAACAGAAAACCAAATCACAGATATATGGAGAAACTAATAAGTTTATGAGTGTTTTCTGTCATTCCTCAATTTTCCTCCTTTGAATATTGCTATTGTTATTGCTGTGTTTCTCATTAAATTTGTAACTATAATTAGAATTTTCCATGGGACAGGCACTCTTCAGATAGAAAGGTAGGTGTTTGAAAGTGCATATTAATGATATTCTGTTTCATATTTGTTTCATTTTTAAGAATATCTAAACAATGAAACTTTAAAATGTTTTCACTTAAAAGTGGTGGAAGTAATCACTGTTTGCAAAAGAGAGATCAAACACAGACTAGGCTTACAAATCTTTCTTTCCCATAAAGATCATTTCTGCCACACATGGAAATAAGGAGTGTGCATTCTTGACAGATATGCTGATCCTTGCCTTTGTTATGGAGTGGGCTAGGACACATGGTGTGCACTGGTCTGTGAATTGCCCTGGACTGACAGGAAACGGAGCAGATGCTTGTCAGGACTGTTACAGATACTTTCACCGTCTTTTGGTTGTTAGAGGAATGACCATGTTCCAAGAAAGGGTCTGTCTCACCACAAAGAGGTTTTGAGTGAGGAAGGTTAAACCCACTGAAGAGCTGCCTTGGCTCCCAGACATGGAGTGACCAGCAGTGGAGCTGCAGTTTCAGAACTCCACAGCCTCTGCTTTAAGGGTTTATACCTCCCCTCCAGCACCAGTATAATGTCTTCTATAGTTGCAGTGAAAATTGCCATTTCTCTTTGATGCACCTCAACTTGGACAAACAGTCTGGGGGAGGTAAGTCTGACAGAAATATGGAGTGGCTGAGGTCTGCTATGCCTCTCTGAAGATATTTTGCTCCTGTATAGTCCTCAATACTGTATTTCTCAATGTCCTGTCGACCTTTACTCATCTTGACTTTTCTGCCGGTGGAAACAGAATTGGCAGGATTCATATGACCCTCTCATTAATCTTAGAACTGTTGAAATTGTAGACACCACGACTAGCTCCCCTACTGATTTTGTGGCAACAATTTTGTTTACATCTCAGAGTTTGATGATGGGAATTGTCTTCTTTCTTTAGAATACAATGGCTTCCAAAAAGTCAGGGTTCCTGTTCATGCCATAGCGAACACCAAATGCTCTCTATACACTGAATAACATACCTGTTTCAAACAATCAGGGAGCACAGCTGCTCTATAACAAGGTCCAAAACTCCTGCATGGTCAAGGTGAAAGGTTAATTCAAGTGCCTGAATGGATCACACACGATAGATCTCTGAGATAGATACACTTGACCTTGGATAGGAAGGTTAGTGAAGTGTATTGAGCCATAACCATTCTGCATAGGGGAGATGACTACCCATATCACAGAATCACAGAATAGCCAGGGTTGGAAGGGACCTCTGGAGATCATCTCATCTCACCCCTCTGCTAAAGCAGGTTCATCTAGAGCAGGTTGCACAGGATCATGCCCAGGAACATTTTCAATATTTTCAAAGACAGAGACTCAAAAACTTTTCTGGGGAGCCCCACATTCTACTTCCATGCCTTTGAGCAGCCTGGTAATCTAGATAAATCTTCCATTATACAAGAGCCAAATGTCATAAAATAAAATGCAGACAATTTTGGCCATATTGGTCTAGTGGAGGCTGTGTTATATGCAGTTGCCGTGTGCTGGAGGGAAGGAAGGGATCAGTCCCAGCCGATGGTGGGTGGAGGCAAGAACTGATTTATTCAGGGAGCATGAGACTTATATAGGTTCAGGGAGAAGCTTGGAGAGTGGGAGGAGTTTGGGGGCGGAACGCAGCAAATAGGGGAAGGGATAATAGGGAAGGAGGGGAATACAGATGGGGCG
>JAWWTY010000077.1:86618543-86681038 GCA_035222235.1 Margarornis squamiger | reverse complement strand
TTTCTGGTGTTGTTCACTTGCTTGAAACTGTTCACCCTGGTTGTTTTGGCAGCCTTTGAGACAGTGTTCTCCAACATGCAGTATGTTTCCTTTCAGTACACTTTAACTAAAAATCCCCTTGCAGTAACCTGTGGGAAAGCAGTAGAGCTAGAATCAAGCTCTGCTCCCTAGATGTGCCTGTGACATCACGGAGTGTGACAGTGAGACCTTAACAGCATTTAGCTTCACACAGTACTCCCCGCATCTTGCCCATCTTCCTGAAGGAACTCTACACCAACAGCAAAGTATGCAGCTATGGGCAATACAGTAGGTTAGACTCGCTGCTGAAAGAGATATTTGAAAGTGGTTTTAGACTCCCCTGCTGTCCAGTTGCTGCACACTGTGAGGTTAGCCAGGATTTTCTAGCTGAGAGCCAACATGGTGTGGTAGTGAGACTGCTCTGACCATTGCAGTGTGTCTAAGGTGCAATTACCTGCACCCAATTTCACCCCTCAGATGACTGCAAATTCAGGAACTGCTCAGAAACTCATTTCATAGTGTACAAGGTCAGTTCTGTTTAAGCTGCCCACAGCTGCATTGCTTCTGTCTTAAAGACTCTGTGTAAAGCTAGATTTGTACTCAGAATTTCAGACACTATGCAAAAAGTATGATGAAGTCCTGAGCTTCAGGCACTTTGGCCAGGTTACAAGTATAGAAACGGTTTCTAAATGCAGTTAAAATTATGAAAGGTCTATTATTCATGATGACACTGATTATCTGCCCCCATGCCTCACTGACAAATTCAGCCACTGCCTTCAGATGAGATATCATACTTTGTCCACAGACAGCCCTAGAGGTAGGAATTAATTATTAAATACTGGTTGATGATAATTACATGATAACTTTATTGACCAAAATCAGAATGGAATGTGTGAGGTGTTCTAAATCTTCTCTTTAAAATGAATCCTCTGAAAAAAGAGAATGTCTATTTTGAAACAAAATAGCACTTATATAAACCATCTATAGAATCTTTGTCAAAAACACTAGCATCGTGCTCTAAAAGTATAAAATGGGACCACACATTTTAATCCAAATGTTTTCCTTGTCAGCATTGAATGAAATCTAGATAATAAAGTAGTACAGAAATTCAAATTCAGTACTGAGGATCACAATGAAACAGCATGTCCCTGCATAAATTCATATTGAAATTCACTTTTTTATATTCTTGTGTCTTTCAGTACTCACCTTTTCAGAAAGGATGTCTGACTCAGTCTTCAAACTTAGTGCTCTTCAATGAAGTTTCCAAAACCCAGAAAACATTTACCAAAAAAAAGAGAACCAAGCTTCTACCATTATATTATTATTCCTTACAATTTTAATCAGTAATAATTTTAATGCTACTGATTACTTTTCTGTAATTTTAGAAGAAAAAGTGTTTCATGAAGTACTACTAATACTTCTTTTCTGATTCTGTTTGGATATTGTTGCAATAAGAGAATTTCCAAGTTAAAGGGGGAATGAAGAGAGAATTTAGGTGAAAAATAACAGGTTTGATAGCTGCATATTGCAGACAGTTTTTATTTATATCTGTGAACTACTACTTGTACTAAACAGTATTTTACATATATATAGATCTAAATATAGAGATAGGAGGTATGGCAGGAGAGGAGTGTTTGTAACGGAAGTAGGAGAAATGTGTTTTAACATGCACATCAGAAATTAGACCTATAACAGAAAAACAAAGTATCTCAGAACCCCAGTGAAATGCTGCCCTGGATTTTAACTAAGATTTAATCTTCTCAACTTCCATGGTGATAAAGTCTCCTGAAGAATGGGCCTAGAGGCTGAAATGAGAATCACGGATAGATCCATGTGGACCTACACCTTTATAAAAGTGGATACCAGTGACAATTAGAGGCATGGCTAAACAGTTTAGTCTGGTGCTTTTCCAAACCTTGGGAGCCAGTGTGGCTTAGTCCATGTTCAACCAGAGGAACAGAGTCATCCTCACTCCATAACTCTATGCCCAGATTCAAGCTGAGCACAAGACAACCTGCCAACAGGAAACTCAGTTGGGTTAAGAGAGCAATTTGCAATGGGATACACTGCCTTACAGACAATCTTAGGGCACACTATGTTGGCCGTGAGACCTATTGAATCAACACAAACTAGTATCAATTAGGGGAAAGTTAAGGACTCATGCACACAGAATAATATGGTACTGTATCCTTCTTGCATTCTGAAGGACCAGGTCTCCCAGGATGGTGACATCTATGCAGACTCACATAGCTCTGCTGTTATGGCCTTCCCGAGCCTACGCAGTAGAGGCAGGGATGGCAGAAATGGCAAACAGTTGGTAATTCAGAAGACAGCACACTGTCTCAAAGAAGGCTGCCATCATGGTTCCACCATGGTTTCCTAATATGAAGCCTCTCCTTGTGGTCACATGCTATGTATGAAGCAAGGCACACTAGGCAGATTTGTAAGTGAGTAGTTGCAAGAGCATAGGGGATAGATACTGAGTCAGGCCATAAGGACAACTGATACAACCTAAGGACATAACCAGTCCACCTTTATCTAGTGTCTGCCTTGAACGCAACAATATGAACAGCATCACAATACAGTTGGCCTAAAAGACAGAAGTTACCCCTGACATGGGCCACATGATTGTATAGATATATCTTTGTCTTAATTTTGGACTGATAGCCCCAAGCACAAATGGAAGAAACTCAGTACCACCTTCACTGCCCATTCTTTAAGAGGACATGAAAAAAATCACATGCCTTAACATGAGAGACACTGGAAGAAAGTTGTGGGGAATGCAGAATAAGGATTGTCTATTTTTATTCTGGAAGTGGGCCATCCATCCATTTCTCCAGGAAAGTAATGCTTGCTACAAGTGTAATCACTGTAACTGAATCATTGTGTTGTCTGGATTTTTCTTCTTTCTCTTACTGCCTTGTTCAATACTCTGCCCTTGACAGTATATCTTTCCAAAGTCTGTTTCACTGAATAGTCTTTAGACAGTTCTGGTACTTTTTAAATACCAGATTGAAAGCCAAGTCAGATAACAGATAGAAATCATATATAATGGCAAGAGAACAGAATTAGTGGAAGCTTTATAACAAGAATGGTATTTAGAAGAGAAATGTTTAATCAGATTGGTTGAAATCACCTATAATGATGAATAATTCAATATATAACTGGTAAGAGTATCACTAGCCTGTATCCCTATACATTTGAGTCATCTGACAAAATCACTATGTAAATAGAAAAAGCACAGAAGCAGTCCAAGGCCTCTGTAACAATGGGAAATTCTTTATTTAAATGATAGAATTAACATCAGCCCGAGGCTTTCTTGTGAATTGCTGATTTAAAGCTGCAATTTGCATATTTGTGAGTGTGAATTATATACATTACCACATATAAATAAATATTTACATAGCTCTCTGAATTTTTCCTATACAGATCAATGAATAATGTACTGCCTATTTTGGATTTCTCTCTGCATAAAGGAGCATTAACTGCCCAGCATACAAGAGTCCTTTAAATTAGTAGTGTGTAATATATGGATGAGTAACAGTCTCTGCACAGTGACCCTGGAGTGCAGCTGTGAAGGGACAGCAACAGCCCAATCCAAACTGACAGTTTGACCCCAAAGTTCTCCCTTCCCTGATTTCCTCTATCCCTGAAATTACCTGTTATTATGCTGTGGGGTGAGGAAGAGAAGAGCAAGCAGTACCTCAGTTAAAGCTCAGCTGTATGTGTGGCAGCACAGGAACCATCCAGAAAAGCCTGTAAACTCAACAACGACCATCCCACCCCTCCCAGTGACTAACAAGAAATGTCACTGTCACCTGTACCCTGCCTTAGGTGAGGAGAAGAGAGCCATCACAGCTCCACCTCTGACAGGGGGTCCCCCAAAGATAGGGTCTAGATGCTGTTTTGCTCCTTTAGCATCATCTGACACATGCAAAGGCATAAGGCAAGAGAACAGACTTAAAGTGCAGACTATGTAATCCTTGACCATACACTGGCAATTTACTTTGATCTTTTGGCTGGAGTGGCAACATTACGCTAGTGAGGAATTAACACTGAGGTGGAAGATAGAGATCTCCCAACATGTGGGAGACAATCTTGATCATTAATCCGCTCCCACCTAGGATTTGAACTGCTGGCAACAGCTGCATCCCCCCTAGTAATTTTCCCAGCTATCCATGTTCCCCTTTGTTTATGTGGTGCCTCACTCTACTCGTCTAATCCGGCACTGATAGGGGGAGTCATTATACAAATGAGAGGATAGAACACAGATGACAACATAATCTATCATTTCTTCCTGTAACTATGAAGTTGTATGATATTCATTCAGGCAAATCTGGAAAAAGAACCTTGGAGGCAGTAACATGTTCACTTTGCCCATCTTTAAAAAGAAACACAAGGAGTGTGACAATTGCAAAAATTTATGCTGCACCTTGGTGTCACTTTTCATAAACTTGACTTGTTTCTCATCCATTGGTCTATGAACTGCCACTAGTTTAAATGAAAACAATACATGAAACAATTGCCAAGAAGATAAATAACAGTTCCTAGATTCACACAGATTTGATTTTAAGTGAAAATCAGAAGCAACATGGTACAAGGTGGTTGTTTCTTTTCCCAAATCCAACAGATTGAGATGCTGCATTAAAAATGGTTATGAAACACTGACGCAAAACACAACCAGACCATGCTTGTCATCAGCAGCTTGCTCTAAAGAATCTTTTGCTTTTGCAATAATTGAGAAGTTCATGTTTTCTCATCCTGAGTTCCTAATTTAAATTTCCTTTGCTAATCAAAAATGGTAAAGTGCTTCCAGGCTGAAACCAAGAATTTTGGCAGCTAGTATCTTGCTGCTTTTACATAAATACCAAGGAGTCAACTCACCTTTTGTATATCAGCTATCCAAAAATTATGTTTCCCCTTCACAACTCTTTCCTAGACCTGAAAAAGATGAGATCTGTTCTGAGAATAGGAAAGTTGAGGTATATGGTGAAGTTCACTTTTTTTTTTTCTGAAATTAGAATTCTAAAGTAACTGAAGGATTTTCTATTGAAAAGTTTTACATCTGGAAGTGAATTTGGAATTTATATTAATATTTTGCAGTTACATATTCAGTGTGAGTACTTTGGCTAATGAAATACAAACTTTTTGAACAGAATACAGTGTGTTTAAGATTTCAGTTATGAGTCTTGGCAACACAGATGATCTAATTTTCTGTTAGCTAGGTAATAAGGTTTCCATTGAGAAGAAGCTTCCTTGAAGAAGATAACTAAAGATAAGACTTTTTTTAATAAAAATCTATAGCAAGGACCCTTACAGAGGACAGAAAAAGCAGTCAAAGGCACCAGGACCACATGATAGTAAAAGGAACTCAGGTGAACTATTACTGGTGACACATAGACTGTAATTTAAATAAATTTCGGAGAATGAAAGGTACAAAACATCCTTGCTTTTATGCATGTGGTAGAGAACTGCAAACAGAGTTCATTCCAAATTGTTCAAATCTCCAGTGAAACTTAATGATAAAACTAGAGAAGAGTTTGATGCAGCTTTTGTAAGAAAGCCATACCTTAAATATCTGCTTGAAGCTTTTGAAGGTATGAGCAAGTATCGAGTAAGCTTGAAGTAAATGATAAAATGTACTTGAATTTTTAAGGGTCTCACCCAGAGTCCACTACAATTTCCTTCTAAAGAAGGCAAGCCTTTTTGGAGTAATATACAAAGACAGAAAATAAGGAGTGTGAAAGTAAGGTTACCAGGCTGTGCCATGAGACTCCACTTTGGCATCTATGCCCTTCAGCATATGCCAAAAAAATGTTGAAAAGAAGGAAAATACTAAGACAACAAAGTTTGCTGAGTTAGAAAGTTATTTACAATAGTCAAAACTAACACTGTATAGAAAGCATTGCAGAGGAACATGCAACTTAGTGACTGATCACATGACAGAATGTCAATAGAGATGCAATGCTAACACAAGAAAAAGGAAGGCATACACAAAAAATATTCCTAACTGCACACTTTTGGACTCTCTATGATATAGAAACCCTTGCAAAGAGAGTAGTTCATAGTTCACTGTTCTGTAGGAGGCAAACAAAGAAAAAACACTTATCAGGAAGGAAAAACAGTAAAACAAAGTAAACTCATTATGCTACCATTATTCTTTTATTAGTTCATACCCTGAATGCTTATATGTTTCTTGTTGTCTTATTTCATTAACTAACCTTACCTCAAAACACTCCAAATAGTAAAGCCAAAAAAACACATATAGAAAGAGGTAGAGTTATAAAGGGTATGGAATACTGCAAGGAAAGACAAATAAGACCAGGATTTTTAGCTTGCAAAATTAGCTGCTCAAGAGGGACATAATAAAGATCAGTAAAATAATAAACGTTGTTGACAAGGTAAGTAGGGAAGCATATTTCATTTTTACTCCTGTCAAAAGAACTAGGAATCCAAAAAACAATCACTTTGAAAGGCTGAAACAAACAGGACATTTTTATTTATTTTAATACAATGCACAACTAAATCCTGGAAGTTAGTGGAAGATGAATTTATTAAACCCAAGAGCAATAACACATGATTCTCTGGATGTGATACCTGGCTCAGAAATAAGTTACATCAGTAAATGGTAGAAGATTACAGGTTAAGTCAAAGGGATTATCACTGTATGTTTTTCTTCTCCTCAATACAAGCTCAATTCTTTTCCACTGCCCAAGAGAGGTTAGACAGATCTTTGATTTAACCCAGACATTTTAGAATCACCAAAAATGACTAACACCTTATAGTGGGAACCAAACCACCCTATTGCTCTTGCCTTGAATTTGGTGCTGAACTTCATGCTGAACTGCTCCCAGTGCTGCTGTTATCCACAAAAGCTAGCTTGGAGCTTGTTGAAGTACATCATAAAGGGTTTGCTGCTGTGCCTTTGATTGCAATATAGAACTGTTAGGGGCAAAAAGTGGGTATGGGTTATGGGATTTCAACTAATTTGCAGGATACTATGAACCTTCCTGTCTCTTTCCCATGTGCCATTCGCCCAAGCTAGCACCTTCTAACAAGAAAGAGCTACTAAAGAGAGAAGTGCATTCTTACATAAACATAAAATATACCAAAGATTTAATGAAATAAAATACCAATAGGGGATGAGGGGGGTGATGGGTAGTGCTCAGGAGAGGGAAGAGGCTATGAAAAACACACCAAAATCAACAATTGTGGCAAATGCAAACATATTTTTAAGAAAATAGTTCAACTCTATTGTATTAAAACAACAGCAAATTACATGCACTGGAAAAAAGTGACCAGATTTTTCTTTCCCCAAAAATCTGTAAAGACCAAATGATATTTATATCTACATGATGTTAAGGTTGGAGTTTATCAAGTGTTTTTCATATATATATTGGCAATTATTAATCCAGTTGTTTAATTACTGATGAAATTTTCTTCAGAAGTATGAATAATTGCTAAAGTTTTCACAAAAATTGGTATAATTTGTCTCCTTTTTGCCATGCATCTGGGTGAGTGCTACATCCATAGAGGTTCCAAGATGACAGAAAAAATGTTTCAAGGATGAATATTTATACCTTTACCTATTTATAGGAAGTAGGGACTCATAGCAATTCTTATTATACCTTTTTCTTCCCACAAATGCTTTTGCACATATTATTACATCTTAGTAAAATAAAAGACCTAACTGTTTCGATTTTCATCTGAATACTGCAGAAATACTTTGAAATACTAAAAAAAAGTTGCAAACATGGTCAAACAAGAAAAAACAAGGAAAGGGGTGTAGATTTGCAGTGAGTTAAGGGGTCATAGTCCCTTATATTAGCACTACTCAAATGGACAGGTTTGCAGTACCTCACCTGGGCTGCCAGGCTGTGAATGCATCCATGCAGGATGGAGACACAGGAATAAGTACTGGAATTAGCAACAGATGAAAAAGAAAAAGCTAAATGCTTACTTGCAAGGCTTTGTTTCTTGATAAAGTTGCTGGGAGGTCAGCCAAGAGAAATGAAAGAAAAGAAACAAGCAGCAAGCCAGAGGAGGTTCGTATTTGGTAAAGAGGAAATGTGTCAATGCAAGTGTTTGGAGGTGACTGTGCAGAAGCAGAAGTGTAAGTGAAATAGATTATTTTGATGTGACAGCATTTTTGGTAGATTTAAGGATAAGGTAAGTGTGGCTAGGAGGTTTCTAATAAGCAATTTAGGAAGTCCCAAGTGCCTGAACAAAAGCTGTGTAACAAAGGGCATCAAGGGGATTCAAAGATGTTAAACAGGAAGGAAAATAAACACTCTATATATAGGAAGAAGTAATGAGAATGGAGAAGTAGAGGGAGTGTTTGAACACAGCAGTTTTAGCTTTTCGTTCTCTAGGTTACACCTTTTGTGACCCATAGCAGTGAATGCAGACCAGAGCAGAATAGAGTAATTCAAAAATTACAGCAAAGGGGAAAAAAAGAGTGAGTACATTTAGAAGAAAAGAGGGATTAGATATGTTTGTTTTGGTTTGTTTTTTTTATTTATTTTGAAGTTCTAGGTATTTCTATTCAGAAAAAAAATGTTACTCAAGTAGCCAGAAATTAGTTTACCAAGGCTTAATGTTGTTACTAAAAGCTACAAGAACCAGGAAGCTGAGGAAAGTTAAGGATATGAAAGTTGGGATAGCAGCTGTAAACATCTTTTGGTGAGGTAAAATGGCATAATAATTAAACACTATCAGGAGTTTCTAGAGGGCAGAGGGATAAATAATTCCATGCTAGAGGACAGAAATAGCCAGCATACTAAATAATGTGATTAATGAGAAAAATACTTTTAACAGGTTTGGTTAGTAATTGAAACCTTGCAAAAGAATGTACCCAAGAAACAATTTTATTTGAAGTCATCCTTGTTTCATCTTCTAATTTTATGCAAGGACCGGAAATTATGCAGTTGTGCAATGTCAAATAAACATTTTTTTCTATATATTAACTAAGAGATAAAAAATGAAGAGTTTTTTCTGTCTGAAGTTTGTGAAACAGCTGTTTACAGTGCATTCTGAGGTTGAGAGAGGTTTCCTGGGATAAATCAAAGCTGGTCACATGCTATGTGGTATTTCCACTGCGTCCTTGATTATCTAAGAGCACAGCAAGTAATCAAGAGTATCTTTCCAGCTCAGCAGAAGCTATTTCCACTGACTTTTGGTGAAAAAAGAGACTTCACTTCAACTGAACTATTTTCTGTAGCTGGAAAAAATGAAGGCTTTCTATTTTCCCCAAGGGCCTATGTGGCTTGTGTCCATCAGTAACCTAGCACATTCTTAGCTACAGAAATATTTACCAGTTATGGGAACCTGCTTTACTTCTTTCCTTCCACTTACAAAACACAGGATTTTATATTACTGTTCATAGACTGAATATACACTACCTTCACGGCTAAAATCCTTTTGTAAATATACACCACTGTCAAGTGCCCGTGGGTGCAGCTACCAGCACAGGAGGTGGCTGGCAGCCCTGCAAGGAGTTAGGAGACACCTGAGGAAAAGCAGCTCTTTTCTGGTGGAGTGGTGCTCTGCTTCTGGTGTTTTCCATGTCCAGGGAATGTTTTCTCAGCTCAGACAGGGGTGAAGCACCTCCTTGCCACCATCACACACTGGCTTCACAAAGGGTCTTCTTTCCTTAGTTCTGAATTTCTCCTGCAGGATCAGACTAGCATAATTTGGAGTCCTTTTCCTTCCAGTCTTCTCTGTTTTGATACCTGTGCATATATCTCCTCTGGTATCTTCCATGTTGAAAGTGGAAAAGGCATGTAATGACAGACTACAAACATCCAGAATTAACTGCCTAGACATTGTTAAGCATCCAACATTCATCCTGGAAATGCCTAACCACTAGAAACACAGAACAGTTGCAAAACATTCCCAGAAACCTGTTCCTACACCTTAGTTTTTCAACACTCAAGTGTGAAAACGCTCCAGTCACAGTGAATTTCTTCTCCTAATTTTCCCCAGGCACTGTGAAAGGTGTGTACTAGAATATTTCAGTTCATACACACCATCAGAAACACAGTTATTTGAAGTTTTGTGTAAATCAATTTATCATTTCAGGAAGAAGCATTACATGGGATAGTACCTCACAATACTTAATAAACTAAGAAAAAAAAAGAAATAAATTAAATTTTCCCATAAAAGCTACTTAATATAAAGAGTGCCATCTGCTGGCACGATTGAAGTGAGGCATTGTTCGTAGGCATCGAGGTTCAATAAAGTTTTACTAGGCCTTGTTAAGGGCACATTTCAACTCTAAGCTGTTTCACACTTTCCATTTTATTTATTCATGGTATTGCCTTTTACAGAATAAAAGGGCAGTCAGGCACAGTGGTGTAGACAGCTCTTGGTGTGTGAACATGGAGGGGAAAAGCATCATCTATTAATTCACATTTTTATATTCAAAGGGTTTCTTTCTTGTTTTGGGATTTCTTTGTCTCTTTTGCTTTTTTCATCATTGAAAGATTTTTGGAACAACCACTTTATAAATATAAGAGATTTTCTAAAATACTGTAGATGAGACTTCTAAAAATAGCTAATTTTCCTTGTGTCAAATGTATTTGTATAATTGTCAAACAGTTTCAAATATCCAAATTGCAGGTCTCAGGTTTAGAAGCAAATTATTGACAAAATACTGTTGTATATCTGCTTGGTCATATGAATTTTCTACAAATGTGTGTGGATCAAGCCTTCCTGACTCATAAAATGCTGCTTAAATACCCTTTAAAAGTGTTGCCTCCTCCATAACCAGGATAAAAAGAATGTTGTCTGCAGTTGGCAGTGAGGTGTTGCTGGTGTCCTAGGTCCTGGCTTGTGCCAACGATGAGCTGAAACATGAAAATAAGGAGAAGGGATGAGGATGGAGGAAAGAGGGAGATAGTGTACTATCTTGGAAAACACTCTTTTGTCTAAGACCAAAGTTAAAGTAACACTGCCCTTTGCTAGCTCAATGACTGCTTACTGAAGAAGTCTACTTTGCATTTGAGTGTTACCGTTATTAGCAACATTTGCACTGCATGCTGTACTGGTGAAGTTAAAAAAAAACACCTAATCCTTAGAAAGATCACATTCACTGAAGGGTTAATAAAGATTTTTATTGTTCTGAGACACTGGAGTTTAATTTCTGATTTCCAGCATGTCCACAGCAAAAGATACTTTATTGTTTTCCCTAAAAAATTACCATTCAAATTGTGACTTGCTCACACTCCTTCCTCTTACTTTTTTGAGGTCATTATGTGACAAAGTCTACCAGACCAGTTTCTGAATAGCTAAGCTCCTTCCAAATCTCTTTTCTACTGATAACAGCTATTCCATTTTGCTTTCCTTATAATGTTGTTTCACATCTGACTCTCTTTGACTTCCTCCACTTTGTTGTGCAGTTCCTATGAATTATTGAGGCAGTTTCCAGTTAAATCTCACTATCCAAATTAAGCACTCCTATTTTTAACTACCCACTTTGCTATTATCCTCATGGCATGTACTTCCTCTGTACTGTCCATTTTCTTATCAGTCAGGTTAGCAAAAATCCAAGAAGGCTCCTTCGCCAGGTACTTAACTAGACAAATAGCTCAAACTCCGGATCAGTGCTTTCACTGGTCCTGATGATATTCATTATCTTCCCAAATATTTGCTCTCTAGGTCTAGGAAATAGGAGAATTCCAGCAAAGGTCTTTGAACATCTCCTCCCATCTAGCACAACTCTCTCTGAGCTGATCAAGCAAGTTTCTTATTCTTACAGTCAAATGGAAGAATGACAGCAAAAGGATTCTTCCCTAGCCTATTTAGAATGACTTTCACACTCTGCCAGCCCCTCACAACATTATGCTTGGACAGACTTCACACAAGACTGTTTTCCATTTCCATCCACTTTGATGGCCAGTCTGTTAATATTTCTTAAAAAAAAAAAAAAAAAAAAGTTCATCATTCCAAGCAGCCTTAGGTTGCTATGAAACTTTGGCCTTCTTGCTTCCTTTTTGCTTTCCACTTCTCTGTTTTCTCTTCTTCTTCAGCCACTAGCCCCTGCTCTTACTATTTGTTCAATCTCTTTTTTCCTGCCGCTCAATACTCTGTCTCTAGAGGTTGCACCTCATCAGTCCTTCCACAGAACAAACTCTTTCCACAGACCAAACTTCGCAGATTTCCTTCACATTCTGGCATTTTCCTCTGTCCTGCCATCATTTTAATATATTTCTAGAGGTCTCCTTTTCATCTGGGGATCTGCCAATCAACCCATCTGCAACTACAGTTATGTTCATGCTCTTTCCTTTCATCTTATCTGTCATACTCAAATGCATTTCTGTATTCTACCCGCATTTTGAGCTGCATTTATGTCTCTCACACTTTTTTTTTCCCTGAACATTATGAGATGACCCTTCATGCATATGTAAATTCTGTCAGAAACTCACTGAAGGATAACATACACCTTACAGCTTCTGCATCCAGTCATCTTTGCAGTTTCTGCCATATTTTGGTCTTCTCCACTGGTGCCTAAGTTACTACGTTTTTTTCCCCCTTTACCCTACCTTTAAAATCAAACAAACCATCTGCATACCAGGGTCCTCTCCAAAATTCTTCTTTTACTAGACTCATACCAGCCTCCACTTGCTTTGATTCTGACACCTTCTTACCTACATTAGCCCACCATTTCATTTAGGGTTAACTATGATCAAAGGCCATGATCAAAGACTTCCTCTTTGTGCTGTTTAAACTAAGCCATATGGCTTTGCAACACAGCTTATCTAGTCTTGTTTGAACTGGTTGTGCACTTCTATGCACAGCAATCACTTCCAATCATAGTAAGAAATCCATGTGGATTTTCTGATGCACTTATGCCAAAGCTCACATTACAGTTACCCCAGGCAGAGAAGCTGTCTGATGCTTTGGAAGTCTGAAGCACAGTTTCACAAGTCCCTCCTCATCCAGCACTAAATACCTGTGAGAAGGTGGACATGTTTTGCTTTTGGGGTGTTAGTTTGGTGGAGTTTTCTCCTGTTTCAAAATTAAAACATCAAAACGGAGTTCAAGCATGACTAAAAGAAGAAGGTGATGCTGCTGATAATTTGAGAAAAAAACGCTGAGAGTCCAAAGCCTTTTTAATGCAGCAGCTGATATTGATAAACACAGGGGATGACTGAAAACAATATAATGGCCCTCTCAGTCCAGGCAGGGTAAACTTCCAACTGTACATCTCTGACATGGCCAGTAATTTTCACTAAATATAGTCCAGCCATTAATGGTCTGCCCTACACTTCTTTCCCTTCTCAAACTAAAAGCATGAGCCAAAATCTAAATTTGAACTTAACTTTCCAGATGTAGAAGGTGAAAAAAGTGTATTTTGCTTTCTTTAAAATGCTGCAAGCATTTTGGTTGCAATATAAAACCCCTTCTGGAAAAAAAAAAAATAAAACCACACCAGTATTCATGATGTTACCCAACGTCCTATAAATTAGAATAATTTATAGGAAGGCCACATCTTAAAAAAAAAAAAAAAAAAAAAAGACCCCACCAAACAAAACAAAACAAAAAGCAAAACCAAACAAACAAAAACCACAACAAACAAACAAAACAAAACAACAACAAAAAACAAGAGTGAGGAATAGAACTGGATATACACCCCTTGATGAACTTCAAGTGTTTTTTTACACCTGAAACTTAGATTCTCAAAGCATTGGATCAGAAATATTTGTCAAGTTGACTGCAGAGTCCATCGTGTTCTCTTTGTTTTGGTATAGAATTTATTTTTTTTTATCTGCAGATGGAAGTGCTGTATGCTATACTTCATTTCTCCCAGAATTTCGGTTAATGATAATGTACATATTTTCTTGCTAATCTTTACAATTTCTATCATGAAAACATAATATTCAGAAAATACCAATGCATCAGTGCAGCTTTCAGAAGTCTAATAGCATGAACACTAATATATTGTACTGTTACAGCTAAAACATGGACTAAAGAATCAAAATAAAATGTTTATAAATGCCATATATTAGACTGACTGGTTTGTTATAAGGTAATAAACAGAAAAGCTTACATCTAGTCATTCATGGTTGTTAAATAAGATTCTTTGTGACTTGCAAAAAAACTACAACACAATGAAGAATTATCAGTGCATTCTCCACGGAAGTCATCTACATGTGTTTATTTAATAAACAGAAGATGGCTTTATTATACACATTTGATTTCCATATGCAATCGTCTCCTTATCTGTCACTTGTATCTAAGCAGGGTGCTTTATACAAATCTGAAAATGAAAAATTCAGAGCAGGGCAGAGGAAACTCATTTAATGTCGAGTGCAGTCAAAATCAAGATTTCTTTATTTGTAGTAACAACGCTGTTAAATCAGAAAATTACTCTCCTTTTCTGCATGTCCTTCTTCCTTTACAATTCAGTTGTTTGATCATAAATTGTCGAGTGCAATGACTTGTCTCCTCCACTTTCCACACTGGTCGAGACAGATTAAAAACTCCGGCATACCACCAACCAGTCTCAGCATACCATTAGCATATATATGAGATTTGAGACATTTTCTAATATTCTCCAGCAGAACTCATCTGTCAGCCAGGTGATGAATTATAAAAACTCTTAGCTTGTTTAGAAAAGAGGGGGAGAGTGAGAGAGAGAAAGAGAAAGAAAGACAGAAGAGGAAAACACGATCCCACCTTTCTTTTTTTCATTTTACCCATTCACCCTTGCAGTTGGTCATATAAATAAACACTAACCTAAATAAAAGAGACATAGTGTGAAAGATTTAAAGAGCACAATAATAAGCTCATGGAAGTGAATAGAATTATGGAGTGGTCAGTGATCTACGTAAAGAATTTCTTAACACATTTTTTTCCACCTTGTATTAGCAAAGATTCATAAGGTGCATTACCAAATCTACACTACTATCATAAGCTGGTAAACCAGCGTAAGAAGTGTTTAGGAAATAGTAGAATAATTAAAATGCAAAATCCATGCAATACACAGAAGGTTAGAAGTTGGGGGTCTTTTGTAATCATTCATGAGTTCAACAAGTTTTCCTGCACATTCTGAAAATTTTGTGTATTCAACTTAAAAAAAATAGTCTCCCTTATTTGCATGTCATTAACATACTCGGGTTTTTTTCCCTGAATAGAAGGGGGAAAGCAGACAATGACTTCTTGTGACTTAAATGAATAAACCTATGTGTACTATGAGTAGAAAATAGCAAACACAGGATGTCACAAATAATGACTACCCTTTCAAGAATGTCAGTAGATAATTACAGCTTATGAGTATATTTGAAAACTATCAAATTGCTACATGAATGTTTCATATTAAAGAAGGGCTAAAGTTTATCATGATAATTTACACAATAATCAACTCCCAATACCATTTGTAGAGTCTGATACTAACTAAAAACAATTTGTATTCCCTATGGACTCTTGGAATTAGAAATGGAAAAATATTAAAACATATATAGATATATTTTTCCATAGCAGAGTTCTCAGGAACAAAGCTCTAGGAAAATGTGGTAAATACTGTTAAAAGAGGGAGAAAAGAGATTTTTTTTTTAAATGTAATTTTATTTCATGCCAACATTTTTAATATATTTATTTCTGTGACAAAAAAGGTTTCTTCCTATATTTCAAGGAGGGAAAATTGATTCAACTTTTTGCTTTAAAAATATCGGTTTTGTTTAAAAATTATTCTACACAGAAAAAAATAGAAGAAATTAAATAAAGCACTTATTTTTCATGGGTTGCACTAAAAAGAAACAAAACGTAATATGTCCTTAGCCTCTAACAGTGCAAGTATGACAAGACAAATTCAATTAGAATTTAATTAGAAGTTTTGTTATTAGATGTACAGCAGAAACAATGCAAATGCTAACTTGCTTTTTACCCATAAATACCTTTGAGATTTAGGGCACTACACATCAAGCTGGTATCAACTATGGAATAAAAACACCATTATTTTTTCACATTGGAATGTCTGTAGAAAAAGTGACATTCATTTTAGTAAACAATTTGATAGAAGGTTGGGATACAATCATATTAACAATAGTATGGTATTTGTGTTAATATACAAGAGATCTGTATCAGAAGGTAAAGGCTTTGGCAAGTAGAGTGACGTCAGCTGTACATGCATGGACTAAGAAATTAATGTATATAAATTATTTGAAGTGTAAAATAGAATTTTTAAGGAATGATTATTTGAAACTGCTATTAAATGCCAAGCAATCATTTTTTTATTTTTTTTTTATGCTAAGCTATGAAGCTTGTGGTAACACAAGTTAGCATGTAGTGAGCTATTTTTCCAGCTGGAGCACTTGTTCCAAGTTTTTGTGATAACCAGTTATCAAAATCATAAGGTGTTCTGGTTTCCGTTTGGAGGTGTACACAACACCATTATTAAATCTTGCATTTAGAAAGCAGAATCAGTTTAAGGAACAGATGTCTAACTAGTCCTTTCTCTACGTGATAGTCACTGTCTGGTTGCAATACATCAGCATTTTTCAGGCACTTAATTTTGAAAAAGATAAAATAATTTTTACAAATTTAGATTCAGACCAATACTTCCCTTGCCAAATGCTTCCATTTACCATCAAAGAAAGCAACAGCATGCTATTAGACACATTAATAGTCATTAATTAATACTTTAAGTAACTCTTTACAGCATACAAATATATATATACATATAAAGAGATATAAATACACACTATGCCTCAATAGAAGCATAATAGGAGATGTACAGCATAACACTACTTTATTGCCAGGTTTCACTAAAGTCATAGAAAAGTCCAGTTGTTTCTTTGTCCATTTACACTGAATGTATTCAGTGAAAGTACCAGCACAAGAAACATTACACTGAGGTACTTCCTCCTGATTTTCATTATGTTTTGGAGTTAAAACTAAGGCCCTTTGAGATTCTGAAAAAATCTCACTCACACTAAAGAAGAGTGTTCTAGGACTAAAAAAGATAGCAGTGGGAATCAAAACAGATGTTCTTGCAAGGCTGAAAAGCCAGTGTTGTAGATTTAAGTGATCCGGATAAGTTGCAAGCTGAAACTTTCAGAGATTTGCCAGCAAAACTTAGCAGTAAAAATCTGGTTAATATTAAAAGCAGAAATGCTTTTTCAACATAATCCTAAATGGATTTGTTGTATCTCATTTTCTTAAGGAGCTTTGGTGAAGAAGTGGAATGAGAAAAAGCAGCATGTTTTTACCATCTTCACTAGAAAAACGATGTGGGGAAAAAAAAAACCCAAAACTGTAGATCTAAATCAAGTCCTAGAAAGCTCCTATTCATACTTGATTATAATTAGCAATAGAGTACTGAAGCCAAATAAGAATATGGAATCTAAACTGACTTTAACTAACTTTGTAAACCCAGGCCCATCTGCTGCTCAAAGTGAAACAAAGATCTCACATTCACTTTTAAGGAAGTTTGAGTCCAACTGTTCACCAGAAGTTAGAGTTGAGGACTTTCTTCTCCTGAGACATCAAAAAACAGTCCATGTAAAACAGAAATTAGATTTTGCTTGCAGCATAGATAATATATACTTAGCAGTTTATCCTTTAATAAACTTGGTCAAGAAAATGGTTGATTCTTCACTGATCTGTTCTAGTATTCCCAGCTGTACAAAGAAAGAAGAGGACAGTGAAGCAGAGGCAGTTTCATTGTATGATATAATAAGGAAGATTATTGGCTGAAGAAGTCTTTTATCAATGCAAAATACACAGAGCAAAAAATATCACAGAAATTATGTTATTGGCACATTGATAAATTACCTGTCTTTTTAACTGGCATCACTGCCAAAGGACAGATCCAGTTTCATGCAGGGTTTCAGTCCCCCTTAACAGCACCAGCAGATAAAGCGGCAAGCAGTTTATTTTGTGGTGCTCGCAGATCTCTCCATATGTGGAACGGTAGGATAAATGTCCTTTAGTCTTGCCATTATTGATCATTCTGGCATCAGTCTTACCAAGTCAAAGTCAGGTTAATATATATGTTATACATGTCGCAAATGATTTAAATTTTTAAAGTATTCACTTGGATGCTGCTTAAAATAATTTAAATAAACTCAACATATTGGAAATTAATATGTCATAACCAAGATATTTGTTAAATTTCGATAAGTACATTTCAAATACAAAGACAGTAATACCAGATACTTCCATTGCTGGCACAATGCTTTTACCCCATGTTAGAAATAACTCAGGCACTCTCAACTCAAGTGGTGTTTTAGCTGAGCTTCCCACTACAGCCCTGAACCCAAGACCACATTTTAATACTGGGGAGCTTCAACTACCCAGAGAAAACCTTACAAAATGTGGCTCTCTTCCTAGGTATTCTTCTATTTAGGAAGATTATTGATCCACCTCCTCTCTAAACTATGCCATTTCCCATCTGGAACAGCTTAGAGAAGGAAAAATGTATATTTAATACCAGTTGTCTTTATAAGAAATTTATGATGATGGTGGAAAACAGGAAGAGACTGCATTAGCTGTCAAAATCTCTTTAAAGCTGACTTTTCATAGCGAATTATCAAAAACCGGCCATTTCAACACAACTTGCTGAATCAAATTCTCTTTTCACCATGAGCTCTTTTGCTGTTTGTTATTATCTCTCTCATTTTTTCTCCTTTCCTTCTTTGTTTTTTCGTTTCTTTTGGCCACTTAATAAACAGACCTTTACACAACAAATGGATTCCCCATCTCCCCCTCCCAGGTGAATACTGTAACCACTAGGCTGTAAAATTTCTCTCTCTCAAACAACTCTATGCACAGCAGTGCAGTTTTAATAGGAAGGGAGAAAAGTGATTTCAGCTCAGCCCCTCAGCAGGCAGCATTGTAGGAGGTACTGATTTGAAGTCTTTCAGGCAGTTGGAACTGGCTCAGACTTCTCAGTAATGCCAGCAAAATCAAGTTTTGCCTTCTGAACACTGCCACGGGAGTGAGACACTCTTGCCACGGGTAAGGAAAGTGCAGGGAGGAGGAGTGGGACCCAGACTGAGTAGAGCAGTGGGGAGCTCACAGATCCTCTCCTGTCTGCAGTGATGTCAGGCATTGCAGCACTGACTGGGTATGAATCCCATCCAGAAGCAGAGGCTTCCCCCTACACACTTAACCGTTCTGTAGCAGCAGCAACCGCAGCCAACCCAGTTACAGTCATGTTGCTGCTCTAGACAGCTCCTTGCTTCACCTGTTTCCAGAGATAGCCCTGTCAGCAGTGAAGGGCTTTCAATCTGACCTTCTGATGACATGAGCATGTCCAGAAACTGCTCTGTTAACTCTGAACTTCTCCAGCCAAATTGCCAATAAAGTTATTAGCTGCCCCTGCGTTTTCAGAAGAGTCCCATCCCAGAAGTCACTATCCAGTACCATCTCCAAACATTTCCTAGAGTCAGATTTTTAAAGGATTAAGACTTGGATAGAAAATATACATTCTTGCATCTATATAATCTAAACTGCTCTGTTTGATCAAGCCTGAGACAATTCTGGTTGACTAAAAGAAGCCAAGATGCCTAGGAGCCAACATTCAGCAGATGAGCCAGAGTTTACAGTCTCAGATTTAGATCCACAGGCTTAAATTCATTCTGTGTTTCCTTTCTGTGTAAGTCCATTCATGTATGGACAGCACAAAGTCTTATGTAAAAATCAATTGCAGTATTCACATTAAATAGCAGAGCTGTACTTTCAGGTACAGGTCTAATATGTGCACTTTATATGGCACTAACAGCATGTCACAAGATGCTCAGAAAATAAAAATAAAGTACATTCCTGTATAAGCTTTCTCAGCTAAATCTGTTTGACCATACAGCCTGCTCACCAAACATGGATGTGCAACAAAGCATGACTTAGGTTAACATAATGGTGAAATGGAGGCCAACAACTAGAGCCACATAACCTCCAAAAACATAGCATAATATAAAGTATCCTAATTAACATGCAGATTAAATGCACTGTGTGAAAGCTGTAAAAAAAACCCCTCAAATCATGTTCTCACCTGCTCCCTGCTTACATAGCACTTTGCAAAACTATTTCCAAAAATCAAATTTTAAGAAAAGGCTGATGCATTTTGTACA
Organism: Margarornis squamiger; assembly: GCA_035222235.1. NCBI lineage: Eukaryota > Metazoa > Chordata > Aves > Passeriformes > Furnariidae > Margarornis > Margarornis squamiger. Next base: position 86,660,948 of record JAWWTY010000077.1, on the reverse strand, counting down.
TACTATTACACTAAAAGACTCATCCTGTGCATCATTCTGTACTGAAAGATACAGGAATAGCAAGACTTCTAAACAAGCGATAATGTGAGTAGATTTGATACTTAGCTTGCTTTAGTAACCGTCAGGGGTTATTTTTGCAAAAAATTATTATTTATTATTTTAAAAACAATGTGATTTTATTATTTATTATTTTGTTATAATGGGAAAAGAAAAAACAGAATACGAAGATGCAAAGATAACAGTTCATTATGCAAATTTCTATATATTTTGTTTCATCAGTTGCATTTTGTAAGAACTACAGAACTACTCAGACCTACTAAGAGATAGAATACAAAATAAAGTTTTCTTAGATAAAAATATCGTTTCTTACAGCATATTTAGATTTTTAAGTTGTATTAATTATTTCAAGTATATTCAAAACATACTGACAATTAGTATGGAAAAGTAATGCCAACTTAAAAAAAACCAACCAACCAACCAACCAACCAAAAAAACCCAAACCAAACCAAAACAAACAAACAAACAAAAAAAAATAAAAAAAAAAAACCACTGTAATTTCTGGGTAGACCTTGAAACAATCACCAGCTAGGACAGGACTCTATAACCTTCAGATTTCAGGAGAGAATACCCCTGTAATTAAAATGGAAGAGAGCTTGGGGAGTCAAGAAATTGCAGAACAAAAACATCAGGCTAAAAGCAGTAAATCAAGAGCTGACTCCAGGGAGGAAGGAGTAGATCATGTGGGGCTAGAAAATGGGACTAAAATTCATAAAAGTTAGGCAGAGATGTGCAAAGTGGAAAGCACAGTAGCACAGCAGGAGAACTGAGAGAAGCATCCAGCAGAAAAGGTAACCTTTGAATTCCTTGGTTCTACTAGACTGTCTGAAGAATCAGCAACAAGTACTGCATTATTTGTGGGGTTTTTTGTTGTTGGTTTTTCTTTTTTTTTAATTCATGTGCCTAATGTGTTACAGTTTCTGGAAATTTTACAAAACCAATTTTTTTCTGTTATAAACTGATCATTCATGGATGCCCACTAAAGATATGTTTCCAAAAAGCCTACATGGCCCAGCAATAAAGGCACATGAGACATTCTACTTTCATCCAGAGGGGACTATATCCCCAGCATTCACCAAAACGTTTTACAGTAAGCCAGGTCTGGATTTAAGTTGTTACATTCTGCCATTTGCTGTCCTTCCTGTTTTATTTTCCTATGAAGAAAGATGACTTTAAAGAGTCTCAACTACATAGGTTTAAGTGAAGACTTTGGTCAGAATAGAGAGTTTTCATCCTGACGTAAGGTCGGAAAAGCAATCTGTGGTTGAATATGGCAGATATATTTTGGGAAAGGTCCAGTTCCAGTTCATGGAATTTGACATACACACATTTTTTAGGTTAAAATTGTGCTATAAGATGCAGATCATATGAGTTCTACCTGAACTGAGATGAAGACTCAGTGAATCTCTGGCAAGTGTCTGCTCTTCAACATTATGTCCAGGGTTGCCTACAATCAACTCATATCTCCATTTTGGATGATAGTGTTTCCTAAGCACTGAGATAATCATGCAAACGCATTATCCTTCTCTAAGATAACACACATCTTAATCTGTGATGGGACTGGGAGATAGCTGAAGACACATGTAACTCACTCTGTTCCATCATGCACATATAGACCTTTCCTCAAGACATTAATGAATTCAGCCTATCCTGGTGCTCAGTCACAGACATGGTAAAATACCTTTCTTTTCCAGTAACAGCCTACCAGACAAGTCACTCAACTAAAAGCTAAGGGACCAAAGTGCTAGGTAGTCCTGCAGCCTGCAGGAGTTGGAATCCATAGTTCTCACTTTCCCAGAAAAGACCCTTTGCCTTTGGAGTATTGATAAGGCTTAGGACTGGTCCACCTTTCATCTTCCCTGAGGATGTGAGGGCACTGTCAGAAAGTAAAAGATGGGCTGAATAACTTATGCAGCTTCAGCTCAGGCACCCAAATTATAGGGATAGTAACATTTCATGTGCCGTTTTCCCAGGTAGCCCAACATCCCCCTTTAAGCATTCTTCACCCTTTGAGTTCTTATCTCTCCATTGCCTAGATAGATAGGGAGTTTAGATAGCTAGTTTATATGTTTTAAACTCTCCTTGGTAGGACCTGTATTAATTCAGGTGCTGTGTGCCTAACATGGGTTGTCTGATCCTGACCACAACTGCAGCCTGCTATAGTCTAAGTGCACTACAACAGCAGGACAACACAGGCAAGTGCCACAGACACTGTAAAAAAAAGATAGTATATCAAATATGAATTTGAAAAATTATAAAACACACCTGATGATTGCAAAAGGGAGGATTAAAATTGTTCAGTGATTACAGTTGTTGCTACTTCATTCCCAACATAGTTTATTACTTCATCCTCCATGTATCCTTTTCATAAATTATAAGGAAAAGGCTACCATATGCTTGGAATAATAATGTTATCCAGAATGGTAAAAGTCTCTTTCTTAGTAAGAGAAGACATGGAGTCAACATCTTGCGAGATTACCATAGATCTTGGCTCTCTTGAGGACTATTTGTTACTGGTAAATTCAAAGGAAGAACAAATCAACACTAGTAAAGAAAATGTTGATAAAATTCATTTGAGGAGTTACATCTCCTTTGACATCATCTTCAGTTAGCCCTTTGGCTCAATCTACTTCCTCATACTGCATCCTAAAATGGTAAGCATGGTAGAAAGAGTGTTTCAGTGACAGCTGAAGCAGTCATTGTTTGCCCTTGGCAAGGTCCTGCTCGTTATGCCACAATTTAGCTATAGATGTTACTATTAAATAAAGTTACAAGACCTTTATGAACCTAATAACAGTGAATTTGAATGTAATTTTTCATTAAAATCAATTACATATGTTCTCTACAAAGACCCAGAGTTCTACCCCTAGTATCTGATTTCTGGTATATCAGAGATATGAATGTAGAAGTCAGTGAAACTACACCTTACTGGAATCAGGATGGCTAGTTTTACTCCCAGTAAAATTTGAGGGAATTGTGTAGGATGGCCAGATTGATGACACTTATAAAGCTTTGTCCTATGCTGTCACAGACAATCTTACGGGATCAGGAATATAGTCTGAAGACAGAACATGTTTCTTTGCATCATACATTTATCGAATCAATATATAAAATTTTTTCTTTATTCTATCATAATAAATTAAGCAACAAAACCAAATTTCAGCTGGCAAGTGAAACGGTCAGAAGACTGGCACTAGGCAATACATTGTTACAATCTGAATTCCCTCAAATGTGAAACTTTCTTATAAAATTGTTCTGCGACTATGGAAATGTATCTGCATTCTACCCTCTCCTAGCCCATTAAGGTGACTGATAGACTTTAGATTACAGTGACTTGAAAAAAAAATTACTTTTTTACTATAAGAAAAAAAAAAAGAAGACAAAGAAAATAACAAAAACCTACCTTTTCAGTAAAAACAGAAGGCAACAGAAGCTTTGGAAAAAGTGCTTGCCAATAGAAGGATTTCATGCTCTTGTTAATTAAAGGAACAAAGAAAAAACAGTGCAGTAGGCTGTATCCTACATAACAGCTTCTACTAATAAAAAGTAATAGACAATTTCCTGCATTCAATTCTTTTGAATACTATTATACAAGGTAATAGAGTTTTGGAAATGGAAGTCCTAGCAGCCTGTCAGAAAGAGCTTTCTTCCACTTTTTTTTATTAAATGACTAAGTGCAGCAGTCTGTGTCCTATCTCTCCCTCTTGCATCTATTGGATTGTATTATTTTACATTTTGATTGAAATGATGTCACCAGCAGATAAAAGCCTGGCCCAGGCATTGTAATTGAATCAGCCTGAGTTGTTTATTCTAGTGATCTACAGCGATGCTTTCCTTGTCCTAACACAGAATACATAAAAGATCCCCTCTTGTTTAACATGCTACTGATTAGATCTATTTTTTCAGAAGAAGGAGGAATCAAATTGGGGGGTCGAGAGAGTAAGAGCTGGAGTTTGGGGGGGAAATTGGAAAAAAAACAGATGAGAAGAGACACCATCTGCAAAACTTTCCATGTGTGACTGAAAGTTTAAATAAATAAATTTCACATGGCATCAGTACCAGATGCAAACAGATTTGATTGACAACATTTAAATAACAGTTAATGGGAATGTCTACAATTTTTGGATGGTTTTTCATGCTTAGGTCCTAAATCAGACACTAATTCAAATTTTTACTTAAAAATAATGCTTATCTTGGAAGGACAAATGCTTTAAATTGCTGGGGGTTTACTGCTATAAAAATGCAGTGTATTGGATAACTAAATTATTGTTATTAAGACATTCTATTTTCAGTTAAAATATTTTACATTTAAAAAAGAGTTACAACAACCTTTCATTTGGCAAGTTGTGACAAAATTTACTTTCTTTGGTAATTATTTTAAGAGAAAGTCTGTTTTTTATGCTAAGTACTGTTTCTTTATTTTTTGTAGTTGACTCCCCCACACCTTCCTGCCCCTTGCCCCAAAGCCTCCGTCAAATAAAGGAAAAAAATTGCACTATTTTATGTATGTGATGTTTGCACCCCAACACAAAACTTCTTTAACAGTGTTTTGGGTGATGGTGGTGGGTTTTCTGTTTGTAGTTTGGTTTCGGTTTTTTACTTCTGGATCTCTCCTCAAAATAAAGTATAATCATATGAGGTTTAGTAGTAGTGTCAAGATTAAAATAAGCCAAGCCCAAACGGCAATTTCCTGAACTGTTTTTCACTTTAAACCTATGTTTTTAATTGTTTACCTCAAATCTGAAGCTGGCAGCTTATTTAGTTTGTTATCTGGGATTTATGTATGAGGAGGAAACAAAGATGCAATTTGAGAAAGTATTTAAATAATTTTTTTTTTAACACAAGAATAATTTCCTAACAACTGCAATTAATAAAATATTGTCATGGAAATGGCTACTAAAGATAGAAGTGAAAAATTTAATTTGGGGAACTTTTTTAATGTCTTTTTTTTTTTTTTTTTTAGTATCGGCAATAACTGTAGCACAATTATTTTCCACACGTGAAAATTTAAACCAGCAAAAAAGTTTTTAAAGTAGAACAAAAATGCATCTACCAATCTCTATATGTACCTTAATTTTACTGTTATTTCCTGAGTATTTGCTATAACATATAAATAAAAAATACATTTCCCATACCATTTACAGTCTATTTAGCACTCACTAATATCTGAATTACAAAATTTAATGCACTACTACAGGAATTACAAAATTCATTTCATAATAATTGCTGATACCTAACTAGTAGACCTTAGAGACTTCCATTTTTTTTGTAAGTCATTTATTGTCCTGAAGGTATAATTATTTTAAAGCATTTGTAAAATATACTTATTAAGATTTCTAGTCAGCTATGAACTCGAAGCTGGGAAGGTACAAGATGCACTATCTACATTAATAAATGTGTTTGTTTGGAATGTGTTGTAATGAATGCATTTTGACCAAAGTTAACCCTTACATTTGCATTTACTAGATTGAGTTGGGCAATGCTCTTTACACTTATCTTGGTTTTCAACACTGCTACTCACTCATGTCATAAAAATTAAATTGAAATAAAGACCAAATTAATTCAGATCTGTGTGATTAATAATTATAAAGGAAACTCATAGCTTTATTTATATACAAATAATGTGTATCACAGTTGGCCTTGTAACATAAAGAAAAACTGTTCTGTGACCACATAGAGAGACCTAGACTCTGCAAAGGATCAATCCATATTCAGTCCCCAGAGCTGGTTAAATATAATTTGCATCACAGAGGCTACACGTTTGGTCTCTGGGAAAAAAAAAATAGTAGGCAATGTTGATTTAACCTCCCTTCAATACTCTCCAGCAGCTGCCTCAGGGAATAGCACTCAGAGGAACATCCCAATATGCCATGCTTTTTCTCACCATCACATTACTTTCTTGTTAAAGCATAAATGGTTGGTACAGGCAAATTGATTTCAACAAAGGAAAACCATTGTGAACATGAACTCCAGCATCCAATCCCCCTAAACAGGAACAGAGATTTATTTATAATTCAAAGATGCAGAATTAATTTTTCAATAGCAATTTTCCTTATTTTTGGAGTTTCCACTGTGAATGCTTCTGATGTTTGGATGGCTGGCAAACATTCTAATACCATCACTGGGATTTCCTGTTTTAATGGGAGTTGGTTCAGACACTGCCAGCAGAAAGGTGTGAAGAAAAAGAAAAGCCTATATTTCCATTTATTGTTAGTAGTAATTTCCTTTTATTATTTGTAGTCAGTCTCTTATGAGAGTCTTTCCCTATGAGACTTCAACAAGCATATTTGATATACCTGTTTGGGACATGAACAAGCTTATCAAAATCAAACTAAACTTTCAAACCTACTAAAGCTTGCAAAAAGAAATGTAAGCAGGCCAGTCTTAATGCCAACAAGTTAAAAGAGTGACCAGGAACCAAACAGCCAAACACTAGTGCATGTGTCAAAAATGCAGCAAAACATGGGGAAAATAATGCACAGCTGTTTGCTTGATTTGAATAATGACATATTAAAAAACACTCAAATCCCAGCACTAATGATGTTTAAGCTGGAAAAGGCTTCTTCCGGTGCTCCAAGCATGTGAAAGTCATCTGTATAATGAAAAACAAGATCACAGAAGAAAGTCATTTGTTGGAGTTTATGGATGGGAATGACAAAACTGAAGTTCAGAACAAGGGTTTCACATTAAACAGTATGCTTTTAAATCCTGAAAAAAAACTATTTTTTTTTTTCTCCTTCTTTAATTCATTCAGGAACCTGAAATGACTGATCAGCTTGTATTGGCAGAAACTACCAAATACTAATATTTCAGGTTTGTCTTTAATCAAAGAACCAGTATTGAATATGAATATACAAAGAGTAGCAAGATGCTGAAATTCCACGTATATTCTGCCTCCAACCAAGGTATGAAATACAAGAAGAAACAGGGGTTTGATGATAAGAAATGGGAGTTTGCTTGATCATCTTTTTCTGGATATAAACAATATCTCACAACCTAAATCCAACTCTTTATAAAGCAACTCGAGTAAGAGACCAGATTTTCAAAAATGCTGTACCCCAGCAGACTCCTCTGAAATCAATTACTTAGAACACTAATTGAGGAATCCAATATACTACCATGCTTTTGAAAATTCTGATCCAGACAATATAAATAACTCCCAAGATTACCAAGCACAAATAGATCCTCCTGCTTTTTCTCAGAACTGATACTTCAGCTGTGTTTTGTCTTCTCTTTTTGAAAATAATTAGTTGTAGCAGCTATGCAGCTCCTTCATAAAATCAAAACAAAACCAAAAAAACTGTTACATTTTTACCATTAAGGAATTATAAGAAAATCAGTAAAAATATAGAAGTTAGTGTCAGTCTTTAAGGAGTCATTACATACTAAAACAAATGCAAAGACATGAATAATTCTTTGGCTATATATGTGCATACATACACACATATGCACATACACATCAGAAAAGCATAGGGTGTAATTTCCTTCTATATTATTTATGAAATGACCTAAAGACTGATTAATTGCATTGTACAAAATGTGATTCTTTCATAAAATATATTGCAGTTGGGAGAAAACATGTCTATGTAGCATATATTTTCTTCCAAAGTGTGAATATTAAAAAAAAAAGTTTACATGTCATCCTGTTCCATCTTTGCATGTACTTGCTCTTTATCTCTAAAGCAGCATACGTTCCATATGAGAGAGGGGGTTGCCATGGTATCTGCACTTTAAAAAATTGAATAGCAGATCTAAAAGAAGCATAAAATCGATTTAACAAGTTGTCGTGTAAGTTACCCCGGCCCACAAGGATGAAGTCTATGCACCTTTTTCTATATAAAAATGTTTATTTTTAAAAACACACTAATTGCAATTTTTTTAGTCACAGGGCTAACTACACTGCTTGTCATTGGGTTAGTCTCATCAACTTACAAATCATTTGGGTGTGCATGTGGATTTTCAAGCATTTTTTTTTCCTTTTCTCTTAAAAATTACAACAAGACACAGAAGTAGTAAAGATATAAGTCTAAGAGGTGATCCTAACACAGAAGATAAAATGCTAGCAACATAATCTGAGTCAAAAATAAACCTTACTTAAAAATTAATTTATTAAATTCTTATTCTAAAGAAAAGACGTTTTGATAAACACCTTGAAAATGGGAGAATTTCCTAATTTCCTTTACTTTTTTTAACTACTCTGAAAAGAAGGCTTCACAAGTCTTAATGTGGAACTTCTTATAGTTTCAGGCACAAACAGTCATTCACGTTTGTAGTGCCCAGTCTGTAAGGGAGAACAGAGAGGTCTTTCAACTGTAGTGAAGCAGTTTCACAGGCAAATTAGAGAAACTTTGTTTTTCCTCTGTCTTTTGTTGGTTTGGTTTTTGGGTGTGGTTTTTTGTTTTGGGGGGGTGTTTGTTTGTTTTATTACTTTTGGCTTTTAAAGAGAGAGAATGGAAGAAGACAGGTGGAAAATGACAGTTTTTTCCAACACTATATCCTCTCAACTTCCCTGCAGGATAGGTTACCACCAACTCATTGAGTAAACCCCACACAGAACCATTACCTCTGCCGAAACACCCTTTTTGGAGGAGTAAAGCCTTTGGGAAAAGGTCAGTGTTACCTAGCAACTACTAAGAGCCAGTGCCTTTTAATAAATTAACCCCTTCACATAAGCTTTGGTAACATCTCACATCACAAAAGGACTTCCTATTTTCTGCACAAAACACACTAGACATTTTATTTTCATTTTAAATGAGTTCAGCTGTCGAAATTTGCCTGATGAAACCATGGCTGAACCCAAAAATTCTTTTAAGGATTGGATTTGTACGGTGGAATATATAATCCTAATGTTGCTCAAATAGAATTATGCTGATCTCTTGTAAACTCTTACAAAAATCAAAGGCTGCTTCACAGAATGTTTCCAGAATTTTGTATGCCAAGTTTCCACCTCCATGGTTTGGCTACAGTTAGGTTCCAGAACAGGAAAAATGCAGCCAAGGTGGATGTTCAAGGCAAAGTCCACAGAGAAGCTACAGACACGGCTCCCACTGCAAGGTGGATGTGCAGCCTTACTGACTTGTTCTCCACTGCTTTGAATGTAAATTCCATATTGAAATAGGAGACGAACATGACTGGATTTAGCCAAGAGAAGCTCTTTGGCTCAAGGATCCCAAATAGCTCCTGTGGGGATTATGGCACTCAAGACAAATGCCAGAGCTGTCAAGTAGGGGAAACATGAGTCAGTGTTAGGGAATGCAGACAGAGACTGTGCTAAGAGCAACTATGAAGGGGACAACCTCTCTGCATGATTATTCTCCCATATCCTAGGATTCATTCATGGCCTAGGTGTGCACTCTCTCAATGAAGTACCTCTATGTTAACAAACGAGCACCCAATTTCATATGCAGCTCACCTACCTACTGCCATACGCAGACATATCCCTCTATTCCCTGCACAGGACAAGAAGCATCAGAAAGCTCCAAGAGATCCAATGGTTGAACCACAAAACAACCATTAGTACAGGCTCTGTCAAAAACAACAAATGTGCATCTTTTTAGACACAGCCACTACCTGCACACCTCTGTTTTGAGACAGAAACACTTTGCTGAAGCTGGGTGAGAAGCTGTTACCTTTTTTGCTTCTCACCACTTGCTGCATAGAAAAGATTTATTTAGTCTTGTTAAACAAGTTCATGTTTTCAATAGTTCATGTGAAAAATGAAGAAAGTATAATTAACATCCACCCATCTAGAAGACAGCCATACTTACACAACACCTGAAGTATTCTATTGGATTTAAATCCCATGTCTTTACCCAAGAGTTCCCAGACTCACTCTACCTGCAGTCTGTAACCTAATTTATGGTACAAAAATAGAATTTTGTCCAGCTATGTTCTAGCCAGCAGTTAAACTCACTTGGATTTCAACCCTAGTTCTGCCTCAGTGAGAAAAATGTCTAGTGTGCTAAATAAAGAGTTAAGATCTTTTCATTACAAGTTCAGAACAACAGGTTTAGCTCTAAATCTCCCAGTGTTTTGCAAAAGTATGTATGCAAAAGTAAAAATACATTTCAGACAGAAAAGCCAATTTTATCAATTTTGCACAGTCCATTTTCTGCTCAATGCCCTTTTCCAGGGACACCAAGCTAAAGTTCATGAAACAAATTTATAGAATTACACCTCTCTTTTTTTTAAAAAAAAAGGAAACACTGAAATGTTACCCAAAACTGTGACTTCAAGAATATATCTAAACCAAACTTTCTCCCACAAACATGGCAAACTAATGATAAAATTTGTAAAAGATGGCAACCCTGACTGACATGGCTTGAAAGGAATGCACTATTCCAGAGAAAGGAGAGCCTTTGACTTAAATGACATTTCATATTTTATTTTCCATGTTATTCTGAGTTTCTTTGCATTTTTTATTACTTTGGACCCAACTGTCTATAGTTATACTTGCATCTTTATACCAGCTCAGAAAAATTTATTTTGCATCCAGTAAGGCATTAAGTATTTCAAATTACTGCATCCAACACGTTAGACACAATAGGTTTGTCTGCAAAGGACTGTCCATTTGGTTAGTGTGTTATGTCCCTCTTCTAGTCCCTTAGTCTTCACTGTTTCTTAATAACCTAATTAATTTTAGGTCACCTGCATTCCTCATCACCATCCTTCTTCTCTTGCAGGAATAAGACATATGGAGTACCAGTAGAACCACCATAACTAATGTCAGGATTTTCTTCTTAAGAGATTTGATAAATTGTCTAAATATATATGTGCTTTGAGTTGCGGCACTCATTAAAAAATAATCCTTTTTTAAGGCTAAGAACCATAATTAGATCAGGATTCGTGTCTGTCAAGTTGTCTTTTTCATATCACTAGATTAGAAATTTAATACATGATACATATTAGACTCCAGGCCTTCTCCAGAGCTACTTTGGGTTGGATCCACAAAGAAGGTAAGGGTAGAATTTATTTCAACTAATCTTTGAGGCCCACAGAGTAGTTATCAACATCTGAATAATAGGTTTGTTATTTTTTTATAGCCAATGTATGAAAAGGGACTTCTGGGATACGAAATACCTTGCAAGAGGTAGATGTCTCAGCGTGGTAAGAGAAGGGCAGCCCTGGTGTGCTCACTGGCTGTAAATGGTCTCTAGATTACTCCCCTAGGTCTGGAAGGACAAAATCTGAAGTGAGGTAGAATCAGCCACATCCCAGGGGCTCTGAAGAAGTGCCTACCTGTGGGTCATTCTCTGGACATTATCCATAACTGCTTTTGCCTTGAGACAATAGCTGTGTCTATTGTCAAAGCCTAACAGGAGTCAAATATGGGGTTCTTCAACATACTTCCCATACTAATTGGGTTCTGGTTCGGTTGCCTTTGGACAAGGCTTGATCAAGCCTACATGAAAGCCATCAGCTGAAGTACTCAACAGCTCCTAATCCTGCTACTCATCCTAAAGAAAATATAAAAATATTTCCAGAAGATAAAACTCGGCCTTTTTATAATGTCTGTCTTAGAGAAAGAGAGTATGTGTACACATAAATATTTATATAGACATACATACACACATGCATACACACACACACACACATATATATACATATATACATACATATATACATATATATATATATATATATAATGTTAAGCAAGCCAATACAGGAACATTATGGGCACAGAATCAGAAATAGCAGAATTAAGCTTACAAATCTAAGTGATGTTGGGAGTGTTCGAGTACTATTTAGATACACATGTTCCAGTCCTTTGCTGAAATACTAACACAAAAGAATTTTATTACATTTCCATTAACTTGATTTTTTTAAGTAATTTATCTTTAAATATCCTAGTTGCAATTTGTAATACACTTTGTTATTTTGCCCTTCCTACCTACTTCCCTGTAGTTTTGATTTTGCACTGTTGTATTTTCTCATTCTCCCATCTCAATGTTGTGACTTTCCTCTTATTCTGTGTCCTTCTCCTGCCAGACTGGACAAACAGAAATAACAAAAAAAATTTGAGAGCAGAACAGAACAATTAAAAATATGTATCACAAGCAATTCCTTTGAACTAGTTCTTGTGAAAATGCTGATTATGCATAATAAGCTCTTTGTGTAGAGGTATAACATCTCATGAATGTCTCCTACTCTGGAAAGGGACAAAAGACTACCGAGCTGCTAAAATACCATTGTGTATCTGCTGTTTTATTCTGAGAGTTTACATCCTAATTATAGCATTTTTTTTTCTTTATTTAAAAGTCTTTTTATTGCAGTGCAGACTGGACATAAACATTCCTTTGGATCCTGTGCGTAAATAATGAAAACATAAAAACTATGGATTTTTCCCCTATCAAGGAGGTTAATAGTTTAATTGTATACGGTTATTCTTACATTAAAAGCTGCATACCTGGCAAGCTTTATCGGGTAACAGGGACTTTTAAATGTGCCAATGTTTCTACAGAAGTAACGTGGGTCAATTGCAAAAGGGATAACCATAATGATTAAATCATTAAAATTTTGTCTATGCTTCACAGAGCATAGAGAAAATTAACTTCCCACCAACCTCATTTTTCTGCTGAACATGAAATAATGATTTTCTGCCAGTATAATTACAAAGCTAACATCTGATAGAGTCAGCATCCAGGGGGGATTATCACATGCATGAGTATTAGACCTCATTACCAGCTTGACTGCAAAATTATTACATCTTGTAATTGGATGGTGAGATTTATATACAGATTGGCTGGGTTCTCTGTAAGATTGTAATTACAAGCTTCGTTGGTTCGCTACTTATCACACGGTGCAGGAGGAGGCAAAAACAAGCAGAGGAAAGACCATTTCATTAAGCCATAACCCTATCAAGGGAGGAGCACTGTAACATCCCTGTATTTATTAGGCCAAACAGAGCTGTTTGCAGAAGGGGAGGCCATTTATTACTGCCTGACAAATGGGATTTCATTTATTTAACCTCGGTGATCTATTTCAGTAAAATGTACAAACGAGCCATCCATTTTATGATTCCGGAGTCAACGCCTCAATTATCTAAAGGCTAACTGACTGTTAAAGCACCCATCTGCTAGGATGAATTCATTGATTTAATTTGCTTCATGTTACTGAATGATTCTTAGCAGACAGGGAGAGGATGGAAGGGGAAGGGAAGAAGGGAAGGAAGGAAGGGGCGGCTGGTGGTTTAGGAGAATGCATGGGAGTGATTCAGCACGCCGGTGTCTGTCTGTGTGTCTGCGCGCGCACACCCCTGGGTGTTTTTTTTATCCTTCAGCACAATAGAAGAAGGAGATCAATAGCAGCTTAAATTTTATGAGACAAGGAGTTAAGTTGTTCAGCTCGAGCCAAAACACCTTTGTTCTACCATAACAAGTAATCTCTGTGGCGGAATTAATATTGACAAGCTGGCTTCTTTGTAGCTAATTTTGTGGGTGCCTGAGCCAATCAGAAGCCTTGCAGTAATAGAGTTGTTATTAGAGTTCATTATAAAAGCTGTGGATCAATGGCTACACTGGGAGGGAGAGGACATGGTGCAGCAGAATGCATATGTATGCTCAAGGAAATTAAATCCTTTTAATGTCCTTGTAATAATTTATTCTATAGTTCTCTTTGACTTAAAAAAAAAAAAAAAAAAAGTCTTTCAAAAACAAAATTAAAAATGTTCTCTTGTGAGGCTTCTAATTTTATTGTAACACTGAAACTGATATGAAAAAGCTCATTATTTCGGGGATGGGGAAATTCAGGAAGACCTTGTTACCCAGCTCTAAGTTTTATTACAACTGCATTTTGTTTGGAAAATGCCACTGCTCCCTTTTTATCCAAACCACACAGGCTGGTTTGTTGAATGCTTACACTGCTGTGAACTTAGCATTGATGTCTTTTAAGGCACCCCTTTTCTCCTTCCTCCCTAAACCATCTGTCTCATTAAATCTGATTTTTACTTTTTTTCTTTGATGGGGTGTCATTTTGTAGAAAACATCCTTACATTCAAGGAGAAGAAGTCACAAATAGCATGCTAAAGCTTTACTCCCATGTTTCTGGGAAGGAATGACCTGTATGCTGTGAGTTAGCACTTTCAGCAAGCTGACAAGGAGAACACAGCTCTTTGTAAAAGGTTGCCTCTTTCAGCTGTAAAAGGGCCCTCCTTGATGTAAGTGTTCTCAGAGTAATAATCCGTTTCTCTTGTGGCAGGCTCCAGCTCATGCTATAATCTTTCCCACAAGCTCCAAATCAGTCCAAGAAAGCTGTTTACTGGACAATTTTCCCTGCATCTCAATGTCAAATGATACTGCATTAAAATGTGAGAATATCACACTCTAAGAAAGGCAGGAGGATCAAAGGGAGCCCTCACAGTGAGTGAGTTGAAACAAATTAGCATCTTTTGGTCATGGTTTCCTAGATATCATAATGGCATTTCAGGGCCATAAGTTGTTTGCTTTGCTTCCTCCCCTTTATTTCACTATAAAAAAATACCCATTTATTTTTTCCATCTCCCTATGCTTGTCTCTGCCAAAAAAATTGAATCACTTTCAATTGATGCAATTAAACAGGGTAAGTCCCTTGTGTAGACACTGTTGTTTCAATTCCAGCAGATATCATTAAGTCAATATAAGACACTCTTCCACAAAAATAAGACCATCAGGTATGAGGACTGTTCAGTTTGTTGTGGTTTTTTTTCTCAACTACCACATTTTTCTCAAAGATTGACAAAAAGCAATCATTTCAATTTTCTCATTTCTTTTTCTTTTCCCTTTTCTTTTTTTTTTTCCCTCCAGGCATCTGTCTTAAAACTTAGATTCCTGCTATTTGGTGCAGTAACAGAAAATATTCTGTGAGAGAAAAACTGTGCATTAAAGAAACCTTGCCATCATTTTTTCCATCCATTTTTAATTCTGCTCTCTCCTTCCAGATGGAAGAAAGTAGAGACAGAGTATCTGGAACCAGTGATAGGAGACTTTGAAAATGAGGAAAAAGGTCAAAATACAGGCAATGTAGGAAGCCAAAAACCTTAGGGAGAACAATTTTGTGCAACTTAGAAAATTCTGGATTTGACAATTGATTTCTTTTCTTCTAATGGAAACCCCAGGCACCAGCACAGGCTGGGGTCCAACCTACTGGAAAGCAGATCTGCAGAGAAAAACCTGAGGGTCCTGGTGGACAAAACACTGTGCATGAGCCAGCAGTGTGTCCTTGTGTCCAAGAAGACCAATGGTGTCTGGGGGTGCATTAGGAAGAGCATTACCAGCAGTTTGAGGGATATGGTCCTGTCCCTCTACTCAGCCTTAAGAGAGGCCACATCTGGACTGCTGTGTCCAGTTCTGGTGGGCAACAAAGATGATTGAGGGACTGGAGTTTTTCTCTTATGAGGACAAACTGAGGGAGCTGGGCCTGTTGACCCTTGGGAATAGATGACTGACAGGGGACCTCATCACTGTCTATAAGTACCCGAAATGAGCATGCCAGGGGGATGGATCCAGGCTTTTCTCGTTGGTGCTGAACAATATGACAAGAGGCAAAGGGCACAGGAAGTTCCACCTCAACACGAGGAAGAATTTATTTACTGTGTAGGCAACTGTGCCCTGGAACAGATGGCCTGGTGAGGTTGTGGAGTCTCCCTCACTGGAGATATTCAAGAACTGTCTGGACACAATCCTATGCCATGTGCTCTGGGATGACCCTGCTTGAGAAGGGAGGTTGGACCAGATGCACCACTGCAGTCTCTTCCAACCTGACCCATTCTGTGTTTCTGTGATAATAAGCTTAAATTTTAGAATTTGAATGGAATATACCTTGATTGGAATTTTGCTTTGAAAAAGACCTGAAAGGGGAAGTGTGACATAATCTCTCTTTTATGCCCAGTTCAAATAAATAACTTTTTCAGCTGTTGGTTTTCTCTTTTCTTCATGATAGCTTATTTTTAATAGTGGAAGAATGTCAACAGAAACTTATCTGTATATTTTATGGTTTGTCATGCTGCTCTCTGACATTCCCATTCTTCCCAGGATCCTTCTGAGGGATGAACCTCAGTCTTGATGATTTCATTGGGTTTTGGTGCTCATCATTTGTCCAGTATGGAAAGCCTCTAAGGAAAGGGGAAAAGCTAATTGATCAATGTGTCTCAGAGGTCAAAAGGAGTTTCCACAGAACTTGCAAAATGAGCAACAATAATGAGAAAAAATAGAAAAAAATTTTCAGCTACACAAAGAAAAAGTAAAGTCTGATCACAATGAGACTGACACAGCAACTAAGGGCAACATAGACTGGGCTCCAAAATTAAATTATTACCATCCTTACTGAAAATGAAGATAAAACACTTAGAGGTAAAGGCAAGACAGCTACTGGAATTCCAAGCAGAAATTCCCCTAGCAAATTATTGCTTATTCAATAGGTATATATTTGGTAGACCATCCATTTTTCAGCATACTGCTGTAAGTTGCAGGCCACACACAACACAGAGCTAACATACAGGAAGCCCAGCACAGCAATTGCAAAATTAGTTTTATGATTTCTCCCATGCATATGTCCTCATTAATTAATTTGTCAGGCCCTCAGCCAGACTTTCTTAGTGTTGGCCTGAAGTTCCTTAGGACACGAAATGTCTTCTTCCAACATCTTTTGGGACACCCCATGTCAGGGTAATACAAACATAGAAATAATAACAAATTAGTTTCCATCCCAGTTCTGTCAGATTTCACTTCTCTGAACCGCTATTAGTTGCTCTTTTTTATTATTACTATTATCCTTCTTTACACCATTTAAAGTTTGGAAATTACTCTGTTCTATTTTCTGTTTGATAGAGCAGATCTCTTTTGCCATGAGTCCCTGACTTTGAAAGTTACTTCTATATGCTATTGAAGTCCATTATGATTTCTAGTGATATATCTGTGGCTGAAATCCCTTCAGCACCAAGACCAGTCTCTAATTCTCCTTGATTTCAATGGAGAGAGAGTTCCATGATGCAGATCTGATATAGCACTTGATTTTACTGATGTCAGCTAATAATTTCACTGGTTCTCCCCAGATTTACACTACACGAGAAGCAAAGAACAATCAGACCACTGTGGTAAACTGGTTATTTGTAGAAGAGACTCTTTTTTGCCATAGGTTTATCCTTAGTGGAGATGAAATGCATCAGGCACTCTAAGCTCTCTTGTCACTAGGAGAAAGGTAGCAAGATTTAAGCTGCTGCTCTGACTAGCTGAGTATCCTGTAATACTACTATAGCAGCAACTTTAGAACAACATACTTTTGAGTCCTCCAATGCAATTGGAACTTCTTTCTTTGGAGTTTCTGCCTGCTTTCTGAAAATATTTTAAACAGCAGGGGAAGCTATTCATTAGAACACACATTTTCCAGCTTTATTGCTCACAATTAACACACTCAGTAGACCACTGAATATAGCTGTGTGTTACATATGCAGCTACAGTAAAAGGCATCTACTTTTCAAGTTTTAAAGCTACTTGTCCTTCCACCTTATACCTCAAAAGAGGCCTGAGGCAGGAATGTATTGCAGTATAAATACATGCCTTGGAGCACACTATTCTTTAGTAAATGTGTGTTGTAATGAGATAACACTGCACCTCTAGTAGTTTACCATATCCTGAAGGTCTACAGTTATCTCATTATGAAGTCTGTTCAGTCAAGTCTTATTGACTAATTCGATGGGGGGGGGGGGTGTTATTTACAAATTTTAACTATGACTCAATTGTACAAACTGAACAAATAGATGTTCAGTGCCAATTAGTAGGTTGGTGTTATTTCACTACAAGTGCCAACATTTCCAGTAACTTTCATGACAATAGTATATATGCCAAGATCTTTTTGAAAGAACTGTTTTTCTCTTTTATGAACTTATAATCTGCATTAAGATATGAAGCATTTCATGAATTGAATATGTCCACAACTCAGAAAAGACATTTGCCAGGGAAAAAAAGGAATCAAACAATGTAGCCATGGTAACCTGTGATTAAATATCAGATCCAAAAGCTGATCACAAAATTGCTATCTACCATACACACATTCTCTCATATTAGAAATAAATTCTGAAGAAAAACTCTATCCAAAATCAGTTTTCTTTCTAGTAAATGTGGGTCAAAGGGTTCTTTAAAGCAAAACATAGAATAGCATGAGCTGGGCCAAAGAGACCATCAGATTGGGATGTGCACTGATTGGGATAGCTCTGAGGAAACTTTGTGAAAAGGCATGTTTATTTAATAGGTTTAGGAAGACATCAAACTGTGAAGGCAAGTGGAGTACCAGATTGCCTCTCAACAACTCTATAAAAGCAGAAAACAGGAAAAAACTATGACCATGTGAAATAAAATCATACGACAGCCCAGGCTGCAAGATCTTTGAAATATTACCTGGTTCAACCTTTTGTGGAAAAGAGAACCTAGATGAGATTTGCTAGGACCCTGCCCAGTTGTGTCTTGAAAACCTTCAGTGATGGGGACTCCTATCACATCAATTGTTTCAGTGATTGATCTCACTCTGAAAATTTTCTTTCTCATATTAACATAAAACCTATTCTGGTACAATTTGTACCTGTTGCCCTTTGTCATCTCCATGTGGTTCTTTGTGAAGAGAAAGTCTCCATCCTTTGTAGCTGCCCTTTAAGTACTGGAAGATGGTGATGAAGTCCCTTGTGAGCCTTTTCTTCTGCAGGGTGAAGTTTCTTCTCCTAGAGCATGTTTTCCAGCCCTTTGATCATCCTCATGGCTTTCTCTTGGTGATGAGATTGAATATTTTTGTTATCACTTACCGCACCTCATAACTGAAAAAAACAGTTAAATATAATATTTGTGAAGGACAGAATGGCAGTTCAAGAGTCAATGTTGTCCCATCTGGCAAATCCATGCCTGCCTGGGAATGACTTTGCTAACGGACAGGAAAAGCATCCTAACTAGAACATGAAAAGAATCAGATAAGAGTTGGATTTGCCCTGACAGTCAAGAGACTCATGATCCCAAATACATTTTCACCAAAAGAACTGGTTGAGCACTTGGGCACTACCGTCTCTTGTAATAATGACAACAACACAATCATCAGTCCCCTGATCTACCTATGCGTGTGCTTTAGGGCAAGGAAAAGACTGAAGACATCATCTGTCAGACTGGCAAAACTTCCTGGTTGCTGAATGAGAAAATGCTGCTCTGAATCTAGGCTTTTTTTAGAATGTGGGGGGGTTTTTTCCTATAATCCAGTAAAACATAAGGAGAATTTTATTTCTTAAGGACACATTCCTTCACCTGATTATGAGGACATGATTAACACACTGATTGTAATGTAACAGTAATATTAATTAATCATTTAGTATCACTTAGGTAAAAAATTGGTATTCTTGGTCGTGCATGTAAAAATAGTATTTTAAATAAAGCCTGTAATACTGGTAATGAATGCTTAAGAGTTCTTAGAGTGCTAAGACTTCACATGAACAACTCAACTCACAAGATTAATACGAGACTAGAATAATTTTGTGTAACATATAAAGAGCTCTACCCTCATTTGCACAAAATCAAAATGAGCAGATATCAGGAACATACCTGGACACAAGGGAAATATTTTCAACTAAAAACCAGTAAATGTAGGTTTCTGCTGATTGTACCATTATCTACAAATCTTTTTTTTTTTTTTTTTCAACAATAAGGGATTGTTGAGTCAAGGATTATGAAAACACCACAGAACTAACAGAGGGCTTTCTCATCAGGAGTATTTTCCTTCATTGTCCTTGTTCTATTTTGCCCATTGAAATTGTTCATCAATATCATTTCTCTGCTGACAATAAATGCCAATAAGACTCATCAAGATAACAGTCTTTGAGATTACGAAAGAGATAAATCCAAACCACTATTGTGTCTTATTTTGAGAAAAAGGCATTCCTTTAACACGCATTTTTTAAGTCAGATGTTTCTAGAGAGAGCAAGACATTTTCTAACAGTTCCCGTTGGCACACTAGCTTTGACAACTGTTATCTTGAAGAAACCATCAGTGTTTTGGCACAAACAGAACTCTTTAGGACTTCTGAAACCCCACGTTTTCCTGAAGATGAACAGTCTCATAACAGGAACAGGGGAGGTGCAGAGGGGCATAAAATTAGTGACAAATTCTCCCCCAAAAAATTATTTGGAAGACATACTTAGAATTGCAGTCAATACATGGGCAACACCTCTCTCCCCACCAGCTTTCCACAAACTATAGTAGAGTGTCAAAATTAAGTCTATCTACTTGTTCACTTGTTCACTGTCTTTGATCTAAGCAACAAAGGAATACTCTTCAGTTTGTTCCTCTGCTTTCTGTGATTTCCTCGGTCTCTTATTCAAGGACTAAGCAGGCCTAAGACTTCTTAACTTCCAAAAGTCAAACAAGAAAAAAGGACTGCAGTTTGGCCATCTGGCTTCTGTAGTACTACAGATCACTGGTGGGGACCAAATTGAGTTTTCTATGTCATTGAACAAAAGAGCATAAGAGCATCCTATCTCCTCATGAAGGCATGATTTGTATTCCATTAACAAAATTACCAGTTTCAGTCAAACAAAATGAAATTACAATATAGAACAGAATCCAGTATTTTTTGTTGAATAAACACAGTAATTTTGTATTACTTAATTATAGTAGTTATTGGGGGAAGGGAATGGGAACCTATTGCTTCTTGCTCTCAGATAAACACATAAGTCAGCAGCCTTCAATGCTGTGCTCCCCTGTAGGCATAACAATGTTGAAATCTATTGTGCACAGCAGAGCAACTTCAACAAGGGACCAGGGAGCACTCACCTTGAAATATCCTACATCCCTCCATTGAAGGTGATTTCCTGTTACATGCACTTTACACCTCTTTTCCACTCTTTTACCAATTCCTATGGAGAAGGAATATATAAGCCCAGCTTTGCACAGTCCTAAGTCCACAGGCTGCAAAGAAAGAAGCTTTTTTCTCCTTGGGAAAAGTGCACTTTCCTTCTGCTAAAAATATCCACCAATCACTTTGGTTTTGTGTTTCCTTCTGTCATTGTGTCATTTCTATGGATGGACTGAACATTTCTAGAAAAATAAATAAATAAATAATGAACTTACATCACATCATTCATTCTCTCTCATATCTACAGTGAATGAGGCCAGTCTTGTGGAGACAGGATCCTTATTGCTGAACACAGAACTCCTGGGGGTCTGCTTCTTGTGAAAACCGTTCTTAATCATTCTATCCCTTTCATTTTGTGTGAAAACAATAGAGAAAAAAGAAATAACAAAGCTTGACAAATGGAAGGCTAGGAAGAAGGGTGTGTAAGTAATATAACTCTGCATTCCTATGAGTCCATCTGAACATCAGGACTGTCAGGATGCTGTTTCCCTATCCTTAGAATGCAAAGTGGGTATCAGCTCCAGTAAAAATAGCTGCCAGCCTATGAAGGAGTAAAGGAATATCTGCCCTATCTCCCTACCTTGTTCCTTCACAGGAAGGCTCCCTGTTCCTTCTACACCACATCCACCCAACCCCTCTCAGGGCTAGCTCAGCCCACGACTGAAGAGAAGGCATCTCCCTAGGGACTCTCCACGTGGCCAGTCCTGAAGAGGCCCTAGATGCTTCCTGTCTAGAAGAAGTGGTCCCGTCCTAGCCCAGGTACCAAAATATCTCACTACAGCTCTGAAAATAACATTTCATATATAACACACCTATGGCATAACTTTTATGCTGCAGGACTGTCAAATAAAGTCAGTGGAATTACAGTGATGCAAAGTCTGCATAATTAAGGTAAGAATAAGACCCCTTTCTGCCCTCTACGGCATGATCATATGAGAAGCTGAACATTTCCCACTAAGTGCTTAGTGCCCTCTGCTTACATCTATTTGGTTTCAGCGAGAGTTCAGCTAGCAGAGTTAATCTCTTACAACCTACTATTCTGATGCAGTATGTTGCTCTCATTCAGGAAATCTGAACTGAGTTTAGAAATTCCCAGGTCCCTCTGACAGTCAATAACTTACTATTTTAGTGCAATGAGCACATTAGCCCTGAACAGCTTGAGACTGCATTCTCCATTGATCAGATAAACAATTCGTGAGGTATTTTATTACAAAATGATGCACCAATTTAGCCATCTTTTCATCAATGATGTGCTTAAATTGGATGTGAAATGCCAAGAAAGTTGCCTCCCCAGGGTGCCATCAGTGAGAAATGTAAAGCAGAGGCTTTCAGTTATTATGGTTCATGTAGCTGAGTTTTATCTTTCAGTCAAATCAAATTTAAGTCAGCTGGTAATACACGTTTGACCTCCCATTATCTAAAGCCATAAATTGCATTGTAGTGATTTGTTAATTTGGCCTTAAATCATCCAACCTTTATATCTTTTTTTTTTTTTAGTGAATCACGGGTCTTTTCTTCTCCATTTTCTTATGAGTCACAGAGTACAGCTGATTATATCTCTGGTTTCTTGTACCTACTCCACTCACTCAAGAACCATTATTTCTGTTGAATATAAAACATATTATTGTTTCTAAATCCATTTAAGTGTAGACTATCACACTCTGGCTATAAATGCTTTATTCCAGAGGATAGCGTGGATAGTCTCAATAGCTTACTTTAAGATTGCATCTCTGAATCACAAAAGAAATGAAAATGAAATGGAATCACATAGTATTTATGATCTTTTATCAAAAAGTATTTAAATGTGTACTAACATTTACTAATATAAGTTTAATTAACAGAATGGAGGTCCTATTTTATGTAACAGCCACCTCATGTTTCACTTCTACCATAGTTTCATCATGAAATTTCAGGAATGACACAAACCATCATTGTCCAATAAATGTCATAAATAAACAAGTAACATTGTTCATTTCCCTCACCACCACTTTTGGAAAAAAAAAAAAAAAAAAAGAAAGATATGGAAAACTATGGAATATAAAGCATATGCATAACTATCAAAAATTAAGTAACTTCATGGTACTTCCAGAAGAAAAAGTTCAGAAGTCAACAGTCATTAGATTATGAGAAAAGTATTTTTTTAATGTAAAAGTTAAGTCTCAATTATTCACTATCATCAGACTTTCTAAGAATTCCTTTGCCTCAACATCCCTCTGATAGTAAGCTTTGAAAACTTTTAAATACCTGTTGCTAGGACTGTTGATTGCAGCCCACAATCAACACAAGAGTCCCTGATGAAGGACCCAGAAAAGTCATGGTCCTGTGTGTTGGGCATCGTGAACAGCCCTAAGGAGAGATGCATCTTAGTCAATGTCACGGGAAAGAACAGAGACTCATCAAACTCATTTCATGGTATGGTACTAAGTCTTCATTAGATGGGTCCACTTTCAATCCTGATCTAAACAGGATGTAGACTGCTCATATGTAAGAGGTTAATTAGCAATGACTTGAGAGGTTTAGGCCTTCTGCTTGCAAAATGAAAAAAATCAGTTTTGTTTCCTGGAAATGCAGTTTTTTCAGCCTTCAGAAATTTCTAAAATAGACTTTTCTTTTTGTTTGATTTACAGGTAAAACATCCCTCTTCCTCAGGTCAGCCCCTCTCTTGGCTACACTATGTTTTAAAGGGCTATCTCCCACTGACCAAAGTACCACACACGCAGGCACAACATTCAAACTTCATGTACAGAGCACTTAGGATAATTTTTATTAAGTCAAGCTTTATCCTTTGGCCTTTTAGCATGTCTCAGAAGGTTTAAAATCAATTTCTCCTACATCACCACTGTCTTCTACTTCAGCTATCATCTCTGTTACTATGTGGATCACTCTTGCAAGGAAGCTCATGACACCAATAGCAAATAAACACACTGACACCACAAGAGACCTGTAATCACTCCTAAGCTTGCATTTACACTTCAGGGACATTCAAATATCTAACCCATTACCCATGTCTAGTTCATCCTCCCTTTTGCTTCTGCCACTGCATGTGGAAACCTTTAGGATGAGATGCTAGAGAAAAGCCCTATTGCAAGAACTACCTCTAAAAAACAGGACTATCAATTGAACATACAGAAACTTAGGCAACTGATCTTGTAATTAAAGACCAAGAAGCAATACAGCTAGTTATTCCAAAGAGTTATCTTCCAAAGAGTCATATTCCAAAGGGTTATTCCAAGTAACAATTCACATTAATGCTTGACCTTCTACCTTTAACCTTGGGTCTAAATGTTTAGCACAAAAATCAAACATTTAAAAAAAATCAAACTAGGAAAATATGTTCTGGCTTGCCTTTGCTTTTTGATACAGCTCTAACAAGTTCTTTTTCCATTGCATCTCTCCATGTCACTGAGGCTACCCAAGAAATAGCAATAAAGGCAGCAATAGAATTATCATGTATAGAAGAGCTATATGGCTTAGAGCTCATTCATAGCTTATCAACAGTTTTGCTAAAACATAAGCGTCTAATTTGGAATTTTATCTTAAGAACACAGATGAGTAACTAGCAGAAAGGCCTTAGATATTACATTTCAATAGACTGGGGAGGTTGGAGTTATATATAGGAGTTGTGCTTGGTACTCATAGCAGTTTCAGATTTGCTGAGTGTCTGTGCAGTGGGGCTAACATCCAACACCAAACAAGAAATCATTTCTCTGGCCCCAAAGCACCATGAGGCTGCTAAAAACAAAATTAAAAACCCAACCAACCAAAATAAACTTCTAAGGATGGAAAAAATAAGGAAATACTAAGGTCCTTTAACTTGACTTTTTGGTTTGGTGCACTCAGACTGTTTTAAACTTCTTCCCAGCACTAGGAAGACTGAAAAGATTCTCACCTTTCTGAATGAAAACTAAGATGAAAACATCGTCACTCATCTCTGGAAATTAAGGCTTTAAATAAATTCATTGTTGAACTGGTACTAAATAATTTTCTTGTGGTATTATCAGCTAATGAACAATCAAGTCTCAGTAGAAGCTGCAAATTCAGATCAGGTAAATACTGAAAGCTCCATTCTCAAACACAAGCAGCTGCTGGGTCCCACTTTATTCTGTGTGTCCTTTTTGACCTCAGGCACACTCAGTGCAGAGAGAAACCCTATTTTAGGAGAAAGGGACACACCACCAACAGGTACCCATAGATCCTGATGTAACAGTACTACTCATTTTACAGTTTCTCTACCAAAGCACTTAAAAGGATGGTTCTTGGGAGCAATCCATAACATCATTATTTACTTAAAATTAGAAATCACTTATGTAACAAATATACTGCTCTTTTAAATTTGATAAACTGAACTCAGATAAAACTCTTCTAAAGAATGAACTTTTTACCTCACATCACTCTTTCATAAAATGGTAAATTGTCTCAACTTCCAGATACACTTAGAAAATTGAGAATCCGTTCCCACAAAATGCATACAGCCAAACTAAAAAACCATAACAATGACCTTATCTTCACAAATGGGACAGAAAATCACTGCCTAGAAGACACCAGGAGTATTTCACAGGTTAGAATAAACCTTTAGGACCAAGTCCAATTTTAAACTTCACTGTCAGACTCACAGCAATAATCAAAATCTTTGTCTTTCTATTTGAAAATATTATTGTATTTGTATGCATGGGAAAAAATCAGCAAGAACAGAGAGACCTTGTAAAAGATCTTGTAGTATAAGTTTCAAATGTGACAGAAGCAATCTGGTAGATTTATTATAGGTCAGCAGTCAGAGCAGATTTTTTGAAAAGCATCGCAAGTGTTATAAAACTATTCTATTTTTTGTGATATTCTCAAAATTCAGAACAGTCTGCTTTTGAAATCCTTGCAGGTTTGGGATGGTTTGTTTTGGGTTCTTTCATTAATAGCTTTAGCATTTATTATAACCAAAATTGATCTTATTTTTATCTCCATAGTCTGCTTTTGCTGCATGCTTGCAAATTTCATAAGACTCTCTTTCATCTAAACAATGCAAATTTTCTATTCATTCACTCAAGACTTCAATCACTAGGGCTATTTGAAAAATTATAGCACCAGCAGACAAGAATTCATCTCTTGTAAGGTAGAAAAGACGAAGATATTTATTATCATTCTTGCAGGACAGAGAGGTTGTGCCAATAAAAGGTAAATGACACCCACAGATTCCAATTGCAGTCAAAAGCTCTGTTTGTTTTCAGAAAGACATGAAAATTGTCATACATTCTTATGGTTTTGCAGCTGTCACTTATAGTCTCCAATTCAGCCATACGTTTATATGTACTTTGTTTGGTATCAAACAAAAGTATTACACCTACTTGTGAACAAACTAAAATAGGGGTATTTAAAACTGCAAAGACAGTGTGTTCACATGATCTTAATAATGTCAAGTCATACACACGGACATGTAGAATCAGGCTGGGTAGCATCTTTCCAAACAATTCAGCCAATATCAGTGATCTCAACTATGGGGAAATTGTAGCTCCTAGTATTAGACAAGACCTCAGAATGTGATCCATAGCTCTTTCTGTTTGGATAGATAAATCCAGGCAAGCACTATTCCTGCACACCATACACAGAGACACAACTATGTATTAAGTAACACCTATGGGAATCTTCTCTACAATCATCTCCTAGGAAAGGCAGTTGTGACCTTTGGTTTTGCATGGTGTCTCACCTCCATCATTTGGAGCAGGCTTTTATACCCAGCAGCCCTCTGGTTATAGGCTTACCATCTTCTTGTTTTGTGCAACTCATGCTGCCTCCCAAAGAATGAGACACACCTTAAAAACACCATCTTCTGCTTCCACCCATGAGGAAAAGCCAACAGTCTGCCAAGCAACGACATGAATCTTCACAGCCGCTTCTGATGTTGTCTCAACTATCTATCTCAGTCACAGCTGCAGACAACAGATGGGGCAGACGGGCTAACAAAAGTGTGTAACAAAACTCAAATGGGTTGCCATCCTTGCCACCCTCCCAGCCCAGATTTCAAATGTAGCACATTTCAGTAAAGCTTTCAATACTGTCTCTCACAGGATCCTTCTGGACAAAATGTACAGCACACAGCTGGATAAATACATCATGTGATGAGTGAGAAATTGGCTCATGGGTCAAGCAGAGATGGTAGTAGTGAATGGGGTGACATCAGATTGGTGACCCATCACTAGTGGAGTTCTTCAGCCCTGTGCTCTTCAACATCTTCATAAATGACTTGGATGAAGGACTGGAAGGGATACCATGCAAGTTTGCAGATGACACAGAACTGGGAGGAGCTGTTGACTCCCTCAAAGGCAGAAACATCCTGCAGAGAGACCTTGACAAATTAGGGGACGTGGCAATCCCCAAGTTCAGTAAGGGGAAGTGCTGGATTGTGCACCTGAGTGGGGCAACCCTGGATGTTTGTATAGACTGGGGAATGAAATGCTGGAGAGCAGGGTCACAGAAAGGGACCTGGGGGTCCTGATAGACAGCAAGTTGAATATGAGTCAGCAGTGCCCTGGCAGTCAGGAGGGCCAACCATGTCCTGGGGGGGATTCAGGCAAAGCATCACCAGCCTGTTGAGGGAGGGGTTTGTCCCTCTCTGCTCTGCACTGGGGCGGCCTCACTTTGAATAGTGTGTGCAATTTTTGGCACTGCAATATAAGAAAGTTATTAAGTTCTTAGAGAGTGTCTTAAGGAAGACAATGAAGGCAGTGAAGGGCCTTGAGCAGAAGTCGTGTGAGCAGGAGCTGAGGGCACTTGATCTGTTCAGCCTGGAGAAGAGGAGACTGGGGGGAGAGGTCACTGCAGTTACAACTTCCTCATGAGGGCAAGAGGAGGGGCAGGCACTGATCTCTGCGGTGACCAGGGACAGGACCTGAGGGAATGGACTGAAGCTCAGTCAGGGGAGGTTTAGGTTGGATATTAGGAAAAGGTTCTTCACCCAGAGGGACGTTGAGCACTTGCACAGGCTCTTCAGGGAAGTGGTCACAGCACTAAGCCTGACAGAGTTCAAGAAGTGTTTGGACAACACTCTTGGGCACATGGTGTGACTCTTGGGGATGGTCCTGTGTGGGCTGGACTTGATGATCCTTGTGGGTCCCTTCCAACTCAGCAAATTCTGTGTTTCTCTGTGCCATATGGCCTCCAGTTGTCCCCATTCTCACTGAGCTAGGAAGTGAAAAATGCCATCTTCTAGTGGAAGACAGGAAGAATATTCCTCTTGATACACAACCATGTAATATTTTTTTCCACAACATAACTGCCTTGAAAGATCTGAGATGCAAAGATAGCAGAGAGACTTTTTTGTTCATTTTCGGTGGAAAATTTTACTTCTTACCACTATATCAGATGTAAATATTATTCACTTTAGAAATTAAGAATTTTGAGGCTATGATGTATATGGGTAGACAGGGAATTATCAATGAAGCTGAAGAACAAAAATTCTTAAAACAAGTAGCTCCACCATTATCTACCTTCTAATATCACATGCCTCAAAATCTTGTACTACCAAAACAGCTCAACAATTGTATTAACACATAACCAAATCCACTGGGAAAATAATTTGAGCAGAAAAATTGAATGATACCTAGGAAGCACTTCAGTACAAGTCTGAAAAGTTTTTAGCCTGAAACAATTAAGAAAGGTGCCTTTACCAATTAAAATTACCCTAACAGGTATGGCAACTATGAAAGCATTGCTTGCAGATTAAAGAAACAAGAAGCTGATGATAAATATAAATCAGAGTGTAGGAATTGTAGAAAATTGATAAGGGAAGAGAAACAAAATAACTTGATCTATCATCATGCCAGACCTAAGGACAAATTAAGGGCATTTATCTCCATACTTAAGACAGAAAAGAGTCGTACAATGATGCTTCCAGAAAACTATAGCTCCGTATCTGGAAAAAGGACAGATGATATTACTTTACGATGGTCAATAAATGGTCTCCATAAAAGTATACTTAAACCAGATGCTGAAGAAAACAACTGCAAAGACCACATGCTATATGTGTTGACTTGCTGGGGAAGTTCCAAAGAACGGAAAAAAAAACCAAAAAACCAACAAAACAAAATCAAAGAACTAAGTTCTGATGTCTTAAGAGACTCAATAGAAAGTAAAAAAAATGCAACTGTCAGTGGCTGGACTTTTAATAAAGAATTTAAGTGGAGTAATAAAATTCTTGTTAGTGAGTCAGGGTCTATGAAAATTTAAACACGTTAATAACTTCATGTCTCTTTTAAAAAATACACCGATTGATACACATAATTAGCTTCAGGAAATATGTTGCCAAGATTGTACACTACAACACTAGTATGATTGTTTCTAGGTAACCGGGACCTGGTTGCATGTCCAAATGGATAAGCTGCTTCTTCTGACCAAAGTATGTGAAGGCTTAGTAGACACATCTTGCAAGTAAATTAATCCAGACCCATTGTAGCTTCACAGCAACATTCTGCTTTGCCTTGAAACTAAATATGAAGCTTTAGGGCTGCTTGTGCTCTCACCTCTAGATCTCCTCCTGTTCCAGCTTTGAAGAAATTGCAGTCCCTGCAGACTTACAGCTGACCAGGAGAGGAGAAGTTGGGGAGCAGATTTTTTTCTCTCTCAAGAACAGGAAGAAAGATCTAACTTACTAAGTTCTGTCTTCTTCCTCCTTTTCTCCTTCTCACGAAGGGAGGGAGGGAAGGACAGGACTTACTTTTTCAGCCAGAGCTGATGGTACCTGAGGCTTCTGACATCAGTAAGAAACATCCTGCATTAGAACAGCAGCACTGGTGATGCTGGTAATTCTACTCTCCCATGTACTTTTGCTTTGTCTACGGCCAGCTACATTGTCCTGATGCTAAATCTTCCTGAGTTCCTGCAGGAAATAAGGAAAGAGAAAAGAAAGGGCAATAATGCAGGGGAATGATTTCTAAAACAACTTTTCTCAGACTTTTTATAGGCATTATTTCCTGACCTCCAATTCACATTGTCTACTAACTGCTGGAACTTCCCTCCTTCCTCATTTCTTCAACTGTATCATCAGATTTTTGCATCTTCCAGTAACTGAGTTAGCACATTACTTTGCCTTTCACTTCATTGCCCTGGACTAGCTATTAGATGTATGAGTTTTCTGTCAAGGTTCCCCCTCTGTCTCCCAACCTCTTCAGCCCCAAGCAGGAATACACACACACACACACACCCACACATACACACACACACCCCCACACCCACACCCACACACACCCCCCTCTCTGTCAAGCATCATTGCTGCTTCCCACCAATAAGAGAAAACCCTTCACAAAATCCTGCTTTGCAGCCTACCTTCAAGCACATTTCTCTCACAATGCCCACAGATACTGGCAGTCCCCAGCAGCATGGCAAACAGTGGGCTGAGATTACTGAGGAGTTAGCAGAGAACAGGCAGAAGTCATTGCATAGGAATATTCTCTTCTAAGAATAAAGTGGCTTTAATACACTGTAGCCACATTAGGCATGGGTTTAATAAACTTAGTTAACTCATATTGCCTGAGTGCCCAGGGTGAACATGGCCCTGCTTGCATTACTGTACTCATGCTTGTCAGTGTGCTCATAGCACCTGTTGCAGCCTGTGATGGTTTAGATTTCTTGGTTTTGGTCTAGGCCTTCCCTGGTAACAGAGTTATAACTTAGGAAGCATCCTACACCATTCCTTCACATAATCAGGTGTACATAAAGACGAAGGAGGGAGTTTCTCTCTCTTGCTTTCAGGTGCTTGGAGGACAGCAGGTCTCACTGTGTCGGCTTAGCTCTTACCTATGTGAGCTGAGGACTGTCTGAGAAACTGGTGTTCCAGCTCATGGAGGTGGAGGAACTGCTTCTCTTGAGAGAAGTTTGGGGAGAATTTATTTTGTTAGTGACTTTATTGAGCTATTCCCTGAGTTTTCGAGTGTGCATATCAGTTTTGTTTTATTTTTACCCATTTGTCTCCCTCTTTCCTTTCCCTCTTCCCCTTTTGGGGTTGTTTGTGATTCTTGTTCTGTATATTCATGGTGTTCAGTTGTATATAGCTGCAATATTTGTGAATATATATGTATTTTTACTACAATTTTCTTTTGGTACTTTTTTTCTCTCTTTCTCAGGAGGGGGGAATCTGTGTGGCCAACAGCTGGGTTTGGCAGGGAGCCACCCAAACCTCCACACAGCCTTTAGTTACATCTATTCTGAACTACTCCCTGTGAATTTTGTCTGGTCTTGTGTCCATACATTGTCTAGAGCAAGGTAGATCTGATCTCTTAAAGTGGTTCTTAAACACTCCCTTGATATAAGTGACTAACAGATACAGGCTACATTTTTAGGGAGCAACAACTAGCTCAACATTATGATTGGTTTAAATCCACCAAGGACTATGGGCTGTATGACTCTTCCAGCACATACTACTTTGCAGGCACATTAAGTTTTGCTCAGGGGATTTCTACTCTCCCTTCAGCCACTGAGATCCTGGACAAGTACAGTTTAAACACAAATCTAAATTTTGTTCATTGGTTCTAGTTCATCTCTATTGCCAATATAATAGAACATAAATCTGATCATACAGCTTGGATAATATCATTGTTCACTTTATAGCCATGGCTCACCGTCACACTGGACAAGATCACACAGGGGATAAGGTCACAGAAATTCTCTGTGTGTCTTCTACCCTGTGATGTTATCAGGTACTCAACCCTAAAGCAATAGAAACACACTGATAAAAGAGGGGAAAAGGAACTGTGATAATAAATCAACTCAACTGCAGAGAAAGTGCCAGGGAAAACAATATTG
Source organism: Margarornis squamiger (assembly GCA_035222235.1). Classification (NCBI taxonomy): domain Eukaryota; kingdom Metazoa; phylum Chordata; class Aves; order Passeriformes; family Furnariidae; genus Margarornis; species Margarornis squamiger. Next base: position 86,629,249 of record JAWWTY010000077.1, on the reverse strand, counting down.
ATTTTTTTTTTACAAGTCAGCGCACAGATTTGTCAGACAAAAGAATAGAGATGTCAAAACCCACAGAATCAACCACACTAATATTAAGAGAAAAACAACTCCACTACGCACAAAATGCTAGAATGTGTGCATAGCGATGTTTATCAAGAAGATTAATGTATTTTATCATACTCAGAAAATTTAAAGGAAGTATTTATATGATCTGTATTTAGCAGCTACTGTTTGCCCCATGCTGATTTTACAATAAGACATCTTAAGTAGAGTCAGGCAGAAAGGGAGTCCACTGCTAAAGCAAAGTGCCTCTGGCCCAGTGAACAAACGATGCTTCACTCCTCACCTAAGGGAGGTGACTCACTGGTCACCACCTCCCCAGGTGATAGCAAATTATCTTGCTTCTCTTCAACAACTTAGAGGAGCTTTCTTTCTGAAATGGCCATGTTACGCTCCTGGATAATAGGGGATTGGTCAGGGGAGGTCAAGCAGACAAGACCATATTGGAGAGAGAAGACATTTAAATTCTAATCTACAAAAGAAATTAAGTATCAAAATTATATAGCCTATTAAACTAAATATACTAGATAACATCATAAACTTTGATTCTTTTGCTAAGAATCATAAGAAAATAGTAGTTGTATGAAACGCCAAGTGCAAGAATAGAAATAACTAGCAGTTCAGAACAGTGATTCATCGGCTATATAACACTTACCTTTAATAAACTCAGAGAAAATAAGGTCAGAAGGACAATTACTTCAGTGATTGTGTCCTGTGGAACAGAAGTCCTTAAATTTAATGCAGTTCCTCTTATTTGTATTCCCAAAACCTGTTTGGCTAAATTGATTATTTTGGAAATACATTCAACAGTGATTTGAAGACTTTAGAAGGTGTAGAAATCATCAGTTCCACTGGTAATCCGTACTAATATTTCAGTGCCCTCACTGTTACAAATTATGACTCATTTCTTATTCAGATTTGTATCCCTTAAACTTCTTGCCATTAATCTTTTCTCTCTTAAATTACTGAGGCAAGATTTTCTCAACATTAAGGTATTTGGGCATTATAATCACTGCACTTGTAAATATTCTTTTTAGAAAAATTTATACATTGGACCCCTTAAAACTCTCATTATAACTCATATTTCTCAGTACAAAAGTTATTTTTGTGGTTCCTCTACTAAACCCTTCTAAACCCTTTGCAATTCTGGAGTTGCAAGGGGTTGTTACTCACGTCGTAGCTGCACCTGTGACCATCAGGAGATACACTGATATTGCTTCCCCAATTCACAGGACTTCAGCTCATGCCACTGCCAACAGGGTACCAGGCATATTGATGGCTACGTGCCATTGAACATGTGCAAGGTACAAGCTATTACTGAACCACAAATCAAGGCACTCTAAAGTCACTATGTTTTATCAATTGGTATTCTTTAAATTGGACATGCTGGTTTTGTTTAGTTGGCCTTGTTTTTATTACCATGCTTTTATTTCCATTAAGTGAGAAGCAATGTCAAAAATGGAGAAAATAAACTTTGTATTTCATCTTTGCAGGACGGTCACAACAGTATTTTTTAGAGAAGAAAGTATCGTAGAAGACCAGTTCTAGGGCTCATTAAAAAGGTAAGCAGCAGTCTTGATTTTCAACACCTACCCTTCACCAGTTGCCAATGTGCTAGAAGAATTATGATCTTTCAAATATTCTTGTATTTTACATGTACATTCTTTTCTGTGATGGGATTTTTGTTTTCTCATCTTTTCAGTATCTGAAATAGTTATTCCAAATGCAGAAATGTAATGGACAGAAATATTTAAAGTTTAATTTATCCCTACATAATAGATACCATATCTCTGAACAGTCAGCAAATCTGTTCAAATAGTGGCTGTAATGAAACTTTTTCTGACAGCAGTTTCCCTCTTTGAAAGCTTCCCAAATTTAAAACACACCCATGCCGTGAACCACACGGCAAAGCATTCATGCCTGGGGTTTCCTTCCCATAGGGACTTTTCCAAATACTAAAGGACAGTGAAGTGCATCATAGCCAAACTTTTTGTAGCTTTCAGCACAGCAAAGCAGCTCCCTGTGCTGTGAATTCATCACATAGTGTGGGCAGTCATCGGTCCCACCATTGAATTAGAACTTCTTCATGATGGGGACACAGCACACAATTTGAAACACAGGCTGTTTAAAATGCCAGTATTTGAGAAGGCTTACAGCTAATTTTGTTTGCTTGGCACAGAATCACAGAATGAAAACAACTGCCTTTCCATGATCTCTTCATGAAATAGCAGTTCAGTGGTAAACAAAATTTCAGAAGCAGAATCTGTGTCTTTCCTGTTTGTTTTACTTTCTGAGCCAAGTAAAATCAGGTTGAAATGAGGGGTATTAAGGTAGCCATCCCTAAGCAACAAACACTCTGAAACTCACTAGAACCTTTAGGAAAAGGGGTGATAGTGCTAAATGCACCATGGTAAGGAAAATACAAGCCACTGGATTAACAGGGAAAGACTTTTGAATAAACACATGTGATAAATGATTACAAGCAGGAAATAATAAGTATTGCCAAAAAAATACACTTTTACAAAATACACTGGTTTGTTCTTCATCAGGCCTGTCAAATATTAAAAAAAAAAAAAAAAAAGTTATTTATTTGAATGTTGTATGGACTATTCACTACCTGAATTTCTGAATTCTAGCCCACAGTTTAAGCCTATGGAGTCTTGGAAAAATTCCACCAAGAGATCTAACACTGGCTTTGTTGTACTTTTCTATGTATTTTTATGAAAACATCTAGACTTAAAAAATCTTCTCATTGAATCATACTTCTTAGATATAAATGAAAGTCCTATATACTATTTTAGCAAGAAATTGTCCTTCCTATTACTCTTTCCTTAGAAATCTTTTTCCCATTCTGCTATTTAATGATTAAAGTGATTACTTTCCTTTCTTCTACTTTCCTGCAAAAATTAGAAGAATTCTCTTTGAACAAAGCCCAAATAAACAAAAAATCCCTAATCATTCCTAAAGAGGTAGAAAAGCCTCAAACGTGTAGGTATAATTCAAGGGGTTTTTATATGAAAACTTCATATTACTTGTCTTACTGGAAACAAAATAAAATATAACTTCAAGCTCCTTGAAAAAAAATCACACTACAGTGGCTTCATCATTTTAATGCTTTATTTTTCCATTTCAGGTGTGTGATTCACAACGTGGGCAGCTATACAGAATATTTCACTACAGACTAAATCTTTTTTCTCTTCCTTAATGGTTTCATCTGGGATAGTGTTAATTTTCTTCCCAATAGCTGGTACAGTGCTGTGTTTTGGATTTAGGATGAAAATAATGTTGATAACACAAAGATATTTTAGCTTTCCTAAGCAGTGCTTATACTAGTTCAAGACCTTTTCTGCTTCTCACCCCACTCCACCAGCGAGGAGGCTGCAGGGTGGGGGGCACAGGAAGTTTAGGGGAGACACAGCTGAGACAGCTAAACCCAGCTGTGCAAAAGGATATTCCATACCATAAGATGTCATGCTCAGCATATAGAGCTGGGGACAAGAAGGAAGAAGGAGGACATGTTTGGAGGCATGGCATTTGTCTTCCCAAGTTACTGTTACATATAACGGAGCTTGACTTTTCTGGAGATGGCTGAATTCCTGCCTGCCCACGGAAAGTAAAGAATTAATTCCTTGGTTTGGTTTGTTTGCAGGCACTCATTTTGCTTTTCCTTTTAATTGTCCTTATCTCAACCCACGAGTTTTCTCACTTTTACTCTTTTAATTCTCTCCTCCTTTTCATGAGGGGAAAGTAAGCAAGCGGCTACGTGGGGCTTAGTTGCCAGCTGGGTTTAAATCAGGCTGCTCTGTATTCCATGGGCACAGATTCAGGCAGTAAAATTGTTCCAACTCATCCAGCACTTCTCTCCTTCAGAGTCTCCTGCCTTGCTCACTTTTCCCTATCTGCTGATGTGCAAGCAGTATTGAATGGCAAGGACCAAAACATTAATGACAAAATTTTGCTCAGCCTGTGCAGCTGTTTGTTTTAAATACAAGTTATTCTTATGAAAATCTAAGAAGAACACAACATGCCTGCTGGCATTTTTCCTTTGCACCAGCACATCTTATGCACCTAACAAGGTTCATCCATCATCTGTACTAACCATGAACTAAGGTGAAAGGTCAGGACTCAGGGACTGGATAAAGTCTGTAAGGGGACAGAAAGCATGCTGATAGGTAAAAGACTGTATCACTGTCATCTACTGGCAGCAGTGATTGACAAAGACAATATTGTTTGGTAATACATGACAATTATCCATTTTTTTCACATTTTTCTTTTGCTTTCCCCAGTTGTAAGGTGCAATACCTACTGCTAAAAATCTATGAGAGACTTTTATGACTTCTGCCATATATGTAGTGCACAGCATCTGCTCAGCCTTTAGAGGTGACCCCTTAGTGAGAGGCTCACAATTTTAGGTTCTATGTTCAGTCATTCTGCCCTACAGAGATGAGATTTCTTATTCCTCCTGAGGTTCAAGAACTGGTTGGAAGAAAACCATGCTCTTACCATTGTCAGATGTTCCAGATAGCACTGTTCTGGACACTTTTCTCTGCAGAAATGTTCTTTTAAAAAGCTACATCATCATGTTAGACTTCCTTAAATCCCACAAGCTCTACAAAACAAGTTTCTATCTCTCTAAGCAGGGCTTCTCGTTCAGTCCCAACTATCCATTCTAGAATCTTAGCAAAAGTTTTCCAATTTCTAGGACAATTGCTTTCCATTGTTCTAAATCTCTTATTCATAAGATATGACAGCCTAAGCAATAAAAAACATAGTCCAGATTTTGTCATTTCATTTCTTCATAAAATTAGGGAACAAAAGAACAGCAGTATATTATGGGATTATTTTAAGAAGAGAAACATGTCTCAGCAGAGTCAAACAAAAGTGTGTCCTTCTCTCTGAAAAAGAGTCTATATCATAAAAGCAGTAAACAGTAATAGAAAGAAAATTTTCTAAATTACATGACCTTCCTTTCACAGTCCAACAAGCAAATGATAGGAACATTGATCTCAGAGGGGTATTTTAGAAAAATATATTTTCAAAAAGTATACAGAAATAGAGTATCCTGGATCTAAAGGCAATCATCTCCGCTTCTTAAACTACTGATAAAAGGTAAAGACAGAAATAGAATCAGGATCTGTTACTATTTTTTGAGGAGCCAAGGGTGAATCTTAAATTTAAAATGTCCTCAAAGAAATAATCAGAGAGTTTAAACCCTGAAGGGATCTCTTAACCACTCAGCCTGACTTATTTTAACATGCATTATGTATCTTCCAGCTACCTTATGCTCAACTGAAAAACTTGATCTTCGCTAAAGTAACATTTGCCCAAAAATTGCAGAGGTATTTGCCCTAGGACTGGCCAAGATGCATAAGGTGAAGAACCCCCTGTCCAACCTGTAGTACATTTCAGTGCTTGCCCCCTGTTATTGCATGGCAGCAGCTCCCAGGGAGTCACTCTCCTTGTGCTTTTCCAGACAGAAGGAAGATCACTTCAACAGCCAGCACTTTTTTCACCTCGGAAATACTTACCTGCAGTAATCAAGTTACTGCAACCTTTTATTTTCCCTTCTCTCAGCTGAACAGCTGGAGGTTTCTAAGTCTGCCCTCCAAAAGCCTTTACATCATTTTCACAGCTCATTTACGCCCTGGCCCCACTTTTAAAATATGACCACAGTCAGACTGTGGGGAACAAAACCATATTTAGCTTCTCAATATCTGTCTCACTGACTTGGTTTAAAGAGGTAAAAATCACCTACTTATTGATCCTCTGTGCTCATACCTAAGGATCACATTAGCCATTTTGTCAGCATAGCACCAAATTCAGTAGGTGAAAAAAATGTTGCAAAAATGCTGTTAGTGTTCCACTATGACATAATTTATAGCTAAAAATTATGTCACCTATAATATGAATGTCAAAAATACCACATTCTTTTTTCAATATCCCAGCCCAGAATTAACTGGAAATACAGAACCAAGGTGGTGAAAGTGTACACAGTAAAGAGTGTTAGTCTTTCTTTCAGTTACAGCTTTTCAATGTTTTAGATACAAGTCTTTAGTTCCATGAGAAGATAAATATTTAATCTTTCAGAATGTTACATCCTGTTTTATTCTGTAATTGTTTCAAGTACTAATTATTTAGTAGGACTACCATACAGACTTGGAAATGGTCAAATCACCAGAATTATATATATCTTGGATATATATTCCAGAAAAACTCTGTATAAAAGATAAAGAATAGCTTAAGGATTTTCGTCTTAGTGGAACATTCTTTTTCTGTGCCCAGCTCCCAAAAACTTGTATCAGCAAGCACATTAAACTCACAGAAGGTAGCAGAGGAAAGGTTCATGAGAAAAAGCACTTGACTGCTGAAGGAGCCACTCAGTACAACCATTAATCCCCAAGAGGACAAAAGAGCTTACACTAAGAGTGAAATATGTGCAATTGAGGGTGCTACCCATTTCATTATTGATTATTGAATGACCCAACACTGCAACCTGCTGCAAGGAAGCAATGATTCTCCTTTCCTCCGTTGCCTGTGTCCTTAACACTGAAGTTCTGAGGTCTCAGATTTTAGCAGCATAGTCAGGCTGCTTTTTCTTAAGGATTTCTGGTTCCTGTTTTGGTAGGCACGTTAAGTCAAGACTACTTAAATGGCAACTCTTGACTATGAAACACTAGAGAGAGAAAAAGAAAAACAAAACAAAACACAAAAAACCCGCATCAAATCAAACCTACCACCCATTTAGAAATATTTTTATTGGCAGTTGTGTAATACATTTAGGTGAGTACTTTTGACTATCAAAATCAGTACCAGTCTTACATCCGAATTCAAACTCCCCCAGGCTAAGAATAAGAGAACACTTTTTTTCTGAGACAAGCCTTTTGTTATTCACCAGGTATAGCAATAGTTAATGTCAGCATAAGGGTGGGTGTTTTTCTTTGCCTTGTTGCTAAACTCGAGGTAGTTATGGGAGTGGATGAGGCATCCTTAGAACACACTTAGCCATTTTTGACTCCTCAGGGAGATTAAAGCAGCCCAGAGAGTAAGACTTTAGACTGCTGAGATCAAATGTCTAAAATAAGGGCAGAAATATTAACTTAGGAAATAACTCAAAGCTTCTTCCTCCTTTTATCAAAAAAGTTGTCATTTTCTTTTGATCGCAACAGAAATTCTAGGCTCATTCGCACCATTTAATGCTAATCCTTGCAAGACGGTGGATTTCTTAGCTGTTCTTCTGACTATTTCTGTTAAAATACTATTAAGCTTAGAGTCTTGAGTTTCTCTAACTCTGCTCTCAATTACCTATTCACCTCTGGTTGTACTATAAGGTTATCCAGATGACTCTAGATGTTTCAAGCACACTGCTTCAGCACTTCAAAAAAAATCTCACTAGGCATTTATCTATCTACCCAATATATATTTTTTGGTGTTTTAAATCTGTCGTTTAATGCAGCATCGGGGTGACTGGGCATCATTATGTGGTTAATGAATAGATACCTCTCAGAAAACAGTAACTTGAAATAATCTGTCAGTAGAGATATTAAAACCCGTGTATAAAAGTGGTTTTATCACATAATTTTATTGATGCAAGTAATATAAAGCACAATGCTTTCCCGAATTCAGTTTTAGCTTTGCAACATTTGGTTTCTGTAACAGAAAAATCATTCTTTCAAGGTGTTAACTGAATTGTACTTTGTCTCTTTCTGGCTTTCACAGTGATTCTCTGTTTAGAAAGATGACATCACTGCAAGCATAGAACACATATCTCAACTCCAAAGATTCACTTAAAGTGGGAATTGCTGGGTTTTTGAGCTCAAATCACTGTCAACTCTTATGTCAGGTATTGCTGATGTGCTTCAAACAGGGATTAACGCCAGAACAAGAAGTTGGTCCTTGTTCCCAAAAGGATAGAATCTAAGACTCAGAAGCAGAAAACAGAGGGATTAGATATAGAGAGAAATGCAGGAAGACAATGAAACACTGGTCTGTGTGATATATCAGAGCTAAACCACCAAACATTTTGGAAAGGTAGGTGTGAACCAACAAAAAGAAATACTTGCTTTTTCAAGGATCTGCAGTGTCCAAACTGTATGCAAGTTATGTACCCTCCATTAATTCAAAGGAGACAATGAGGTGACTGGTTTGTCATAAATTTGCTTTTGCATGACTACAATTTGGCTTTGCATGGTTACTTCTGATTCCTATTCCAAGAACTTAAAAGTTCATAGATTTGCAGGGGCAAAGATCCTGTGTCAAACTACTACTATATGATACTATGTCAGAGTACTTAAAATATGTTGAAAGATCAACTGCCAAGCATTCAATGGCTAAATTCCATTTAGTGATCTAATTCAGAAGAATCTTTCTGTTTCCTTGATGTGTGCCTGTGGCCACCCAAAATCTTTCCAAGGTCTTTTCCCTGCTGTGTTCTCTTTCAATATTTTTTGAAATCTTTAAATCCCCATTTGTTGTGGAAAATAACATCTATGTAACCCCTCTGTGCATTCTGTGACATGTTTGTAACTGTCCTCGGTTAGCAGTTACCTGGTTTTGTTTTGCAATCAAGAATAACGTCAGCGAAGTCCAACAGGATAAAACATTAAATGAAATTATACAGCACCAACTAAATAAACATTTTATCTCAGTATTTGATTACTCTTTTCAGTTGACAATATAATTAATAAGATCACTCCATATGTAAAGCTGTCTCTCTGCAACTGTCAGTGATACACTCACCAGGTTTTAGATCCTGTCCTCTTCCAACATTTTGATAAGGCTTAACTTAGCCTTCTTTATGCTACACTCTGTATCTGACATGTTGTTCAATGTACCACTTTTTCTAAAAAATAGGAAAAGAAAATAAACAATCTTACTATATTTATGGCAAGAATGAAATAGAATCAAAGAATATTTCTAGTTGGAAGAGACCCTTAAGGACTATTAATATAGATATTTCCATGCATTTTGAGTCTACATCTACAGTCACCTTTGGCAAGGAACATCATGGATTTCTGTATCTGTAACAGCATGCATTACATAGCTTTAAATATTCTGCATCTCATCCTATAATATTCTAAACATTTTTAAATACTCTTATCTGGTAATAAAATCATACATAATAAAACAGTATCAAACTCTACTTTGGTCTACTCTATCTCTCTATTATAAAGTATTAAATATTAAACAATTTAGATAAAAGAAAGATGGAAAAGAGGTACTCTTCTTATCATAACTTAGCATTAATATTTCATTAAAGTCCAGATGTGACATATTATTAAATAGTGACATTTTTCTTCAGTAGTATTTCTTCTTATCACTGCATTCTTAAATAACAATACTATTTTTTTTTTCTATGAACCATTTAAATTTTGCAAAAGAAGTTACAGGATTCTGTATTTTTATGAACTGTGCAAGACTGAACCACAGTCAAAATCAAATTCTGAGTACTTGATAGATTCCAAACATTTTAGGTTTTAATTATTTATTGGAAATTTAGAGTAGAACTGAATGACATTCTCTTGTATTTTTCAAGCAGGATTTTTTTCCATAGGGGTGTAAAACTTCAAGTGCAAAACTGCTCAAAAAACAAGGAATGAACAGTTATTTTACCTACTGATCTGAATGAAGGGCAGGAAGTCAATCATTCATTCAACTGTTGTTTGATTTTTTTTCCAAATTATATGCAAATAAAAAAATAAATTCAACTATCAGATTTTTATTTCCCTCCAATTGTTGAAAACTCTTTTCCTGTTCTAGTTGGAGTTATTGCAACCAGGTTTTCCACAGGTTTTTGGTGAGCACGCAAAGCATTTGTATTGATGACTTAGCCTTCCAAAGGCATATTTTCTTTGTGGTTCTTTGCCTTTTTTTTTTAATACATCATCTGTCACCTATTCCTACCTGCATTTATATCACCATGAGTTCCTTCCATTCTACACTGGTTATTACTAAGGTTGCGTTAGTGTTCTGTTGAAATGCCTTGTGTCTAGTTGGCTGCATATGCTTCAGCCAACATGACTCTAGCACTTAATTGCTGTGTTATGCTCTCAGGTCAGGAACTATTCAAAACATGAGAATTTTATTAAGTTGTAGTTGTGAGTTTATCTCATGTGAAGTACATTATAGTTTATATGTTCTTTTCTCATCCTAAGGCTTATTCTAAATAACTTTAGGCTGACAGTTAATAATGTAGCAATTGCTTGCATCACTTTTAGTGTATTGTGTAGGAAAGGCAAGTGACTCTTGGGGCCTGTACTATCTTGCTGAGATAAATGGACAGTGAAAGAGGAATAGCTGGCTCACCCATGCACATAACACACCACACATACACACACACACACAAAAATTGGCGAGAATTGGCGAGACAGGTACACATACCATATGACACAACATTGAAAAGGATAAGTGATGATATGCTTATCATCACACTGGACAGTGTACGTCTTTGCAGTTACACCTCTAATGATCAGGAGCTTTTGCAAAGAGTGTGATGGCCTATTACTTCTCCATGGACGTCTTCTTGTCTCGGGGGAGAAGCTTGTGTGCCCTTACGAGGTTGGGAGCTGTGCTGGCAGTGGGACATGCCTCCGGTAGGGTCTCCCATGCTAGTCAGGTCTCAACTGAAGGGTCAGACAAAGTGTGTCCATGGGCAGGAT
>JAWWTY010000077.1:86607475-86618087 GCA_035222235.1 Margarornis squamiger | reverse complement strand
AATGGTCCACTCTGGCCTCCAGTCATGAGAAATGGAGACACACCATCCATAACGCTGCTGCTTCCTTTGAGAACACAAGCAGAATCAGTCTGGAGGAAAAAAGGCAATGCAGGAAGAACCGTGCCTTGTCAGTAGTGCTGATGGAGACTTTCCACTGTGCCTTTTGCAATCAGATTTGCCTATCTCGTATTGGCCTTTTTAGCCACCAGCGTGCTTGTAGAAAGCGTGGGTGGAGCCCTTCCCAAATCTTCGTTCACGAAGCCCAGCCAAGATGATGATGATGATGGCCTATTAGTCTTAGTTGGAAGATATTTTTAGGACATCTTGGGAAATCAGTAAATGCAGACACAGCATACAATAAAAAGTATTTCAAGTTTCATAACAGAGAATCACAGAATCGTCAAAGTTGGAAAAGACCTTCAAGATCATCCAGGCCAACTGTCCACCCAGCACTATCATTGTAACCCCTAAACCACTAAACTGTATCAACTAGTGCCAGATCTAGACAACTCTTAAACACCTCTAGGGATGGTGCCTCCATCACCTCCCTGGGCAACCTGTTCCAAAGTCTGACCACCCTAACGGTGAAAATGTTTTTCTAACATCTAATCTGAAGCTCTCCTGTCTCAGCTTCAGGCTATTTCCTCTTGTCCTCTCATTGTAGACATGGCAGAAGACACCAACCCTCACCTCACCACAAACTCCTTTCAGGTAGTGGTAGAGAGTGATCAGGTCTCTCCTGAGCTTCCTCTTCTTGAGACTAAACAACCCCAGCTCCCTCAACCATTCCTCATTAGACTTGTTTTCTAGACCCTTCACAAGCCTTGCTGCCATTCTCTGGACCTGCTCCAGCACCTCAATGTCCATTTTCAAGTGAGGGGCTCAAAACTGAGTGCAGTACTCACTAATGCTGAGTATAGGTGAATGATTTTTTTTTTTCCTTTGGGACAAAAAAATGTATATTTTTTTGCTGATACTGTCCACTTCCCTAGCCATAAACTCTTGACTCACACTGTCAGGCACTGTTCACACACACATATACATGTATATTCTTGGCACATAAAAGCCCAGAGACTTTGAATAAGTACAGTAGGCCATTAAAGAAAACAAACAAAAAGAACCCCAAAGGCAGGAAAAGAAACATTGGAAAGATTATGATAGGAGTAACTGATTCATGTTGTCCCTTCATACAAAGGTCTTCTAAAAAGGTGGAAGGCACTTGTTAGTAGACAAACTGAATGAGTTAGGTAGTGACATTTTTCATCTTTTTTACTTTCTTTATTCAAAACCAATATTCAAGAAGATAAAAACACAAATATTAACGGGGAAGGGTGTGATTACCACAAGCACTGCCACTTCAGACCAATTTCTTTCTACACAGACAAAGTGGAAAACAGTTTTAGTTACTTCTGTGCTCTATGACCACATTAAATAAAGCCACAGAGTTTGTTTGCTTACTTATATGCTCACTAATAACAGACATTGATCAGCCTAATTGCAAGTGCACATTTACACATCACTGCTGAAGTAATTTATCTCTGCTAAAGGTATTTACCTTTTCCATTAAGTTTTTAAGTTCATAAGATGCCATAGAGCATTCTGAAGGAGCTACACATGTGTACCTGTATTATCTGCAACTGTACAGTATCACTAGCCAGGAAGCAGTAAAACAGGGGTTTGTGTTCCCTGACTTTGGGAATTACATGTTCTGGGGTTTTACTTCAATATTGCTTTCAGTCCATTTACCACTGTAAACATTACCTCACTTCTCCTGGAATCCCTGAAATCCAAGACAGAAACACCTTCAAGTCCCCAGAGCCAGTGCAGAATTTTAAACCTACAGCAGACCACTACTACCTCACATCCATGCTCTTGGTAGTTTCTGCCATGGTGAGTCCCTGTCTCCAGTGAGGATCATTCCCATGTCTGTGGGTGTTTTCTGCTTGTGTATCTGCCTGCAAACAATGGTGTTCTTCTCTAAACCAAACAGAAGACAAGGGGTGTGGAAGGCATGAACAGGGATGGCTCTCTTCAGCAGCACAGGTTTCAAGCCAGCTCCATCCTCCATGATGGACCACCTGTGGGAACCAGAGATGACTGAAGAGCTTGCTGCAGCTGCTCAAAGCTCAGCGTTTTCCACACCACTGATGAACTTCCCTGGGATGGCGCTCTGCTAAAGACTAACATTACACTGAAAACAGAGGCAGTGTATCCGCAGTTCGCAGGGCTTCCCAAACAATTGTCAGAAGCTTATGTGATAGGGTTTAGCTTCTGACTCCTTAAGATGAGTATCTAGGGAGGAAGATTATATGTGCATAAACCTCCTGGCATTTTCTTGCCCTTTATCAATTATTTTCTGATCATAAGGCTACAGAATTAAGAGATAGAAAAGGTCAATTAAAATTCTACAGGTTATCTTCTGTGTGTTTGAGTAATCTTAATGTTATTCTCCAAAGAAAACCTCAAGTAACTCAAATTTCTGAGGATTTCTTTTTATTTTTCTTATTAAAGGGAGAGTTATAAAAAGATTCAAAATTAAAGTAATTTAGGAGTCTTCGTTAATTTATTCATTTTACTGATTGATAATAGAACTCCTGAAGAATTGGGTTTTGCGTTATGAATTATCTTTTGAATTTGCATCAATTTTTTACTTACATTCTTTTCCCATTTCAATTTTTCTTTTCATGACTTATTTTATTCCTTAATTTCTACAATATTATTTAGTTCATTCCTACATTGCCATTGAAACAAACATAAATACATCACTTCAGACTTTTGAGAAAATCTTCCTGAAGTCCTTTCCCTTGTTCAGAACATCCACTTTATTGAACATTGAGACTTACCAACTACATTTGAAATCATTGACATTAGGGATGAATGTCTGCTGCTAAGCACAGGCAACAAGTGCTGTTTCAAACACCTTAGATACCTGAGACATCAGCATGGCAGATATGGCATAGGAACTGGAAGACATCTGTACCTCTCTGGAGACCAAGAGGAAGGCACCTGTGAAGGCATCAGAACTGGCAATGAAATCTCACGTTTGGGCAACTGGCTCCTACCCAATACTTCTTCAAATGAAACACCACCAGTTAGGAGCCTAACCTATACATTTCACAGTGGAACAGTGGGCCAGGCACTGACACCCTGATCCTTCAAATGCATAATGCAATTTGCTAAAGCAATACTGTATTAAACACCTAGAAGGATGAAAAAGATCTGTGACACCGTATGTTTGAGTAGGAATTTTGTAATTCTGGATATATATCAAGGGAGAAATGCTTTCATCAGGAAGGCAAGAACAGTATGCTTTAGAAACCTCAGTAATGGCATAAACAAAACAAACACCAGGCTGCCCTCCAAATGGAAGCTGCACACATAACTCCTAGAGGGCCCATGCAATGCCCTAGCTTTTCACTGCTGAGTGGTCACTTGCTAAAAGAACAGTGCACAAGTGCAGCCAAAAAGAGACATGTGGATAGGTCCAAACATATTATCCAGGCTGTCTCAAACCTATTTCTCATTGTGTATTTGTTGAATAATCAATATTCAGGTAAAATATGTAAGAAATTGTATTATTTCTTAAAATATCTTATGATGATTTCAAAGTCCAAACAACCTGTCAAATAAACAAGCTGAAATTGAAGCACCAATTTTTGAGCTACATACAAATTGAATGCAATTGCTCTGTAAGAACAACTCTACTACTGGTACCTAAAACAAAATTCTTTCTCGTACATTCAGTTACAGATTGGAAAATAAACAACCTCCCATAACACTTCCCTATATCCTTGCAGAAGGAGTACTAGCAAAACAAAGTAGAGAAAAGAAATTCAATGCACTATCATTTTCAGCCTTCTTCATGCATTGCAATAATCAATGCCTGCACCTACGTTCTGTCTGTTCTCATTGACTTCTTCAAGCCCTGGCTGGGAAAGAAGTCAGAACTGGAAATACTGTGTTGGCTCTGCACCACTGCAGAAATACACTACCCATGGAAAATTGTCCACCAGGATTTTTACTTATTTACTTTTTGCCATATTTACGGTGTTTCATTCCCCAGGAGCAACACCAAGCCACTGGATCACAGCCATCAGTTAATCATGCCACAATATACCAAATACTTTTAAGGATTAAAATAGAACAGGAAAAAATGTAATCTTCTCATCTCTGCCTCCCTCACAAAAAGCCCAGAACCAATAGATCATCAGTCCCTCTTAAGACATTATAAAATAAAATTAAAAAGGCCAAACCTAGCGTTTTTCCTGTCCTGTCAAGTTAACATTGAGACTTTGATCCAGTATTTATTTTTCCTTTATGTAATTTCTAGCAAATGCCTACACTGGAGAAGGAAAGATTTGGAATATATATTCAACAAAAATTAATTCCCCAGGATAACAGCTCATACCAGATGTCTGTGAGCTGTTAGCCACATGTTACCGGTTTAGCCTTTTGTTGTCATAACCCACACAGAGTTCCTCCAAGTATCATTTGTTCCTTCTAGTATCACTAGTTCATCTGATTGAAAAACCAGACAGTAGGTTCCAAATTCCCAGATGGGGACTGCCTGTGGCTGCTAAGAATTTTAACACCAGGAAAAAACAAAAAGGTCTTCTCATGTTAAGAGTGTTTTATTTTACTTCTAAAACCGTACCTCCGATCCACATCTTTCCACATACTCATTCAAGCCACTTGCAAACATTCTTGCTCATTTTCACAGTCTGTTGCCAAAATATGTAAGACCAACAGCATCAAATTACTTCCCCATCTTTTTGATTTTCAGACTCACACTTTTTTTGGCTAGTCTGATGGCTGAGGAAATTGCAAGGTGCTAAAACAATCAGATAAAACAAAACAGACCATTACCTCCTCTTACTGGCATATCCTGCTCTCCTTATGGAACTTTCATATTTGAATAATGATAGAGTTGGCTGTCTTCTAGCCATCACTATTATAAAGCCAGTGCACTTACAAAATGGAATTAAATGGAAAAGAGAAATAGGAAATATCTTGAAGGAGCATAAACCTTCAACCAAAAAGGGAGCATGAGCTGAAACAGAACATCCAAAATGAAGTTTCTCATGCAACTTTCTCTAAACTCCTAACATTTTCACTGAAGCATACATACTTTTCAGCTCTATACAGTACCTAAAATACACTTACAGAAGGTTTTTAATTTTCAAGCTTCTTTTTTGAATTAATTTATTTATGAAAATGAAATCCTAACATAAAAAGGGTACATTTTTTTCCTTCAACAAGAGCTCTTTTTTTCCCTTGCTATATCGCAGGGCTGGAATATTTGATACTTCTAATCTGTCTCCATGGAACTAATGTCAAAGTATAGTGCAGCCTAAATATTAAAAAAGAGAAATTATAGAAAATCTCTCTTCCCAAACTTTAGCAGCTAAGCACTGAGGACCATCATAGGAAGGCAAAATGTTAGAGGTTATTCTTGCCTTGCTATCTCTGAAAATGCAACAACATGTAAAATGTGTTATCTTTCCCATTAATGCAAAGTGAAATGCAGTTTTGCATGCTGTCTTATATAGATCTGCAAAACAGGAAATGATTGCTTGATGGGGACAATGGCAATCAGAAGAATCAACTATGTTATTATACAACATGGAAGTTATCTTATATTTTAGATAGCTGCATTTGTTGGAGTGGAAGGCATATTAATTGACCTGGAGGCCTGTCAGGATTTACATCATACCTAGAGAAACTCAGTAAGATCAATTATTTTCTACAGTACACTTAAATTTCCAGCTACCCTACTTTCATGCTTTTTGTTCAAAACCAAAACCTGACAGATAAATTTAGATCTGCTTCTCCAAATTCTTTCAGTTTGTGTTTTTCCACATACCTCTATATTTCCATGTGCAGACAGAAAATACTTCTGTAGTACTTACACTTAATCCAGAAACTGACAACACCTCACAGTTCTAATCCTCCACTATTTGCAGTTCTAAGTCTCTGCTTTGCTGTTTGCAACCAAATTTACAAATGCTTTTGGAATGGTTGTCCTTCAAGGAACACAGCATAACCTCCAAGTTCAAGAATGGTCCATCTCCACCTGTAGGAAGTCAGGCAAATGTGGCAGGACACCCATGCAGATAAACAAGGAATTTCTGACTAAACTTACACATAAAAATGAACAGTGCAAGAGAGGGATGCAGGGTCAGATCATACAGGAAAAATATATAGGTACTGAATACACAAGGATGAGATTAGGAAGGCCAAAGCCCAGCTGAAGTCAAATCTAGTGAGGGGCATGAAGGACAGTAAGAAGGGCTTCCATAGCTAACCAACAGCAAAAGGAATAAAAGGGGGGAGAAGTGGGCCTGACACTGAATGGGGCAGGGAACCCAGTGACAATGGCCATGGGAAAAGGACAAGGTACTTCACTTTGAACTTCACTGAAATGTGAGTGACAACAAAAATAGTTTTTACAAATGTATTAATGGCAAAAGGCAGTATAGAAATAACATCAGCCCATTACAGGATGAGGATGGTCAGCTCACAAACAGGGACAGACAAGGCAGAGGTGTTTAATGCATTCTTTGCCCCCATCTTCAACATGGATGATGGACCAAGGGGGTCTCAGTGCCCTGAGCTGGAGGACCATGACTCCCAGTCACCCTTGAACTTGTATAGGATATTCTGCTTCAGCTGCATCCCTAAAAATCTATGGTGCCTGAGAGGATTCATCTAAGAGCTGGCTGATGTCATCTCAATTATTTTTGAGTGGTCTTTGGAATCCAGGGAGGTCTCTAAAATATTTTTTTCAAAGGGGCAAAAGAATCTATCACTCTGTTCTGCCACTCAAAATCACATTAATGCTTAAAGATCTGAATAACTCATGGAATTTTAATAGTAATTATTTAGTGACTTAAATAGTAACTAACAGTCATCAAGTGGTAATGATTTTGTGTGTTATGCAGCTTGATGACTTTCAAAATTTTGCAAATGATCTGGAATTAAGTAAAAACTGATTCATTATCAGATTTGTAAATCCACCAAAGTCTGCAGAATGTAAGGTAGAGAGGGCAATTGTGCAGGGTGATCTGAAAATGAATTTAGTAAGTTTAAGCCCATTCTTATAGCACATACCTTAATACAGTCAAATGCATGGCCATGGATATAGAAGCAAGGATCACTTGATCACTTGACACAAGGACTGTATTCAGAAAAACAGTGACTTTATCCTTGTTGATTCCTAAATAACTGTCAAACAGCTGAATACAAACTCCCAGCTCAGTTCTGCCACAAAAAATGTGAGTGTACGTTCACAGAATAGCAGTATGTAAGAATACCAAGATACACTTTACCCCTTTGTGTCTTTGATGAGAAATACAATGAAAATACTGTAATTCTAGTATACAAAATTATATATAGATTGTTATATATATATATATATGCAGGAAGTGCAAAAGAGATTTAGACTGAGCAAAGCATCACATTAATTCAGAAATTCCATTTGTTTAACTTACCAAAAGAAGATTAAATAGTGGTTTCATTAGAGTGAAAAACTATATTAATTTAAAAAAAAAATCCTGCTCAAAAGGCTGTTTAGTGAAGAAGAGTAAAAGCAGAACCCACAACTGATCACTAACACTAAACAAATTCAAACAGAATTAAGTCACCATTTTTTTAACAATGAGATAGAATATTGAATCACCTCTTACAGTTTTGAAATTTAGGTTGCCTACACTTCTGAAAGAGTATAATAAATGATGAGTTGTTAAGCTCTATATATGTAATGAAGTAGGGGTTATGCTACCTTGCCATCTTGAACTAAATGATCTAATGGTCCTTTCTGACACAAAATCAATTATTCTGCAGAAATATCAAAACAGTCACATTTAATTAAAGTGCAATTTATCCTTGTCAAAACTTAGGTTCATTCTGGAGTCACCTGTGTGACAAGGGTTAAATCTGAGGGGAAAAAAAAAAAGGCAGGTAATCAGTATCCCCATGTTTCAGTAGCCACATTTTAAGACATATCTTCTGACATAAACTGAAAACTGAACAGCCATCTATTGTAGTATAAAATATTTTCTGTATTTATTCCCCTTTCTTGATTGCTCAGTCAGAATATACTAGTATATGTTTTGTAGTTTTACTGATCTGAAGAACATTTCTAGACTGATTCCAATCAAAACTATGCAATTTTAACATTAATGTTATTAACTAGTATTAAAAATCGCATCAAAAACTTATTTCAATGTATATGTTTCTTATTCCAATTTAGCAGGTCTAATTACATTTCAGTGAAAGTACCACGTAATTCTTTACCCTCTACGCTGTCTCAAATATATGAATGTGTCTGTACAGAGGTGGACAGTGTTTTACACTGCACTGAGTTCAGCAGCATGCAGATGGCCACAGTCCCTTCCCCCCCCGGCATGTAAGAGCTCAAGGTACATATTAAAGCTCAGCCCATCATTCTGCAAATGAGTGGGGAGCAGCTGATCACAAAGCAACAAAGAGCAGGACTGAGAGAACAATGGATTTCTGCCTGGAGAATGAACATAAAAACCTGACCAAGCAAAATAAAAAAGTCATCATGACAGCAGCAGATAGGAACATGTTCGTTTTCTCCTCAACAATATGGAAAAGCAAAGCTACTTTCATTTTGGGACAAAACAAAATATTTCATTTCCTCTGACAAGAAACATTTTATTTTTACCACAAGTATTGCTAAAGCAGCAAAACAAGGTATTGAAGAGCTAGAGTTAAGCACAAAACCAAGGAGATGGCTCTTTTTTCTCCAGAAATCCTGGATTTACAACAGCCAACTCATTATACGCATGAGCCTACTTAACTACTCTCCACTCAAGGAGATCTGAACTCACTAACTGCTCCTTGCAGAACGCCTGCAACACAAAGCCCTTGGTAATTCTGCTGAGATGCTCTACATCTGTACCTCTTTAAGCTATTCCAATCTGAAATATTCAATGGGACAATGAGAGAAAAGCATTCTGTATCTTCAGGTTTGTAATGCTGAGAGCCAAGCAGTCTGGCAAACGCCTGTTTTCTTTGATGTATGAGATCCAACTGATTGGCTATAACTTACATGAGTTTCTATGCTACCCAACAACCATTTCCAAATACCTCTTGCAAAGGTAGTTTGAAGTATTGTATCTTCCTTTCCCAAATATAAAATTAAATAAAAAAATTAAAATAAAATAAAATAAAATTAAATAACTCACTACCTAACAGTCTGAGATTTCCTGTGATATCAAACAACGGTAAATCATTGCTCCATCTCATTTTCAGCAAATGCCACTCCAAAATAGTTGTAGAGGCTATGGGACTTGTTTCTAACCAGCAGATCCCTTCCTGCCCCAATGACACTCTACCCACTATAGCTATATTCTAACATTTTTTTCAATCAGAATGGCTGGTTGAACAACGACTAATTCATCTCCTATTGAATGCAGAGCAGAAAACATCTATTTCTTTGCAGTACATGCTGATAAATAAGAAATGCTATCTTTCCCTACACAATATTTCAAACTATTTCTGTTTCTCCACTACTAGCTGAATCATTCAGATCTATAACATCATAGCACAGTGCTGTTTTTTATGAATTATGGGTCTCTCCCAATACCAAAATGGTGAGGTTTTCATTTTGCTGTGCCTATATAAACCTGGAGCTGGAATATAACATTCTAACTCTGCAAACATCCATATTTTCAGTTCTCTGAGCTACACAAAAAAGTGGTAGCAGACAGCAAACCAAGCTTTGCTTTGTCCATCTATAGCTGAAATACTGTCGATCAGACTCCATGTTCCTCTTCAACTCAAGGAGGAGCTTTACTATCTTCATAACCCTATGATGGAATAGCTGTGCCCACATTTCACTGCAAAGAGCCTAATCTCCCAATAGGAGCTATTATTAAATTAAACAAGGACTAGCCCAAATGGATTTGATTATGGTGACCTTTTTAGTGACAGCATGTTCAGGGAAGGCTTTCTCAGAGGAGTGAAAGAACAGATGGGCAGCCAAGGCTAGTAACTCTATTCACTCTACTGCATGGGATATTTTTTCCCCCGTGCTCCCCAAACAGATTTTCCTGCTTTATTTTTTGCCTGTAGTTTTAATACATTTCTATGGTATTATTTATATACGTAGTCTTATGGTGCAAGCCCCAATAGCATCAATAACACTGTTGATACGAAATCTTTTTAAAGCATGACTGACTTGTGCAAGGAATGATGCTAGACAAGACAGTGTGTATCTTTCCTTCATTCACTTTAGTTTAGGGCTCTATCTTTTTTGAAAGCCTTATTTCAGTAGCAAAACACTTGTGGAGTTTTGTCCTAAATCAAAAGGGTCAGTATACATGCCTTAGCGCTCACTCCGGGACTTTCTATCACTCCTTATTGTGAAATGCATTGGATTCCAATGACAACTAATACAGCAGTCTGAGGAAACAATGTTTTCCACGCAGATTGCTGAAAACATACAGATGTTTGTAAAACACCTCTTTTTCCCAGGACACTTACCAGATGTCTATCACTGCATCAAGAAAAAATAAAAAGTTTAAATAAAAAAAAAAAAAAACCAGAAAGGAGAAAACCAAACAAACCAAAACAAACAAAAAAA
>JAWWTY010000077.1:86587259-86605210 GCA_035222235.1 Margarornis squamiger | reverse complement strand
AAAACCTCTTTTTCCCAGGACAAATAACACATGTATATCAATTCAAAAAAAAAAATTAAAAAAAAAAAAAAAAAAAAAAAAAGAGAAAAAGAAAACCAAACCAAACAAACAATAAAACATTGTGCATCAAGCACTACCTACACAATATCTCCAACTGCAGTACTGAAAATATTCCTCTTTTTGCATAGTTATTAAGGATGCATGAATTCAGAAAATATTTTATCATGTGAGAGAGTTTTCCACCCTTACAGAGAATGGCAACTGCACCCACTCTATAGATTACTTCCTCTAGCCCTGTAGAGCAAGAGGCATATCATACTCTGCTGCAGAACACAAATAATGAAAGAATTGATGGAATGAAGCTATTTGTGCATGCTACAACTTCCTTTCTTTTTCCAGGATGAAGCCCTCAAATATTTCTTCCAATTCCCTTATTCTTCCAGTAGTTACCCTCTCCTGTTGAAAAGAGTTTGCGATTATTTTTCCCTAATAAACACCTTTTCATACTGAGTCCCTTACATATTTTCACATTGTTTGCACATTTTCACATTGTTTTCATTCACATAGAATTGTATTTACCTCACTCCTTTAGGATATTATGTTCAGAAGCCTTTGTCCTGAAGTGTACCCATCTTCCTTTGGCTACCTTAATCTTCTCTTTCAACGCTTGTCCTTGGCTTTATTGTGGCTTATGTGCTAGGGCTCAATTCAACTTAAAAGAAAAAAATTCCATTTAAGATAAATATAATATTATTAATTTTCTTTATCAGGCATTATTTTAATCTAGCAGTGTTGTTATCATACTTTGATATGTTTTGAGGTAAACTCTTGCAGAGTGATACAATTCCACTACAATTTTTGTCTCTTCTCAAACTGTGTGCATAATTTTTTGGCTTCCAGAATGTGCCACAGGATGATCATCTCCACGTTCTTTTTGGAGACACCAACATTGTTAAGTATGTTTTCTTTCATCCTTGCAGTATTTTGGATCCTCCATCATGATGGCAGGATCAGAGGACAACATCTGCACTCCACATACATATGCCTAAAACTGCTTCGTTCATAGTAAAAAGTCACTTTTAAGAAGTGTTAATCGTGGGCTACACAGGAACCTCTTCTTTGATACCCTGCCCTTGTATATTGGCCACAAATTAATCACAACATAGTGAAATAATCTTTCAAAAAAAATATATGTATAAGAAAAGAGAGGAGAAAGGTCCTCCAGCCACATCACATGGGCAAACAAGTTCATATATTTTTATTTTCTTGTATTTTCTGTTCAAAAATGAAACTCAGATACTTCATTCTTACATCATCCCCATCTCCTTTTTTTTCCTTTCAAATGGTTTTTCTCATTTGATAATATTCTTTTTAATTTGAAAAACGAGCATTCCATAGTATATTCACAATGATTGTACATGATGAATTTGCAAAGTGGCATAATGAGGTTCTGATTTGTTCTCTGTTCCTTTCACAATAATTCATAATATTCCATCTGATTTTTTACTGCCATTCAGCACTGTTCTCCTGTTTCCATAAGGCTATCTATTACCACTCAGAATGAGATTTAGGGTTGTAATCGTCAACTCAAAAGCCATCTAAGAATATGTAAAATTAGGACCATTCTTTCCTGGCTCCCCCCTGCCAAGGGCATCTATTAATCTATATTGAAT
The DNA here is from genome assembly GCA_035222235.1 of Margarornis squamiger. Classification (NCBI taxonomy): domain Eukaryota; kingdom Metazoa; phylum Chordata; class Aves; order Passeriformes; family Furnariidae; genus Margarornis; species Margarornis squamiger. Next base: position 86,603,537 of record JAWWTY010000077.1, on the reverse strand, counting down.
TTAATCAGCTGTTTTATCATAGCATTCTCAGATTGCTTTGCAGCTCTTTATCATCAGTAGACGGTATCATCAGCAAATGTTGTTGCCTAGGTATTCTTCCTTTTTCTGATCATTTGTGAATATGTTAATGAGCACAGTGCAGCACAGAATAGTAGACTTTATCGGCACATTCCTTCCACTGTAACAAATTATGCTTTCCGCATGCCCTTCTTTATCCTAGTTTATAACCCACTATTAATCCATATGAGAATCTTCCCTGTTATCCCATGGTCTCCTAGTTCTTGGATTTTCGCAAGAAATCTCGATATGCTCTTTCAAGAATACATTTACAAATCCAGAAAACACTGACAGACTCGATTTTTATTTTTTTAAAACAGAAGATGAAAGCTTATTGCAGGCATATGTTTTCTACTTGTCTGTCTAATATATTTTTTGAAAAAGCTTGCTCTAGCTTACCTAACACTGGATTTACTGACATGTAGTAATGTTTCAGATGTTTCATCTCCAAGTTTCTTTAGAGCTCTAGAGTGAATGTCATCTTTGTCTGTAGATTTATTCTTCTCCTTTTTGTCCATTTGCTCAGAGATCTCATCCATCAATAACTAGATTTGGGAAAGATCCATCAATAAATAGGTTTGATAAAGATCCTCCAACATTTTTCCCCATCAAAAAGCCTTACTAGTTGAAAAATCTCACCCAGTTCTTCTTAAATGTACATACATTTAAAAGAAAAAAAAAAAAAAGTTTATTTTTTCAGCTATGTTGTTTCCTTTTTCATATGTTAATCACTTCTTGGACTTACAGGTTTCCAGAAGGCTTACTTTTTGAACACACAGAGAACAATGATTTTTTTTATTCCTGTCTATGCTTTCAATTCTTTCCTGAACACATTTTTTCTCTTTTTTAACACATGTTCTTTACTCATAGCATCCTTCTTTTGGTATTCAAAGACTTCCTTCCACAACACACACAGGCAACATGCATTTGCTCCAAGCTGACAATATGTTTTGAATTTTGAAAGAAATGACCATGTAATCACATATGTATTAAAAAAAATATCTTGTAGAGCAACAGAGGCACAACTTGTCCCTGCCTCATTTAATAGTACAATAGCATACACAATGTGTAATAGCTTTACCAAGAGACATGAAGTTTCAAGGCACAAGTAGTAACATATAGGACAATGATTACATCATCTCTGAAAACAAGTAATTTGGGGTCAATTCAACCTGCTGACACAATTCAATAAACAAACATTAAAAAAAATTAAAAAATCAAAGACTGCATGCCAGATGAGTGACCAAGTCTTCTGGTCACAACTCCAAGAAGGGATGGATAGGTAAAGGCATTTAGATTTCAAAAAAAGGATAATGGTTATCCCTGAAGTGTACTAGGATAAGGACACAAGGTAATGAAATAGTGGGATCTTCATTATCCTTCAGTGGATACCTGAAAAATGCATAAAGGCTCAGAATTCAACTGATGATGTTAGAGTCAAGATGTCTTTTGGAATAGAGGGGAAGAGAGGAGCCTCTCTATGAAACCTTCGGTTGTATAGCATAACAAGAGAAGGTGAAAAACTGCTAGTTGGGGAGATCTGCCCATAGAAGAAAAAGAGAAGGCAAACTTGAAGAATTAGACTAACTTTTGAAAATGAAACAGAATGGAGAGGAAGGTTTGATGTCCTAGAGGGGAAAAAAAAAAAATAAAAAAATAAAGGTACCAAGAAGGAAAGAAAAAAAAGGATGCTAGCTGTGAAATAAGACAACAGAATATCAGGCATTGGAAACTGAGGGAGAACCAAGGCAGTACACAGAAACACTGAAAGAAAACAGAAGAAACAGAGTTCCAGATAGAAATAAAAACGGAAATCACAGGAAAAGGCTAGAGAATCACAGCATCACATATAAAGGCAGGTCTGTGTGATCACAGGCTCCTTGCTACTTACTGACAGTCTGCTCATGGAAGGGGATCAAAAAAAAAAACCAAAATAGCATCATGCCTGTTAGGTGCAACTGCAGGTGGAGCCAGAATGGGGAAACATCACAAGGAACCTGGAAAACAATTACAACCACCCAAACCAACATTGCCCAATTCCCACTGGAAAAAAAATATTTCAAAGACTGTTTTATGGGATACTTGAAAACAAGTTGATATTTGTGTGAACTTCAGGGACATCAAGTCAACAGAGAAAGAGTAAAATGTCTAATAAGAGAACAGATTAACCAATACTTAAATGGTAAGTGCTGTAAAAAGGGTCTGTACTGTTTGACTGGTGAGGGATATTTATTGAAGGAAGTCATTTTTCAAGAGGTAAATTTGACTTGAATGCCCAAGGCAATAGCTACCTAGGATCAAAGCTGACACAACAGATAAGAACAGCTTTAAACTGAGAAATGATAGATCTCCAAACACTAGTGGGAAGACAAACTATAGGGTAAATGGGAATCCAGACATGTATTAAAAAAACCTGTGGTAGCAGGAGAACATATGGCAAATAAAAATAATTAAGACCGTGAACAGCAATAAGGTAACAGAAAATGACATGCCTGAGTCTGCTCTATATAAGGAACAGAATAGGAAACAACTCTGATGTGTAAACAACTCTCAAGAGCTTTCCCAACACAATGGAAGACCTTGAATTACATTTATAGGATGTGAAAATGAATGTTAAGGAGAAACCAGAAGTTTGATAATATAAAATTCAGAACTGGAGTTTAGATATAAAAGGACAGATACCACACAGGAAAGACAATTCTAAAGACAACAGCACTGGGATATGCAACAAGCTATAAGGCATACCTTTTTTTTTTTTTTTTAATGCAAGATCGTGTGTGTTAAAGATAAAGAATTTCTGCTGGAATGAAGATGAAAGTTTATGAGGTTCATGGGCAGATATAAACTTGGATAATGATCACTGCAACATCACTGGAAAGAGAAACTATTGGCTATTCTGACAGTATTTATTGTGACAGGAGACAAACTTCCTGACAAAGATTAGAACTGACTATATATAGTGAGGAACAACAGGTAATGATATGGGTGGAAGCAACTCACTATTGGATGTTACAGCCAACAAAACTGCATAACAAATAGCTAGACCTAACATAAACTTTCATTATTTAAATTTTATTCTGTCATGTAATGGAGACTTAAATAGTTTATCATTGAAAGTTGAGTTAGTATAAATTAAATCAAAGGACTGAAAGTTTCATAACTCAATTATCAACTTCATAAGCATAAACTTGAAAAAACCTAGGGCACTCTTCAGGGAACCCAGATGAACTAAGAAATTCAGAGACTAGAATGTCTTTAAGTCAAAAATAGTAGGATACCTAGGAAACTGAATTCCAGACATCTGGAGCAGACTCCAGATCTGATTAAATTAAAAAACAAAGAAGGCTACTAGCTGCAGGAGAAGAGCAAAAACACTGCAGCAAGGATTAAGGGGGTCATTTAACCTCAACAGCAACATGGAAATTGACTGGAACTTGGGAAGTTTTTTCCTGGCACAGTACAGCAAAGCAGAGCCAAAAACAATCAATCAATCAATCAATAAATAAATAAATGCTGATCATTATTTGGTGAGTTAGAACAAAAAACAACAGTGTAAATTGGGTCAGAAGCTAAATTAGTACTTTTGCATCTGTTTTCAAACAGACCTTGATGACTAAGTATGAAAATCAGCACAGATAGCAAGAGGAATACAGAACGGAAACTATCACAAATGAGGTAAAAATACCAAAAATTCAAAGTACTATGTACTCTTAACTGGGAAAGAATAAAACTTCTTCACAGTGATACCAACAAATATGATAAGAAGGAGGCTGCAACCTCTGCCTTAATTTCCTTATCAGAGGACAATATTGTTGACAGTGCAAAAGAAAAGGATGGAAAAAACCTCATAAAGTTGAGCTTTGACTTTTAAGCCGCACAGTTTCTCAGGTGCTTGCCTTTGCACGAAGACAGTTCTGGCAGCTTTTTTGCCATTTCATAAACTCAAAACGGAATGGGACATGCCAGCCCATTATAGTGGCTTTCCACCACCACATGGAAAGAGAAGTGTGAAAATCCTGGAGATCTCGAGAATTCAGCAGCTTTCAGAATCACTTTTCACTAATAAGTTGACCCATGCATGCTTCAAACCTCAGTCATGCTTCTGAGAAGGTAACTGACTACAATCTGCACTATCACTTAGCAGGGATCTTCAGGCAGCTCTTTAGAAGTAGTATATTCCATTTTTATGCATGCTGGATATGTTACGAATTACTTAGAATGATTTTTTCTATTTTTAGATCTTGATTCTTCCAAGAAGAAAACCAGACAAAACAGGCACATCAATCAGTGAAAAATACTTACTTGAGCTATAACATATCCTGAAAGAGAGAATGACCATTTCTGAGGTTAGTTTTCAGAGTGACTTTTATATCTGTGTTGTCAGTTACAATAACACAAAAAATACATTTTCGGATCTCACTTAGAGCAGTCACTTCAATCCCATATCAAGAAACTAAAGGTGGTCTGCTGCCAAGTGGGGAGTCCTGCCTACCTTGTTTTCAAACCATGCTTACATACAATTCACCTTGTCCAGGTATTGTCATAGCTCCAATGTGAGTCAGGTCAGGATCTGATCTTACATTTTTTTCTTCCCAGCTTACTTTTCCCTCAAATGGCTAAGCAGATTCAGCTCACAGCATTGCTACATGAAAACTTTTACCAGCACAAGGGATGGGACAGAATTGTATGCAATAGAAGGCCAGGGTGTAAGAAACAAGACCACATCTAGTATCAGCAGCATGTACTTCAGTCATCTAAGAGTGATTATAGACACTTCTCACTTTAAGATACTCCATGACACTTTTCACAACCACACCATTAGATTCCTGTCTCAGTAATTACTATATTAATAGCTATTTAATCTTTAGTTCATGCAATCAAAAAAAGATTCTTATCACACACAAAGTCATTTTGTACTGCCAAAGACAAAAAAGCAGTTTCAGCACTTCTGTCAAAGCACAAGGAGACACTCAGTAACTGCAGACTACAGTGGGATTGCTGGACTCGCATGTAGCCTATTCTCCATTGTTGTGTGTGTAACAAATCACCTCTTGGAGACCCTCTGTGACCCTCTGTGCTGACCAACAGAACCAGCTCCAGGTGATGAGACCATTGGCATCAGGACTGACACACACATGAGTCTTCATGTGCACACACACACATATATCAGAAAACAGCAGTTATATAGCAGTATGTAACTGCTGTATTTCTACACTACCTCTGTATTTGCCCTGTATTCTTCCCCAAAATGTTACCCAAACATCTTATAATTTAGCAGAGAATAAAAATCTTATCTAAAGCATTTAAAACTCCAAGAAAGTATGATTCTGTTATGAAAAAATAGCTTTGGAGTGCTGATTTTTAATACCATAAAAATAAGAATATTACCTATTTTACTTTCCATAGATGTGTGAGACTGAAATGTTAATGGTTAATGACTTAAAGAGTTGGCCATTTGCAAAAGCAGCAGGGTGCTTTGCTGAGGCCAGCTTTGCACCCCACAACCCCAGGGGAGGAGGAGAGTTTTTAGTGTGTGGCGCAAAACCTCTGATACACATAGGACACAGGTGTGCACACACACCACTGGAAAATGACCACAATAAGCCAACCCTTGTTTAGCAACAAGCTGGATTTTGAGCCACATAACAGAGAAGGCCAATAAGAAGCAAATCCTGATAGGTGGGATAATGCTTTTCATCATCCCAATGCCTTCCCTTACGCTACTGGCTCAGGCATAAAATTCCTCCCCAGGGAAGTACCAGGACATTCACACATAGGCCTGAAGGTATTCATCCCTTCTAATGGGACATAACTGCCTTGGCTATGCTGAAGTGAGAGACAGCTGTCATGTCTTAGAAGGGGTCCTAAACCCCTGAACTGCCCTCAGACTCATTTCTGGAGCCTTCCACCAGAGGACTGTGCATGATCCACAGTGTTGCAACAGACAGTGTTAAACTCTCCCGCAAGGGAGGTACCTGGGCATTCCCACCTGAACTGAACGTACATTAACCACTGAACTCTGTGTTTCAAGGGCTTTCCCCACCCACAATGGATCAAGACTGCAGCCATCACTTTGACCAACAGACACCAAAATTGCAATGACCAAGTCTCATCGCTGGGTCCACAGATGGTGATACCTTTTCTCTCCTCTATCTACTCTTATTTCCCTTTCTTTCATTTCCTTATATACTTCCGTAAATTATATCTCTAAACTTTTATATTGTTATATTATTATAGATAATAATAACCAAAACAGCTACATACCGCCTTTCTATTACAACCAAATTGTCCTAAAATAAACCACACACACACACACACACATACATATATATATATAAACAGCAGTCATGCTATGTTGTTTCCCTCTAATCTGCCCCAAGGGATCTATTAACAAGAACCTCAGTTACTCTTGCCTTCAGGGGCCCATTGTAACACTAGAGTGCAAGGTTGCCTAGAAAAAAAATTACTGCTTTAATGACTAGTACATTTGATATTATTTTAACTAAACAGATCAGCAGTTTCAGACTAGAATTTGATTTATTCTCATATTTTCCCTAAACCTAGTACAGGAGGGAATTTATAGACACTGATATTTTGCCCAGCTTTCAAGGATGCAAGTTAAACAAACAGCCCAACTAAAGCCTATAATTCAGTAACTATCTTTAGACTAGCAACTACTATAAGCAAAAGCTCTCAAGAGATACCTTATTTAAATCAATGCACATGTTAGCTCAGAAAAATAACATGTTGGTGGAAACAGGTTGCATAAAATGGCTGAAGAATTTACTTGAATACCTGCATGCCCTTTTGCCCCCACTGTGAGAATTATTTTATTTGGTTTCCCCAATTAGAAACAGCAAAAGATCACATAATCCCTTGCCATTTCTGCATGCACACCCTCACCCCCTGCAGTCAAAAATCCTTTGGTGTGGCAGCTGTATATCTTTAGATGCAGGAGAGCAAGATTCACAGAATTTAATTACAGGTGGGAAACTGGAATAACTCTATAGGACAGGAAGCTATGTCACTCTCCAGTGACAGAACAGCAGAAGACAAAATGACTTCAAATATCAACACAGATTTCACTTCAGTTGCCAACACAGAGTTCACACACTACAACGGCATGGGCAGTCACCCCATCCCAGGTCTGGCTGCAGAGTCTGTTGATTATAGCAGATAATTCTGCAGTTACCCTAGGAGCAGGTACCTCAGTCTCAGCCAATTTGGCAGCATCTCCCTTATCTTAACTGTCTCTAAACTGTATGTGTCTCATTCAATGCTGAGATTCCCATTTCTTTCTCACTAGACTGCATTGAATTAGCTACCTCTTGCAGATGGTAATTTTAGTGAAGGCTGATAGCAAAAAACACATTAATGACATCCACCTCCTAGGTGTTATTTGTCCAAAGTAACCAAATTTTCCCCTACACAGAATGACAATTTGACTTTCCTCTTAATGCTAGAGCATGCAGACAATTATTTCCCACTACATGTGCAACTTGTTACTATTTTGTGTCATTGTCTTCCTAGTTTTGCTGTGCTACTCAGATCAGAGTAAGCTGATCTTTTCCTTTCTGTGTCATTCTTTCACCTGCAGTTAATGAAGAACACTTTTAAAAAGCTGATATCTTACTATGTTTCTTACTTTTCATGCAGAATGGAAAATTATGTACATCCTTACTACTCAAGTATTTATGGAATATCTGTGTCCCCTTTGGCAGATTCTACATGGCATGATCCTACAATTCACTAGCAAAAATCCCCATACAGCTGGTCATCCTAGTTTGGTGGCTTGTCATGAACTCTTATTATTATAATGGTCTTTGGTTCCCTCCTGCCCCATCACTAAGAAAACCTGAGTGAGCTTAACTGAAAGTTTTTGATACTTGTACTCCTGTTTCCCTAGACAAAACTCCCTATTCATTTCTCTGTCATGTCCCATCATCTCTATTCTATTCCAACTAAATCATAATTTTGAACATGCATTAAGACTTCACATTTCCCTTTGCTTATTCCTTTTTATCATGGTCATACAAGGGTTCCATCAGACTGAGCCAACCATCTACACAGTCTTGAAAAACCCTGTACCTCCTAATTCTTGTCCAAGATAAGCAGTCCAAGAATGCTATATATGAAGTTGGGCTTTCTTTATCATCCTTCTCTTTTATAGAAAACTGTCTTATGAATACATTAGTGCAGTAGTAAGTACAGTGGTAACAATACACTTCTTCCATTTTTCCTCAGGAATGCTCAAGAAATTGTTCACAGGCTTATCCCCAGGATATCTGTGCTTGCATGAACCTTAACTGGAAAACTTTATCCACTCACTCTACTCTTAAATGCCAGCAGTCACTTTTGATCCACTCAGGATCATTTCTAGCACACATAGCCACATAGGTGGATAACACTGTGTGGCCTCAATGAATCTCAGAGATTTTTAAGTATTATATCTGATTTAGGATCTAAAGAGGCAACACATGCCCTGGACTGTCACATGAAAAGATTGTCTCCTGAGACTGATGGAGAGATCATATCTCACAGAATGGTTTGGGTTGGACAGGATCTTAAAGATCACCTAGTTCCAACTCTCCTGCCATGGGTGGCTCACAGCCCCATCCAGCCTAGCCTTGAACACTTGCAGGGACAGGGCATCTGCAGCTTCTCTGGCCAACCTGTTCCAGTGTCTCACCTCCCTCACAGTAAAGAATTTCTTCCTAACATATAACGCTAATCTTTTTCAGTTTTCATAATCCCTAATTTTAAAAAGGAAAAGAAAAAAAAAAGACTCAGGGAACTACAGGTCTTTCTTGTCTTATGACTACATTCACTTGTAAAAAGTCACTCTCCATGTCCTTCTTATGTTGGACGACTCCAGGTGGAGTCTCATGAGAGTGGAGTAGAGGGGGAGCACCACCTTCCTCAACCTGCTGATAAGGCTTCTTTTCATGGAGCCCAGGGCACAGTTGGCTTTCTCAGCTGTAAGCGCATACTGACAGGTCATGTTGAGCTTATTTTTGACCACCTGCCCCAAATCCTTCTTCTCAAGGTTATTTTCAATCCATTCTCCACCCAGCCTGTATTTGTGCTTGGGATTGCCCTGACCCACATGCAGGATCTTGTACTTCACCTTGTTGAACTTCATGAGGTTACATAGGCCCACCTTTCAGGCCTGTCAAGGTCCCTTTGGATGGCATCCCTTCCCTCCAATGCGTCAACCACATCACACAGCTTGGTGTCATCAGCAAACTTGCTGAGGGTGCACTCAATCCCACTGTCCATATCAGTGACATATATGTTGAGCAGTGCCAGTTTCAGTATCAACCCCTGAGGAATACTGCTTGTCACTGCCCTCCACTTGGACACCTGAGTCATAGACTACAACTCTTTGACTGCAATCATATAGACAATTTTTAAGCCACTAAGCAGTCCATCCACCAAATCCTTGTCTCTCCAGTTTAGAGACAAGGATGCGGTGAAGGACAGTTTTAAATGCTTTGCACTACTCCAGGTAGATGATGTCAGTTGCTCTCCCTTTATCCACCAATGCTGTAACCCCATCTGTCTGTCTGTGGAGGGTCTCACCCACTCATCCACTGACTGGACTCCCACTATAGTGTTACCTGTCTCTGTCTTCCCTTTAATCCTGAGCCTTAAGCCCTCACTCCTCATCCATCCCCAGGTGGAGCTCCATGCACTCCAGATGGTCATTGACATAGAGGGTGACACTCCTTCCCCATCACTCCTGCCTGTCCTTCCTAAGAGCCTGTATCTGTTCATTCCAACACTCCAGTCATAGGAACCATCCCACCATGTCTCAGTGAAGTCAATGATATCATAGCCCTGCAAGTATATGAACAACTCTAACTCCTCTTGTTTATTCCCCATTCTGCATGTGTTTGCACAGAAGCATTTAAGTTGGGGCCCTTATGAATCTAACTTATAGACTGGAGTGGCAGGAATTTCCTTTTGTTGTTCTTTAGGTGCTCTCCTGCTGACCTGAGATCTCTCTCCAGACTTTAGGCATCTATTACTGACTCTAGTTTCAAACTGATCTGAGTGAGATGGATTGAGGCTCTTCTCCAGAGGCAACTTTAACTTAAACCCTCTTCACCAGCTTGGCAAGCCTATGCCTGAAGGTGCCCTTCCCCTTCACTCACAGTGCTTCCTCCTAGGAGCAATGGTAGTGAATCTTACCACCTATTGCCTTCATAAGATTTCCTTTTCTGCCATGGGTGGTGGATGTTCATTTGCTACTGGAATGCTAGACTTGTTTCTGATTGCAACTTTGTCATTTAGCACACCATTGATTTTCTTATCATCACTGATGCTTCTCAGCCTGATTGCTTTCCCCTCCAGATCACCTGTTTGTTTTCCAAGAGATTTCCTGAGGACACTCCTTCTCCAAAGTACTTCCTTCTCCTTACCTATCTCTACTGCAAAGAAAATGTAGCAGACACCTCTTATTCACTTTAGAAACAGAGGGGAGTTTGTGGCCTCTGCCACACACAAATGAAGGCCTGGGAGCCAATAAAATGCTGTTTCACCATACAACACGTTTATCAAGTTTTTCCATATAATGTGATATTTGCTAACTCTCTTTAATCTCCATTTTTTTTCTACCACTGTTTTTTAAGTACTTCCATGAGGTCATATCTTACTTGCTAGGACTTGCAGCAGAAACAACCAGATTCAGCCTTCATGTCCTTCATATCTGGTTAGCTTATTTATCATCAGATCTTTGGACAGCATTAGAGCTTTCATCTCATCTAAAAAGATTGAATATACCCAGGAAGCCTTATCAAATACTCCATGAACACTCATGGCATCAAAAAGACCAAACCAAAAATACCACCAACTTTTTTGGCATTCTTTTTTTAAACCAAGACTTTTCTTCTTTGCTGTCCTGTGTTTCTCCCTCTCCTAGTTATTGGCCTGAGGACCTTTTCAAACCTTCCTAAAAAAACCTGAAATCAGACAACCATCAGACAGCAATTAGAAAATAGTTCCAGTGGAGGTTTTGACCTTGAAAGGTAGTAATGAAAGAATCCAGTGTGTCATTTTGGGCAATGGACATTCTGTTTCTACATTAAATTATTAGTTTTGAATGAATGATACTGAGGAAAAAACTACTTTGGCTATGAGAATTTCAATTGGTTATACAGTGTCTGCTCAAAATACCATTGAGAGGAGTATGCACTATATTTTCTAAGGACCATAATTGGTCCTTGGAACAAATTGGAGCATCTCTGAAAACATTCACATACATTAGGCTCAAGGAATAAACAGCCTGATAAAAAGCATATAACACACATTTCAGATCACATTTGTACATAGAAAGTCATTAAGCAATCACAATTCATATGACCTACTGGTATCCCTACATAGGAGGCAGATAGAAGTCTGGTGATTTTGAATCATGACATAACCTTGGAAACCCCTTTTCAATTGCACCAATAAGCATACTAATCAATTACTAATAGTTCCTAGTTCCTGAAACAATTATTCAAACTATAATAAGATCTAAGATTTTTGATTTTATCAAGAAGTCTCTAACCACGCAAGTTATATCTTCCTTTTTTGTTTCAAACATGTGTCTTCTGGCATCACTTTTCTCACACCTTTTCATATTTTTTAGCCTTTATGTACATTGCAATAAATATTTAACCACCACTCATTGTCAAACCTATATTAGTTTTCAGACAGCCATCTTGAGTACCTTAGCATTACATATCTTGGCTCCACTTGGGCCCTTACACCTTAATTTAGGTTCACGGATAGCTTCCATTGAATTTTATATTCAGTGTGGGGCACTGTGCTGCCACAGCCATGCTCAGCAGCTACTTAAAGTGATCAAATCCCATGTATGGAAGCTTTGCACCTTCCATCCAACTTCAAGAAAAATCAGCAATTAATTTTTCCCCACTGTCTATTGTGGTTCAGACTTCAGTAGTGCCGTATCTCTGATGTCCATGTCAGACACCAAGACAGCATCACTCCACAGATTTTCCAGAAGGCCAAAGGTCTAAATATGAGAATTGTTGACTTCAAGTAGCCAAATGCAGACAGTGTCTTTGTCACAGAGATTCCTTATACTCTCAAAAAGTGAAAATATTCCTCAGACTTACCCAACACTCAGTGGCACTTTTACTCCTATTTTTATAAAGCTCAGATTTTCTGTATAAGCCATTGATCTTGTTAGCCTCTTTGTTTGTTTCAAGACCATCCAAGTTCATGCATGCAAGAATCCGTTTTGAAACCCAAGGAGGCCAACACAGCTGGTTTTAACCATGTCAGTGTCAAGTCACATTCAAATGGATTTCCTTCTCCATGCACAAAAGCAGCTATTTTTAAAAACTGTAAAACTGCACACATCTGGGAATGCTTAGAGTACTAGTAATCCCTATATAGTATATGTTGTCATCACTAGCAGGAATTCCCTCTTCCTTGACCAGAGGCCAAAAGAACTTTTTGAAGCAGCTCTGGTTTATTTGGGCTTAATTTCAGATTTTTGTCCATATACTTATCTCAGATTATTAGTAATGTTTCGGTTCCAGAAGTTTCTACAATGCAACACAGTCATTGTACCATGCTACAAGTACAGAGACGTGTATGCCACACTATATTCTTTATTATCCTACATCTTTCAGCTCTTGCTGAAGAACAAACTACAATGAGTAGTCAGGGACAGTGAACATCCATGCTTCTTGATAGATTTTCAATAACCTTCAACAACTCTCTCTTCTCTGATGGGGTTACTTGGTCAGATGGCTACTAAGTGGTTTGGTGATCTTCAGAAAATAGCTTATGCTACTCCCATCCATGGGATCTATCTTGGCTTTTTCCTCCTTTAAAAAAGATTAACAATGTTCTAGAACAAGAGTTTCTCATTCCCCTTCATGCACTTTTCTTAGTCCCACTTCTAACAGATCCACTGTTTCATGCTATGCAGCAATCCTCCCTTTTGTTGAGTATTTGCTGGGTTTGAGCATTATTTGGCAAAACTGTCAGTGAGTTGTTTCTGTTTCAAGGAATTCTGCTAATTTCATCCCATTAAGAAAGTTTAAAGACAAGACTCAACAAATCCCACCTCTTCAGTGAGCTCCCACTCATTTATCTAGTTGTCATTATGGTTTCTATCCCTGAAGCCAGGAGAGTTCACAGAAAAAAACAACCATTAAAGCTTATTGCTTTCTTGCAATTTGCCTCACCTAGCCCACACCTGCATGAAGAACTTACATGTATGAAATTTTAGAATGTTTTCCCTGACACTCATTAACAGGTTATTCGTCCTATAGTAATCCAAACCAACTATTATTTCAACTCTTATATTTTTGCTTTCCAGCTTTCTTTGTCACATTCAGAGGTCAAATACCCAGGGCCAGTCATCTCAGTTTTGGATAAATGCATGCTATCAACCCAGTTGATTTCAATGAGTTAGAAGGATTTAGGTTGTGTAAGGAAACAACAAACGCAAGCCACAGGCTGAGGATGATCTAGCACGGGCAGTGCCCTCGCTGACCAGGGCACAGTCCCACATGAATACAGTACATAGATCAGACTACTCGTTGGTAAACAGGACCCCCTGGTAGTCCCAGAGAAGGCAAAATGATGAACCAGGTTCAGAGACCACACAGGCTCTCCAGCCAGGAACAAAAGGAGAAAGGACAGGAAATAAGGTTATAACACAGGTCCAAAGTCAACACAGAAAACAAAGACAAGACAGAAGACGGGCAATAAAGTACATCTAAAACTACCTATAACACAGGTCTGAGGTCTGTCTGGGAGTTAGGGACACAGCAGAAGTCCTAAGGTGGAGCTGAAATGAGGCTTCTGTGGGCAGGGTTGTGGAGAGAGGCCCCAAGTGAGGCTGCTTAGAGAGGATAAGACCTACTGGTGGTCTCAGAGCTCTGATATTTTGCAGTTTCTATTTATTTCCTACATGTTTACTCCTTGGATTTCATTTTTATGACATCTATTAACAGTTTTCCTTGCTCAGAGTCACCAGGCCAGTGCACTTCACAGTCAAACCTGTGTTATTGCTCTCCAGCTGCCTAGACCAAAACTACAATTTTAAGGTCACTCTTGCAGTTTTATTTGCTGCATCTATTTTATACCCTTCCATTTCTCCAACAACTGAATGACTTTTCATATCTGAAACTCATGACTGTCAGCTCTACCCAAATTTATAGATATGTTTTTTGTGACCAGATCATTGTTTTCTTTCTTGTTTTCTTTTCCACAGAAAGACCAAATAACTGAATTTGGGGTTTTCCCCTTAATTTTTCATTAGTGCAAAAGCATCGGCAACAGTACTCAGACACGTTTTTCTTGGGCCTGTTTCAGACAGGCACCTCACAGACCTTTACAAGATCTGGGTAGACCAGAATCTTTTAAAGGTTGTGATCTACCATACAAGCAGAGCTTGACTGGGCAAGCTGTTTCATAGGAAAACACTCAATTCCTCCAGCTCCAGTCTTCACATTCACTTAGTCCAATAATTTTTCAAAACAGGATATTGAGACAAATGACTTACAGTGGTTTTCCTCTCTCTTTTACTACACTAACCTTCTGAACTTTTCATGGGTTGCAAACCCAGTAACACAGATATTACAGGTGTCTTTTGTAACTTGGGAACAGCGCTTGCCCAGTTCCACATCCTAACTAGTTTCTTCTAAGGCCTGTAGCTCTTTCATTTGCTTAGTGGTGGAATTTGACTGCTCTCTGAATTCAGATTGAAGTTCCCTTATGTTTAGTGGCAGTACATTTGCCATTTGCTACCACAATTTGCTCCAGCTTGGTCCCACAGGAATAGAGATCATAAGATTGCTCCTTGGAAACTGGATCCTGCTTCAAGCACCTGCATAGGTTCTTTTCACTAAGAAGCTGTCTGACATTTATCTATCTGTAAATTGGCTCTATTACAAGTCACAGATGATGGGCTCACAATTTCTTTGTTTAATTGGGAATAAATGTGCAAAGTAAAATGGCATGAATTAATATATTTTATCCCAGCTGCAATTATCTTACAGAACTTTGCTGCAAATATTTATGCAAAATTAGTGCTCCCTTTTTAATTTATGGCAATTGCTCAACTTCTCTTTCACCTCTCTTTCTTTGCCTCACTCAGACAATTCAGCAAGCCGTGTATCCTGGCCAACTTCTTGAAAACTCCTTTGACTTGCACTTAAGTTTCAGGTCTAGGGATGACATTGCATAAGAATTTAAGTCATTGATACGTCTCCTA
Source organism: Margarornis squamiger (assembly GCA_035222235.1). NCBI lineage: Eukaryota > Metazoa > Chordata > Aves > Passeriformes > Furnariidae > Margarornis > Margarornis squamiger. Next base: position 86,588,236 of record JAWWTY010000077.1, on the reverse strand, counting down.
CATTCATGGTTGGAAACCAAAATGGCAGTAAAACTCCACCTGAGTCACTACAACAATTTAGTAGGAAATAAAGACAGCAACCGTGTAACTTGTTACACTGTTATGAACCTATTCACAAGGCCTGCACTAACATGTTGATATTCCACAACTGAAGTTCATAGTATGAAAACACAGAGTCATAGAATGGCTTGCGTTGGAAACGACATTAAAGACCATACAGTTCCAACCCTTCTGCTATGGGCAGGGTCCCTTTCCACTAGACCATGCTGCTCAAAAACCTCATCTGACTCGGTCTTGAACACTTCCAGGGATGGGGCATCCACAGCTTCTTGGGGCAACTTGTTCCAGTGTCTCACTACCCTCACAGTAAAGAATTTCTTTTTAATATCTAATGTAAATCTCTCCTCTTTTAGTTTAAAACCCTTCCCTCTTGTCCTGTCAATACTTCCCTGTGTAATAAATCACACTTCCTCTCTTTTTAAGCTGCTTTAGTAGTGTATACTACAAGGTGAAAAACTGAGCTGTGCTTGCAACTCCTGGGTGTCACTATTCCCGGCAACTTGTGCATTTATAACGCTCATTTCCACAGGTGTCCGAGAACCTTCACGTCTCCTCTCTCCCCATAGTAACCTCCAGGCCAAATCCATTAAAAAAGATATCTCAGAGCTACAAAGCCACCATTAGCCCTGCCTAGCCCAAGATCTTTACTCGGGGATTTATTTGCGGCGGGCAGGGGGGCTCCAGTGTCAGCGCGAACTTTCCCCGGCCCCCTCTCCGCTTACCCCGGGCGATGCCGCGGTCAGGCGGCGCCGGCGGGATCCGCTCCCTTCCCCGCTCCCATCCCCACTCCCCGCTCCCTTCCCCGTTCCCTTCCCCGCTCCCCGCTCCCTTCCCCTCTCCCGACCCCGCTCCCAGCTCCCCTTCCCCATTTCCCATTCCCTGTTCCCTTCCCCTCTCCCGTCCCCGCACCCCTCCGC
>JAWWTY010000077.1:86444737-86587159 GCA_035222235.1 Margarornis squamiger | reverse complement strand
TTCCCCTCTCCCCGCTCCCTTCCCCGTTACCCGCTCCCCACTCCCCGCTCCCTTCCCCTCTCTCCTCTCCCTTACCCGTTCCCCGCTCCCCACTCCCCGCTCCCCGCTCCCCGCTCCCGGTCCCCCGGCCGCCAGCGGAGGGCGCCCGCCCCTCTTCCCGGGGGCGGCGGGCAGCGGCGCGGGCGGTGGGCCGGTGGATGGATGGGTGGGTGGGTGGGTGAGGGGGTGAGGGGTGCGGGGGCATCCTCCCTTCTCCCTCCGGCCGCGGCCACGGCCCCCGCCTCGTCCCGCCGGGGAGAAGGGGCGAGGGGAGCGCCGTGTGAGCCCCCGGGGATTGGCGCCGGGAGCGCGGCTGGCCGGGGCTGCCCGGGAGGCAGCGACACGCTCTTCTCGCCCCGGCTGCGCGGCACCGGCGGGCATCGTCCGCGGCACCGGGATAACGCTTCTCACCCACTCTCCCTTTTTGTTTGGCGCTTTTTTATTATTATTTTATTTATTTATGTTACCAAGAATACCCCCTCTACTTTATTTGGTAATTTAGCGGCGTATGATTTAAATCAATATAAAATTCAAATACTTTTGTGCCACCTGTTGGATTTTGCCACTAATTACACGTAGCTGGAAGCACACTGCTGTGTGCAACCTGCGGAGTGTTGCCGTCAGTGTTACCGGCTGTCCTTACGAAAATACTACTCTGTTTGCCGTTTAGAAATGTTTTTCCTCTGGGCAAGCGGGTAGAGCTGGTTTTTTACTCATAAAAATCTAACCTATAAATTGCATACTACGTTCAGTGGAGGCTCAGTGTGATGGGGGACTGGAATTGGAGTTCCTGTGATAAAGCGGTAATAATTATTTGGGAAGGTTATTAATAGAGGAATCCCAGCCTGAAGGCCTGGGAGGCAGAAATGGCCGATTCTAGGCACACAAAGCCATAAGTGCACCTGGACAGTATCCATGGTTCAGGAAAGGGAGGATTACTCCAGGCCTGTGCTTCCCTCACGCCTGTGAATACACAAACAAGTACCAGCACTACTGCTGAGACTATCAATCATGGGCAGTCATACTACACAAAGCATGGCAAGTGTTATACAGCTGAGACTCTCTGAAAAAATAATTTTGTCTGACCCTTCCTCAATAGCTGTCAAGTCACAACGTCAGGAGACATTTTATTGTATAAGAATAACCTGATTTTATTTCATATTGCAGTAGCCATGTTTGTTTGTTTGTTATATAGTAATATTTCTTAGAATGACCAGGTGTAAATGAACTGCAAATAAAACCATATCTCTATAAGAATCTGAAAATTAATTAGCAATTTTATCGGGATTTCACTAGAACAGAAAATTATTGACTTGGGGGTTATCAGTTGTCTTACTTGTTATTCCTTATCTGCATGTAATCACACCACAGGTACCTTACTGTTCTTTGAGATCAGAAGGTGTAGAAGCAGGTAGAGAAATGCAAGTGCCTGGAGAAGGAGTGGCCACTCTTTCTCCTTCCCAACTGTCAGTGTTAAACTGAATGTGGGAGGTCTCCATGATGGCACTTTCAAACAGTGACAGGCCCATCGTTGCTTCTCATGAAATCGTGGGTTAGAGCCATGTCTTCAATGAATGGGAAAGTACACTAGAACCAAGAAACATTCTTCCATGGCAACATCAGAAATAAGTAAAGCACCAAAATTGCTTTTAATTTGCCTCCATTTACATTTTCTTATATTATTTGCCCATTTTTAAGCAGAGAGTACACAGAACCAGTAGTGCATAAAACTGGGGGTTTGGCATGGTTTTTGGTTTTGTGTACAAACACAACCATCTTTTTGGTATGTATGTTTCCATTGTGTATTGTACTTTTATGTTAAAGTGCACAAGTTTAGAAAGATATGAAGTACATTTCATGAAAATATATACACTTTCTAAATTGTTCGTGTTTTTTAACCCAAATCTAGCAAGAGACTAAAGTACAAAATTAAACTACAAACTTAATGAACTGTATCAGTCAAATAGTACGTACAGTACAGTATTTCAGTGCTGACATCTGTCAGTCTGATTCACAGAAGGCTTTAGTAAAAAATTTGGCTGAGACTTCTATTAGCAAACAGTATCTTTAAACTGATTCAATTGACCACAATTTTATTGACTTTGGATTTTGTGATAATCCCGCTTCAAAATCTTCTCTAGTTTTATGAAAACAATTTTCCACTGTTTCAACAGTCATAAATGCCCACAAAATGTGCAAGATGACAGAAAAACACACCAAGTAAAATTAAAGTGTTTACACACTAGTACTTAGCTCTTGGCAAGTGCTTAAGTGACTTCACAAGATGCAAATCAGTGCACATTGCATATTACACATTGTCTTTTTAGACCAGTCTGTAGGCAACATGAGCATGTCCTGGGGCCCTGACACAATGGCTGGTTTTTTGTTCAGTTTCTATAGACTCATAAATAGCATCTGAGGCTTTAGTGACTAATGTGGTAAAAAAAAATATGATGGCTTGGACTGAACTGAAACCCAGTCATTTAAAAAATGCACAACTGACTTCTTTGCTTTCATTCCCATCAACTTCCCTCTTGTGTGGATTATATTAATTATTTCTGGTCATATTATTTCTACACATTCAAATAAGCCAAGAAGCAGGGGAAAGAGTCTTACACCATTCAAGATCTTCTATACAAGAGAAAAAAAAATGCATTTAAAAAAGAAGTTGGAGTTCCCATTTAGCTAGTACTTTTAAAACCAATTGTAAATATGTTGGTGAAATCTTTTGTGCAGTGGAATTTAAGAAGCCTTTCTCAGAGTGGAGGAGTCAGTAAAAGTTTAGTCATTGTAAGACAAAATCCAAAGATAAGTATATCAATTAAGGAGGAAACTGATTTTTCTAATCCTCTTTCTTTAAAAACCTGGGTAGATTTCTGTGATGCAAACAAGTTTAGGAGAAAAACATTTGGCTTATTATTGATACCAACCCTTTCTTGATCGAAGAACTATACAAGAACTAAAAGTGGCACCCCACAAGAATGTCAGAGACCTGCAGAAGTCATGACACGTATGATGTCTCAGCTGCATGAAGTCACAAGGAATGCAGATGCAAACATTCAGTGGGAGGGAGGAAGGCCAGGAGGAAGGATAGGAGGGAGGAAGGGAAGGAGAGAAACAGACCTTCATTTGCTGAGTGATCTCTTTGCAGTAGAATGAGATAGACCTTTCGAGTGACAGACATGCCTGGAGGCAAGCCCAGAGAAGGAAATCCTGCACAGAAAGAGGAAGAAGTGAGGAAAGAAGGAGGAAGGTTAATGGATTAATCTAGGAAGGCCTCTTACTTAGGAAATGCCCTTAGCCTCTTCTTCCTGACAAAGCACTTAGCACTGCCTAGGTTGTGACTTTCATCAAAAGACATCCTTTTCTATTCTTCCATGATTTTCGTTGCTGTGCTATGATTTCTCGACTCATAACATATTTTTAGCTTTAACACTTTCATTTTGCAGGCCACTCAGAAGGGAGTCAAGTTCCTTTTTTCCATTCCTCTGTATCGCAAAGACCCTATGTTTTTCTCTTCTCCCTTTCCATTTATTCCTTTGATTACACCAGGAGCACTAATTTTGTTAACTGATCTGTGTGATACCTTGCTCAATCCATGCCCTTCCTTACTTCTAAAGTAGACATAAAAAAATGGGCTAACTAGGGGGCAGAGTAGTTGAAAATATAAAAATCTAATATTGTTTTCTTGGAATAGCAAGAGTTACAACTAGAACTCAGGCTTCATTTTGCCTGTAAAAAAAAACTCACTGACTCCAAACAGGCTAAAAATATTTTCTGCAGATGTGGAAATACACTAGTGTGGGCAGAGTTTGGAGAAATATGCACAGAACTTGTAGAAATGTATGGGATATAGTTTTCCTGTTTCATAAGGTATACATTTTAAGTGACAGTCTGTGTTTCAATAACTGTGGGAGGAAACAGGACTTTAAAAAGTTCATCCACCTTTCTAGACAAAAGAAAAGATCGGCCTCTCAGAAACTTCTGTCACGGAGTCAGTTCTTGCATAATGACATGTAATGCTAAATAAATCATTTTTTGAATTACAAATTGTGAATTCATCACCCTGGATAAATGTTGTTCGTCTGGGGGGAGGTGGGGCAGTGGGATGGGGCAAAAGATGACCTAAGAATAATTGTCTAGAAGTATTTAAAAAATAATCTGATTTATCACTCCCATTGTGGGCTGCCAGCACAAAAGTTGTTGCCAGCTTTTAAAATCTCTCCTTTGACTTTCAAGTAATGTGTGTATGGTTAAATGCCAGCTAGAGAACAGTGGTGTGATTTGGTGATGCAAGGCAAATGGCACAATTTAAAATGTCATTAAAAATCTACTCTCCTTACTTAAATAAGGCCTTTCTTTCCTTTAGTCATGCTTGGATGTCCTATTCAATGTAGTTACCAGACTGATATTAGCAAGAATTAATGTGCAAAAGTAATGCCCTCACTGTGCATTTGGTAACACAATTTCTTCAAGGTTTTTTCCAGCTGTTTAAAAAGTTCAGTGACCAACTATGCATTCAAGTAAAAGGAGCTGTTCTCTCTGGTCAAAAAAATGTGACCTCATTCTCCATCATTGCCCTAAGTACCTGTAAGCTGAAGGTTGTATTCTTCCCTCCACACTAGCAAAATTTATCTACAAGTGTCAGCAGGAAACAGTCAATTTACCTGACAAACCATAAAACAATATTTTATGTTGTAAAGAAACTTTAGACTCTGCCAATGTGCCAGTCAATAGGTAAGTACGATGAATCACCAAACAAATATTTCAGGGCATGGGGAAAAGAATAAATCTAGGTTCAGCCCACATGCCAATCAATCAGAGATTGCCTGAAGAATCATGGAACATTTTTGGAGACAAGTAAAAAATTTCTGGGCTCTGCCAGCATGCTGGGCCAATCAATCATGGTGCAGCTGATGAATCATGAAACACACTCTGCAGCATGTCACAACACATACATGGTTGGCACAGTTCTCATCATCCCTTCTCATCATCCCGAGTTTGTCTTGCAGTTAAATTGACTGAAGGTGAGTTATAGTTCGGTTGTTTCCCCCACCTACTGACCTCTGCAACCAGTCATTCTTAAATCCTATTGCTCTGCACTTTGTTAAAAGCGGAGATTTAAGACAAAAGTTCAACAGGAGAGCAAACATAGTTTTGGTGTCAGACGAGTTGTTAACATGCTGCTAAAAGCTGTTGAACACATATTTTGACAATGGAACAAACACCTACAAGAGTATTACTCTCTTCAAATTTTGCTGTGTTGTTTACATAGAAGTTTAATATAATACATAATAAATATGTAATATATTACAAAATATTTAACAAAAAAATATAAAAAAAATAAATCTGGAATTTTTAGTCACTGTCCTATTGGCAATCATTTTACCTAAGGAATTCCTAGCTTTACTGCCATTCATTACTGAACGGGAAGGTGGAGAGCACCATGGGGCTGTTATTTTCAATCTCTTGTCTCAGCTGAAATTGTTCAGTGCAAAATATTTCTCCTATAGAACAACCCAACAATTTATGTGTGGTGACGTTAACACTGTCTGCCAGTCTATTCTCATTTGGCTTGTGATTAGCCCCCATTACAAATATTCTAATAGTATGCTGCAAAGCTTTTTTTCCTGATTACATAAATACTCATCTTGTATGACATTTTCTACTTAACATAAGATTTTTGAGTTTAAAATATGTTTTAAAGTATGTTTGAAAAAGCAACTTTCTTACCAAATCCTAGTTCTTGCATAGTTTGAGCACTCATTGTATTCCTGTGCCTAATACTATGTTAGCATGTACCTAATACTATTTTCTAGACCAATGCAGAACTTACTACAGCAGCGGGAATGACATTTACATAAATTACAGCCACAGTCACTATTTAAAGAAAATAAAATGAGCAAAGAAAAATCCCATACTCACACCATATTTTTCCATAGTCAGCAAGGCCATGTGATGAAATGGTGAAAGGTTCTTGCAGGGAGTTCATCAGTAGGTGTTCCATTTTTATATTAAATGGTTACTTTACTGAAAGAGCAACCTGGGTCCTGATTCCTCATGAGTGTGCTCTCCAGTTCTTTATGGACTCTTTAACATCATCATCATCATCATCATCATTTCAATAAACAGATTTCTCAAATTTCCCTAATGACTCTTCAGCATCTGTGCAGCACAGCAGAGAAAATCCTACTGTACAAATGGCTTAAAACAGCATTCAGAAACATCCCAAGCTGTGGAAAATTTAAATAAAGCACTTTGTTCTGCCACATATAACATCATAATCAATTTGATAGAAAGAAGTTTGGTTCCCTATGCCAGCAGACAGATGAATAGGAGTGGGTAAATCAAAAATAATGTTTTGAATAAAAAACTGAGTTATCACTATCAATTGAGAAAAAATTTGACATTTTATGTAACTTCTGTTACTTCTTAGTACCCATTAATAATTTGTTTTCTTTTTTTTTCTGATAGTTATTAACATCCCTATTCTTATTCAGAAACTAAAAATTTTGGTGGCAATGAGGCAAGAAACAGTTTAAGTTACAAAATGCACTGTTTACAAAAGATTGTACCGTAACTTGGTAAGTACAGTCAGTTTCCTTTGATGTCAAGGTGGTGGTAAGCATGTAGCAAGATTACGTCTATGAATAATATAACACTATTGGAGGAAGAGCCAGGAAAGGATCATAAGTTCTGAAAAAAATATGCATGTGTATATATTTATTTTCATGTATATTCTGAACACAGGTGTATTTATGTCAGACAGTTCATTTGTTAAGGAATCAAAAGATGTCTGATATCTTTCATCATTCTTTGCAATAAGGAACTCTTGTCACCATTAAGGGCTCCCAAAAACTTGTCCCATCTCTAATTAAAAGTATGCTAAGAGGGATAAATAATGATGGCGAATAAATAATGGTGGAGAACTTACAAAAAAGATACTACTTTTGAATCTTCTGTTTTAATAAAATTTCACTATTCACTCTTTGGTAAAGTGCACTAAAAAATATACTCCTCCCATCCTATGCTGAGAGTATCAGCCATATAATTAGATAATATGAATCATCAGGACTATGTCCACTGGCATTGTGAAAGAATGCAACCCTTTGTGTTCATTATTTTAAAGAACAAGTACTTTTACTACTGTGGTCAGTAATGTCCATCTCTATTTCAAGGTGAGTTGTGCCACGTTGTCAGCCTTGTTTACTTATGCTTCAATGAATTAAGCTGAAGATAATGCAGAAAAAATGACTGTATGATATTCATGAAATAAAGACCTAGTCCAGTTCTCTCCAGGATAAAAATGTGCTTTAAAGACGTCTGCCAACTCAGAAATACATCAATTTGCCAGCCACTGCTTGTTAGAGCCACCACTGAGAAATAAACAACAAAACCTGGAAAAGTGAATCCTTCTCAAAACCAAATTTTGCAAGGCTTATTGTATACAGATGATGTTTTATTCCAGCAAATGTGTGCCAGATATGCACAGCTGTCTTTCTGTCACTTTTGATCCACCTCAGTATGTCTCCCCTGCTAGTTTTATCTGTACTTTGTTGAAGGTGTTAGAAGGGAAAAAGTTCATTTCTCATTTTGAAACTTTCACTTCTCTAGTATCCATCTCCCTCATATTTCTGTGGGGCTTTTATGTCTCTATGATGTAGAAGCCACATAGGGATGAGAAGGTGTTCAAAAACCGATCGAATATAAAATCTCATATCTGACTTGCCAATGACATTAAATAAAAGCCTAAGACAGTAATAAGGTGGAGGTACTAGTCCCTCCTCTAAAAAAAAGCCAAACATTGATACTTTTCACTTAACTGCCTGAAGCTTATGATTTAGAGTCTTGTTTTCTCCACTGATAGCCCCAAGCTGTGCCCAGTTTCTCTACAGACAAAAGGATAAGAGAGATGGTGACAAGCACACACCCCTTTTATGAATCAGAGAAACAGTGCTCTTCTTGTTCCCTAGGCACCAGCCAGTTGAAACCTGAGCCATGGTTTTACAGCTTAGCACTTACCAGCTGGCTTTCACGTGAAAGGCTTTTAAAATATATACATACATACATGCACACACATGCACGGAGTAAGATATTTTTGATTCTGATGATAGTTACAGAAATTTAGAAAAAATGAGCTCTAAATCATGTTTCTTGTTGCAACTGAGGCTCTTTGTATCTTCTTCAGTGCACCTTGGACAAGCGGAACAGATTGTGCTTCTCCTCTTTTCATCAATCTTTTATGTATTTGAAGGCTAATGTCATATCCCCCTTCAGATGTTTCTTCTTTAGGATAAATTACTCCAGGTTGTTCAACTTCTCATAGCTGATATTTCCAAGTAGCCCAGGCTCAATATTTTGCTCTTGCTATTACTTGGAGCATGTTGTTAGAACAGAAGGTTTGCTTACATATCTTGGCATGGCATTTCCATGTTTTATCATCTCAGTGAGGTGTTTGCCTTTCTTTGCAAGAACCTGGCATTGCTTCCTAACCGTTTCACCCTCTTTGCTGCCCCCCAGCCAGTCCAGTTCTACACTTGGTAGAGTGGATGAATTCTTTAAGTACCTCAACAATTCATCCCAGATTGAAACAGGGGAGTCTGATGTGTTGAGGTTACTCTGCTTTGTGGATTTATTTGGGAAAAAAAATGCAACAGAGTTTCTCTAACTTTGTAGGTATTTGTATCTGAACTAGTTATCCAGTATTTGTTTGTAGGTAGTGGCAATAAAAGGAAAAAGGCAATTCTGCGGTACAATTCATCTTGCTCTGCTAGACATATCTCAAGTAGGTCAAATGAATCACCCACTATATGATTCAAAAGGCAGGAATGTGAACAAGGAAAACTGGGAAACAAAGGAAAACAGGTTATCAGGACAGATGAAGAAAAATAAGAAAAAAGTGTTAAGGAAAAGATGATGGAAAAAAGTGGATATAAATTGTGAAAGCTTCACTGGTCTTTTAGAAATAGTTGCTAAGATCATGGAAACAGCCAGTGTATGTGAGTACTGAGTGGAGAAAATACAAAGTGAAAATAAGCTACAAAATATGTAATTCTTATGTTCTATATGTATTGATTCTTAGATTCTATATGTATTGAAAACTTCTCAACTAAGCAATCTAACTACTCACATGGAGAATTCTCAACAGCAGTTGAGAAGTAGTACTTTCTGTTAAGGAGCATACCATGTCTACTGGAAGAGGAAGCTGGTTTGGCATGGAAGATGCAGTAAAAAGAAATGAAGAATGGATACATGAAGAAAGCAAAATTTTGCTTTTTCTGGGTTAGATACTGATATGTGAGAAAGAGAGAAAAATAGAGATTGGAGGAGAAAGTGGAGGGATTCAACTGGAAAGGTATGAGAATAAAATGAAAAGAAAAGCAAAGAGGAAGAGAGGTGTGGAAGAGGAAAGGCAAACAGTTGGGCCTGTATGTTAAAGACAAGCCAGTCAAATAAGGCTGGATTATTTTTATCTACCTTCAGGAAATGACATACTGGAGAAGCATTATATGTAATTACACTGAAAATATGCTTTTGCAAGTCACTTTTATTCTTTATGTTAACAAAAACAAAACAAAAAAAAAAATAAAAAGACAAACCAAGAAGTAAATGTATTACAGGAACACTTTTGTACTTGTTCATCTTGAAATGTCACAGAACAACATTTTACATTATGATGTATCTTTTGCAAGATGTCTTAAGCAAATGTTTCTTACTCAGACTAGTCCTTAACTAGATTAAAACAGTAGAAAAATATATGAAACCATTGTAAAAATTGTTTTCAGTTCTATGCTTTCATTATTTTAAACACCTTACCTGGAGGTTTTATTTAATTCATCTCATGCACACAAGAAATTGGCCCAAGAAAAGAAACATTCCTGGATAATGGGAAGCAACATGTGTGTGTTTCTAAAAACAGAGAAGCTCTTTGAACGTCTTCCAAAAAATCTGAGTATATGCACATATTCTTCCAGCTAAAATGAGAGCTAATGCTTACTGTCTTCTTACACATTGCTTCATTTTATCTTATGTATTTTTACAACTACTGCTTATATCCTGCAGTTGATCCATTAAGAATAGTTTTGGCTGAGTGCTCTTTCTCCCTGCCCCCATCCTTGATGGATCTTAAGGAGAAATTGTGTCTAAGGGGAGAGGGAAGAAATCCTGTCAGATGGGAAAAGGGCACCACTCATTATAACACATCTTAATCCTAATGTATTCTACCCTGCCTTCTGGTTCAGCCCATGAAGGTGAAAAGGAACAAGAATGAGAGCAGTACTTTCCACCCTGCTCCCCACTTTTTGGTATTGCTCACATTTGAAGAAGCTTGAAGAACAAGAAGACAAGAATTACCAAAAAAAAAAAAAAAAAAAAAAAACAAATCAAACAAACAAACAAAGAAAACGAACAAAACTAGAAAGCAACTACTCTGTGCTTTCTCCTTTGGTTCTGAAGTCTTTTCACACCCAAAGTCTAACAGTCAGTGAATGTGAATGACTCTTGGAAACAGAATTAATGCCGGGTGTTACCTTCTGACAATAAGTTGAACATCCTTTCTCATATCAAGTGATTTAAGTTATCCTCATATTAAGTGGTCAAATGTAACATTGGGGCACACTTTAAGGAAAGAAATTCTGTGACATCTGAAGTAACTACTTCTCAGAACCAAGCTCAGAAATATCCAAATAAAGGGGAGTTTCTTCTTCCTAAATAAGGCATGAAATCGAACAAGAACCAAATTTGGCAGTTTTACTAAGAAAGGACAGTAAGAGGCCAGATAATGGCATCTATGCTCACATGGCTTCAAAACTTAATCTTGTGGTCAAAATCAGTGTCTCACCACAGGACATTTAGGATGTAAATATTCCTTATAAACACTTTGAAGAATCAAGGAGGTAGTGAAACATTATTAGGAAGCTAAATAAGTAATTCATGGGACAGAGAGCTTTAGAAACAGTACAGAGTCTACTTTTCCCTTCATGCCAGTTATTATTTTAGCCAGAGATGTCTTACAAATGAGAAAGACAGCCAAAGACAAAGGCCAGAAATGGCTCGGTTTTACTTCCTCATTTTTACCTAGTCATTTCAGCTACATTTTTATACCTTCAAGAACTGGCAATGCATAAAAAGTGATGCTAATGTAAAGAAATGTGGCACATGTCATGCACATTGACAGTCATGGGTGGAAATTAGGGAGGTACTGAAGAAAAATGAGAGGGAATTTGGAGGGTGAATGAGCAGCATTTCACAAACAAATTAAGTCAGTGATGTCAAAAAGGTCAATCATATGTGGTTTTATTTATTGTAGGGCAAGGATCTTAATTTTTTATTTAAAAGGCAAATTTTGTTTAAAAAGTAATTTATAGAAAATGCCAGAATAAGAATTAAAGATCACTTGTACCATGTGTGAAACCAGCTGCAGTAGATCTGCAAGACATATAGAATATCCCTTTTTGTGCCTTCAATGGCAGGCTCAACTTGAACCTAATCTGGTATAGAGAAATAGACCTAAGCCTACAAAGTCATCTGTCTTTTTAGCTGAGTTCTGTGTGATGAGTTGCTTTGCATTTTGATTTTCAGAAACACCCACATATCCATTTCTCCTCTAAGCAGAGGATGAGAGAATAAATGGGCCATGCATCATTGGAGGGGTCAACCTAGTTGTGTTATAATGTCCTGAGATAAATCACCTTATAAAGCAGGTGCTCCTCACAGAGAACTTTCTGTCAGCTTTCCTAGTTAGAAGAGGTGCTAACAGACACTGCAGGCTTTCAGGTGGTCTCATAAGGGAAATGACAGCCTATGATGATATTCAGTCACAATCTAATTTACTATTTTGTTTGTTTATTACAAATAATTTATTTTTTTTAATTTACTTGGATGAACTCAGAAATGTAATTCAAGGCAATATGGTTTTATATGTTTACTCCAAGTGTGAGTGAATCCTCATGTACTCATTCAGAAAAAAAAAAATAAGAAGCTGTATGAGCACATACATAATTTAGGTACAATTTCTGTTTGGGAGAGGAATCCTTTAGAAAATCTAGTGTCCTTCTAACATTGGTAGACAACTCTCACACTTTCCAGTGTTTTGGAAATAGCGTAGAACAGAAACATCTATCACTGCTGTTAACAGGGGAATTGACTGACAGGGGGCATTGGTAAGACCAAAAAAAAAAAAAAAGAAGGAGCGGGCAGGTGTGCTAGAAAGAATGAAACACCAGGAACACTTCTGTATGTGGTCTTTGGCTCTGGTGCATAGCTAAAGTAGTTACTTGAAAATGCCTTCAGAGGTAAATTGTTAATAGTAAAAAGCAGCTGTTAAGCTTAATATCGCCTACATTGAAAGAGAGTTTGTCTATATTAGATACTAGGAAGAAGTTCTTCAGTGGGAGGGTGATGAGGCACTGGAGTAGGTTGTCCAGAGAAGTTATGGATGTCCCATCCCTGGAAGTGTTCAAGGACAGGGTGGGTGGGGCTTTGAGCAACCTGACCTAGCAGAAGGTGTCCCTGCCCTTGACAGAGAGCTTGGAACTAGATGATCTTTAAGGTCCCTTCCAATCCAAAGCATTCTATGATTAGCAATAAGAACTGAAAAGTAGGACAGCTTACTGTTACCACAGTTTTTGGAAGACCTGATCTCATGATACTTTAGTTAAATTGAGTTTCATTGGTGAACATGTTACTGAGATATCTTGTGACTTAAGACTCACATGTTTTCGCTGATTTGAGTTTTTGACTTACTGTTCCTTTATGGTTCTGCCAGAACAGTTGGGTAAACTATGTAAGCTCATACATAGTCTGTCCTTGTTGAAGCAAAGAATTAGCAACCAGAATATTTTACCGTCACAGCAAATCGTACTGTCTGTTTCTTTATCTTGTCATATCAAATGTTTGGGAAGCTAAACATCTCTCAGTGTAATTATGTAATTATATATACTGATATCCATGTTTTGGTCCCAAAGTGAAGTACTGCAGCATTTGCTCATTAATTTGAAGTTTTCATGTCAGTCTTATATTTTTTAATATATTTTTTCCTGTTGGTATGTAGTTTCAGAAGCACTTAATCTCTAGGTCAGGTCTTGACATTGTTATTTGAAACTTTTCCCAGTTTCATTATTGTTTGTTTGGGTTTTTTTTTTTTACAATACAAGTGCTAAATAATAACATCTGAGGACTCCATATCCTTGTTTCTGTTGCTTTTCCTATTTTGCAATGCTCTGTAATAGATTCCAGTCATGCAGTAAAGGAGGGGTATGAGTTTGTCATTTCTGCACGTTAAATCTCTGATCCACCCATTTTCACTTTTTGGTCAAATACATAATTTGCCCCCAGTAATAAAATCTGTTCAAGGCCTGACCATAATATCAGTTATTCCCTTCAGGTGGAAAAGGTTTAATGAAAGAGAAGAGCACAAGCACCAGCTTTCCTTCATTCCCAGTCTCACCTGCTCACTGGTGTGGAGAGCTGGCAGCGTCTCTTTCACTGATTTTCCTCTGTGCCATAAACCTGCTATCAGGACACCCAGCTTGAAATTGAAAAGATAGCACCAGCCCTTTCTAGAAACAATCTAATATACCAAACAGGCACTGACAAGCTGGATTCCAGTTTTGACAACTTTTCTGGTTGCTGATATTGACTGGTTACTTAAACTTTTTACCAAACCTGACCATGTTTTGCAGCAAAAGAATAAACATTGAAGCCCTTGTTTCCTTGAGAATAAAATAAGTTTTATACCAAGGTTACCAGAATCATTTAGATTAAACAGACACATCAGATCAGACCAATGTTCAGCTTAATCTTGTAGATGCTGACAAAAGCCAATGGTGTATTGCTAGCCAAGAATGCAATTGCAGGACAAGTAAAGTGGAATTTAACAGCTTCTTCCATAAAACTGTCCAAACACCATTCAAACCATGTGAACTTTTAGCACCCACAATGTTCTGTATCAGAGAATTCCACACTTTAATTTTGTGTTACAAAAACAACAATCTCTTGTCATCTGCTTTGCATTTACCAGTTGGTAGTTTTCACTCCTAGGTCTTGTAGAGAATAAAAACAGAGGACAAGCAGTTCCCCTTCTATCCTCTTAATGGCACTCATGATTTAGATGTCTGTTGTGTACACCCTCAGCCATCTCTCCAGTCTGCTCTGTGGTTCCTGTGTAGCTCAGAAACCATCGCAGAGTTTCAATTGTCCTTGTTGCCCTTGTCTGAGCCTCTTTCAGTTCTATAATTTTATTTTTGAGATGGAGCAACTAGGAGTGCACAGCATGTTCAAGCTCTACATGCCTCAGGGATTCATCACCATCAGGAGGTGGCAAAGTAATGTTAGTCTTCTCTTCTGTTTGATATTGCTTCCCACAAAATCCCTAACATTCAATTTCTTCCTCTTTTTTTTTTTTTTTTTTTTTTTTTGGGGTCCTACTGAATGACTGTGCTACCTCCATGTTTTTACAGAGCTGCTCATCAAATCCCCAAGATCTGTTTCTGGGTAGTAATGGTCAGCTCATGGTACATGGAAAGTTAGGATTTTTGTCCCATGTACATTATTTCGCATACATCTGTAGTAATTAGCACCTCCAATTGTCTAGTAATCCAGTACTGTGAGATACTTCTGCACTTCTTTTACAGCTAACTTTCCATTTCACTGCCATAAATTATCAGCAGCAGTCTCCAAAG
Organism: Margarornis squamiger; assembly: GCA_035222235.1. NCBI lineage: Eukaryota > Metazoa > Chordata > Aves > Passeriformes > Furnariidae > Margarornis > Margarornis squamiger. Next base: position 86,572,439 of record JAWWTY010000077.1, on the reverse strand, counting down.
TATGCCTTTTTCTAGATTATTTATAAGTTGCAACTGAGTTCATCCTGAAGTCAAGCATTCCACAGAAAGCATGAAATTATATGAAGTCTGTCTTTGTTTATCCTTATTCTTACTGTGCATGTATTAGTTCTAACTTTAGGAGGCAGGTTGTCAAGTGGTGTGTAAGCTGACCTTTGGAAGCCCAATCTTCATTCTTTTGTGACTCCTACAGGCATCACACTTCAGCCTGGGAGGGAAAAAGACAAGACACCTACAGTGAAGCAAGAAACAAAGCTTAGAAACCAGCATGGGAGTTAGGGAGCAAGAGGTAATGACTTAGAGGGCTGGGAGAAATAGAGGAAAACCTGAACACAGCCTGGAACTGTGTGGATCATCAGAGAGAGCTTAGTACCAGAAAATGACAAAGGGAAAGTCAGGAATCAAAAACAAGATGAAAGCAAATAAAGAGGTAGAAGGATTCTTCAGAAAGATACTCCGTACCAAGTGACAGAAGGCAAAATCACCCTCCAGAAGTAGAAGAAAATACAGGTAAGGAAAGGAGGGATTCATTTGAAAGACAACCATCCCCAGTCTTTGCAGTCAAAACTGGAAAGAATGTCTTTTTTTTTTTTTTTCCAAATAATACAACATGAGAGAGAAGTAGCATCATATGGGATATATAATTACCAGTTCTTCTATTTGCCATTATAGGCTAAGACAGAAGTCTCACATCTGCTGACAGTGACTTTGATAGAAACTACGGAACAAATGCATGTGTAGCTTAGCAGTGCTGTAAGGTTTGAGAAAATAATCTGCACGTAAACAGCCTGTAAAAGAAAATGGTTACAATCTTTCCTAACTGGCCTCCAAAGGGAATTGTCCATGCTGCATGCCGTATAGACAGAATTTGTTAGGTGACAACTTTCTCAGAAGACCCAATGGATAGAAGATCTAATTGACACTGTCAAAAAAACCTGTTGCCACAGCAGTTGTTGACAAAGCACTGGAATCTGTGCATCTGGCAAAACTTCCCTCTGACCTGTAAAATTGCTCATTCAAACATCGTGCTTGTGAGAAACAGGCAAGGGCTGATTTTAAAAGTCTTGTTCAGATTACAGATTGTTCAGATTACAGGGCTGTCTCCAAACTGCAAATGAGAAAGTCATTTCAAGAGAGACAGTAAAATGCAAGTCTGAGTATGTCACATTCTGTTTTTTGTTTCTCATTAGCTGAATTGATATTTCTTGGCTAGTTTTTTTATCTGATTAATTACCAATGAGCACTAGAGTGATAACTCTGAAACCTTTGCATTGCTCAGTGTACAGAGAGAGTAGTGCCAGAAAAAAAAAAAAAAAACAAAAAACCAAAAAAACAAGATTTCTAATTATGAGCTGCCAAATTCCTTTAGCCTTGTTACAGAAGATCCACTCAGAATGACAAATTAATTCATTTTCCTTGCCAATCTAGTCATTGTCATCTCCACTGAGACTGTCAATAAATACCAATTGTGATGCTGAAAATTCTGATGTTTTATGAGAGATTTGGCTTGCTTGATGGTGACAAGGGATAGGAAGTAGGTTTCACAAATTCACATGGAATTTGTGCCCCACAGAAATGGTAAAATCTTACACCCAAGAAAGACTGTCAAGCCTGAATGGTGAACAATTATCCTGAAAAATATATCTTTAAAATAGAAAATAACTGTCCAAGAAACAAAAAGTTGTCTTTTAGAGGTAAGAACTATCAGGAGAAAAATGATAAAACCACTGACAAAAAATATGCTGTACTAAATTTTGCAAAGAAAGTTAGAAAACAAAATTCTTTACTGCATGAATTTAAAAAAAAAAAAATAATCAGCAAAAAAACAGACAAGAAGAAGAAGGGGAATAGGAATGGAGTGACAATGAGATGGAGATTAAAGATAGCTAAAACAGGGTCCCCAAACTAAATCAATAGTCTAGATTAGTTTCTCGAAAATTATGAAGATGAACAATACAGGGAGATAGTGAATGAGAATGGGGCCTGTGAAAACAGAAATTAATTCATCTTAAGTGGAAGAAAAACTGTAAAATTTAAATGAGGGCAAGAGTGGGGAATTAAGAAAAAACAAACGTTACTTGATAATCTCCATCCTAATATTCCAATAAAATTAATACTCACAATGGTATTTACAGTGTCACAGTGAGTTTGGCATAATACTATCTGATTGAATTGCACAGTATGCAATGTCCATGTTTGAGGATGAAGGGGAAAATAGTGCTCAGACAAATCTGTGTCTTGTCATACATTATATCATTATATACTAGATATTAGAACAGAGTTTGAAGTAAGAAGAAGTTAATAAAATGGAAATAAATAGGAAAGGAGATAGAGTGTAATATGGATTTAGCACATGTAGACTGTATCACACAAACACATAGTCTTTATTAAGAGACATAATTATTAAAAAAAAAAGAGAATGGGAATGAAATATACCAATGTTGCTCAAATTGCTATAAAGCGATTGCTACAGCTCAAGATGGGAAATTATTACTTAACAGAAAAGACAGAATGATGACCAGAAAAACTACAAATGGAGAAAAATAGTAGGTAAAAGGAAGACATCAATGAATAGTACTGAAAGAGGGTGTATATAGCTAAAGTGAGCATTGATGTAAGACTTTCTTATGGATTGGTTCTAGGATACTTTTTCATTTATTCAGAGTTTTTGTTAATTTTCTTGTCACAGGAAGCAGAAGTGAGCCAATTGGATGTACTGATGGCAAAATGTGGGGATTATCTGTCAATAAAGAGAAGAATAGGGACTTTCTGTAGGAAGTATTTTAATATAGTCAGATGAATCTCAATAGTGGAGAGTCACACTGAGTCAGTTAATCACTAAGGCAAAGCATTTCTGCTAGGACCTGATTATTTAGAGAGAAGTGAGAAGGAGAAATGTCTGGGTGTATGAGGCAATCACAGTTATCTCCTTGGGAACATAAGGCAGCTGTATAAGAGTGAAATGCAACCACTGGATGTTTTGGTACTAATGCTATTGATAAAGCAAATGGGAAGCAAATATTTGTCAAAGCAGAGATGTTTCAGACAAAAGTAACTAGAAATTTGTAGTAAAATTAGTTATGCTAGGGAATTTCCACCCATCTTCAGCAGTGACGCAGACCTGGATTGTCAACAGCATTTTCTCTTGGGTAATCTCTTAGCCTCTTTATGATACTGTTAAATGACTTCAGATACATGGCACATCCAAGCTGTACCCAGTGGCAATCTGATGGCATCATTTCACTTCCCAGACCACTCTTAGTAGCTACTTTTTTGATTGTGTTTGCTGCCATGGTTGTTAAGAGTTTTGTTTGCAAGGACAGACTGCCAGCTTTTCATCAGGGCAATTCTTAGGATTCTTTCTTACACCTTTTTTGAGGATTTGTACCATGAGCTGCTTTGAACAGCTGGGCCTGTTTGGAAAGAGCACAGTATCTAAGCATTCCCTTGTCTTTCCAAATGTTTGTAATCAAGTATAAATGTGGAGGTGACTCAAACATGGACAGGACTTCCAACATAAAAATTTTCAAAATTATGTCTCAACTTAGTAAGTCCGTGGGCTTCCTTCACACCTTTTGACATGGGTATTTCCAAAATTGCTCTTTATCTGAATTAGTCTCTCAGAAGACAACAGGTGCTTAATAGAGGCAGTTTCAGTCCCCACTGGCTTCATTTTTCTTGCATTTGGCACTCTTGCTACGTGCTTAAAGATAAGCAGAGCATTGTCTCTAAATACTGTCTTATAGTAAAAGCAATCAAAACTCAGGATTGCACTTCGATGAGAAAGGTTCCCCCCCCACCTCAGGTATTTTATACAAGACTGACAATACATTACAGTTTAGGGCTCAAATGAAAAATATATGGTGTTAGGGGACAGTCTGTTCCTTAAGGAAAAATTAAAACATTTCTCTTTCTAATTTCTTGAACAATTGGGAATGCAGAACCATCCTAACTCCTGAGAGCTAATTATGCTTGCCTAGAACCTGAGGGCAGCTTCTCAGGCAATCCCCAAGGCCGGGTGAGCCTTGGAAGATCCCTGGAAACACAAGGTTCGCCCTCTCACCTCAAAGGCCTTGGCTAAGTTCCTGAGAGCTGTGGCAGCATCTTTACTGCCAGGGCAGACACGCTAATTCACAGCAGACTCTAAAGCTCTCTGCTTTCCCTCTGAGTACGGTCTCAAGGGGGTCATCACCTTGGACCCACAAGCTGTTTGTTCAATCGGTGGCTGAGAAATCAGGCATCAGTTTAATGAGACTTTGCCTTCATCCTCACAAAAGCATTTCAACAAGATGTTTTGCCAAAGCTTTGTTCAGTTATGTTGAATTGGTTTTAAAATATTTTATCCAGAAATTCCCAGGATTTTCTCTTCACAAGAGCGTGGATAACACTGGTAATATAGAGAGCTCTTCCAATGAATGGCTTCTCATACAAATGACTGTGTAACATTACCTGTTAAGTGATGTGGCACAAGTTGTCAGAGTTGGTTTGTACAGTTCACAGGGAAAACCTCATTCTTAACATAAACAGTATTTTTTTATTTTTTTATTTTTTTTCACTGAATAAACCAGGCAGCCCACCTGCACTTATTTGCAGTGCTTTGTGAATTATCACCATTACAATGCTTAGCAGTTTGGGTTCAGTGCAGATCCCTGTGCTTATCTCTAACCTCTTTTTATCTCTCATCTCTGCTAATGGGAAGATTAGTTTCTGTGAACATTGAGATGAATCATGTCTGTAGACTGTGGGCTTCTTTTCGCTTATTCCTTGCTTCACAAAGGGTGAATTTTGGAAATTTCATTGGCCTTTTTCCATTTTAAGTTCCCTCACTCACAGTTTGTCTTCCTAAAAGATACTTCATGCTCTGTCAGGATCCTGGACAACAGAGCTGGTTTTCTCTCACACTGAAGAGGATCTGTTTGGCTGGGACTACTCACTGCCTAGCAGTGGGAGATGATATTGTGTGTCTCACGTATGGTGCTGTCTCTAATTAACCAAATGCCTGTGGTTCCAAAGATAAATGTGGGTGCTGGAAGCCTCAGATTTGCGATATAAGTTTCTGTGCCATCTTCAGCATCTTGGTTCTGGGCTTAAGGGAAATGTTTTTCTAATTTCTCACTCTCAGTGGAGTTTCAGTCCTTGTCAAGCAAGAAGAATGTTTTATCAGCTGTCGTAGTATTTTAGGCACTATTTCTGGCAGAAGTCAATAAGACAGTGAAAAGTTTTACTTTATAATCAATTTGTATTTCCCAATATCAAGATAATTATATATGCAAAATATCTTTGCCTGGGAGACAAGTATACTTTGTTGTTGAACTCCTCCATGCTAATACTGCAACCTTGTTCAAGTTTTAAGGGATATTTGCCTGTTAAACTCTCTCTTTTTTTTCTGTCCAAAATCCTCATTAACCAATCATTGTTACCTTATTTCATATGACAGAGAGAACTACATGTTTCAGCAAACTGAGCCAATCTACAGGCCTATTCAGGCAAGAACACACAGCCTTATAGACTTCTATGTGGATCACCATACACCTCTCTATGTAACAAAAGGTCATATCTAAGTACACACACGTATTATCAAGTTATGGAAAAGTGAGTCAAGACAATCATGCAGGACAAACTCAAGCGTGAGTCAAATAACTAACATTCTCAGAGGTCTTTTTCCAACCTAATTGACTCTGTGATTCTGTGATTCAGCAATGAGGTGTATTTTCCCATCGCTTTGTTACAGAAAGACTCTGGCATCCCTCAGCACAAATGCATTTATCCAGCAGGATAACTTTTCCTTCATCTGGAAATCTGTAGACATTTCTTCAGCTACTGATCTACTCAATTCACTTCTTGTGTAATGCACCTTTGCCTGCACAGTTCAGGTAGCCTCCTCTTTTTTTCTGTCCATCCTGCTGCTGTGGGTGCCACCAAAGTAGTGGAGTCAGAGAACAGTCAAAGGCTTACACCACTGCCAAAGGCAGGTTCAAGACTCATTGTAAATGGGGTCAGCTGTGCTGTGACCATATTTCCCCCTTTGGTACATCATTTAGGACAAAGAATGTGGCTGTAATGGACAGCTGAGCATTAGAGAATCTTAGATGTCATGCATTAAATATTTCCTTGTATACATCTTCAGTGTTCAGCACCCTTGCTGAGGTGTTCCTGAAAGGCTTTTTGTGGATTGGAAAATTAAAACTGAACCACACCATCATATAGTGGGCAATGCCAAAAAACTTCATTAGAAGAAATATACAGGTAGAGTAAGGAATTCATAATACTCCATTGAAGAGACCATATGTCCTTCCAACATTTAGTCCTCTTTAATAAAACAATTTAAAGCAAGACTTGTTCTCAGTGTTAGTCTGTAGTCCAGATTTAGTAGGGACCTTCATTCCGAGAATCAGATTTTTTTAAAACAGCCAGAAGAGGAAGGAAAATAACACGATGCTATTATAAAAACTAACAATGACAGGAGCTAACAAAAAATCCTTAATTATTAATTTTATCCTAGGAACAGTTCTTATGAAGTGTTAATAATTTCTTTGAGCTAAACAGAGGACTGAACAAAGATATTGCATGTGCAGCTACACATGCAATATCAACAAATTATTCTACCTTTTTCATTTCAAAATACAAAATTCATCAACCCAAAATTTTTTTTACAGAAGTGTTTTAATTGCAACATTTTTCCCTTGGACTTGGAATTAAATTTTTGATCCAAATGAGGGAAAGAGAAGGAGCAGGTATTCCCAAAGTGACTGTTGAACTGGGACGTGGAAGCCACAGGTGCAAGTTCCTGTCTGTATCACACAGAAGGAATTTCACTGCGGAGCAAGTATTTCATTTCACATGAGTGCCTCCAGTATTGCTATTCTGAGAATAGCTCTTTTTAATGTTTTACATCAAGGAAAAAATGTTTCAAAGTCTCTTTTTCTTTTCTAATATGGAATGAAAACAAATTTCAAAATGTCCCACTTTTTTTTTTCCACTGAAAGTGAATTCTCATTTTTCAACTAGATCTGCAATCACATGGTCCACCTTATATTTTACTGCCAATCTTACACATGTCATAAACAGTCTCCAGCTACAGAATGAATTATTTATATGAAGGGAGTGAATCCCAGAACGTTGCAAGTTTCCTGCATGAATACTTTTGTGCCTCTCGTTTGTCACACGCTTCATCCCATATTTGGCTCTTGTCAGATTGAGAGCAAAGGCCCCGAGTAGCTGCCCCAATAGGAGCATCTGCTCTACCCCTTTTTTTCCAGAGCCCAGAGGAGGTAAAAATATGACACTGCTATACTGGGAGTAGTTTAATACCATCTTTGTGTCTGCCCTATTCCTATGCTTGAAGGGAAGTAGGGAAGATGGAAAGATTTGTTCTTTCTTAATGTCTTTTCTGATGGATAAGGTAAGTTCTGGCACATTATCCACATCTGACTGAATATCATGCCATGGTTTTTACAGGTGCTATGTGGACACAGAGACAACAAGTGGAAGAGCTTTTACATTTTCCACAATTTCCACAAATTATTAAAAGGGGAAAAGGTTTTTTTACAATTTTAATAACATTTTACTATTTGTTATTTAAAGTCTTTTTTTTTTCCCTAGTCCTGATTTAGTGCTCAGAGTGCCCATGAGAGGGGTGGCTGCAAGCAGACCCCAAGGTGTTGGTTCTTCATAACATATGTATCTGAATTATCCCTTTTGAATGGTAGGATTCTCCTCCAAAACTGCAAATCCAAGAGTCTGTAGAAAACAGGAAAATGTATGAGCTATGAAAAAAGTCCCTAATGAAAATCAGTGGACCTGCAGAAAACAATCTTGGGAGATAAATACTAATTATGGAGGATAACTCCTTTCAGCAACACCAGGAACAAAGCAATATAAATTACACACAGAAAAGAAATAAATCTGACCTTAATTAGGTCAGAAGTACATGTGTCGGTAATAATGAGCTTCTCAGATGCTGCTGCCTCTTAAGTACTATCCCTGCTCCTCCCCAGCTCCAGGATATGGCTCCAGGTTTTAGATGTGTTTCACCAGGAGCTCCACAACCTGTTGCCTGCAATGGCCCTGGTGCATCTCCAGGAGGCTTTGAGTGCTTTTTCTGCCTTAACTGACAGGAGCAAAGCCTTCTGGGATAATTAGTGCTGCTTCAATTGGACAGGTAGCGGATGGGAAATAAACAGGTTCAAGAGCTCAGGGGACATCCGTGTTGCTGTAGGCAGGGAGGCAGTGAAAAATAAATATAGCTAAGCAGTTGGAAAAATATTTATTTATTTATGCTCCTTTTCTTTTGAGATGTGAGATGAGGACCAGCCCCAATATGAACTCATTTTTTTTCTAAGCAGTTGCCAACTCTCTCTAGCCCTCGAAAATCACATCCCACGTAAGTCTACAGCCAGAAACAGTGATGACCCACTTGGAAATGCTTTTCCTTATTGTTAACTGTGAAAGGAGATAATTTGTTACATAAATAATGAATTAGATGTGTATTAATTTAGAACTGCTTGTCTGAATGGTTTGCAAAGCAGCTGTGTGATTTTAGGCAGTCATATGCTGTCAATTAACAACTTATTCTAAGCCAAATCTGTGTAAGCTTATTATGTGTATCACACAGTGTGGAATTTCTTCATAGGTTTTACTAATTCTAGATGTATACTATTGGCTCCATAGTAGTTTAAAACTGCTAAAGATTAGTAAAAATCTCAGTGAAATTACTGATGAGCAGAGGGAACTTCCATCTGCATTCCAGCTATTAATCTGTTAGTGATGCTCTTCATGTTGTTGAGAAGTTGGGAGACTTCATTAAAATCCTCAGTTTTAGTATATGGAAAACTTAATACAAGTGCAGAAAGGCAACATTAAAGCTGAATATTAATAATATATTCCTGATATTTTATTGAATTAAGGGAGAGACTTTTTCAGTTCATAGTTAGCCAAGCAGCATGGCTTATACTTACAAGTCTGATTGCTACCTGACTTTCCAAAAACAATATGCTCCAAAATTTCAAAGGGTTGATTTTGTGTCCATACAGAATTCAGGAATATCTGAGACAAATAATTATTAAAAAATATTTTTAGAAGAGATTGATTAAAACCTTTGACAACTTTCTTTTTTATTTTTAACTGTACTGTATTTCAAAACAGGTATCCCACATTTTGACTATTGTGATCTCATTGGAAGATAACAAGACCTTTAATAAATTTTGAGGGCCTACCTCTCAATAGTACAATTTTTAAAAGTCTTTCTTAACAATGCAAGTTTTCTCCACTCAATATTTCTAAAAGGACAGTCCTAAAGATGATAGCAGGACTGAGTACACCCTCTTATAATTGCCATTAGTATTTGCAATATACACCACTGTATAGTTTGGCCTGAAGTACACAAAGATACCGTGTCTGATTTTCAGCAAGTGTTCCTTCTCTAAGAACACTGTCATTGCTAAGAAAAAAAGTAAAACTCTTACACAAAGTCCCAGGCATTTTTTTGCCACACAACTTTAGCCATAAACTCCCAAGCATATGGAGCTTTAAGCATTTTCACAGAAAGAATTGCTCATGCTGTGTATCAAGTCCTTAATAAAATCAATTACTTTGAACCTTGTTCCACTAGAAAAATGGTGTAGAAGCTTGGGTATGAGTCAGGTGAAGCTCAAGAGTATCAATACTAGGTGTTTCTGTGTTTTCCTGTGTGATAGCTGCCCAGCTTCTCACTCACGTTATCTGGGCACCTGACCCACAGCTAAGTAGGAGAGTAAACAACTCTGTGTCATTTCTAGGAAATGTGTCCTACTGTAAAGCATTTTTAGAAGTTTCCCTATTAACAATGTCACCTACGAATGCTTGGGGATATCTGCTTCTCCCCAGTGTGGAAGGAAGCTCTGCCTTTCATTGAACAGTGTGAATATGCTCAGCCCTGACTTCTTTAATCTTCTTCGTCTTGATTCTCCTTGCTTTCTCCATTTCCTCTCTTCTCCATCTGATGTTTTTATTCCATTACCTATCCAGCTCCATCTTTCTCTCCAATCTATCTCCTCCTTCAGAGACAAATAATTTTTTTTCAGATCTGGAATTCAGTATTTCTCCTGTCCAGACACATGGAAAAAAAAAATCCTCTTGAACTAGTATGTTAAAAAAAAAATAGAGTAGGAAAGCCTGCCAAAAAGTTTAATCAAAACGTCTTTGGGGTACAGCTGCCTGCAGACAAATTTAGTCAACAAATGATGAGTTTCAATGTCACCACCCTCTGATACCTCCCTGAGCAGAGTAAGTCAGCTGTAGTTAAGTGGGTAAATTTGGTGTTTACATGATATAAGAGTAAACAGAACTGCCATAAAACTGAGAGACAACAATTTTTAAAACTGATAAAAATATTTTCTTGTGCAGAAAATATTTCATACAGTTTCCCTTGAAATGAGACAACATTGGCACCAAGAGCTTAGACCAATACAGAGAAATACAGTGATTTCCACATAGAGTGTGAACATCCAATTACCTTAGACAGATTTCAGGTTATTGTCTAATCTACCAGAGTCAGACCAAGACAAAACATTCCTAACAGCAGATTATTTCATAATTTTCCATGACAAAACTTTCTGAACCTTCTGCTGAACCATTTGGCCATTCAGAGAGGTACAAAGAAAAGGTAGCACACCAAATGAATAGCTGCAATCTGCTTTGTTTAATTGTAAGCAAAAGAAGTATCATAATTTTTGATTATTTGTGGGCATTTCATTTATGTTAGGAAAAATCACAAAGATTCATCCTCACCTTTTCAGGTCAAAGTTCTTCATCTTAAGCAAAACGAGCTGTTCTTACATTGCATTTTTTTCCTTCCTGCTTCCTTGTTTGCCTTTTCTGCCTCTCCATTCCTCTACCTGCATAGTATAACCGCTTCCTCTACTTCTTCATTCAAACTGGCAAATTCTGATTCCTCAGCTAAGTTTCTCTAGTAAGCCAAGCAGCCAGTAAAATTAATAACATTTTCATAGCATTCCTTTTTAATTCATTCTATTGCCTAATTTGCTTATATGATTGTGTAGCTGAAGAAAAGGGATAAGATGTCAGACTATTGTACAAATCCAAACCAGCCCCTTTGAACTCTGATTTTACAGCAGAAGCATCAAAGAAGAATTGCTACTCCAAGGCTTTTTATCAATAGAAACTGTAAGAAAGGAATGATAAAAGAACATATTCGCATTCTTACCTCAATTTCCCATTCTAACTTCAGGAAGCTCCTATTGACTTTGATGCTATAGGATTAAGCCTTTGGGCCCAGATCCTCAAAGGTACTTAAATGTTACAAAGCTAACTTTTTTCCCCCCTGTGACCTCATGGATTTCTCAACCCAAATACAACTTCCCAGGCAAAGAATGGTGAGAGTGATTTTAATTTTTTACTAAAAAAATTAAAATCAGAAATCATTAGAGCAAGGATCTGCCTAAATCAGCCATGTCTGAAGAGCAGAGAAGTGGGACTAGACATTGTCAACTGCCTCTGCATAGACTCAAAGTGACCTAAATACCATTCATCTCCACCTACATTCTGGTTATTTTGGTGTGCAAGGGTTCATTGATGGCTGTAACTATGTGAAAATGGCTGACGTGTGCCCAGTCTGACTCCTAAGCAAATGGTAAGAAAAGAAATAGAATGGAAAGGAAAGGGAAAGGAAAAAAGGAAAAGGAAAAAGCAAAAAAAAAAAGGAAAAGAAAAGGAATAGTTTCAGTTGGAAGGTACCTACAATGATCATGGACTTAAACTGCCTTACCAGAGTTAGTTCACCTGGGTGACCTGATGCAGGTATGTTGCTTTTAGGGCCAGCTTGCCCAGAGTCATTGTATATCTCTCCACAGCTCCACTGTTTATTGTGGACTAACTGGGTCTCCTGTTGAGGCCCTTCCACTGTCTGCAAATTATTACACGTAGATTGCAAGAGAGAGGACAGCCCATGATTAGAGACCTCACTTGACATGTAGGAAGGTGACACTCAAGCCCTTGACTTAGACCTGATCTAAAACCCTGTTGCAGGCTGAGGCAGGGATCTCAGCCCCAGTAACTCTCAGACTGACATCAGCATTTAGGCTGAATAGTGTGCGGTCAACCAACTACAGGATTTAAGCACTCATCCTGTCCAGTGGTAGCTTGGCAGAGATTTTGAGCATGTCAGTGGTGGGGGTGTGTGTGGGTGTGGATGTGGGTCTGTGTATAGGGATGCTGAAGAAATACCTTTGGGGACCTGGCCCTCAGTTTCACTAACCTGAAGAACCTGTTTTCTGTTTCCAGCCTACTGTGATACTTCAAGGGCAGAACACTCTTGCTTTGCGTGTGCACGTGCCTCCCCATGATGGACCGGTTGGGGGATTGTGACTGTGGGTTACCATCATTGGCTGGGATAGGGCAGGGCGTCAGCCCTCAACTCCCACTACCCCCTGCCCTTGCAGAGCACTTGCTTCTTTCCCCTGATGTGTGAGACATGAAATAGTGGAGCCAAGTAGTATTGCAGCTGCAGGGGGATAAAAGATTTCCAGCTGTATCTAACCTGCTGCTGCCTCTGAATCCCTCCCCAGCTGCATTTGTCAGGCCCACAATCTTTCACTGTGCTCCATCACCTCTCACCCGTCTCTGTTGCTCCATTTTTGTGGAAATTCATTTATAAAAGAAAGACAGTTATATTCATAGTGTAGAGCATGCTGGAATACTTAATCTTTCACTTCATTTTTTTTCAAGTATGCCTTACTCAGACGTGGACTGATAAGCTGACAACCGCTAGAACAATCTGTGAAATGATGCATGGACTTTTAAGAAAATTAATAAGTGCCTTGGAGCTAAGATATATATAATCACAGAAAAACCTGACTCTTTTCATAGGAGATATATCCTTGAAATACTGTTTTATCTGGTTAATTAGAGTTAAGGGTTGGCTTCCCTGAGATTAAAGAGAAAACTTAAAATATTCAGATGGGAATTTGTTTTATATAATATACTACATACACACTTAAATATGAAAGTTTGATCCTTTAATATTTAACCAATGGACAGTCCACTGAGACATCTCTTTCATTTCCACTGGGGTCCTGGTACAAGCACCAGATAGTTTTAATAGACATCACACATTTTTAAAAAAATAGGCACAGTTAAGACACAGTTCAGCTAAGAGCCATGGGGCACAATATGTTGCATGGGTCAAAAGCGCACGTCCTAAAGGAACTAGTGAACTAGAACAGTGTCTTTGTTATTAATCCGGAAATTGCATTTTTAGAACATATATTGCTGACTATATAAGTCTCCGTTTCTTTTCTTCCAGTAATTTCTTTTTTCACATGAACAGAGCAAACATCTCTCTTTGTTCCTTATAAAGATCTTTTAACTTTCCTGTTCCAGCTAGACAGTAACAATCCCATATGCATCTTAACATTTATGTTTATGCAGGCTAGAAATGTTCATGCTCGTACTCGTACTAGACATCTTTAATACACACTTCCATCCACCAGCGACCTGCCTGTGACCTTCTTCAGAAATTCAAGGTAACTTGGCTAGCTCTATTTCTGGTCCTTCTGAAAAAGGATTGTCAGGTCAAATTGTGACAGTTTAAGTGTGATGTCTGATATTGACTGCTGTCCAGCAGGGACTATAAGCACTGTGTCCCCCACTTCATTCAGGACCTTACTATTGACTTGCACTATCATCTTAAGGTTACTCTTTTATCTCCTGTGCTTACAGGCAAAGAAATAAGTGGCACTGGAGCGAACTGCTGTACCACAGCCCAGGGACACTGCTCTAGTGAAGCTAGTGGCTGTATGACTTCAGTGCCCACAAATAAGATGACCACTGTACATTGTGTCAGGGACAGGTGTAATTGCTATTACAGCACATTTCTGTAGCTCAATTTTAAGTAAAATAACTTTTCTAATATATCTATTTCTCCATGCATCTGTGCGTGCATGTGTATACTTTGGACAACATATGACAACTTTTTTTTAATGAAACCATTCTACAATGAGGCAAGAAAGTACAGGAGATGCCAAAAATCAAGCAAACAAACAAAAAAAATAAAAACCCTCACTGTTGTATGCCTTTTCTAACTGTATATTATTGCTACAATATTATTATTTCACCATTTTCTTCCCCTTTCCACTTGTCAAACCCCTTTCCTAACACCCATATTTGTGCTTGCCAATCCTTTCCCACATCAGTGCATGTCCTCATGGTTATTTCACTTCCCACTCTAAGGGGGTTTTATGTAAAAATTAAATGTGGGACATCAAAAGCTTTGAAGAAGTACTTTTAATAGAGTAGGAACCTGAAAGCACTAGCAGGTACAGAGGATGCCTGCTGGTTACTGGCCAGGGTCACGGGCAAGGGAGCAGAGAAGAGAAACATCTTTACATTCTCATCTTCGTCCTTTTCAGGATAGTGGGTTTTTTACATAAATAAATGAGTTGGAGTCAAAAACTGAGTGCTTCAAGATTTACAGCATGCACTGTGACCTGATTTTTCACCTAATTTTGTTTAACAGTGGAATATCAGGCTCTTCAAAGTATGCAAATTATTTCTAATTTGTAAATATCTTGTGAATAGACACTATTCAAAAAGTAGTTTGCAAATCAGCTGCACTACTATTTCTACTGCATTTAATTGGAATTATTTTTATTTTGACTGCCGATACAGCTTCAGTTTAAGTGGGTGGTATTGCACCATCTGCCATATTTTATCCCAGGATAAAACCATATCATTTTATTCTTCTTGCACAATCTCTAGGTGCACTTTCTCACCTGGATTTTTCCATATCTTGAATCTTTTCTCCTCTCCTTCTTTTCACATGAAACTCTAGCCAAGCCCTGAAGAAACCTTTGCTGAAACAAATATAACAACCATAATGTTTTTTGGGTTTTTTTAAAATCTAGATTTTAGAAAAAGAAAAGTTGAAAACTCCTACCTCATTCAACACAGGAAAACTTTGTTCAGTGTTTGCTTAGAATAGCTCAGTCTTGCTCAGTGAGATTGACAACAACGGGTTTTGAGTTTTTACAATGCAATCTAAACATATTTCAATACTCCTTGAAGCACAGTATGATTTTCCTAACCTGAAATTTGCCTCATTGATGCCATCCTTGCTTGTTTTTCCCACAACAATTCAAATTATACAAGACTGTAGCTAAAGTCTTTACAATTAAATCTGAAATAAATTATTATTACACTGAATGTAGCCATAAGGGTTAATAAGATAGAATGATAGGCCTCTTTCCTGCCCTTCAAATGTGACCATCACCCGGAGAAAATGCTGAAAGACTAAGTGTTGGTGTGATAATTTTCTACTTATTTGGAATTCATGACTATTTGCAGATATTGTACATATGCCATTTGATGTTAGTGAGAAGAAAAAGAGTTTAAAAAATTTCATAATACGTTAGTTGAAAATTTTGCTCACTAATATGCCGTGTCGTGTATCAAAAAGGAGAACAAGATTTCAGAATGATAAGGAGATTTTCTTGGATTTTTTTTTTTAATTGTACCAGGACAATTCCAAGAATACTGTTTTTATTTTTTCATTACTTTTAGGTAGATAATTAAGCCCATTTGCTATTTCTAAGTAGACCTCACTATCTGAAACAGTAATTAACAGTCAAAAGAGAGTGATAGTCACAAAATATGCCTTCAGACTCACATCGTGTCTCTAGAAATAAAATGGTTTCCCATAATTTTTTGAACAACTAAGACCTATATTAAATAACAAAGGTAGGTTAATGCTAAGGGTTGATTCATGGCTCCCATTATTTAAAATTAAAAACTTCAAATGGATTTTTTTAAGTTTCTCCTTTTGCTGCTGCCTTATAATATCTGCAACATTCACCAAAAGCACTGTGAAGGTCAGGACACAGGCATTATTTAGTGTCTGTTTTCAATGTGCAGGCTGTGAGCAAAGTCAACATTATGAAAAGAGCTGAAAGTTTCAGAGATTTTACTTTGCATTAAATTTTCAGTGGCCCTCAGTAAAAACTAATCATATTCTTATCTGTTAATTTTCCTACTTCGAGCCTGCACTCCTTTGCCATAAGTAATCTTTATTACTGCTAAAGGCTTTGTACTCCCCAACAACATTTAGGGAACCCAAAACATATTTTTAACCTTTCTGTGTAAATTTAATACCCAGTCCACTTCTCACTGCTCCTCCAGTGACTGTACAGGTTGTTTTAGCAAGCAGGATGTTTTGTCAAACCAATGTTCTCTTCAGAATGAGTACAGCCATGCTACGTGTAGCCCAGGGTGGCTTTCCAGCACCATGGTCAGATGGACAGGAAGGAGCTCCTGGCTTTGAGCTCACTGTGAGCTGGAGCTGCCCAGGCTGCCCTTCCATTTCCCTGTGATGAGAAGTGGCAGCATCCACACACTCCATCCAGACTGTCACCAGCTTGCTTGCTGTCAGAGTCTGGCATCCATGTGGCTGACATTCCCCTCCTTTGCCCATGGAGGGGGTAAATGTCAGAGCTGTCATACCACAACATCCAGCTACACTTAAGTCAGGCCATGTGATAGGTTAAAAGAAACCGTCACCTACATGGAGAAATACCCCATCTCCCACTGGTGAGGACTACTAGGTTTTCCAGTGACTTTGTACACTGAGGTGCACAAGGACAGCTCTGTGGTTGCCCATTGCTTCAGGACAGCCCTTGTGAGCTGATTGAGGACACCCCTGTGAGTGCCCACTGTGTATGGGCAAAGTTAGGGCCCATTCTGCAATTTATTTAGTCTCTTTTGCTTGTGTCCAGAGAGAGGAATAACCTTCACAGAGCTGCAATACCCTCCCGCAAGACTAGTAGCAGTTGTGGGAAAGCTCTGGGCTCTTCATTCCCTGCAGGGATGCAAACCAAACAGCAACTTCTCTTTGTGTACCCAGAGAGGCCACACTCACTCTCACTTATCCCAGAAAACTCATCAACCTTACAATACTTAAAGAGAAATTCCAGCTGAGCCTTTTTAGACCTGATCAAATTAAATTTGAGGTATAAGAGGTTCAGAGGTTTCAGAAATAAAATATATTATTTACAACTAGAAGTATTTATTATTCAAGGCATTCTATCAATCCTAGAAGAACATTTAATGTGTAATGTATTAAATCCATATTTTATGAATAGTCAGATAATTTTGATTTCATTTTTCCTTTTGTCAACTAGTTTAAAAGCCATGCTGAGAAATAGCTTATTAAGTTCATGTCACAAATGAGATTTCTATTTTTTATTTCACAGCTCAGAAACATGCCAAAATAAAAATGAATAAATAATGTTTTCCATGACTTAACACAATTATTTTTAAAACTCAATGTAGTGTGTGTGCAAATTAAAGGTAAAAATATGCTTAATATTTGATTACTACATGCAAAGTTCACATCTTGTATGGCCATGAAGAATGTAAAAATCTATCCCACTCTTTTATCAGCTGTAAATGTGAGCAATAGAACTGCCAATGTCATGAATCTCAGAAAAGTGATAATTAATATTTGAATTATCAACCCTTTGCTGTCCTGAAAAGAAGCAGTAGCAACTATTTCACATAGGAAAAGAAACTTGTAGGAGCTTATAAATCACAGAAGTGCAAAATAGAAATAGTGCAATAATCCTAAATGATATGCAGGATATGAAGGAAGAAGTTGCAAGGTCCTCTCCTCTTAAAGCTGCTGTACAGACATGACCTGTAATGAGCCTTTGACAACCAGCGCAATGACTGGCAGAAGGATGATGTCTAAAGGCATCATCCCTAGTTTGCAGAACACCAGATGGTGCACAGCAGAAAGCAGTAATTCCTGCCATAAGAATGGTCAGTATCCTTAGGACATACCCACAGCATCAAAGAAGTGCACAGTTTTGGAGTTGGTTTGTATAAACACTCTAAAGAGACCCTACAGATTTACCTTTGTCATGTAACTTTATATTTCCAAGAAAGGCAATTAAAAATTTCATGAATGGTGAATCTTATTTTTTGCAAATACTCTATATTGTGTTTCTGGTGTTCAACACAAATGTTAGAATATCAAGAAAATTAAAATGCATTTATAAGATGCTCTATGCAACGTGGAAAACAATTCATAGAATCATAGAGTGGTTTGGGTTGGAAGGGACTAAAAGACCATCTGGTTCTAACCATCCTGCTGTGGGCAGAGACACCTTCCACTAGACCAGGTTACTCAGACACCCATCCAGCTTGGTCTTGAACACATCTGGCAAAGGGGCAGCCACAACTTCTCTGGGCAGCTTGTTGCAGTGCCTCACCACCTTTATAGTAAAGAATTTCTTTCTAATATATAATCTAAACCTACTCTCCTTCAGCTTAAGGTCATTCCCCTTTGACGTACCACTACATGTCCTTATGAAAAGTCCCTCTCCAGCCTTCATGTAGGCCCCCTTTAGGTACTAGAAGGTGTTCTAAGGTCCCTCCTTGGAACCTTTTCTCCAGACTGAACAGGCCCAACTCTCTCAGCCAGTAAGAATACCAAACACTTTTAAAACAGTGGCTGCAATATTTTCCTGTATCTGTATACTGCAGCATCTTTTTGATTTGTTTTTTCTTCTTATGCTCAGTTACAACACTTATTTTCTCCTTTTTTTTTAAATTTGATTGATTGTGCTCAGCACTTTCACTTTTCACCTCGCTTCCTTTTTGGTTTAGAGTCAGAAAAGTTTGCAACTGCAGTCTCTTTAGAATATCTTTTCTTCTGAAACAGACAGGATGCAGCATGTCCTGCCAAGTGCAACTAAAGTTTATTAAGTATATTTTATGTATAACATATGCAGTGCAAGAGCAGAGTCACATTCCTGTTGCAACAAAGAGTGCTAAATGCTGAATTATTCCAGGAATCATTTTATTACAAGTTCTTAGCCTGACTGAGAGCAATGGTGCAAGTACTTAGTAAGTTTGTATTCTGTTTATTTTGTGAGTACCATTTACTATGCTGTATTAAAGAGGGCTTTCAGGAGGAAGAAAAGCAATTTGTCCTGGTTCCTGTGCTCTGGGCACCCTCTGGAGGGAGGAGAACTGAACCCTTCCTGGACACAGCCAGCATGAAATGCTTCTAGGAACACAAGCAGGAGGGGGAACATGACATGGAAGTCTGCAGGAGGAGAAAGGATTTGGCACAAGGAGGGAGCCTGTGTGCAGAAGGAAGCAGACCTCCCTCTGGCATAATTGAAAGAAAAAGACTTTCCTAAGCAAGGGGTTTGAGCAAACTAAGGGCTATTGACTGTTTCTGGTCTAAAAGGCCAGTGAGGGGGGAAACCTTGCACCCTAAGAATACGATGGGCAGGAAAGAGGAATTCAGAGATTTATTTTTTTTTTCAGAGCTTGTTTGATATGAGTTACCTGAAAGATCCTTGATCTCCCTATACAAAGAATTACCTTATTGTAGCTAAGCAATTTTGTTCTCTGATAAAACCTGTCTGTAGAGCCACGGAGATATTTAGTGCCCCTGGAGAGGCTCACTGAGAAAAGGCAGAGCTTTCCTACACTCTGGCCAGTACAAGGTTGGGCACTTGTAATTCTGTTTTTATTATTCTCTGAAAATGGTTTGCCTGCAGTTAAACATGGATATTACTTTGGATCTTACACAATTCTCAACAAAAAAAAAAAGCAACAGTGGATGGCATATACTAAACTAGCTCAGTTGGTTAGAACATGGTGCGAGTAGTGCCAAGGTTGTGAGTTCAATCCCAGTATAAGCCATTCACTTAAGAGCTGGACTTGGTCATTGTGGATCCCTTCTAACCTGGTATATTCTGTGCTGCCTAAGATGTCTGTGACAACTTGTATGACTTGAGCTATAGCACAGTTTGTGGTGGAAAAAGGTGATGTGAGTGATACACTCAAATCTGGTAGATTATGCTATTTAGAAGAGGGTATATTTTTGATAATTTTATGTATGTCATGGCAAAAAAAGATGGCTGTTGCTGTTTGAGACTGTCACAGCACTTGTTTTCTTGTTTACCCACCTGCATAAAGAGATAGTGACTAGTTACAGGTATATCAGAAAGCCCTGTTCAGGGGGAGGAAGCAGCCTTGGGCAAACATAGTCATATTTGTGGTTCTAATTTGTTTCTGCTTATATTTAATTACATCACATTACTTGTTTGCTCCAAAGTTAACCAAATTATCCAGCTCAAACAGTTATCTACCAAGCCAAGCCACAAGTCTCAGTATTATCTGTGACTTTTTTTTTTATGTATATATACATATATCACATGTTTTTCTAAGTATATTTTCTTCCAGAAAAATTGTTTGACTTGCATGGGCCACACAGAGCCACAGAATCAACGTGCACTCAATAACACTTCATACTTCCATACATATATATCAAAAGGCAAACTTTTAATGTGGAGGAATACATGGTCACAGTCTCATAGTAACAGTTCTTACTGAAAATGTCGTGCTACGTCAGTGCAGTTGCTTTTATCAATTGGATTTGTTCTGTCTTCAGAAAAAAAGAGAACTCAAATATTTTCAGCGAAATTGATGTCCACCAACAGGATTTCTAGCAATTCCAGTTCTGTCTTTTGACTCCATGTGCACAAGGTTCAGCATATCACCATCAGAATGTTCAGTTTGATCCCTGGCTGTTACTCTTCTTCAGACCCAGTATAACATTTTCAACCTCACTGCAGTGATAATAAGAGTTTGTAATTTTCGTATTTTTATTTGCTGTTATCCATATTAATGCTGATTGCTTATTTTACTTTTTAATTTTCTCTCCCCATGTACATTGTACTCTGTTTTATAATATTGAGTTCTTTTTTTGATTATGAAACACAGTGTTCTTAAGCAAATTTTATTTTCTGTCTAACAATTTGTGAACATCTCTTGTTTAGATATCTAGATACTATGTACTGGTACCAATACTGGATGGTTTTATTTTGGGTTCAAACTAACTAGACCTTATATAAATTACTTTTAATACAAGAGGTACCATATTAGTGGTTACTTTATTAATTGCCCTGCTTCATAAAGTAATTGCAGAAAACCTTTCTGAAGTCTCACTAAAAAAAATAATAAGCCAATATTTGCCACTACATGCTGTTTCTAATGCAGGCTGCTCAGAACAGAAAGTAGATGGAATGGGTAATAGAATGTCATTTGATTCTGCATTTCTGAGGTTTTTCAAGCTGCAAGTTAAGCCTTTTCTCCCTTCTGAGCATTGACATAAAGAAGATACATACATACAACTGCCTGGGTTTTTTTTTCATAAAACATGGCAGAACAGGGGGTGATGGTATAAAGTTGTCTTGCCAATTTCAGCACATCTTGGACAAAATATTTTCCAAGCAGTGCACTGAAGTAATGTGTAGGGTTGCTATTGTTTGTTACTTTACACTGGGGGGAAATACATAAGTTTGTTTGTATTTGTGCACATTTGTGGTTACTAGTAGGTATCCTTCTTTGTTATTACAAGATGCTTTGAAGCAATGTTTCTCATAACCTGGACGAGTCAATGCTCTTTAAATTAGAGCCAAAAAGCATACCCTTCCTTTCAAAAGTACCTTTTTCTATATTATTTATTCTACAGTTTTCATTTAATTGCATGGGTTTTCCTCATATCTTTTTCTATTTTTAAGAAGTGTCTTTCCACCTAAGATATCCTTTTTATGCCTTGAACTTATGATGCATTCAAAATAGTAACTAAATTAATGTTAGTTCTTGTTGTTTCAGTTGGTTCATTTGTTCAACATACACCAATTTAACTGCTACCCGTATATTTCAAGAATTTATGTATATAATAGTCAGGCACCTCACATTTTAAAAACCTGCATATTTCTAGACTTACAAAGAAATTACAAAACCATCACAAATACTACTAGAAAATACTTTGTTATAGATTTGTACTAATTTGTTCACACCCAAACATTCTATAGACCATTTTCAGCAATAACTACTGAGACTATTTGTTCTTTTTCAACAGAAATCATGCAAAGCTCTAACTTTAGGAAGTGCATTTGACTGTGTTAGAATAGTATTAAGACTAAGCAGTGTATGACTAGCATTCTGAAAGACACTGATAATAGTGGGTCTAGTTTAACACACACATCTTGTGATGTCTAAAACATAGAGTCATTCACAAACTAGATGTTTAGGATTTGGCTGTTGTGTTCAGACTGTAGTTGTGAGTCCCATCAGAACAAGGTAAGGTTTGTAGAGAATGAGAGATCTGCACTTTCATTTGGCCAGTTTAACCAACCAAGGATGTTATTTTGCTCTGGAACTCCTTTACTGCATTTGCCACAGGCTCTGCTGAATTCAGTGACAATTATACCTGCAAGTCAAGTAACAGACTGTTCCCATAGTATTTACGAATCGTGATGGAAAGAAATGAACAGTGTTCACTACAATTGCCAGCTCTTATACCTAGACCAGAGCAAAAGCCTTGTCACCAAGAAATGTTGCTGCTGAGACAATAAAAAGGATGATGCATGAGACTGCAGGGCATTGCGGCACTTTGCAGTCTGTAAGTAATTCAGAAGGATGTTAAACAATATCCACAAGAGATGGGTATCTCAAAAACAGATTCAGAAAATTTTCAGCCAAAAATTTCATAAGAATTCACTGAAAGGCCTCGCTGGCTGATGCTAATCTCCAGTACAGCTTGCTATAGCAGAAATACTTCAGTTGCCTAGAGAGCATTAATTTTGTGAAAGCTCCTAATAGAAGGGCAAGCAGATGACCTGCATAACTTAAGACCAGTGATCCTGGTATTAATCCAGGATAGATTAATGAAGAAGTCATGTAGGATTTACATACCAAAGAATTAAAGGATATATTAATACTACCACCAGTCATCAGAGTATATTGGAAAGTACATCTTGTCAGAAATATGATTTGATTATTTGAGGATAATGGATCACAGACTGGTTTCAAAACTTTGGGAATTATCTCCAGCAGCAGGCATTTCTAGTGGGGTCCATATTTAGCCTAACGTTAGTTAACATTTTGACCAGGTCTGTAGCTGTCACTGATCATAGCTGAAAATGAAACTGAGAGGAGGGCAGGCCAGATACCCTGTCCAACTCTAAACGAGTTATGCAGTCATCTATTATCAGTACAGGCTGGAAGATCAAGGAATTGAGAAAAGCCTTGCAGAGAACTTGGGGGTACTGGTGGATTAAAAAATGGACATGAGCCAACAATGTGCCCTTGCTGCCCAGAAAGCCAACCTCATCCTGGGCTGCATCAAAGGAAGAGTGGCCAGCAGGTCAAAGATGATTCTGCCCCTCTATTCTGCCCCACCTTTACTGCATCCAGGTCTGGGGTCCTCGGCAGAGGAAAGCCACGGATCTAGTAGAGCGGGTCCAGAGGAGGCCATGAAGATGGTCAGAGGGCTAGAGAATCTCTCCTATGAAGACAAGCTGAGAATGTCGGGGCTGTTCAGCCTGCAGAAGGGAAGGCTTCAGGGAGACATTTTAGCAGCCTCCTAGTAACTAAAGCTGCCTACAAGAAAGATGGGCACAAAATTTTGAGACAGACCTGTTGCAAAACACAAGGAGTAATGGTTTTAAACTAAAAGAGTTTCCATTTAGACTACAATAGGAAAGAAATGTTTTGTAATGACAGTGGTAAAACACTGAAACAGGCCACCCAAAATGTCCCATACCTGGGAACATTCAAGAACAGATTGGACGAGGCTCTGAGCAACCTGATCTAGTCGAAGAGGTCCCTACTTGTTGCAGGCAGGCTGGACTAGATGACCTTTAAAAGTCCTCTCCATCCAAACAATTCTATGATTCTAAGAAAGTCATACATGTAAGGGGAAAAAAAGAACATTGACTATAACCATATGCTAAGAAATTGCACCCGTGAGGAAAAAAAACCAAACAAACAAAACCAACCAAACAAATACAAACAAACAAAGGGTAAGAATTAATGACATCTAGGTAAACAGATGTGTGAAAGTAAGCTTCCATTATAGTGACCCAGCAAAAGAGGCATCTATTATCCACAGATACACAAAAAGCAATAAATGGGCCAAAGCCAAGGTGATTCAGCGACACCTTATGGCATTAGTGAGACTAATACTGGAATGCTTCCTCCAGCTTTGGTGTTCTTATTTGAAGAAATATGTTGAAGGTGCACACCAATTATCTGAGAGCTCAAAGAAAATGCTTTGCATAGATGGAATAAGGAATCTGCTCAGGTTTTTCAAAAGCAATAGTGAGAGATGGTCTGCTTGCAACATATAAAATATCTACATGGCAAAAAAACCCAGTGACTATAAAAGGAGTTTTAATAAACCATTAAAGGCATAACAAAACAAAACAAAAAAAACCCAACAAACAAACAAACAAACAAAACGCTAAAAACAAAAAAAAAAAAAAAACACCAAAACAGAACACCCAGCACAAGCACAAGCAAATTTAGAAGGGGAAATGCTCTAATTGTTAACTGCAAGAACGATTAATCCCTGCAGCAAGGACCAAGGGACATGTAGTCTGCCCACATTTTCATTCCCTCACATAAAGAGTGAAAGCTTTACATAAGTCAGATGTAACATATGCACTAATTAATAGCAAATTATTAACCTCATTACAGAGGTAGATGCTCATATTATACAAGAGATCAGACCAGATGACCTACTGATTCCTTCTGTCCTTCAACCCTACGAATCCATGTAAAGAACTGAACTCCTCTTGTTCCAACTCAACTTTCATGAGTTACTGATGCGTGGGTGTTTGATGGCTTCTTGTTTCTCACAGAAAGCCCACTGCTGGAGTGACCTTTCATGAATTACAAGTAAATCCTATGCTGTTTTCTTTCTATGAGGTGCAAACCATGATGGTCCAGATTTAAATGAAGATCAAGATACGGTCATTAGGAACTTAATTAAAAATATTTTAATTGCAAATGACTTTTTGCAACGTGTTTGCTCAAATAGTCTGTTCTTCAGCTGTTGCTTAAGTAGTTCAGGACATCCAGCACAGGATTATGGGGTTTTTGTATGCAAAATGATTGTAATGAACCCCATTATGTAACCTGCTGGTGAAATAACTATGATTTTGCTGAAGATATTGTAAAATTTGATACAGGGGAAAAGGGAAGGCATGAAGAATATCTTTTTAACTCACAGTTAAAACTAATGATGACAGACTGTCAGGAAAGAAATATGAAGGTATATAATTATTGGCTGGCATGCCTCAGGCATCACCCAGGTGTTAACAATATATAAAGGCTGGGCATGCAAGAACTAACCTCCTCCAAAGGTCCTTTAGTATCTATCCCCCAAATATTTTAATACTGCCATTTGCTTCACAGCATTATTGGACTAGCAACAATTTGTTATAACAAAATAATAACGAGAAGCACACATGCATATAGTTTGGGCATTTTTTTCAGATATGATGAGTTCACACCCAAGATAACTGAAGTTATTAACTGAATTGCACAAAAACAGGCGTCCTTGGTAAACTGATGGGGAGTGGTTCCTAGAAGTGATTCTTTTGATTCAGTAGCACAACTCAAATGAGCAAAACTTTGCCTATGTTACAGAAAGTATGCAACATTTGCTTCACATTAGATGAAGACTCACAACAGAAATTGAAAATCAGATCCTTTAGCTGTGGTTAAATTCTGACAATTTGATATTCGTTGCTCAAATTTCCTCAAAGTTTTAGTTCTCTTTTAGTTTTCAAAAAGAAAGCTGAAAGCTTACACTGTAAAATTGTTACTCAAGCACCTTATGTGAACAGCCAGTGGTGACACACTGCAGCAATAAATTTCTGGACATTCTATAGTCTGAAAGTTAATCACCCCAATTATTCAATTTATGCTTACAAATAACAAAGCAACAGCAGAAATCTGGATCAGTTTCTGAGTGATTCATAAGCATGGATGGAAAATGTAATCCTGATAACTACCTGACGAGCTCTGACACACACAAACACCCACAGACTGGCACACAGTGCAAAACAGTTCTTGCGGTTGCAAAAGAGTTTCCATTTATTCCCTTCTTTGCAAACTTTAAACTTTCAAAAACTTTTCAGGACGGTATTTTCTGATCCTTTCTCTTCCATCAGTGGGTTCAGGGTATTTTTTGGTCTAGGGCTGGGCCCTTTAGAAAACTCTGAAAAAAAATACACAGTCACTTTAAAATAAAAAGAAACTTAAACATATTTTTGCATCATTAAAAAATAATATGTGAAAAGGAAGTTTTCCCATTTCCTTGAAGGCCTGAAGCCAAAAAATTATTTAATTTCAAAATGTCAGCTTAGCAAGAAAATATTTCTCCATATGCACAGTGGGCTTCCCAGAAATATTTGTTTAAGGGCATGATTCACTTCAGACTGATAATGACTTCAAAGGTTTTTACTGAGGCCCTGCAGGTACATTTGGACAGTAGTGAGCTTTACCATGCATAAATCTGTAGTTAACTACACACAGAAATGCCAAGTCCAATTAATTACTCCAGCATGGTCAAGGTAACTTTTCAACAGCTGCAAGAAACTCAGAAGCCATGCAAAACCCCTCCTCTCCTAAGTCCATCAGCTTCTGCAAAAAAGACTATCCTGAGACCTACAGAGCTAAGCTCTTGGAGATGTCACAGCCTTTATTCCTTTTATTGCACTTCCAACTGAACATAATGTTTCTTTGCTTTCTCTACTCATGCTTAATTGAGACGATCAAGTGAAGCACCTGTGTTGAACCCAAAGGGTCACTTGGGATGTGGCTAATCTCAATAGGCACCAGGCATGGTCTAGCTTGGGCACTGACAGCAACATAGCCTTAGTGTAGTTCTGCATCTGGACTAAACCCTGTCACTTCTCAGTTTGCATGGATATACTACTTCCAGATCTGGAAATATGAACAGATCCCTGCTCAGTGTTATGGAAGGTTGGAACTCCACACGCATTACTTCAATGCAGGATAGCTGGATCATCTCAGCAAGCATCCAGAACTATACATTGCATAGGGAGTGTTAGCCATGTCAGCCTATGACTTACCGGAAGACTGGTGATAGGAGTAGATAGTCACCTTCCTCATCCCACAACTACCAGGTAAGGTTCTGCCCCGTGTGCTCTTTTTTTTCTCACACATCATCTCTATTTCCTACAGAATGTTTGACTTTCCAGATGAAATCTGGATGTAGAAAACAACTGTGCAAGAAACAATGTCCTAAATGCTCTGCTGATAGACAGGGGTTGTATTCTTCTGAATGCTCCTTAATTCTTCAGATCAGATGTTTTATTAAGTTTCATATTTCAAAAATAGAATTTAATATGTAAATTCATTTGCCACTTCCATTTGCAAATAGTGCTTTATATGAAAATATGCCTCCTATGTATGTCACCACAAAGCTGAATTGGAGGAGGAACACATTAATTTACACAAGTCTCACATAGCTCATACATCAGTTAGTGTAGAAGTACATTCAGTTTATTTTAGAGGATTGATGAATTCTGCTTTCTGAAGGAGCCTTGTCATAATAAGAGCTGATTCTGAAGTATACTTCTCTTGTTGTGATGGTCCAATTATGAAATCTCCAACATCTCTAAATACTAGTTGTATGTTTCTACTCTTGTTTGAACCAAATTTTCTTTAATTACTTCTGTACCTGGCTCTGTTTGTCAATGTCTATTTCATATTTTCTACCAAATATTTTCTTGGAACACAAAGAGGTCACACCGATTTCCTTTACTATTTTGTACTTTGTGACTACCAAAGCTGGCTTTCAGGCACAGATTTCACATGTAATGTGATTGAAAAGCACCATACTCTTACTGTTAGTATTATTTTATCACTCTACACTGTGTTTCTTTTTTCTTGTTGAATTTTAATGCATACAAGTGCCTTGGAGTAGATTGGTCATTGAGTTTCATTCAACATAATACATTTTTAGCTGCCAGTTTAAGCTAAAAATGACAGCTCTTACATACAGCTTGCCACACGTCCTTTAACTCGCCTTCCTCAGATCTGTTCATGCCACCCATGCCCCCTAAGGCACCAGTGTCTGTTGCAACTCTTTAATTGCTGTCACTCCCTCGTCTGTTACTTCATTCTCCCTTCTCTTTTTCCCCCCTTTACACTCCAGACAGGGTGTGGTGCATTTCTGTGGCAAAACAGTGCTTCTTAGCATTCCTAGAATGGGCTGCAAATCTGCAGTGCCAGATTTCATACCCCTACAACTCACACCAATCACACCACAACACCCCAGCTTTTGGTTCTGCCCCCCATCACCTCCACCACAAATCTGCAACTTCTCCACCACTGAGAATGTGTTCTCCAGCAGTCATAAAGGCAAGGGGAGGCAATTATGTACCCGAGGAGCTCATCCTACAGGTGTTCAGTGCTTCACATCTGGGGAGAGCCTCTGGCTTTCAGTATATCCCCCACATTACACGTGTTGTAACCCAAAGTAGTGCAAGCACGCAGTAAACAGCAGTGGGCAAATTGAGAAACTCACAGCTTTGCATGCCTGTAAGGGGTGAGACAGTCTGTGGTGCACCAAATCTCTGCAGGTGCTTTCTCTGAGGGCCAGCTAAATTGAACCATTATACAGCTGCCACAGGCAAAGAACACAAAATTGGGCAGTTAGCACAGCTCAGCTGACACGTGATAACTTGCTAGGCTGAGTGTGTAAGACCAAATGTTTTCTATACCTTACAGTACACATTTAGGACACATAAAAAATTACCACACATCATCTAAATAATCAAACTTAGCATTAAAAACTAATTAGCCCAAAACCCTTTTTGTACAAATTTCCTTTCTGTTTACTTCTCCTAAAAAAAGGGAAGCATTCACGGAACATATTTAGGATCATGATCTCCACTGTCTGTGGTGGGCAGTGGACAAAGTCTTCAGAAATTTATCACAGGAATACAGTGTGGTGGCAGCTGCAGCAGCTTAGCACTGTGCACTGATTGCACTTGCATGAAGTGAGGGGCATCTGTGTGCTGCAGAAGCCTCTGTAGCTCAGCAGAAACATCATGATCCCATGAGGTCTCTCCAAGAAAAAAGCACTTTTGGTCACTGTCTACAAGTGCAGCATCCCTACTTAGCAATCATCTGTCTCGAGGGATGGCACATGTGAAAAATTCCTCCTGTCATTTCCCCACCATAAAAATCTTGGGAAACAACCCACTAAGTCATTAAAAAACCTGAGGCCACTTCAGCAATAGCCCACTGAGATTTAGAGTGCCAGATTTACAGTAGGGTATGGAGGCCCCAGAAGTACCACTGCCTTGATAGAGTGAACCGTCACCCAAGTTAAATTATCCTGGTTCTCAGATGTTTGGTCCTGGATGATCATCTCTTTTGTCCCTGTTTATCAGAGGCTGTTTCAAAGATGCTTCAAGAACGCTATCTGTGGCAACCCAGTGCCTGCCCTTTGAGGATTTATGAAATAAGAGTCATGATTTCTGCACCTATTAATAACAAAATGAGCAAGTAGCATAAGACAAAACCTACCAATTCAAAATTATGTTCATTAATCTTTCTGCATTAATTACCCTGCTGCATGCTGCACCTTGTAAAGCTTGTATATCTCTTTGTAACTAGCCTCAGATCACTTTGTAGTAGTCCAGACTGGATAGGAAAAAGGCATAAATGACTATGTAAATACTTTGTAATCCATTTATTCCATTTGTTAATTTGTCATCATGCTAAGTACCAGCAAAACAATGTTTGTCAAATGCCACATGAATGTAACACATCAATCATGACAAGATGCAGGGCACAAAATATGCTTTAGGATGCTGACTTCAGTCCTTTCCTGCTTAGTCTCTGGTTTGCTTGGCTATTGTTTTTGTTTTTTAATGGGTGTTGACTACAAGTTTGGGTTTTGTTTTTTTTTAAATCAGGGCATGTTTTGTATTGCTGGGATTGGTCTGGGTGGGGTTTTTGGTCCTCTCTAAACATTTTGCACTTTCAGAATTTCATAAAAATAAATTATACACACATACAAAAAATAATTACATGGATTTTAAAAAGTAAAAGTTTTTTCCAGTTGTCTACAGTCATTTCAGTACAACAACATAATTCTACAGAAAGTATATTTTCCAAAATTTCTTTCCTATTAAAGCATTTTGTGGTTTTAATAAGGAATAGAAAGAACATGTAAATAATCTTATTATTGCAAAGAATGCTATTTTAATACTAATTTTCCAGGATTTGAATTAATTAGGTAGTTTAAATTCCTTTATTTATTCATTACAGTTTCATACTTTACCTTACAGTTTTAGGAGAGAAGTATTTGAAGCCTTAGGGAAACAAGTTGCAACAAAATCCTACTCAAACCACACAGACCAAGCTTCCTGAAGATATACCTCTCATTGTCTAGTCCCTCCTTACATACAAAATTACCACTAGAATAAACAAGCGTTAAATAAAGCTACTGTGGGTTTAAGTCTTTGTCCATTATAAAAGGGGGGATGAAACTGCCCAGACATAAATTGTGGCTGTTGGCATTCTTTACCTTCCTAATCCTTCCTGCTCAGCTCACATGTCTGAAGTTAGCAGGCATTTAATGACTATGAAATGTGCTTTTCCTTTTTGTGTCTCCTTCTCCAGAAGAGAAGCTCAGATTAGTCTTGTTATGGATTCATCAGTGCATTTAATAACTGTTGATTTATGCACTGCCTTCCCATATTAACATGATGGCAGAAGGAAGAGGATATTCAGATCCTGAAACGCAAATTTCAAGCGGAGAAATTCCAGCTCAGCTTCACAAACTATCGCTCTGTGTGAGATCCCCTGCAGGGATACTGCACTGTGTTTGTTTAGGAGCAATCTACCAAGTCCAGGTAGTCTGATCAACCAGTTAAGTTAACCAGCCTTTGCATGGGCACAAATGGCTGGATTGTACAACTTCTGTTTAAGTTTGGAGTGTTTGTTAATAATAATACAAAACCTGATGTGAGCCAAAGCACCTAGTAACTCAGTGTCTGAGGAAAACTAGGGTGATGTGGTGGTACTTAATGTTATTCTGTCCAGCCATCAAGTGTCTTATAAATATTCCAAGCGGGAAGTCCCTTCTAGCTCTGCGCATCTTTTCTTGCCCACTGAAGGCTGTGTACCTGTACTTTTGGTTCCTTTCAGTTTTCTTTTAGGGATTACTACCCACATTCCAGGCTATTCTGTGGACCCCGGAAAGTTACAATTCAGATAGTTACAGAGATGCATAAGGAACTTCAGAAGTATTGTGGAAACCCTTGAAAATATGGTTTGCAAATTCAAATTAATGTTGTTACCAGACATGTCACATGGCATCTCTACAGAAGAGATGCATCAATTCAAGTTGCAGACAGAAGCCTTGGGGAAACAATTGTTCACTTAAGTGATTAAGGACTGAAACGTTTTTTTTCAGAAGCCTTGCAGCAAATGCTAAGCTTGCCAAGAGCACTAGCCAACAGCTTGTTTTGAGTAGACAGAAGTCATGGCAGGAATTTGCAAGTCTTGCCAAAACCCTCATAACTATAAGTCTGATAATCAGATATACCCACAGGTGAGAAAGCATTCTCACAGTGCCTTGTAAGAATCTTTTTCTGTTCAATTTGCTCTTGATACACAATAGCTAGATTTTTACAGTCAGACAAGGTGTTTTCCCAGCTTGTAACTAGTACTCTTAATTTCTGTGTGGATCCATCTCCTGTTCAGATCCATGGGAGTAGTGCCTTTTGCACAGCATTTGTACAGTTTCGCTTGTGCTGAAAATGCTTCTTAGGAAATGACTGTTTCACCGCCTAGTTCACCAACCTTCAACACCATGTATTATGAATCACAAAATATTAATCTTGAGTCTTTAACAACATAAATAAGAATCTTGTTTAAACAAGAACAAACAATCACCGCACAGTTATGCTACTGTGAATTAATTTCTCATTACTTTGACAGTGTCAGACTTCCAGCCTGGAAACTTTCTTGCTAGCTCTTGAACTTTCAGAAACAAAAAACGCAGTAAAAGAGCATAAGAACATAATTTTGTTTCCATTTTCATGCAGATATTAGCCAAATACCTAGATTTCAAGTTTACTTCAGGACCTTTTCACAGACACTAAATAATTGCATGCTTTTAACTAATTGTTCTATTTACTTAACTAATAACTTGAAATAATTTCAATAGTTCTCTAATTTTAAATATTATCCTGAAACACCAATAACAAAAGTAAAGGGATTCTTTTAGCCAGCAAAATACAGAACAAAAGGAAATTAATTACATTTAAAAGGCATCAGACCTTTAACACCTCTGCTAAGCATCAAATCCAGAGAAATAATAAATAATGCACTATAGCTCATGTTAATTCTAACATTATTCATTCATGAATGAGCAGGAATAGGTAGCTAATTCAATAATGGCACTTTTCGAGTATAGCCATCGTAATGTAAAAACTATGTTGGCATTTTGGGTTGACTTTTTTTCCATAAAATGCAGGTATAAAACAATGTGCAGGGACTTGGCATGATGAAGAACACCTAAAACAGTGGGATTTTTTTTTTATTTTTTTTTTTTTAGTGAAAGCATCTGGAGGAAAAAAAAACCCTGTATTTCCCACAAAGTCTGAATTCACACAAGAGCCTGTGACAGTATCTTTATATTAGCTCACATTCAAACCCAGCACAGTTTCCAGAAAGTAATATAGACATGGCATAAGATGTTTTCAAGAATTTAATAAAGTGGATGCTGGTGTCACAATTTTTAAATGGATAGGTTACATTTCCTTTTGTGTTAACAGAATTGGTTATCCACTCTCAGAAGAGTTTATATGTAATTCTAGAATTATAAAATCACCAGGATTCTGAGGTGTTTAGTCACTTGGCTTTATCTTCAAAGTAAGCAGCATTTACATAAAACCAAAAGATCTATTTACTGAGTGGCTTATAGGTGATGTTGTACAATGAAACTAAACCATGGAATTTGAAGGACTTAAAAATATTTTTCCTATTTCTTTTTACCGTAATTGGGTTGGTTTGGTCTGTCTGGTTTGGGGTTTTTTACAGTATGGAAATTTTTTTATTAAACTGATGTCAATCTTATAAGGTTAGAAGTCTTTATTTTTATCCTGCAGTTATTGCAACATAATTCTTTGAATAAGAGTAGAACTTCCTGTCTTAGTAACATATCTCCCAATACCAAACAGCTGTTGTAAATAGCAGAAAGAAGATGTATACACATGAATATACAAAACCACATCTCATATCACATTTTCGTTCTATTTTCTTTTTTTCATCTTAGACCTGAATTCCTTGCATATTGCAAACTGCCATTACATTTCTGAGGGGGTTTAAGTGCTCAGAATGTGTATTCAATATCTGAAAATATAAATGAGAATGGACTGTAAAAAGAAAAATCATTGTGGTCTAAACACTCCTATGGCTTAACACAATTTCATTTGAAAGACCTAATTAATAGACTTTCCATTAACTGACATTCAAAACAGATACTAATTTTTTTCCACTGTGAGATTTGCATACACAATGTCTACATGTTCAAGATTGGAAAGAAAATCTTGATCTGTAGCTACTCTAAATTCTAGTTCAAGAAAGTTTAAATTATTTTATATATCCATGTTCCTGTTCCACAAATGACAGATTTAAAAAAAGGTATATTTAGGAAAACTAAGACGATTGTTTCTTTGAGCAAAAATGAATTGTTACTTCTGTTTTACAAAGTCCTGCAATTGGAAAATGTCACACTAAGCACAGAAAAGTAAGCCGGAAACTTAATTTATATCTGAAATTCATTATTGCAGTTTTCAAATACTGCAAGGGGCTCTATCATCTCTAAACTGTGTGATGCCCTAAAAGTTGTGAAGTGTATTATTTAGGTAGAAATATCAGTCAGATTTTATAGGAAATGGTGTTCCTGTTCCTGGAGAAGTAGAAATTCAGCTTAAGAATATCATAAAGCTAATTTTTAGTATAAAAATCACTTTCTGTAGCTGCAATTTAGCTTGGCAAAAATGAGTATATAAAACTTTATTCAGACAAGAAAAATCTTATATTTTAAATTCCAGTGCAGTAAACCACAAGCCATCAAATATCTTTTTTTACTGCAGAAATGCTGGGTTAATTTTTCTGGTTTTGCTCAACCTGAGTGCAGTAAGGCTACAAGCTCTGTCTGCAGGGAGGGAGAATGGGGGCTTAGTGTGACAGATGAGTCTGGTGAATACTTTTGTGAAATAATAAAAATAAATATGTCAGCTTGTCATTAAAAGAAATAGGTTGTCATTCCTTGTTTATTAGTCCTGCCTGCAACCCAGGGTTACCTACTGTGTATAAATAGGCTTGCTAGATAACTTGATTTCCTGTTTCTTTGTTAAAAAAAATTTGACACAATTAGCTCATTTATAACATTTAGTAGCTTAAAAATTTGGCTTTGCATTATTTTCCTTAAAATTTATGCATTTTATATAATAGAGGAGAGGCTATGCTAATTCTTGCTTATTCTGATATTATATATTACTGAAGTAAGAACACTGCAGCGTAATAGCTGAAATGTTCAGAGAACTTCATAGCAGAACCAGAAAGAGCCTAATGAGCACATACATAGAAAGAAAAACCACATTAACAAAACCAGAGAAGGGTCGGTGGTCACAAGAGCCATAGAATTGCTGGATACACTGTGGGCTTCTCCTGAACCCTAATACAAATGTCTCTATTACAGCATACACCTTACAGTGACACTGGTCCCATTGTTCCTAAGTATGACCTTGTGTAAAGATGGAGCGCTGTAATTAAAGGAAATAACCAAAGTAAATTACTATTTACAGCAAGCTGAAGTAATATAGTTCTTTTTTTTTTAAATGTGCCTGGCTCAGGCGACTCTATTTAATCATGCTTTCAAATGTTTCTGACACAGACATCTATAGGTTTGATCTGCTTGTAAGAGATGTTTTGAGAGCTCGGTCCCTGCGGTTGCTCATGGCAGGCAGGGAAAGTTAATAAACTTAGGACATCCATTGAAATTATCCCTTTCTCCTATACGTGGCCAAACAGGCAAGATACCTCACCCAATTTCCTGAGCAAAGACAAAAGAAGGAAAGACAACAAGCCTCCATAATGAAAGCACTGAAAGGTGTTTATTTTTGGATACTGTGTCTCAACCCTGGGACTCTCTCCCTGATGAGATCGCTGTGTGAAAAGGCACAGTGCAGCTTTCAGGATGCAGCTGTACCTTCTGGTGTGCGAGAAGGTAGATTTTGATGCCTCAGTGACCAGATCTCCTTCCAAGTAGTTTGCTAAATTCCCACTGGCTAAGAACAGCAAAGCTGGAAGTGCACTAGATGGAAACCAGGGGCCACAATAATTGTACAAAGGCCTGCTGAGATTTTCCTAACTGCTTCCAGTAAAAGAAAAGAGGCCCCTACTAGCAGTGGTAAGTCCCATAAGAAGGAACAGCACACTATGTTCACTCATATATGAATAACACTTATTTTATAACATGAAGTTATAGATCTAGGTGCCCTAATGGAAAGAGGGCTTAAACAAATACATCACTGGGTAAAAAACTTGCCATTTTCCCCTCAGATATGACTTAACTTGCAGTCCTGCTATGTCACTAATGTAAGGGGTGTTTTGTGAGCATTTAGAATCAGGAACATTATTTTTTTATTTGGTATCATAATTGATACAAACAGGATTCTGTGAATTCCATCCTTTTTGTTTTATTTGGAAATAAAAAAAATCAGCCTAAAGGGCAATGTGATTGATCATGAAAAGTAAGAGATTGCATTGGTGTGGCAGGATATCAGGAGAGGAAAACCTGAGGGACCAGATTCTGATCTCCCTTGCACCTCTCTATGGTTGTGTAATTATCCCAAAATCAGTATAAATTATTAATCCCAACAACAGTAAAACAAAGCTTTCTGATCATTTTTTACATTTTTTATTTTTAAAGGCTATGAAATATTGTACTACAAAAAAAGATAAAATCCCATTGACCATTACCTGACTTCATATACATTTCCACAGCCAGGGAGAATAATCTGAAATCCCAAGAGCCCAGAAGTAAAAAGCTACTGGAGTAGAAAAGCGTTGCATACCCAGCTGTGGGGATTCAAGGCAGAGCACTGGTTAACCAGGAAATGCCACAAGTATGAATCGTCTTGGCACTCATGGAGTGCCCAAATTTGAGACTACGGAGCATTAGACAAAGCAGAACTGCAGCTGCTAAGTTACTCTGCACTTAGAGTGCTGCTCTAAGATAAAGGCTAAAAAAGTACCATCAAAATGCCTTGTCAGTTATTGAATGATTGAGCTTCTTGTCACACAGGTAGTGGGGAAAAAAATCTGGAGAAGGCAGAAAATGCACCATTCTGTATTCTATCAGCATAGTTCAAGTATCCCTGCCTCAGGATAAAGAAGAAAACAAAAACAGTCATGACATCTTTTCTGAGTCAAGAAACGTGCACCTGGATCAGACCAAAGAATCATTTATTCCAGGATCGCATTCCTGACAGTATCTGCCTGAGAAAAGCCACGTAAACAATGTACAGGGTAGGAATGCGCTCCCTACTTGTTTTCCTTACAGTGCTTCTAGTTTTGAAAGAAGGTGAGCAAAATGAAAAGTTCAGAGTGAAACTCACCACGGGATCTGCAATTTTGCTTAGCCTTGGCTGTGGAAGAACCCTCATCCTTGCACAGCTAGAAGTAAACAGAAAGGTGCCACCCAGACCAGCTGAACTGCAGGGTGACTGGAATAGAGGAGCGGTCACACTGTGAGGTTAAGTGTAGGGAGATTAACCCGCTGAGAGTTCAAATCTGCTGAGTAGGAGCACGTGCCTTTAAAGTAATATATAAATTGGGCATTTGAGGTATTATCAGAGTTAGATGAGTGGCTGGAAGAGATTATCAGTAATCTTGTATGACTGCAGAGCTGATATCTCATCCCTGAAAAGCACCAGGTCAGGTGCAATACAGTGGTGCTGCTTAGCAAGAGGGTAGAAAGCAGCAGAGAGAGCTCAGGGGTATGAGGTGGTGTTTGCTACACACGGAACAAATGTGATACCTGAAACTTCATCCAGTTCTGCTTGTGCCTCAGACATGAAACAGCTTAATTTGACCTTTTATCTGCTCATCTTAGGGAGAAGGGGCAATTTAAAAACTAGGAAAAACAATTTTCTAATGCTTTCCCTGTCTGTAGGCTACTTGAAAAAATGTAGAGATATTAATCAAAAATTTAGCTAAAAAAAAGATTTTGGCTAACATTTCTTCTCAGAACAATGCTCCTGGCACAGGGGGAAGCCATCACATATAAGGCCTTCAGGATCCAAGATCGCTAATTACTGGCACAGTTCTCCAGTCAGTGTATCTTTTAGCATTCTTCTTTCTGAGTCACTTAAAATACTGTATATGAAATACAATACTTGAGAAGAAAGAAAAGAAATAATTACTTTAGGCATATTTGATTTTGACTTTGCTTTCCCTTCCTGACCTATCATTGGCCTGGATCCTCTGCTCCTAGATTACTTTCTCTATATGTGACTGTCTTTTATTTTTCAAAGTCATGGGAACCATGAAAGCAACTTGATTAAAAAACTCCTCCTTTGCATACTAAAACAAAATCATTTTCACTTATTATGAAGAAATTTTTACTGCTCAGTTACAAAGCCAGTGAAATGCTAATTTTAAACTTATGAGATCTTGACAAAGAAAGTGACAGATTCAGTCTTGTGTAATAAGATCCAGTAGTGGTAATCAGTCTTTCAAATAACTTATTCGGAAGCATTTTCTCCCAAAATATTTTTTATCTTTTTTTTCGGAATTGTGGAATGATTACAACTAATAAGCCTGCATTTCATACAAATCATTAAGCAATTGGAAAGTGGATGAAAATAATTTCCTTTTCAGAAGAACTCAGCACATGAAATGAACAGTTTGGAAAAAGCTTTTGGATTATTCCTAAAAACATCTTAAACTCTCATATTAAAACCAGCAATATCTGCTCTTGAGAATTTGGTGTTTTTTGAGGAAGGGAGAAACAATAAGAGCCACTCAGACTGAAAGTATATTTTGGTATTCAATACTGGAAGCATGTACAGCAGTACTGTAAACCAGGGTTTAAAATGTGCTGACCTAAATAAAACACAATGTCATATTTTACTTTTTTACGAAGGCAGAAGACTGCTGAAGGAGAAGGATTGCAGCAATGAGCCTCTATGAGAAAAGTCAGGTGAAAAGGGAGTAGCAAGAATTGATTGTTAGCAAACAGGTTTCTAGTAGAAAGCTGACTCCAGCTGGACATCTCTGTGATCAGATAGATGATTTTAAGGTGTCCAAATTGCAATGAAAGCCAGGGTGGCAAAGGAGACAAGTACTGTACTGATGATGGGACAAAAAAAAGGAACTACGTGATGGCCTAGGAAATGGTAATGATCAGAGATGGGGCAACTGGGGGGATAGATGTGAGAATAAAAAATACCCACTGAGTTCACGTGGGAAAAGGTAAAAAGAAAATTAACAAATTACATTAAAAAAACCTAATAGACCACTGAGAAGTGGCAGTAAGACTTCTAAGGTACCTGTTTGATCAGGGAGAATGACCCCTCCGTCACTGAGCAGTGACAGAAAGGAGGAAGGCAGCACAAAGCATTGTACCCTTGCCTGCCTCTGCCTCTGTCAGTGCCTGTGCCAAGAGAGGAATCTCTGCTACCCAGCAGTGGGCGAGCTGGCAAGAGTGGGCAGGGCAGGGAACGAATACAAAGCAGCTCCATGCTGTGCCTGGCTGTGGAGTGAAGGGTACTCCACTGGCACTTCCAGGGAGCTGTTTCTGAAGAGAAGCCGAGAAGTTGTTTAGGCCTTGAACCTCAGCTGTGGCTGAGCCTGGAAGGAGGAAAATGAAAGCAAGACAAGAATATGAATTATTAATATTTCTACATTATTGTGCTTAGAAAGCAATAGATGAGGAGCTGGATGGAAGGGAAATGTCTTACAGTGGGGAAGCTGGAGGGCTAGATACACCTTAAAAAAGATGAGGTGGAGAGGTGGCATTTTATTATTACTTTTACAGCTCTGAAAAAAAAGTAATAAACACTTATCCTGATCAGGAGTAAAAATACAGAAATCAAATGTTATGAGGCTGCAGATTAAATTAAAATGGCATCGGAAGCACAACAGAGACTTCTTATGTCTGGAACATTTTGATCTGTGGCAACCCATAAAAGCAAAGAATTGATCTAGATCTAGCTGATCTACCTCCTGGTATTTTTACACTTGTGATTTGACTTTGTAATGTGTGCATTTGCTCATAGCTTAAATGTCCAACTATTTTCCCTGCTTTATTACCCCTTGAGTGTAAGTAGTGATTTTGAACATTGTTCAGAAGCATTTGCAATTCTGTGTGCCTCCTTACATGCTCATCACCTACAGTACTAAGGTACTCTTATTGAATAGCATGCTATTTCAGCCAGCCTGAAACTTGCAGATCATCAATGGGAACAAGGAAGCCATCATACATAAACAAGGATTCTTGAAAAAGCAAGACTTTTGACAAGCCTGCCTGCCTGTGATTTGGCATTCTAAACAGACTGTGGAGAGGAAATGCGCCCTCCTGTTTCTTCAGAGAATTCCTTTGGCAGTAGCTTCCTCTGCTCACTGCACAACAACTTTTTTCACATAAAGGAAAAAAAAAGAATGCAATTTATAATATATGTTTTTCACAATAACTAGTAATACGATCAATAACTGGCAATAGAAATGTTCCGCTAGTGGCAAGGAACATTTTATGGTCTCAGCTCCATCAGCTGACATTACTAAGAAATACATGCCATGGTTTCCTTCACAAGACAAACAATATTGCAGCTACAAATTCTCTGTGTTTCTTACAGGCTTGCTGTGATCTTTATTTTCTTTCACATTTTATTTCATAGGATATAAACATATGCTTTGTCCCATCCTGCAGCACATCTACAAAACTTAACTGAACATTTTAATTTATATTTATGCTGAACCACCCCAGTTCAAACTTCCTAATGAAGCTTTGAGGGTGCCTTAAGGATGAGATATTTACACCTATCTATAAGTAAGATACTGTAAATCTAGATCCCTTCTGGCCATTACTGTCTAACGTGAAGACCCACTAATAATAATTTTAGCTCTCATGTGGGTAAAATCAGAGGTCTGTTGACTCAACCACTTTATGACTGATGCCAGGTATTCTTGCACAAAATGGGTCTGCCTCAGGCAGGCAGTGCCCAGACAACACAGAATCTTGTATAGATGAGTCCAGAACTGCTTTAGGGAATAACCAAGGGGGCATGTGATCCCCACACAACTTTTGTAATGGGTTTCCTTTAAAAAATTCTGCCTGTGGTCTCCAGGTTGGTTCAAATAAAGTTTATAGTGGCAAAGGTCTGGAAGGTACCTCAAGAGGTCGTCTTGTCCAGTCTCATTCCCTAAAGAAAATCTACTACATTTATGATATTCTTGACATGTATTGTCTAGACTTTGGCACTTTCATCACTGGAGGTCTTTGTGTCCTCTGTCTTTACCACAAGGAAAAATCTGCCCTATATACTCCTTTCTGAATTTTAAACCCATTGCTTTCTGAGCCAACCACAACAAAAAAAAAAAATTAAAAATTTTAAAAAATCAATATTTCTTTTGTCTTGTCAGAAGCTTTTTGTATATTTTAAGCTCACTCCACTTCTGTCCACCGCCAGCTTCATGGTTTATACATGCTATGGACCATGCATTTGGTCTTTATCCCTCTTGGGAACTCACCTGAAAGACCAAGGACCTCTGTCAGCTTGCAAGCTGGTTTTCTTTCCTAGGAGTTGAGGCATCTGGGTGTTGACAGAAGGCAAAGGGGGAAGGATGTGACTTGTCCACAGAGACCAAAATGGTCAAGGTCTGCAGCCAGTCCATGGGATGAAGAGAGAACTTTCTGACTCTCACCATATCCATATATGACCTGCAGAAACACACTCCAAAGGCACCATGGCACTAATTGCTGTGGCAAGATCTGAATTTTATGAGAAAAATGCTCCTTCTAGACACTGTAAGTGAAAATAATAAAGTTTTGGTCTCTCCCTTATTAAATAAGTGTTTCCTTCATACAGTTCAGTACCATAATAACTAGGGTTCCACACAAATCAGTCTGACTTATCCACCTGGGTGGGTTTTTTTCTTTAAAAAAAAAAAAAGTCAACAACAAACCATTAGCTTGTATTCCTGGATTGGTTTTGGTTCTTTTCCCATTACCTGAATTCAACTGACAAAAGGAAAATAGCAGGGCTCCCAGGCTGGTAAAGAGACCTGCTCCTTGCATTCCTGCCAGCATCTTGGATTGAATCCAGGGACAAACTGCAACATCCCCCAGGCTCTTCTCCAGTTTCATGGGGAGATCACAGGTGCCAGATATGGTATCTATAAACACACAAGTCTACATATCAATGCCCCCTCTCAAGCCAGGAGCTTGGTGCTGGGTGGACCATTCCAGAGGCTCAGAGGACAGGAAATCTTTAGTTAGACCAAACCAGGAGTCATAAAAACCTTCAAGTTCCTCAGCACAACTGATTTCTAGTTAATGTAAACTACATTTGCAAATATTTTATGAATCTTATTCTCCCTGTATTCTTAATCTGCTGTCTATTATGCACTGAGGGGTTTTGAGTAGGTTTGTAGGAGGAGTACCATCTACTTGAAGAGCAATCATTTGCTAACAGAGGAAGAGGAAAGCCCAGATCTGGTATACACAGAAAAATTTTAATTTGAATTGAGTAGCTGGTGGAAATAACACCAAGCCCATGAAAACAGATTCAGAGAACCAGCACCCGAGCAACAAGTGATTGTTGATCTTTTAATGCTGTGAAAGGATGCATTAAAATATTTCCCAGAAGGATAAGATACAGGAAAATGAATGGACTGAAAGTAAATTGGAGCTCTGTCATCTTTTGAATGATGCTTTTTATTTTGAACCCAAATATAAGGAAGAATGTACAGATTCAAAGGGCACAATAAGATACAAAGGACAGGAATTATTGTCAGTGTTTATTATTGACTACATCATTGCAACCCAGTTTTTTTCAATGCCATTTGCAAACCATGTGTGCAAATCACCATGTGTGATAGAACCTAGATGTGATTACTCATCTGTTTCTGGGACTTATCTCTGTGTTATTTGTTTCATGAAAAATAAGTTCAAAAATGTCAAAAAAAAATTAAAAATGGCAGGTATTAACAGGTACAGCTACTTTTATGTACCAGAGGCTTCTGACAAAACATAGAGTCCACACATGAAACAAGGTTCTGGAGATATTCCAATGCATCCACAGTCATTAATTAAATCCTTTATGTTGTTCTTATAAGGCAAACATCAGGAAAGCAACAGCAAAATCCTTGCTGGAAACAAGACCTCAGTAAGGATAAGAGTACGTATATCCAAAGAAATGCCAAAAAACCCCATCTGGTTGCTTGTAC
This sequence comes from Margarornis squamiger, assembly GCA_035222235.1. Lineage (NCBI taxonomy): Eukaryota > Metazoa > Chordata > Aves > Passeriformes > Furnariidae > Margarornis > Margarornis squamiger. The sequence goes on along the minus strand of JAWWTY010000077.1, from coordinate 86,530,046 downwards.
GCATACACATAGCTTTACTGCTATAAGCAGCTATTCCTGCCAAAAGGAAAATTCTAAATTATTTGTGTAGTGTATAGTTTTACCCACAGCCTTTCTGAAAGTATATTCCTTTCAGCTTGCTCCAATATGTCAGAAAGTGAAGAACACAGTGCTGACTACTCAGATTCAATAGAAATTTTTACTCTTGAACCAAGATATGCTCAACAGTCTTTCTTTTAGGTCTTCTCAATAAATGCTTGCTCTTCTAGATTATTTTTTTTTTACATTATATTTTGATAAACTCAGTAAAAAGACTTTTATGTGCTGAAGATCTTCAAAGCCTTCATCAGTTTTGTTTCAAGTAAAGATCTTGACGGAGTGTGGTAACTGTCAGTGGAAGAGAAAAATAGAGTAAGGAAATAAACACAAATCTGGAATATTGATATAAGTTAATATATTAGAGTAAAAGAATATGTTTTTCAGACTCTTAAGCCCTTTGCCATCACTTAAAATACAATAGAGAAGGTGGATCAGCAGAGACAAAATACTGCCCTCCCTTTCAGGCAGAGGAATTAATTCAGAAGAAATAAAAAATAAAACACAAATAACCACAATAATGTTCCTTCCTCTCAATAATCAAAGAAAAACTCTGTCTCACCAGCAATGAAGCACGTTAATTCCTCAGTGTCTTCTCAAAAATGGTTGGTTCTTTTATTTTTTCATTTTCTTTCTTTTTTTCCAATGGCTACTTTGAAACAAACTAACATTGAGGTTCAGAAATATATACGTGTTGAATTTCTCTGTGGACCTGCTTGCAATGTCAGTTTTGGCTATCCCAAAACTCTAAGGGGCAGGTCTTTCCTCCTTCTGGGAAATTACACTTGCTATGTCTTGTGCTCTTATTTTGATTCAGTTAAACCCTCATTTAAAATAACCATCTTGATCCATCTATCTCTACATACATGAATCTGACTCAGAGCTTATGCTTGCCAACAGTAATACTGCAGAAAACCAGAAGCCTTACTGCAAAAAAGGACTTCCATTTGATATTGCTGATACAGAAAGAGTGCCATCAACACACTGCTCTATAAAATTATGACTAAATCATTGGAACAGAACCCAAAATGTTACTCACAAGCCCCACCAGCACTGCACACACAGTCTCAGGAAATAAAAAGTTAAGACTGGCAATAGGAACAAAGTCTGATATTCTTCATTGCATGTTATTTGCTCAGCACCCTTCTTGAATGCTGAAGACAATTGATGTCCCTCATCAGAATTTATATTTCGTTGTTAGTTTATGAAGTACTGTAATATCCCAGCAAGGGTTATAGATCTGTCTCCTTCATCTCAGAGGTAAACTGTGTGATGAACGTGAAAGTCTTTTCCAGGCATCTCCACATGTGATCTGCCAGATTTCCCTAAGCCAGCTGGACATAAGTCACCTCCAGATCTAGCATATACATAAATCCCCCCAAAAGTCAGAACTGACAAGGTTGAGTAAGGTTGATTAGTGAAGTTCCAGTGGTGGGTGAATAGGGCTAAGGTACATCTAAATCCCACCAAGGATCTGTGCCAAGTACTGCTGCCTGTGTGTCATGTGGATTGTAAAGACTCGGGCCATCAGTTTAGCCATCTGTACATTACAGTGATGAATCAGACATGGTATCTGTTTTCCACTGAATGCCTTTCTCTTTCCAAATAGTGAATTAATCAAGTATATAACTGGCTGCTCATCCCCATGCTAAAAACCAGCAACTTCCCATACTTCATGTTCCACAACAAAAAGAAATCTTCTGTTTCCCTGTGAAATTCACCAAATCACCCCACCAGTCACTTCACTATATTCCATTGTGGCTTTTAACATGCAGATGCCACCACTACAGAAATTCATAGACTTCGGGGGCACAACTTGTCAATGAACTACTCTGATATCCTGTGAATAGGAATGTATATCACAGGCCACGGTCCAAACAGGTGGCTCTCTATGGAGAAAAATAAATCAAGATAAAGTGTTTGACAAGCAGCAGAGTGTCTACACAAGGCTGTTGTCCTCATGATTATTTACCATTCTGTTAATCAGCAGTGATCTTATATCAGCTTTACAAACACTGAGACACGTGAACACTGGACTGACCACAGTATCTGCAGAAGACCATGAGAAAGAAACACCTACACTCCATGACAGCTTTCCATTGACAACTACCTTTGTTACCTGTCAGCTAGACAGATCTTAATCTATTTAACACGTTTCATTGACATGGTATGGTGATGGAGTTTTTAAAATCAGAAAAGCTTGTTGTACAAAATCAAATGCCTTTTAAATGCCTAAGTGCATTTGCTGTATCAGCCATATTTCTCATCCTCAAAGAATAAAAATGTTTTATTAACAAATATTTTGCATGAAACCATGATGATCAGCATTATTTTTACCCTGATCTTTTTGATTATTTATGAACTTCTATGACCACAGGGTGTTGTCTTAGTTTGCCATAGCATAAAACCCACCCTACTATTTCACAGCCCTTGCCACACACCCTCTTGGCATCTCAAAATAACGAGGCACACTTTTTTTCCTGGAACTTTTCCTAAATTTCTAAAATTTATTGAAAGCAAACGTTGCTGAGAATGTAATTTCTCTGCTTGCTTTTTCAGATCACTTTCATGTGCACTTGGAGAATCTGATAGAGGTGTGTTTTGGTTTGGGGATTTTTTATATTTTGGAGAGAATCTTTGTTAGTTGCAAATCACAATATGCATCACAGTACATCATTATTTATACTGTAGTCTGTCTAAGCAACTAAGCTCATTTTAAGAGCAAAATTTATTTGGCCTAGGAAGTTATGGGGGAGCACTGAAAAAAAAACCTGTACTATTTCTGTATGTAAGGCCATCTGCCACAGAATCTGGTGAGAGAGAAAGAGAAGTCCACCCTCCCAGTACCACTGAGGCTCCGAACAGAACAGGTGACTTGGATTTCTTCTCTTCCACTTGGGGAAGAGGAAGCAGTGCAACAAGACTAAATTTGTTCCTATTACAAACTAAGATTTTTTTTTAGCATATAGGGGAAAACATAATGCAACAATGTTGATTTACTTACAGATTATTTCTCTTTCCTGTATTTTACATCACTGTTACATAATTTCTGATCTGAAAAAGTCTCTGGTCATATAGGTTTAACTTTAATATCGGGGCAGACCAGCTGAAATAAATGAAGCTTCTTGCAAGAGAATAGTGAAATATGTGCACAATTGGACCAGTGTTGTTAGGAATTGACTTTTATCTTCACTCACAAAAAAAATATATATAATGCATGTTTATCATATAAGTTAAACGTAATTTTCAGAGGTGTTTCTAAACTCTGAACTTAATGTTCTATGTTGCTGCTCATCTTTTAATGATCTGAATCTCTTTTTTTTACTCAATTCTGGTAATTTTCTAAATGAAAACAGTTTCAATATGGAAAACAAAGATTATCTGAAAACATTTGAATGACACTTATTTTTAAATAAACCATTGTTTCTGAATAAAATGGACTCAGAATCTCTGGTACCTTTTTCTTTAAAAGGTCTCTATTTTGGAAAACATTGGCTCTCTGTTTACAGAAGAATCAACTTACTATAGCAACAACCAGCATGAGGGCATTGAAATCCAACTATGTTATACTTTGTGTATGCACAATAAATTACTACTAATCAGCTATTTTAGTAGCTGCTATTTTTCACCATAAATTCTTGCAATGCATCACAGATTGGTTTTTGGTTTGTTTTTTTGTTTGTTTTTTTGTATCCTAAAACTGATTTCATAGCCAGATTTTTACTTAACAAAAAAGGACTTTCAGAGACTATATTTGGCAAAAGACAGTACAACAAATCCATGACTGATTCGTTAAGGTTTCAAATTAAATCTTTTCAGGAAAAAGCGTGCTGTTCACAAAGATCTGTGTTTCAGTAGGTGTAATTCTGAACATCGCCAGTTTCAGAATATGAAGTCTAAGGGGAAAATGAATCCTCAAAAAGATTGATTTAAAAAGAAACAAGGACCAATTCAAAGGCCTCCTTTTCTCCCTGTGAACAACAAATTTCAAAATAAATAGCATTTAAAATCAGGACCTGTAGTCCTAAGATTGTCTTTTTTATTGAGCAGGCAGAGCTGCCATGTATGAAATGCTGAGAACCCAAATCTGGGGAAGCACACCTTCTGACAAAGAAATACTCCTCTGGCTTTGCTATTGTCTTTGAGGTTGCAAAATCACCCACTTTCAAGAATTTCCTAGAAATATAATAAGTGCTGTTATTATCAGGAAAATTACATATGTTCTGATATTAAATTTTAAATGGTGGATGCCTTGAAAGCAAATAAAGATCTTTCCTCTTTCTCTGAAAAAAAAAATAAAAAATTAAAGGCTAGAAAAAATTGTAAACCTTATTTAGTTTCCTTGGATTTAATTTTTTCTGATTTCATGGGGGGAGGGAGGGGAGAATCTCACTAGCAGTGGTAATTGCATAAATGCTATAGGAAAAAAAAGGAATGGATGAAAAAAATAATTCAAGCAGTGACGTTTACTACCTGGACCAGATTAGTTTGCTGCAAATCTAATTTGCATGAGATACCATTAAATACAGGGGGAAAAGCAACTTATGCCCAGAAAAGCTTATAGATATATAGCTCAACTACCAGTAAAAGTATGTGAATAAGTGGAAATTATTATTAAAGGAAATTATTATTTATGGGCTTCATATTTAAAAAAGAAATAATTTTGAAGATGTTACTTTTCATTTTTATTTAATTTCCTTTCCTGCTGTCTTGTATTACTTCTATAGTATGGAAGTTTGCCTCTTCCAACATGATGATCTAAGCAGCTTGTGGACACATATTTTGATCCTTTATAAAGTTCTGTGCACTTTATTAGAAATTAAAGTGTTATTATAAATATTCTCAATAGCAATGAAATCTCAACACCTCGAAGAGATGAACCAAGATGTACTTCTGATGCACTTATAAGATTACTTATTCATCATGCTTCTATTGAATACAATAAAAAATAAGGTGCATTATGTTAGAAAGCATTTTATTGTCTTCTTCTGTATCTCATTTTATGCCTAAACTAGTAAATGGACTTCTTTCTAATGACATAGCCGTGTTATTATCAAAGTGCATATTGCACTGCCCAAGATGAAAGCAGCATGTTTGGAAATCCAATTACAAATTCTTTCAATCAAAAATACTGTGAATGCATTTGAATATTTTTTGACCTAAAAGAATTAAAACTACAGGTATACTATGTATTTAACATGTAGATGCTTTTTTCAACTTTCCATTTCTAGGTTCACCTGAAAACACAGCTAAGTCAAATTCAAGTAACTCTGGCAGTTCTGAACATAACATTACTTTTCCACAATAGGAAAAACTATTCAGTTTTTGCATATGGTGCCCATGAATAAAACACTTGAGACACTAACTGTTCAACCCAGAAATTGAAATTTATCTGTCGTTGTCAGGGATGCTGCTTCTGTATTGCACAAGAAAAGGAATAAAAGAAGGCAGGCATGAACGAAGCTTACTTTTCTTCAAATGCCAACATGCAAAATTAAAGCTGAAGTGAACACCTATTTGAAGAAATAATGCTGTAAAAGTAACAATTTGAACACCTGAAGTTTCAGATTCAAGTGATGGCCATATCACTGTGTTCAGACCTAGAGAAAAACTACAACCTTCCACCTGCCAGCCCTGCCAAATTCAAACAGGATGGATGGACAGGCCACACTATTCTCCTCCTCACTGGTAATAATGCTCCTGCAAGCCAGATCAGTCTCTCAGTTACATCTCTTCAACTCCCCGTTACGCTTGCTGTTAGATTCTTGGTAACACCTTTTACTAGAAGCAGTTTTTCTGGTCACACATAAAAGGAAAGAAAACTTTTGCCTTGGTTGAAGATGGTAGCAGCAGCAGACTGCCCTTTCACTTTTCTTACTCAAACTGAGTGTAAGCTAAGTACTCCAACTCGGGAGTCACATGACCTACTTTAGATATCAGTTTTAAAAGGACTTGGTTTGAGCCCCCAGAGGTGCATATTTCTCTCCTTTAAGAGAAAACAAAGATGAGGAGTGCAGATGTTTGTATGAATACTATCCCGTTTGCCTCTGATGACAGTCAAGAAGGATAATTTGTACTGAAGGAGTTTAAAAGAAACAGATAAATCATAAAGAACAAACACCCAAAGTTATAAAGATCATTAGCTACAGCATGGAGCTGGCAGGCAGAAGAAGGAGGCAAATAAATGCTATTTTGCAGACCGGTACTTTTAGAGATCCCCCAGCAATGCTTCAACAGACTCCTCAGCAAAATTACTGGTTGTTCTTAGATGGTTATTTCAGCCCAAGTCTCATTGTGGGCCAGGCACATGAGGAAGATGTGGGAAAAGCCATGACAGACAAATACGTGTTCCTCTTTGAAAAGATTTGACTTCTGGGAAAAAGGAGGGAACTGGACCATGAGCTCCTCAATTCTCTGCAAGTATGTGGTGTTCAACCAGGCTACTGCCTAGGAAGATGGTTCCACCTTTTGCTACCAAAAAATAATTTCCTTTTTTTTTTAAAAAAAAAGAACTAAACGTGTGCTTCTTTTAAGAATAGGGCATAATTATGTACCTTTAGGTTAGGCTTACAGGCTGAAAATCCTTCATGAAAAATCTGCCAGTTCTTCTAGTGGCACCATGTAGACCACAAAGCCAGCAGAAGACCCTCGGTTCTCTGTATTTTTATCCCCTCAGCATTTGCCTCCTTAGATATTTCCTTTTTGCTTCAGTGGAACCTTTTTTAGCTGCTCCCACTTAGATTTTTTTCCTCTTTTAGGCTGCAGGTCTACACTTCTTTGCCTAATCTAAAAAGAAGATAATGGAAGAACTAAGGTATGGGAGCACTCTTATTCCTCCCACTGTGGTTTACCTCAGCTTCCTGAACTGTTCCACAGCTCACAGCTTACCTAGTTTCTCATAATCTTTCCTGATAGTAACTAATCCAAATAACTGTCTGCTAAAGATTTTATCATCTCACTACTCACCAGCATAAATTAATTTGTTAAAACAACACTGACCTTTACATTAAACTAGAGGCACCTCCCTGTTGACCATGTTCCATCAGAGAAACATGCTATTTTTACTAGTTGGTTTAACTGATTTTGAAGCCAAGCAATATAGTTTACATAGCAGAACTCATTTGTTTAACAACTAATAAGGGGCTTTTTTTAAACCTAAGGGAAAAATAACCATAGCTATTAAAGTGAAACACATCAGAATCTGAAAACTCTTTTTAAAAGAAAAAAAGAAAAAGACCCTGCAATGTAAATTTATTCTTGCTTGCTCCAAAAGCAGTATCTTAAATTTTTCCTGCTCCTTACCTACTACCAGCAGGTGCAAAGTAACCCAGAAAGTCAACAGAAACACTGATTAATGTAAAATGAGCTATTATGTTGCACACATCTCTAAGATATTCTCTCAATGTCTGCTTTCTTCTGCATATTAAAAGCAGAACACAGCCGAGGGAAAATGCTGTTTGGATTTTCTGAAACTTTCCTACCTACTATAATGTTTTCTTGAAAGTTGCCACACCTGGAACAAGAGTGGGGCTTGGTCTGTTCTTTAAACAGAAGGATGAGAGACACAGATGTAACACTATGTCATGGTCTTCTTATGGAACAGACATAGCTTCAATATATTCTGCAATTTTTCCAGCTCCATATCTCAGAAAATAATAACAGAAAATAAGAATTGACAAACACAATTACATGTTCAGAAACAATCTCATGTTCTTCTTGAACATGAGCCATTAAGACCTTCCAAAAAAATCCAAGCTCTGCTGAGGGCAGTGATGTCAGTGAGCAGCAAAGACTTGATTACAGCACCTTTTGTAAATTGTGTTTTTAAAGTATTTCATAGACACAGCATTCCTTATATGCTGTGTGGCTGTAATGCTGTTCTGACATCAGTTGTATTTGGGAGACAATAAGATTAAATATTTCTACTATTTTTCAGTATCTGAGCAACAGAACCAGTAAAGCATCATTGGCTCCACTAGAGAGAGCTCTTGTGCTAACATAATTATATTAATAAACATAATTACTTGTTTGAAATCAGTGGAATCATCTATGAAGGAAGATGCGTTGTTACATACACACAAGAAGAGTTAGCAGAATCTGGTGTTGGATGACCATGTTCCTGTGATTTACCAAAAAGACACTGCAAGTTTTCCCTTTGTGCTCACCTTTGCAAAGTGTTCTTGGATAGATTGTTTTCAATTTTCATGTTGAATTTTCCACATTACTCTGGCTACTCTGGCTGTGGAAAAAAGAATCCCAAAACACAGACTCCAGCCCCAAACCAAATTATGTCCTTCCAAAGGGCATTTGCAGCTTTCTTGACTTGAAGGCCAGTGCTCAGCATAAATTCAGATATTTCCGAGTTGTTAAGGTGACTGTAATCCTATTGAAATTCCACTGAGAATAAGCACAGAATGGAGCATAATTGGGTACAATATGCTGAGGTGCATCCTGCAAAGCCCTCAGTACACTTACAGCTATGGCAGACAGGACTGGAATCCCCACTCAGGGCTATTGCAAGGAAAACCACACAAAATATTATCACTGAAGAAGTAGGAACAGATTAAGAAAGTTTTGACATAATCCCAGTAGAGTTTAGATTTTAGTTATAATCACTCATCTGTCCTAATCCTACAAAGTGGCTTAAGACAGAAGGGTGGAAGAACTACTGGAGCATGCACAAAAGGTACAGAGAAGCCTATTGATTGAAGGAACTAAGCTTCCTTTTCTACTCTGTTTCCCACTGCAATTGTCGTATCTAGTTTTATGCTTTCAAATCCTAATTTCTTTGTTGAAAATGCACAGATTTGTTTTGCTATTTTTTTGTTGATCTTTTGGGAACAATAAGAACCAAATTGTATTCTTACTTACCTGGAACATCCCGACTTCAGTAATACTTGAATGGAGTACTAGACCTAAGACTGAGCATACATGGTCTAAAAAGCAAAAAATTTTGCATGTCTTCTTACTATATAGTACACCAAAAGTCCATCTGAGTCTCTACAATAAATCTGTAACTTTTTGATCAATAAGAAAGCACTGTTCTATTAAAGGAAGCGTTAAATTAGCAGTGCACTTTATTTCCCCCACCCCCGCCTTCATCACTGCTTTCCCTGTTCTCACTTGCTGCATATCTTTGAGTTGAAAGGCTGCTTAACCCCTGGCATTTCTCTCGTTCTGTTATTTGTTCAACTCCTACTTACCACAATGAAGACTTTGGGGAGTCATCATATCACAAGCCTGTCTTCAAACTTAAATACACAAGTGCGTTGGGTATCCTATTTCAAATCAAATCTACTACATTCCCCTAATAGGTACAAATACTGCAAAACAAGCTCTCATACTTTTTTTTTTTTTTAACTGAGTCATTAGAGAAGTCTTTAGTGTATTGGCACAAAATACAAATTTATTTGGCTGATTGCTTCTGCTCATGTCTCTTCTTTTGAAAAGCATTACCATCATGTATGTATCAGTCCAGTGCCGTATATATCACATATATCAGTCCAGTACCTTTAAATTTATATTTTACAATCTAGTATGCAAAAACATAGCATTTTTTCTGACTCCATATATGAACATAAGAGAATGTGACAGTAAATTACTTACATCAAATAAATTGGTAATTTGGTAATTACTTGCACTTTTGGGTTGCTCTGCAAGGAATTTCCACATGTACCCACTGAGATTGAACATTTGTTTTATTCCTGAAATAATTATCACAGCACATTTCATTCCGATACCTGTTAATCTGACAAGTACAGATCAGAAAAGAAAACCCAAAGTCCTTTTCTTTATGTTTCTGCTATGCACTAAGCTGCATAATCTTGTTGTCACGTGAAATTAGCAGCAAAGAACCTCGTGCAAAACAAACCCTGACATGAACTGTACATGAGCTACAGTAAGACAGATACCTAATCACAAAAAAAACAGGTCATATATCCCCAGCTACTGTACATAGCTAAGACATTCAGATAATTCCTCCTTCACAAGGTTCCTTTGTTGACAGCTGTTACACAACCAGAATTTGTTACTTTCTTATTTAATATAAGTGTTTTTCCCTTTATTACCTTTAAGTGTTAATAAAGTTACAAAAAAATAGTAATATTGAATGCAACTTAGAGGACAGCTTCAGGTAGAGGGTTATCCACCTGAGAGTCAAGTGTGAGAAAATACGAGCTTATTCAACTAGGTTAGTCCTTCATTTTCGAGTCTTAACAAATAGTTCTGTGAAACTGCAGAATTAAAGGATTTCAATCTGCATAGTTATCCAGTACTTGGAAATGGTATAAACTGACAAAGAAGGCAAACCAATAACAAAATGCATTCAAAGGCAACTAACATTTTCTTTATACACCCTAAATAAGGATTTTCCTGTCTTCTGAGTGTTTAATTGATTTCCTCAGTGCTACCTCAAATTTCACTGCAAGAATCAAAATGCTCATACAAAGTGAGCCGTCAACTCGCTTCCTAAGCCAAGGCAAGGCAGCTAACATTGCTCAAAATCCACTGAAGAAAAATGCTGATACCATGTTTGATAAAAGTGACAGTGCTCGACCTCTTCCAGAACTTTGTAACACTGTCATCTTTTATTGAAGATAAAAGTGGGAGCAAAGCACAATACAGAATATTAACATGTCAATTCTTTTGGCTTCAGACAATAAAACATTTTGTTTTAAGGCTTGGGCTTTTTGTTTTGTTTTTACATTGTGAATTACAGTTTATCTTGGTTGTGTCATCTTTTTGAAGTGTGGCTTTATGACCAACCACTAAGGCTGAGCTGTTAAACCCAGCTTTTTCTGATAATGTGTTGTTATAGAGCAGCTGTTCATGAGGTAGGGAAAAAGATTTAGTCCTAACAGAAAACTGACTTCATTGCAGGTCAAGTAGATTGTAAAATATCTCAAATCATATTTCACTAAAATTTATTTGGAAATAAACAAAAGGTTTTACTGTTGTTTTTGCTTCCCATCAGTTCTCAAAATTTTAGCAAAACTTTATTTTCCCGTGGATGATAGTGTCAGTGAAATGTCATTCAACATAGACATTGCATGTACTGAACTCTGAGACACACACTTTTATTTTGATTCTTAAAATACCAGAATATTTTAAAAGTCAAGATCATGTGTTATCTATTTATAATGTGAACTAGATTCAAAAAGAGAAAAACTATTGAGAAGATTTGCTGAAGCATTTCTGTATTTAAGTGTTCATCAAACTGTTAAAAATAAATCTTCATTTCTTTTGAGTGTGAGTAGTCTGAGCATGCCATGTCATCTCTAATGGAAAAGTCAGGTCATTTACTCAGGTATGATGCACTTACTACTGAAAAAAACATGATGATTTGTCTCTTTTTATTACATATTATTCAGATAATGATAAATAATTAAGTTATTTAGAATCATGGAACTTGTGACATTACTAAAGTAAACAGAGATGATAATATGAATGGATTTGGAATATTTTGCTTAGATTTTTTATTACCACAAAAGATTTCACAGAAGTTGAACAGATGCAAATAATTTTCAAAACTGTAAAAATTTAATTCCGTTAAACACTGAAATATTATCAGTTATTTTAGAATCATTGTAAGAGAAAAGACAGTACATGATTTAACTATAGATCAGAATTAATGTCCAGATCCTTTATAGCTGAGGTTACTTTATAATCTGTAGATGACTTCATGATTTAACTACAGAAATTACCTTGTCATAGAAAGATTAAATGAAAAACACAGCTAAAGCAGGTTTCAGGTCTGGACTCTCAGGCATCCCTTCAGGTGTTTACAGGAGGTGTCTTCACATAAGCTGGGTGTGGGGGAGGCTCAGCTCCCTCTAAATTGAAGTAGATTTTGCCAGCACAGCTGATAGCGTACAGAGCCCCAAAAGCTCATCCCAGTTACTGAAGCCTGCCCTGCCACCAGCTGCTGCTCCGGTGGGGCACGGCTCTCCCTTCAGCTTGTGCTAGATCTGTCAGATCTTTTGGATTAAGGTGGATGCCCACATATAGTCAGATGAACGAGTCACAGAGCCCCACTGATTGTGACAGGTTGACTCTCACTCATGTGTGAGCATTTCCACTATCAATACACACTTCTGCTACTTGTCTGACTCTGGAGCTGCATCCCACCCACAGCCTCACCCAGCACATGTACCCTCCTTAGCAAGAACACCCTCCTACCTTAAACTTCTAATTAATAAACTGCTTCACAACCTAAAGTCTTCATATACCTGATAGTTTTTCTCACTTTCATTGTCTTACTTATACTTGTATCTTCTTAAACCATATGAATTTCCTGAAGATGAGAAACCTTCAGCCATTATATACTATTAGTATACTGCTCTGTTTCCAACCAGCTTTCCTCTGCACTCACCTCTTGACAAAACTGTACACACCTCACTTTTATACTCTGTCCCCACAAACCAATTTTGTTTCCCATTGTTTCCATCTGGATTATTTTTGCTGTGTTCTAAATTTCTCTCAGGCACTTTTTAGTGATGTGAAATTCAGAACTGAAATAATATCATCTGCCACCAATACAGCTGTGTAAAGTATTGTTCGTACCTGGGAACTCTTCCAGGGCAGAAAACAAAATGCAGGCATTAGAACTGAAAAAAAAAAAAAAAAAAAAAAAAAAAAAAAAAAAAAAAAAAAAAAAAGCTGATAATAACTGATGTGCCAACTGTGTTACCACCATCTGTACTCTGAATCTTTATCTTTATAAATGGGTGGGGTCTATAACATAGTAGTTTTCATTCCTAAAATAGAGTGGATTGCCTTAAAAATAACTTCTATCTACTCTTGGCAGGAAATCCATTAATTAATCTTTATTCTGTTTAGAGATAATTTTCCCAGTTTTACTCAGTTTTGTTTACTCATAAGCTGAAACTACCTGTCATGGCAAAACGCATGTATTCAATCCCACAATTTTCCCACAATCTACTGAAGTGTCCAAGGTAGAATCTCAAAAGCTTTTAAGTAATTTCAAAACCAAACCAAAAAGTTCAGAGATTAACATGACCCTGCCAGTATTTTGACACAGGAACCTGCAAACAAACGCTTTATCGGATTTTTAGAAGTTGCCTAATTTCCACTGTTTTCCCTAGGAATAAGCTTCAAGCTTCAAGCTTTTGAAAACCACAGCAAGTAGGAATAGTCCCATGAGGTAATTTACAGCACCACCTTTTGTATAAAAAGGCTGCCACTTAAAAACAGGGCTTTTCTGCTTTTTGACTATGCAAAAGAAGCTCCTGTGACCAGACTCCTTTTTTATTAGATATATTTGACTAAGATGTAACCATCTTACTTCTGAAATGACTATCACAGTATTTTATTGGCATTATTATATTAGAATATTGAAATGAAATCCATCTGAAGCCACATCTTTTTTCTCAGACAGAAAAAAAAATTATTAGAGATTTATTATTAAATGCTGTTTTTGTCAATGGGTTACAAGATCTACTTCTAGATGAATTTTAAGACACTGCTTTTCACCTGTGCACTTATTTGTCTTTTCTACCTGAGGCCTGTCTGTTATTCCCAAACACATTCCTGCATTTGAGACCTGTAAACACCTTTCATTTCAGAGAAGAGGTACAATCAGTATTTTCCTTTTAAAGACATCTTCACTTTGGCATTAGTGTAAGGCTTTCTTCTGTTTAAGACACACCTAGAGTAGAGAATTACCTTTAGATTTGTTCTTTTAACAATAATTTCTAATTTCAAATATACCAGCTGATGGTTACTTTTACAGGCAATGACCCAGGAAACAGGTTACCACTTTGTAATTTCTCCTGTACTGTGTTCCTCACATAAACAATAGAGTTAATATTGGAACTCTTTTAAAAATGCAGGGAAATGATTAATTAATGTGTCCATTAATTATTTGGGAAAAGGTGAAGTCCAAGGTGGCATATTCACAGACGTCAAAATAATTTAGGTTACTGAAAACCAGAAAGAACTGTGTGGAATTCCAGAGGAGCTTTAAAAGATAGACAACTGTGCTGCCTGACTGCAGTTAAAACTCTGTGTTAACAAAGGCATGTTAATGTACAGTGGGAGGTAAAACATTCAATATGATTTGAGCTGACGATACACCTTCATGAGCTCTAAGTGAACGGTAATCATTTGGGAGTGGGGCATAGGAGACAATGAGTCATGGCTGGCATCTCCATTAACATAATTATTAATTATTTGGGGGACTAAATTTTAAAATGTATTTTAAAATGGGATTAAAATAATACCTGAAAACTTATATAATACCACGAATGAGATTAGCTGGGTTTGTGTTTACTGCTCATAAACCATTTTACTCCCTTGCACACTTTTCCTTTCTCATTTCTATAATTTATTCACTTTTTTAACATCTGTTTTAAAATTTGATTGGAAGAGCTTCCAGGCTCTGTGTTTGTAGAGTATGCAGCCCTAAGGAACCTTATGCAGCCTGGAGGCTTGTGGACAGCAACACACCACAAATTAATGCATCCTACTGAAGGCCGGTCATATGCTTTTGTTTTGAATGTTGTGCTTAAATCTAATCACCTCGTTTGAAATAAATAATAAAGTACAACTAGAAGGTGTTCAGAGAATGTAAATGCTAATATAGAATCAAATTTTCATGAAATGAAGATTTTTAAGCATCAGGATTCTTTCCTTTGGAGAGGAAACATTGGAGAACAATAAAATAATGCATACAAAGACAAAAGCAAATCATGAACTCTTATTCATTTCTTCATTTCAAAAAGACAAGGCAAAAGCCAATAAAATTGAAGGAATATTAATGACCTGGAAAAGAAATTTCATCCTTTCCTTGTGTGAAGGGAAGCAGAAGAGCTCCCTGTGATAGATACGGTTGAACCCAACAGATGAAAAATAAACAGGATGGAGGAGGGGCATACAGTTGCCCGAAAGTGGCATAGACATTTAACATGATCTAAAAAGGATCCTAAGAGGTCCATGTGGCAACTATGACAGAAAACCTACAGGAGACTTGCACTGTGCTGAGAGCAGATGGAGACCAGTCAGGACACTAAGGACATCTCCACAGAATAAAAATTCCTTAAGGATAGAAAACTTCATTCTTCAGTGTATTAACCAACAAGTGTCTGACTAAAATTAGAATAGACGATTTCCTTCAAAGAAGGTTATTCTTACAGCTTGTACTTCGTTGACCAAAAAGGGCCAGTACCACAAACAGGTTGCTCATGCAGTAAGTAGCACAATACTCTCATACATGATTTCCTGGGTTTTCCCCAAGACCCTGGTATAGCTTGCCCAAAGTTGACCTGGTTTTTACTGCTTCTCATATAATTCTGCACAATCCATTAGCTGTAAACTGGACAGTTATTTTTCCAAAAGGGAACTTAATGTTGCCATCAGGAATCTGGGTGCAAATCTCATTTCAAATCCTACTGTGTATAATAATTTTTTTCATTATTATTGTTCACATATAATTTTGGTTATGGTTTGGTGTCCTTCACTGCATGTAAAGACATCTGCTTCTTGAATTCTTAGTCCACACCTTTCTGGTGAGTTGAATATCAGAAAAAAAGTCTTTTTTCCCTACAGACTCTACAGGGTAAAAAGCTGCTCAGAGTTGATCATGATTACCAAATCACTCATAACAGCAAGGCAGAGTGAAAGAACATGCAGTCTCCTCTCTTGTTGCATAAGTAGCCAGCAAAATAAGAGGTAATTTTATGCCTGAGGGTTTTGCCTCCAAATTCACCATTTAATAATATTGATAATGGGCAGTATCTTCTATATTCAATCCAATCTATACTTGTACACTTAAAGCCTATTTTATTTTTGCACATGAAGTCTGTCTTTAATGCAACTTTGCCAGTGGCTTCAAAGGAGCTGGAAAATCCTTTCAGAAACAGATTTGGGGAAGATCACTGGTGTCTACTGCACCAGAAAGAGGAATGGTGTTTTTTGTCTTTTGGGAAGTGTAGCAGCTTCGATACTTTCATTTCACGTGACCTCAATCTGGTCTGTCTTGTCTTGATGGGAAATATATTACGGTCCTGATTTGTTCTGATACAGTAGCCTCCATTCTTTTGTTAATAGATACTGAGTGTACTTTTCCAGTGAATGCCAGCAGGCAAAAATCACAGCATGAAATCAGCATGTGGCAAGTTCAAAACAAGCAAAAGATAATACTTCAATCAGTGAGCACACAAGTGTTGGAATTCCTTGCCACAGGATTGCTGAAATGCAGAGCAAGACAAAAAAAGAATCAGAAAAATTAATGCAAAGGGAAAAAAAAATCAGGGTCCACTAAACACAGAAGTATTACCTTTATCAAAGATCCTGATCTGAGAATGGTTGTAGCCTGGGAGAATATCACTATATTCCTTCTCTGGTGCTGTATTTTAGTGCAGGCATCCTCTGTGAACCCCGCTGAAACAAACTGTGGAAGCACCTTTGATCTCATATTATGGTTTTCCCATTTATTTTCAAAACATTTCATTTTCAAAGCTGCTCAGAATTTTCAAAGTGAGCACAAGTTTCAGGCAAAATAATTTAATGAATATTTTCTAAATAAATGTATTTCATAAAAATCATTTTACCAGATGTGGTCACTAATCCATTTGTTTCCCTTTTTGTGATCAACATTTGCTTTTTTCCTTTTTCTATCCATATCCTTTTATACTTTCATTTGTAATAGATCTTTTCCTGAAAGTACTTATTACTCATATGGTAAATCTTTCATTGTTTGTACAAGCCCCATGTGCAGGCAGGCCTTGAACTCTCTGAAGTCCTTTAGGCATCTCAATTTGCATAGCAAATGATTGATGGTGACAAAATGTGATGTCATATTGCTTTTCTTTTTCCAACTGTGTTCATGCAAAAGCTTTGAGGGGAAAAAATGTTTCAACTGAAAACAAACAAGAAAAAGATTCCTTTAATTACCATCTCAAAATAGAGCTTCAGCACTGTCCTTACTGTTTGGTAACAGAATCCCAGAATTTAGGGAGAGGTGGTAAGCACTGCTTACACAGAGAAAGTGAAGCAGTGAATTTTACTCTGTAAAGTCTTGCAACAGAAGAATCCACCTCAATATCTAAAGGAAGGGCAGATAAGGTCTTACAGATACAAATCCTTACTCTAAGGAAGACTTCAAAACACTGGAAAGACTCTTGTTCTCGGTGGTCGGGAACAGCTCCATTTTTTATTGAAAATTGCAGCAATTTCTGTAAAAAGGTTGTACATGATTTAGGCCCAAGGGATGAAAACAATATTCACCCAGTTTTATGAAACTAAAAGTTTAAAATCATGATTATGAAAGTATCTCAAGATATAAAAGAATTTTAGTAAAGTTTCGTATGTCACTGTATAAATTGAAAGTGAACCAATATGCTGAATACTAAGTCCAGGTCTGATTCTTCTCTCCATCTCAAAAAGATGGAAAACTCACATAGCACGATGAAAGAAACACTGCAGTCATTTCACATCATATACAATGGAGAAGGGAGAACTTTCAGGGCACTTTCCTGGGGAGGGACTGAGGCTGGGCAGGATGCCAGCCCACAGATCAGGATCAGGCCCAGTGACAGTAACCAGAACTTCATCATCCTGGACCCAGAAGGTCCTTGAACCACAGATTGCTGGAAGCTGTAAATCCTCCTGTTCATATACACACAACAGACAATATCTGCCAGAACTGAAGACAGGGACAGCCCAGGCCAGCCGTCCTTAGGCTATATTCTTAACAAAGAAAAAGATGGAGAAGGGATGGAAGTTTGAGCGCAACTCAATCCCTTGGTTGGAAGTGGCGTCAGCTGGACTACACATCAGATGGAGAAGACAGAATCATTTAAACAAGGCTGCTTTCCAGATGGAAAACACTACCTTTATCTGGTCCTGGTGCAGTAAAATGTTAATTTTGCATACTTTTAATGCTAAAGTAGTCAGTTGGTTTAACCAGGGTGAGGTGATTAACTAGAGTGTGAAAAGGTACAAGAAAGGGAAGAAGAGCTTCTTAAGTTGTATAATGAAGTTATCCATCACGTTGCCACATAGGACAGCTCTTCTACACCTCAGTATAAAAATTGGCTGGCTCTAGAGATATGATTTTACTTGAAGGTAAACAAATTAGTAACTCACTAAGATGACTAAGTCCTTTTCACAGAATCACAGAACCACTTTTCTATGGAAAGAATTATTTATAACTAATTCAGTCTATCATAATCTCCTCATTTCCAAAGTCCATCTGTAAACAATCACTGCTTATTTTTCACAGTATTTTAGAGCTCCATGGTCTGAAGACAGGGAATACAAATGACTCTGAGGTACCCGGCTCTATCAAGAACAAGTTTACAGCCACCTTCATCAAACCAGAATGTCCAAACCCAACTATCTGATCCAAAGAAAGTCTAGTTGTGGAAGCAGAAAGGGATGTAGGGTAAGAAATGGGAGGTAATGACAAGATGGTTATCAGGCATCACCTTTTTCAAAAATTTGTCTTATCTTTCTTGTCTCAAAAAAACACAAGTCATGTCTTTCCCATAGTCTAAAACAGCCATATAAAGAAATAAAATCCTTCACATTAAGCTAATAGTAGGCAGCAAGACAGCCATATAGAAAGCAAATATACCAATTATGTAATTAGAAAATTGATTATCTGGAGTATTCCAAACATTTTCTTGAGTACAAAGCCAAGAGAATGTGGATGTTTATAAATATTTTAGGAGCCACCTCTTAAAAGGCCTCAGGAAGTCTCACTGGGAGGAAAAAGAAATTATCCCAAAATATTCTGAAACAATCACAAAGAAATAAATCTTGTGCTCCCAGAGAAAGTGAGTCAAGGGCAGTTTGCAATTTCTAAATGTTTCATAGCCTAAAAGGAAGGATCCTTCATAGAAAAGGAGAAGGTTGCGCTCTGAATCCAACCTAATCCTGACACCTTCAGGCTAAGAAAATGCATGTCGTTTGAGCAAGTATTGGAACTTTCACATAAAAGGTAAACATCATCGTTTGTTATGGAAAGGTTGTTGGTCTATGGCTAATTAAAACTTTTGTACATTCTGCTGCAAAGTAGCCAAGGCAGAGGGATCATCTCTGTTCATAATTACAGTCCCTCCCTTGTTTAAAAATGTATCTCAAAATCTGCTTCTTCATGCTCAAAGAGTATGAGACCATAATGTGTGCTCAACTTGGAGTCCCAAATGCTAGGAAACAGTTTCCAAAGCAGTCTTTTCAAATGAAGGTAATAACCGCAGAATTATGACTTCCAAAGAAAGGACAGTCACTGCCTGAGCAGGAAGCAGGACAGGGGCAAGGTGCGAAAAGTGAAGAGAGAAGGTTAGTCTGGTGTTCTTCAGGATTGTAAGGAATCTACATACCCTGATGAAAAAGAAGTCTTGGTTGCAGAGTCTGGTTCAACTGCAAAAGGAGACAAGCTACACTGACTCCTTAACTGCACAGGGTGTAATGTATTCTTCCTATCACAATGGAGAGAGCAGGTTTGGGAACTCTTTATGTCACCCAATGAACAGAAAATTAGTGCCAAAAACTCTGTGGATAGCTTATCAAAGTCTTATTGAACAACTTTCTGCTTTTTGTGGTTAACAGCTCTGGGCAAGATAGTAAGCCATAATCCAGTAGTGGAAAAAAATGTGCTCCTGCCCAAAAAGGGCCCTATGTCTGTTACAGTCTCCTCACATAGATTTTTAGGAGCCAAATATTCTGATATTAATGAGCATTTCCAAAAAGCAATTATTCACATTTAATTGGATTTAAATTTATTCAATGGGTTTTCTTTTCTCCTGCTATTTCAAAGTACAGTCTGATTTTTTGCAAAAGCAGTTTAATGCAGCTATTAATAAACTTACACAAGTTGAACTAGTATTGTGAAAATTACATACACTGTAATGTAATACATAAACTTGGAACATAACAGAGTATACAAGAAGGAAATTAAAGAAAGAGATAGCCTAGAAAACAATTTTTCTTCATAAAGAAACTGGAATCTGTAGAATGGTGTATCTGTGTCTACAGAAATTAAATTCTAATGGTCACAGGCTACATAACCAAATGACAGATAACAATGCCAGAGTCAGCAGTTGAGAGGAAGCCTCTGCCCTATGATTCAAATCATGGATCAAAGAATATGAGTTCAAGAGAAAGCAGTGCAAAGTGTCTTTTATCTGGTCTATTTGCCAGATTGGTATAGATACAAGCCGTGCTACAATGACATTAAAAACATGAAACAAACAAACCAACAAAAATCCAAATTGCAGTAAACATTCAAGAGATTTTCTTTACCTCCCTTTTAGTTCTCTTTTTTCTCTGAAAAGGGGAAATAGATCTTTGTCCAAAGCGTTACATTCAGATTAACAACAAAGATTCGGAGGATTTAACCACAAGAGGCATCAAGTGTTAGAAGAGACAAGAAACCAATTTCTGCTTTTTGGTCTTCTAGTTAGGTGCATATCATTAACCTAATCTAATTTTCCACTAGGCATTTGTAAGTGAAAAACAATTATTTGTTTTGTCTGGCTACTTAAGAGGTATTTCTAATTTTTGAAGCATTTTCAGCTAAATAATGTCACTTTTCATTAAGTGCAACCAAGTTTGCTCATTTCTTCCAGTTTAGGGCAAACAATATCTTCAAGGAGAGATTAAAATTTTCTGAGAATTTTCATAAAAGGTTAACTCATTTAAATTATTTTTAAATCAGTTACATTCTAAAACTTTTAGATCAGTGTGTTCAAAGACTGTGATGAGAAATAGTCTTTGCATTACATATATTTCCCTTATATAGAATTTCTCAATTATGTCTGGATTTCAGAAAAAAAGAACCCTTCTGTCACACAACTCTCCACTCTACCTTTCTTCTGTCCCTGTTCAGACCCTATAAATATCTAGAGTGCTTGTGCTCAATATAACTGTTGAAAATCAGGCTGTGTATGTGTGAATTTAAGTGAAAAGTTCCCTGAAGGGACCAGACCTCTACTGTCAAGGTTTCCAATATGCTAGGGAAAAAAAAAAATACTGTAGAATTTCCACTTTGGAATTAAAATCTGAATGTTTTGACTAAGAGACATTATTGACACATATTCGATCTGACTCATAGAAGATTTGGGTTCAGGTTCCTATCCTGCTCCTTTAGAGATGAATCTTTCACCACAAACTACTCTATTAAATGCAACAGGGAAAACACTCCAAAAGGTTTTTTGCTTCTGTATCTACTGTCTATGTCTACTGATATAGACAAATATACTGATATATACTGATAAGACCAAATCTTTTGTAACAGTTAAATCTCTAAATGAAATTGCCTTCCTAAACACGACTTTATGCAACCCTTTCTGCAAATGCTGGCATGAGGAAATGAGTTTCATCCATTGACAGATAAGAGCTAACGCCTTTCTCCAAAAGTGACCTAGTCAAAGAGATGCTGAGCATCAGCTCTGGCCAACCAGAGTGGAAGCTGATGTTGCTCAGAAACTCTGAAAAACTTACTTGGGTTCCTAAATGTGTCTCTTGCCTCCTGGTTTGGTTCAACAGCTAAAGAAAGAATTAACACTGACAGGTTCCCAAAGGAGATATTGCTGCCAGAAGGACAATTTCCTCTAGACTGGTTAACAGCAGTCCAAATAAATCTGTCTTCAATGAAAGTTTTAAAAACAAGACTATGAGCAGTATGTTGGAGTAAATATCCTTGATAATCTTGGCAGTCAAAAAGGCGAAAGAAAAGCTGAATCTGGAAGAAACATGGGAATGGCTATTCTGAAACAGAACTACAGTATATCCATCAAGTATCCTATTTCTAACATTGACCAGTACCATCTGCTGCAGAGGACAACTGGAAAACCCTCTCTTAAAGGAGCTCAAGTTCCTCAGTTGGCTTATGCCCTAAGACATGATGGGTTTTGTCTTTACAAATCTTGGGGGTATATAAAGGGACAAGGAAGCTCCTGAACATTTTATTTACCTGTGGAACTGCCCTTCTTCTCTGGAACCTTGATAAATTAAGGTATAAAAGCCAGACTGCTACTTATGTGTTTAATAGTGTTTTGGGACAGGCCACGTCATTTTACTCATTTACTCAGAGGAAACTAAATCAAATTGGTTACATACACAGAACCTGTGCCACTTATGCAGATCTATATAGTACTAACATAAACCTTTACTTCCAAGCAAAAGAAAAATATTAGTCTTCTACAGAATCTTTGATGAGATTCAGCTGCACTGCCACATGGTTCTGCAGTGCACATGTAAAAATGGGAGAGAGAATTGTTTGGTGTGAATGTCCTAGGACTTCATCTGTCTTGCTATTTTTTAACATAAGTCTTTTTTTTTATCATCTTCTGGAAAACTACTTCCAAGTTTCATTTCAGCCAAGCTTCTATATTAGGCTGCTTTTTGTTCCCCCTAGCATTTACTCTGTAAGTGTCATCGCTACTTGGTAATGCTGTCATTTGCTTGAAGGTAAGCTCTTCGAACTTGATTTTGAAGACACACAATATTCTTCTCACTCAGCTTTCCAGACCATTTCAAAATAGCTTCCAGATCTGAAGTAATGAACAATTACTATCCTTAGTGGAATTCGCTAATTGCATGATTCATATGTAACACAAGAATCATTCTTTACTTCTATTCTTAAAACTGACTTTCTTTTTCCTAGTTCTATCTATAAAATGTTCAATTGCAAATTTAACAAATTTACCTTGACATGTGCACTTCCACGCAAATAGCAAAACTACAAAAAGACAAAGTGGCATTCAACATAGAAAAAAATTTTATCATTATCCTCTTTCTCAGTGAGTTTCATGTGGTTTTTTTAACACAAGCAAGGCAAGGCAAGAGTAAACTCATATGGCTCAGCGAAAGAACAAAATAAAATGAAGAGGGAATTGAAACTGGGTTCCTGAACTGCAGTTTTAGTGAAAGTATTTTTATAAATTCATAAAGGTCCCCCCTGCCTGTCTCTTTTGGTAATTCTGAAGTGCCTTCACAAAGGTGATCTGAGTGAATTTAAGTTCTCTAAACTGCAGGTAAGCAATGTTGGGGATTGTTTAGCTAGCAAGCCACAGCACTTTGCAAATCTAGGGGGAAAAAATGACAGGTTAGAGAGCCTTATAAATTTATTGGTGATTATTGAAACACAGATTAAACCAGGTTTCTTTCAAAGAAATATATTGCATTTAGTAGGCAAAAAAAAAATTTGCCTTTGGTTTTGTTTCTTCTTGCACACAGAGGTCAACCATTACAGTGACATGATTCTCAATTTGCTCCAATTTGCTGATGTTATTTAGGGTCACATATCTCACAGGCCGGCATAACATAGACCAGAAGAACAAGCCGCCTTCCCACTCTTCCTGTGACCCTCTCTGCTTTCAGGAATTCCTCCATCTGCCTTTTCCCAGAAGTATAATTCATGAAAAACTTAGATTAGTAAGAGTTACTTACATTTGTGAAGTCTTCCACATCTATCTATAGCTTTTTCTTTTTCAGATCACCCCAGGTTTCACTCCACCGTGCTTTCTGTTTTAAATCTTTTAAGTTCCACAAAAGAGTAGTTAGCGAGGATCGCCGTATCCAGCAAGTCCTCCTCCCAAATGCTTGCCAAGCCTAAAAAGCACCATCTGAGGCCCAGAGTTAGGAAATCTTCCTTTGCACACCAGTGTAAGGTGACTATCTGACTCCTGGTAAGAAAACCTGATGCAAAACTGCAAGCCAACAACAGTCCCACCAGGAACCACAAAATAGATTTGGCAGCTCAAGGTTTCAATAACTGTTTAAAGCTAGAAGTGACTGGACAAAAAAAAACAAGAGACCAGCTGATCTCCTGCTGTTGAGCCTGGGTGAGCCTGGAGGTTGCCTGCACTTTGGTAATGCTGGGAAGGGACAGGTTTTCTCACACTTGTCCACTCAGACTTCTTCATTTGTCTGACCACAAGCAGCCAGCAGCTGGCACGGCCACCTGGCCAAATTGGCAATAGGCATCCTTTTGCAGCTTGAGTGAAAACTGAAGCATCTGGAAATGGCTGTGGTGCCATGGGCTGCCATTGACCTTTGGCTCCATTGCATTGCCTGAGGTGAAGTTTCCTCTAGGTTCTGTGCAGCCAGCTGCAGTAACCAGCTTCACCAATGTCACCCCTGGCTCTGATGTGTCCCCGACCGTGCTGGGTCTGAATTTGGTACTGACATTTTCTTGGTTCCTGGATAAGCAGTTCTTGTCTTACTCTGCTCCACTTCCACCTGAAGAAATAGGCTAGCATGGGAACAGAGCACAACAGGGAGCTTTGTGCAAGGCTTGAAATGTCAAACAGGACACACTCTCTGGGGATACGTGCAGCTGCAGGTGTCTGCTCTTTTGCCTCCCACAGTTACCTCTGGATATGGGCAGACGCAGGAAACTGAGTCATCCTCCCAAGGCAGGCTCTTCCTTCAACATTAATGAGGATTTTGCAGAAATCCCTCATCTCCTGCTGTGTCCTTAGGACTGAGCTTTACCTGCTATGAAAGGGAAGAAGGAGTCTTAACTAGAAAATACAATGCAGAGGAAACACAGCACCTTGCAACAAACATGACCACATTTCTTATGTTGTCTGCACAGACTTTTTGCAAACTTAAAAATTGGACATATGACCATATTTTTTCCTTTGTTTGCCATGTTTAACCTTGCCTGACATGTACTTTCAATTAAATGATTCTACTTTCTGGGTAAATTATCCCAGGTTTACTGATCTTTAATCTGAAGCCAATATTCTGACTTGCTTTTTACTTCATCTCTTCTGTATTACTGCAATTCACCACAGGTTAAAAAAAAAAAAAAAAAAAAAAAAAAAAAAGTCTTCACATATTTATTGATCTTCAAAACAGGAGGGAGAAGGGGGGAAATGTGGGACTGTTCTATGATTTCTCAGAATTTATGGAGATATTTATACTCATAAATCTGTGTGATCCTTTATTAGACAAGCAGCCCTTTTGAGATAAACAACTTAACTACTCTGAAAAAAAATAGCTTTTGACTGCTAAGTCTCCAGAAAAGAAAAGTTCTTAAATACTTGTGAACAGTGGTTTGGAGTAATTGGTGGAACAAACATTTTACAGAAAGTTCAGGCTTTTTTATGCAGAATTGATTTGAACTTGCCTACAGGTCACAGGTGCCAATTTGGTAGATGTGAGTCTGTTGTGAGTGTTATGGGTATTTGCCCGTCAAAATAAATGTATCAAACTGTCTTCTACAGTCTGCGGTCCCTGACTAAAATAGTTTTTACTATTTGATTACCCTTATTAAACAGAGTTCTTTGATGAAACCTGAGTCTTATTGGTGGGTTTAGTCTTGTACTATATTTGTTGTTTGCCATTTAAAAATTACTATAATACAACACGTGTGCTGTCAGCAACTGTATTTTTGCAATTGCAATATGCTGTGGCTGCTTCCAAGGCTCAGTGACCCCCTCACCCATCTCACACCTGCAGGGTGCAGAATTACTGTGTGGAGCTATAGAAAATTTTTATATCGTCATGACATAACATCAATATTAAATGCTCAAAGATTCTTATGATTTTGAATGCTCAAGGAAAAGAAACAGAGAGGATAAAGATACATTTATCCCTGCAACATTGTTGTCATTTTTTTATTGCCTCAGTTTAAGGTGTTTTAAACACAGAGAAAATGCTACTAAGAAAATTGTCAGTGAGTATGGAAAATAAGTACCCATGGGAAAATACTGCAATTAGTCTTGAGTAGACTGTTTTCAGTCTTCTCTTCGATATCGTCCCTTCATATAGTACAGACACTTCATTTTGGCCATATGTGTGCGTACAAGCGCACAGAGATGTGCACTAATGTACATGTAATTCTGGTTCCACTACCTCTAAACTTTCTGCACTACCAAATAATATATATGCAGTTTAACTGTTACATATTGGCAAATATTTAACAAGCAGCCATTTTGCAAAGGTTAGAAGTTAACCCTTACCTCCTTGGTACAATAACCATGGGCCTATGGTCTGTTTCCAAGGCCCAGGTGCGTGGCTACGGGTCGAGATCACAGAGGGGAAGGAAGAGCTGTGCAGAACAGAGCAATCCTGCTAAAAAAATTGGCTGGTAGCATTAGTTCAGCCTCTACATATTTCTTAACACTTTCCTGTTGTTGAGTCACACTGCATTATAAAATCACCTCACAAATCAGAAAATTGTGATGATTGAAACACTTCTATGTTAAAACAACCTCTGATGCTCAATAACTATAGGCCAAATGTCAAGATATTTACTGATAGAGTTAGATCCTAGTGAGCATTAGTTGGCATCCTATATCAGAGTGCTACCTGCAAAAGCTGAAGGCATGCTGTGACTGACTGAGGTGTCCAGCAACTTCCAAAGCCATGTGGGTGCTCAAGGTAGCACCATTAGTCCAAGAGGCTGGGGAAAAAAAAAAAAAAAAAAAAAAAAAAAGAACTAATTTGGCCCATAATCAGTTAGCCAGTCAAGTACACACAGCTGTGCACAATACAGATTGCAGAGTGACACTCTGGTTGTATCAAATTCAACAGAAAAATGCTTACTGGCTTTAACAAGGACAGATTTAATCCCAGAACCTGAAATATCTCCACAAACCAGTTAATTTTCAATATAAAATGTCTAAATGTATGTTTTATCAAGCCACTTTTATGTTTCACTGGCCCCTTTATCTCGTGTCAACTAAAAATTCATAATACCAATTTTGACTGAAGGCTGGCTTTAATTACAATTTCTTTTACAGGTCTCAACTGCTTTTTGTGTCCTGGGAAATGAGAGCAATTCTTTCTATCGTATTCAGAAAGAAAATGAAAAGGTTGGTAAATGTATAAGTAATTTTAACTGATTCATTGATCTGAATACTTTTAAAGTAATACAGTAAGTATTTCTGTCACACTTTGAAGTTAAGCTTGGAGCTCAGTTACATCCCTTAGGGTTATTTTATAGCCATTAAGAATGTGTACCTTTTATCTGGTGCCTTCAATTAATTGAATTTCAAAAATATTCTCAAATGTTTTTAGAAAATCATTTAGTTCCTGGAGGACATTCCTGTGTGATTTATTGTTACAGTAATTAAAAGCAGTGAGTATTACACTGGTCACTGTTGGAACTCCTGTCTGCCTTTGGCTATATTTTGGTTTAAGTTAAAACATATAGTGCACTTGAGAGACTTGTGAAGGGAGGTAAAAAAAAAATTAATTATTTTCAGATTGCTTCAGAATTTTGACACACTTAGAAATAACCTCTTAAAGTGATCACAGTGATATTTACATGATAATTGTATGCAAGCACAATTAAACTTCTATATTAAACAATTAAATAATGCTTTTCCTGCTATGGTGAATTATTCCTGACTACCCATATTAGTATTCTGTAGTTCTAATCAGTGCCATAAATAATTTTCAGTTTTACACATTCTGCTCTGAAGCAATTATTAAGAGCTCTCAGGAAGAGTTAAAACAGCTAATGAAAATAATTAGCAGAAAAAAAAATGATGGTTCATCCTGTACTGAAAGATAACCCTAACTGAAAACTACAAACGATGCTTTAATTGCATCTTAGTTTTCTGAGGCACAAACAGTTCTCTACTGTAATCCCTTTTGTGCAAGAAGTGATCACTCACAAGTAGCATTTCACAGAACTACTCACTCACAGGAAGATTGGTGTGATTAGACCCACGGCCCAGGTCTCCTTAGTTGTGTAACACGGAGGAAGGATCTTTTTTTCTGTATTGCTTCTCTGGAGCTCCACCTCAGCAGAACTGCTCACCTGAGCAAGGTCTGCAGGCTCAGGTTGCCCTCCACACTTGGGCAAAGCCACAGTGCAGAAAGGAGAACTTAGTGCTGCTGACTTATTTGGTATTTTCTGCCTTTTCAGGATCTTCAGGGAGTCTTGAAACCGTTCTGCTTCTAAATCTTTAAAATTATGCTCTTTTCCTAGTAGAAAATAATCCTCTTCACCCATCCACATATTGAGGAC
This sequence comes from Margarornis squamiger, assembly GCA_035222235.1. Classification (NCBI taxonomy): domain Eukaryota; kingdom Metazoa; phylum Chordata; class Aves; order Passeriformes; family Furnariidae; genus Margarornis; species Margarornis squamiger. Next base: position 86,502,016 of record JAWWTY010000077.1, on the reverse strand, counting down.
ACTAATACAGCCTTAGATATTTCTCTAACCACAACAACATATTTTTCTACCACAAAACAAATATCTTCCAAAAATCATGGGCTCACAAATGGAATTAGGGTACTTGCTTAGAAAATTATTGAAAAAATAATCATGAGCCTCTATCTTTGTGACTACAAAAGACCTTCAGATGGCCACTCGAGATCTGAAAATAAATGTGGTTTACTATCTTATGTATGCATTTATGAATAAAAGTCTAATTGTACAGATTCCAACCAATACAGGTCAGTACCAGATAAACATTTCACATTAAAATGTACACACTGAAGTCATTGTTCAAAGTAATAACCTATCCTTTTAATAAACCATCCCCGTTACACTGAAATGCCTAAAGGTTTTCTAATGTGCATCAGTCTTTTGAACATCACATAATGAATTTAATGTGAGAAAAGGAAAAGAAATGTACCTGTATGGATCCCTGCACATTAAGATAAACCTTGCTGCTCTGAGGCTAGTATAAAATTTGGCACCCAAACCAGATGAGGACAAAAATACTTTCAGTGAAAATCTGATCTCTATCCATGCATTTACTACATTCTGAATTATATTGGCTTTCCTGTGAAATTATTCCAGTTAAGTAAATTATCTCAGAGGTTTCACAATTAAGCTAATGTGTTCCTAGGACCTTCATAGTGACCATGAGTTATGATACATGCATTAGTATATTATTTCTTGCCTAGGTGTGATTTAGTAACCTCTATAGGAAAATAAAGGCCAAAAAATTTAGAGATCGAGCTGGTGTTCTTCCCCATCTGATGTCTTAGAAAGTAGGTCTTCAAAGTATAGCTACAGTGCTGAAGAAATTAACACTGACAATTAAAGTGATATTCCCTTCCTTAATGGAAATATGTGGTGCTATCACCAGTGCTGTTTGTCTAATGACATGGAAAATTAAGGTTTTTAGCCACTTGGTATCATTTAATAATGGCCTTTTCACAGCAGAGAGGGCAATACTCTAGCTACAGAAATGGGAAAGAATGCCAAAGAATGCCAGGAGCACTTCTATAGTGAAAAGAGCACCTTTTAATAGTTTAAACATTAAAAATTGTTGAAGCCTTAGCATCATTGGTCATTAAAAAAAAAAAAAAAAAAGAGGGAGGAAGAGAATCTGTAACAATATCACAAATCACATGAGGCAAAATCTACAAATGCCCCTCCAGCCATGGGACCTAGCCCACGATTTTTTGGGACCATTTCCCAAATGCTTTTGCTGTAGTTGCAAGCACCTTCTCAGATTTATCCATGACCACTGTTCCCTCAGTGTCCATCATGTCAGTATGGTTGACCCACATGAACATCCACTGGGATTTCAGCTCCACTCAGTTTGGTTGCCCTCCTGCCTGGCCAGGCCAGTTTCTGACAGAAAGCCACCGTGCTTTCTGCTGCATAGGTCAAAGTGGCGATTGTGGCAATTTCCAAGGTGTGCAGGTCGACATGAGCAAATTGGAAAAGACAGACTCAAGTGTCTGCTCGCTTCCTTTACCCATCACTAAAATAATTAAAAATGTTGATCTCGTGGACCTGAGGTTGTTATATTACAAAAGACTCATATTAATGTACTGTTACTGATGGTAGCTGTTAATATAAAAAATTGGTTTTTTGAATGATGTCTCCTACCCATGAACATCGTATTTCAGGGCAGGGGGACAGCTATATCCAGGAGCCCCCCAGCACCTTAGCTCCCCCCATGCAACTCTGTCACCGGGAAAAGCGGGGGCGGTCGCTGTCCGAGACCCCCGCTCTAGACCGGGGAAAGGGGTGGAGGAAGACACTACGAGGTCCCGGTCCCCTCAAGGCAGATTTGGGCCAGGGAGCAGATGTCACCTCCGCGGGGTGAATAGCGTCACTCCGCTCTGTAAAACGCTGTCTCGGCAGGGCAGGCGGGCGGCTGGACGGGATCCCCGGGGGCAGGCGGCGGGGTCTCCCCCGGGACTGCTCCCCACTGCAGGCACACGGCTGTCCCGGGGGGCTCGGCCCCGTTGCAGGCTGGGTCTGCCAGCAGCAGAGCAGCCGGGCTCGGAGGCAGCCCGGGGCGGGAGCCTGGGGGCAGCGCCAGCGGGACGGGTCTCCCCGGGGGAAGGGAGGGAAAAGCCCAGGGCCGGGACGGGGGCAGCGCGCAAGCCTCCCGTGCCCCCGGGGGATTCAGGGGAGAGCATAAGGGTCCCATGAGGCGACTGGGGAGCAGCGCTATACCCCTGTCCGAGCCGCAGAGCCCTCGTCCCACCGGCCGGGAGACAACCCTGGGCGGGCACCCAGGGAATCCACGTCGCTGTGGGTTTGTTACTCAGCTTTAAAATGCAAAGGCTCGTTGCTTGATTGGCTTTCTGTTTACGAGTGCAGATGGGGAGAAGGCTCACGTTTTCTTTCTCCGTGTGGTTTCCCCGCCTTGGAAGCTGCAAGGGCAATCCGAGGAGGGAGAAAGGGGAAAGAGAGTAGGATTTCCCGGTTTCAGCATTCATCAGATTTACCCTGTCAGTGCACTACAAGGTGCAGCGTGTGTCGAACATTATGAGCACGGGGCCATGCAAATGACACAGGCATGAAAGAGCCCTGGCAAGAATAAATCTGTCGATGTACAGATGTTCCCTATTAACGTTACTGTTCAGCTTTGGTGGTTACTGTGGGAAGACACCGGATTAAAAATTCCCATTGCCGCCCCACCTCTGCTGAACCTTTCTCCCCACACCTCTTTGTCTTCGCTTAATTAGGTAGGATATAATACTTTCTTTTTCTCCTCCTCTGTCTTATTGAGACGTCTGCCCAGGCTCACGCCTCTAAAGAGGAATGATATTGATCCCTCCTCCCCCTTCTGTCAATCCCGATTTGTCCCTTTTCCCTGTGAACAAACAATTAAGAAAAGAAAGTACCGAGCGCGCGTGGAACTTGGCATGCACAGGCTCCCGCGGGGATCCCGGGCGCTGCGCGGCCCCGGACAGCGGGCCTGGGCGCCCGGCACTGAGAGAGGGTGGCGAGAGGCTGCACACTGGGAAAGGCATTTCGGAGTGAGGGGTCGCTGCACAGTAGCCCAGCCGCGGGACCGAATAACTTCTCCGCAGGACAGAGCGCCGGTGGTGGTGGCAGCCGGCTGCTGAGACCGGGCGGGACGGTCGGAGCGACAGGAGCAGGAGGACGGAAAGGAGAAAACGGGAGCAAGTGCTCCTGCCGCGACCTGCTTGCGGCTGCCTCCGGAGCCTGCCCTGCTCCCCCGCCCCGCAGGAAGGCCCCGGTGTCCGGGCAGCCCCTCCGGGGCTGCGCCCAGCGCGGGCGGCGACAGCGCAGCCGGCCCCGGGGGCGCTGCAGGGAGAGGGTCCCGGTGCCGGGCACTGCCGCGCCGCCCCCCTTGCCCCCTCCCCGCGGCCGGGGGGCGCTGGCCCGGGCAGCCCCCGGCGGCTCCCGGCTCCGCCGCGCTGCCCCCGGGCTATGAATAAAGCCGAGGCGGCCGGGTGGACAGGTACAGGTGCCCGTCTCCTGCGCGCAGGGCTACGCCGACGTCCCAGCCCGCCTCCTCCAGCGGGAGGGAAACAAAGACGGCGAGAGAGGCAGGGAGAGTTGCCTGTAAGTTTAGCTCCTTTCAGTCGTGACTCGCGGAGATGAATGATAGTTTGGAGGTGCGCGCAGTTAATCACCGCCACGGCTGCCGTACAGCGTGTGCAACCCGCAGATCATTAGGTTAAATGGAGGACATTCGTGTCCTTCCAGAATCAATGCAATTATTGTTGGCAACAAGAACAACAATTGGAGTGGCAGCACTAATTTTACTAACCTGCTATTAATTATGGTGTCCCCCACGCCCCAGACGGCGTTTATAACCCACGGAAGCAAGCGGCGCTGGCTGCTTCTGTTTTAAAACGGGAAAAGTTGGAAGTGGAATGCCTGATCGTGTTGGAAAGTGTTAATCAGTAGGAAAGAGTGTGATCAGTGGAACTATTCACTTGAGCGTCACTGGTACAGGGGGTTAGTGAAGTGGCTGTGGCGCCTGGGGACCGAAGGCTCCGTGCCGCGCCGCGCAGGTACCGCGCACTGAGACATGTCTGCGTTAGCTCCCCGCAGCTCCCTGCCACGCCAGCCAGCGCAGACCAGAGGAGAGAAGCCCTGCCATGGCACAGCCATCGCTACCAGGTTTTAGCCGAAGCCGGTAGTGATCGCAGGTAAAAAATTTCTACTTCTTTTGGGGGTGATGCTTGTGTGTGTGTGTCTGTGCGTGTGTGTGTGTGTCCGAGTGCGTGTGTGTGTGTCTCTCTCTCTATAGAAGCGGGAGGTGGGGGGAGCAGTGGGGCTTATCCCCCCCCCCTCCCTCCTTCGGAGCCTGCTTCAGCAGCAAAGCAGCTGAAAACGAACTGCTGGAGGGAAGAGAAACTATCTGTGATGAATCATTTGGCTTTGTGCAATCTTTACCTAGGACAGAGGGCAAATGTATTTTAACATATGTGTATTATTTCTTGGGAAGGGGGTGTGGATATGATATTCAGCGAGCTCTAAGGTAAGGTACCGAGTCAAACTTTCTGGATTTTAAGGCGAACTTTAAAAGGCGTAGAATTTGACCTTGCAAGTAGTAAAGTTTTACCTTCGCAGGAAAATAAGTTGAAGCTGTCGGCTGCCAGAGAGCTCAAAGGTGGTGGCGCCTCAGTGCCTGCGGGTCTGCGGCACTTGGGGTACAGGAGCTGGGAAAGAAAACCTTATACAATCTTTGCTTTGCTAGTGAAAGCATAGTTGCGATGCTCTGCACCGAGTCGGTAAACATGGGCATGTTGTAGGGTTCATCTATAGCCACAGAGTAGCTGCTCAGGTTGCCGCGTTTGCTTCTTTTGATGAAAAGTTTTGTGTATGTGTCTGTGAGTGTCTGTGTATGTGTGCATGTAAGAGAGAGAGAGAGAGAGAGAAAGTGTTGGCTCTAGTTCTTAAGTGTGAAAAGTTAGTAAATACAAAGAACAGAATGATCATGTGAGGCCTTTCTGCTTTAATCTAGATTGTTTGCCAAGAGGATTGAAGACTTACAAAATGAAAGCATTCAAATGGATAGCTTTGAACAACTGATTTTACTTGTAGTTGTAATCTGAGTAAATTAGTTAGCGGCTCCTTCTTATGCAACTGTTCTGTTGATCATCAGGGCTCTGCCGATCCCAAGCCATGGCATGGGTTTGTGCAGATTGGCAGCATCGGCTCATTTCAGAGTGAAGGAGGTGCAGTTGCACCTCAAATGGGCTCAGGGGCAAAAAAAAGCACGTATTTATAGCGAGTTTATGAGGTACTCTCTTGAAAATGGTGTAGACTGCCCTTGGTTCCATATCAGATTCCAAATGGGCAACATGTAGAGCTTCACAGTGTTTGTCAGGTGGTGTCAATGTTGCTTTAAATCTGTAACATGAAAACAAAGCAAACTCGACTGAAAGAGCTTTCTAAAGTCTGTTTAGCCCATAAGCAAATTCCGCTGCTGAAATATTTCCAGGAGTGGCAACAACCCCTCCAAAAGAGAAGGAGATGAAAACTCAGATAGTAAGTGTAGCTGCGTTAACTGCCTCTAGATCATGTCCCTGAAGACGTCCATCAAAGAAGAGGTCCTGTTTTGCCTGCTGTGGCCTGTTCCAGCATCCCAGCGTTTCTTTCTCATTCCGTGCTTTTACAATAAAACTTGTATGAGCTTTGGCTCCAGGTTCTCAGAGAAGAAACACATAGTCCTGGGAGAGAGACCTGGTTGGGCTTTGGATGGGAAAAACCTGCTTGCCTGGGTGTGCAGGCTGGCTCTGACCAGAAGGGAACTCTCCAGCGTTTCCTATTGATCGCAATGGTTTTCCTTGTTCAAACTTTGGAGAAAGCAGTGTGTGCGTTTCTCTTTCTCGAAAGCTGTTAACTGCTTTTTACAGGAAAGGGGCTTTGACAAGGATCAATTTTTACTGCACAGCAAAGACTTGCATTTTCCAAATGCTTAAGGATATAGCCCACAGCATTAAGCGTCTTTGCTTGGATTTGAACAGTGTTACGTTGTTTATGTGCAAGAACCACAAAGGTTATTTTAAATCATTGTGGGGCTTAATGCATGTTTGTGCTCTGGCACCAAAAATTCAAGATGAAATATAATTGTGTTGAGTTTCTTATCAACAAAGGGCCATTATTTGTAGACTGTAAGTGAAACAAGACATCCAGCAGTAGGGGAGGACGTAATGTCAGCTTTTAGCATTTAAGGTTATTAAGTGCTTAGGGTTATTAAGTTTTCTTGTCGCTTTTTCTTTTTGTTTGTTTGTTTTGGTGTTTTTTTTAATGACTGCTTTCTAGGGAATACAGATTGGAACTGATACAAAGCTGATCAGAGGTAAAGTAATAGAGCAGGCAGGCTGCAAAGGAAAATGACAAATAATTATCATGATTAATACAGGAAAGTTCAGTGCAAAAATGAGAACCAGAGTATTTGCATGGCACAATGAAAGACAACTGTGATTTATAAATAGACAAGGACTATAAATATTGAATTTCTCCTTGTATTTTAAAGTTTAATACTCATCTAAATATCAAAACCTGTAGTGTTCTGTGGCCCACTGCAGAGTTGACATCTGCAGTATTATCAAAGGAGAGGGAATAAAAACAACCAAAATCCACAACACTAGGACATTTCCCCAACAGTAGCCTGGAAAACTAGGAGGACTTCTTCAGGCAGTTCTCCAGCTCTCCCAGCTAATTATAGTTCTTTACACCGAGCCGCTCTTGAGATAAGTGCAACTATTTTCTTTCCTAGCACCGGTGAGTTTTACTCCGGAGCTTAAACAAACACCCCCCAGCGCAATGGGCACAGGAGGCAGAGGGAGCAGCACCGAACTCTGCGTGCAGACCATTGTGTAAACACTGGGTGTCTTTTCTTCCCAAACAATGCCATAGCCCGTCAGCATGTCGCACAGAAGAGAGCTGCTGGTAAAGAGTCGCTAAAAGTAACATTATATCCTGGCAGCACCGGCGTATAATGCAGCAGGAGGAATATAGAAGCGTTTCTGTAAAAGAAACTCATTGGCAAAGTTATTAATATTCCCAAAAAGAAAAGGAAATTAGCATTTCAGGTGAGAAAAGAGAAAGCACTTTCTTCCCCTCCAAAAATCAATACAGAATTCCAAACATATTATTTATGTCATTTGATTCCCTTTCTTTATACGTTTCTCCAGGCTACAGATACTGAGCTGTCAAAATAATTTGCATGTAGTGTATCTGATATATTTTATTTGCAAACACTCTAAAGCGCCATAAAACGCCTCTTGTTGTAGTCTAACTCAATCTGAGAACTAGTATTTTCATCTGTAAATTAAAGCAATTACGCATCAGATACTATATTATGTGTACTGTGGTCTCCAGATAGTCATCAATCACCCTCAATCGAGCTGTCAGTGTGGGCAGATTCGTTTCTGGGAGGCAGTCTTCCAGCTGGGGAGAAGAAGAGAACATCATCATTAATTAGAGTGTGACCCTGGGGCTATTCACATGTCTGAACCCAGGAATCTCTCTGAGCAAGTCTGCACACCACGGAGCAGCGTTCAACTGCAGCAGCAGCCCAGCTTCAGCCTCGGAGCTGACTCCTCTGCTTCCTCCATCCTCCCGGGGGCTGCCTTCTCGCCCTGCCTCGGTGGTACCGGCCGTCGGGGAGGAGATGCTGGGTCTGCCAGCATCTTTTTTCTCCGACGGCCTGTTCCTGCTTCCTCCGAGGATGAAGCAGAAGGGGATGCTGCCTGCTTGTGTGTGGGGGGTTCCCAGACCCCCAGAGGGTAGGGAGACTGATGGCAGGGGTGGGATGGGCTGGGTAGAAGGGGATGTTGGAGGTTTGAAGTGGAATCAAAGTCGTTTTAGTGTGAAAAGTCACATCTTTTCCATCATTCCCCGGCAGACGCTTGTAGGGTTTTCTACCTGTAATCACACGTCTGGAATAAAAGCCTAAAAGAAAAGCAGGATTGCTTACCATGTGCTTTATTGTCAACGTTAGCACTAATTTTAACTGTTGATTAAATCTTAAATGAAGACTCAGTCGTGTGTCCCTTCATATGTCTTGTTTGTAATTGAGACTAATTATTACTGTGGGGTGGGAAGAAGCAGCTGCTCATTAATTAATTTCTAATTAAAAGTGCTTACTAGCCTTTCAGAGACTAAGAAGGGTGGGGAAAAATCTTAGCTGATACAACATTGATCCTTCAGATTAAAAACATTCATTTCCTTCCCTTGCCCGCAGAAATATATATAAATGTTACAAGCAGACGTTGCCGCTGCCGGAGAGCTTCCCAAACTTTCTCCCTTGTTAGGCAGGCTGAAAGCGGTGCTGGAGAGTCTATTTTCCACGCCAGGGGAAAGGTTCCCGAAAATGAGTGTTAAACTTACAGGCAGGTTAATTTGAATAGGTTTTGCGTGACGTCAGAAGCTCGACTCTTAAAACAACGTGCTTGTGAACTGATGTATTTGTGTCACTTTTCTTCTCCCCACCTTTTGTTTTTCCGTGGGTGCAAAGTATGTTTTTCAGCCGTCATGTATGCCAGCCTTGGAGCCTACATGTAACAATTATTTCTGTTTCGTAGCGGGGAAGGTGCTAAAATTACTGTATATATTTAAAGGGGGAAAAAAAAGTTTAAATTTTCATGTAAATAAATTAAATGTGCTTTTCTGCTTCGTCCTATAAGCATCTAGGGACCTGTGGTTACCAATCAATTGGTACAACAGAGCAGATCCAGGCTGCAATAGCGTGCAGATCAGACGTCTCGCCTTGTTTCTAGATAACTGGGAGCCTCTGTACCATGTCCTATCCTCAGTTTGGCTACCCTTACTCCTCTGCACCCCAGGTAAGACTTTTTGCCTACCGACGTTAATTGATTGAATTTCAGTCCTTATCGATGCCTTCCGTCCGGGCTGAGGGCGGCAGCGATCCTCTCCCGTATGCGGCAGTGGCAGAGCGGCTGCTCGCTTCACAGCTTTCCAAGATGCCCAAGTTTTATGTTGCGCTCCGATTTTAAATGGGAAGAAACACGCTGGATTTAGGGTGTTTGGGGGTAATAATGACGCTTGGGGGAGGATTGCAGAGATGAGGGAGGTGAAAAGGGGGGCTAAAGATCCCCCAACCCCCACCTGCTCCCTCCCTTCTTTCCTGTTTTTTTTTCCTCTTTCATGATTAAATTCACAGTTTAACAATTAAACATGGACGTACAGAGGTCCGGCCCGCACAAACAGAATGGGATATTCTAAACCATCAGGTTAATAACAGATGCGTGCGTGGCTGCTACAAATCTGCAGTCGAAATAAATATGCATGAGTGACTTCGAAAAAAAGGTTTAAAATCGCAGATGGGAAGCATTGTGCTGCAAGAGGAGAAAACCGGTGTAAACCCCAGTCTTGTAAGAACACCCCAGAAAAGTTAGTTTTTAAATGCAGAGGGCCGGAGGAATGCATTACAGAGGATTAAATGCTCACAGTCACAGGGCGTTTGGTTGTTGTTTTTGTTGTTGTGGGATCTTTTTTTTTAAAAAAAAAAGCTTGATAAAATACTTGTACTTTTGCGTTTCTTCAGAGCGTTTCTATCATGACTGAAGTAAAACACTGAAGGGGAGGGAGGAGGACGGGTGACACCCCAAAGCTGAGACCTGATTAAAAAAAAAAAAATCCCAAACAAAAAACCCACCAAAACCACACAACACAAAACCAACCTAACCCAAACTTGGTTACACTTCGGGAAGTTCCCCCCCCACTCCCCGCCGCCCTCAGCACCGCTCTCTTTCCCTCCAGTTCCTGATGAGCACCAACTCCCTGACGACCTGCTGCGAGTCCAGCGGCCGGACGCTGGCTGAGACGGGGGCGGCAGCCTCCGCCCAGACCCCCGTGTACTGCCCGGTGTACGAGAGCCGCCTGCTCGCCACCGCCCGCCACGAGCTCAACTCCGCAGCCGCCCTCGGGGTCTACGGCGGGCCCTACGCCGGGCCCCAGGGCTATGGAAACTACGTGACCTACGGCACCGAGGCTCCCGCCTTCTACTCCTTGGTAAGCCCCCCGCCGCCGCGGGGATGCTCCCGCGCCCCCGCCGGGGGCAAGGCTGCTCGGCGGGACCCCCCTGCGGGCGGGGGCAGCCCCGGGCGCTTCTCCTCCGACCCCCCGCCCCGCAGTGCCGCTCCCCGCGTTCGCCCCGCGTCCAGCGCCGCGGTCCGCAGCTGTTCCAGCCCGCCGGCTCGGTCCTCACGGTAACGCAATTAAAAGTCGCGCCTGACGAGCTGGCGGCCGAGTGCGGAGGGCCCGGCGGGGCGGGCAGTTTAGGGCGACCCAGACCCGGGCTAGAAAAGAATGATGCTCTTCCTAGACAGCTTTTTTTTTCTTTCTTTCTTTTTTTTTTTTTTTATTTTACCTTTCACCGTAAAAGCGCGAGTTAATGTCTCTATTGATCTCGCTGGCTGCCGCGGCTGACGGGCCTCCAGGAAGGTCCGTCGCGCCGCTCCGGGACGCGCAGCGGGGGAGCCGTGCGGGGCCGTGCGGGGGCCATGCGGGGGCCGGGGTGGGGGAGTCGTGCGGGAAAGTCGTGCGGGGAAGCCTTGCGGGGGCCGTGCGGGGGGCAGTGCCGGGCAGCCGTGCGGGGCCGTGCGGGGGCCGTGCGGGGGGCAGTGCCTGGCAGCCGTGCGGGGCCGTGCGGGGCCGTGCGGGGGGCAGTGCCGGGCAGCCTTGCGGGGAGGGCCGTGCCGGGGCCGGGCGCTCCCGGCGGCGGGGCTGAGGGCGGCGGCGCGGTGTCTCCTGCAGAACAGTTTGGATGCGAAGGACGGGAGCGGCTCTGCGCATGCGGGGATCGCGCCGGCGGCTGCCTACTATCCCTACGATCACACCCTCAGCCAGTACCAGTACGACAGGTAAGCGCACACACACCCCCAGCCCCGCTCCTGCCCTCCCCCCGCCGCCATCCCCTCCCCTTCCCGCCCGCCCCGCCAACCTGCCTCTGAGCCGCTCAGCATCTCCCGGACCCAGCCATGTCGCCTCCCCTTCCCCACACCGACAGGGGCTCCTCCGCCCCTCGGGGCGGGCGGCAGAGCGGGGGGTGATCCTTCTCCACCGGGGCGGTAATTATCTTTTCCTGTGCGGAGTCAGGCTTGGGCATCCCGTGTTATGTTTATTAGTTTTAAACCAGCGCAAACCCACTTACACACCGTTTCCAGCTCGGAGGCCCATTGGGCGCTGGTGACCTTTCCTGGAGGATGTGCATTAAATATTCAGTCGCAGCCCAGTGTCATCTGCGTTAGGTTCCTACAATTTCAGGAACAAAAGGGTAGAGGAGATTACTAATAAAAGGAGTAAGAGGAAATATATTTCTATTAACACTTACACCCTGAGGTCACCCAGATGAATTCTGTTTGGGGAGGACTAATCAAACGACAGGAAAGTGGTATTTCTGTGAGTTTGCAAGCTGCTAGGATTTCCCTGCTGCCCGAAATGTTGACATTGACTTTACCGCAAATAAAAGCTGACGAATCCTTCCCTCCTTCTGCCACCACCGCCAAAGCACAAGGAGAATTTGCATTGCCCAGTGCTGCTGCTAGCTGAACCCTTCCTGCTTGCTCTCCTTCCTCGGCCTGAATTCTCGAGGCAGGTCTCCATAAGTAAAGCTGAGTTGTCCTTATGCCCCTTAAACCTGAGCTGTCTTCATCCTCATCCATCTTCCCCCCGCTCCAGTCCAGCCGCCCCCCGTGGGATGCCGCAGGCAAGCGGCCGGGACTCTGGGATCCTGTGTCGGGCAGGTGCGCGGGGGGCGAGGGTATAAGGTGTGACACCGCGGGGGCCACCCTGTCCCCACAGGTACGGGACCATGGACGGTGGGACGCGGAGAAAAAACGCCACGCGGGAGACGACCAGCACGCTGAAGGCCTGGCTGCAGGAGCATCGCAAGAACCCCTATCCCACCAAGGGCGAGAAGATCATGCTGGCCATCATCACCAAGATGACCCTCACCCAGGTCTCCACCTGGTTCGCCAACGCCCGCCGGCGGCTCAAGAAGGAGAACAAGATGACCTGGCCCCCGCGTAACAAGTGCTCTGACGAGAAGCGACCCTACGAGGAAGAGGAGGAAGAGGAGGAGGAGGGTTCGCAGGAAGAGGCGATGAAGAGCGGGAAAGCCGAGGGTACCCTGCTAAAACCAGGCACTTAGCGGTTCGGCCGCGGGGGCTCGGCCGGCAGCTCGGCCCCGGGGCGGGCCTCGCTGGTGGGGGCGGCCGCGGGCCTCGCTAGTGGGGGCGGCCGCGGGGCAGCGCGGCGCCGACAGTGACCGTGTGTCTTGTTTTTGCTGTCCCTTCCCCCGCCCCCGCCCCGCAGAGCCCACGGGCAAGGAGGAGAAGGAGCTGGAGCTCAGCGACCTGGAGGACTTGGACGCCGCAGAGTCGGAGAGCTCGGAGTGCGAGCTGAGGCGGCCCTTCCCGCACCCGCTCCCGCATCCGCACCCGCTCCCGCACCCCGGCAGCCACCCGCCACGGGCCGCCGAGCCCCCCGCCAAGATGCCGCCGCCGGCCGCCGCCGCGGAGGAGGAGGAGGAGGCGGCGGCGGCGGCGGAGCGGGCGCGGAGCTGCTTGAAGACGGCGGCGGAGGAGTGCGGCCCCGACCCGCTGGGCGCCCGGCAGCGCGGCTGCGAGTCCAAGATGTGCTTCCAGCAGGGGCAGCAGCTGCTGGAGGCGAAGCCTCGGATTTGGTCCCTGGCGCACACCGCCACCTCCCTCAACCAGGCCGAGTACCCCTCCTGCATGCTGAAACGGCCCGGAGGGTCGGCTGCAGCCGCCGCCCCCGCCCCGGTCAGCGTTATCGACAGGCACCAGGATTCTCCGGTCACCAACCTCAGGAACTGGGTGGACGGGGTGTTTCACGACCCCCTGTTCAGGCACAGTACTTTGAACCAAGCCCTGAGCAACACGACAGTTTCCTGGGCTACCACCAAAGGAGCCATTCTGGAAACGGGCGCCTTGGGACGCGCGGTGGGGAACGGCGCCAATGTGCTCAAGGGGCAGCTCTCAAACCTGGCCCATCATGACTCAAACAAAGAGTTTCTGGCGTTTCCCAAATCAGGAAGCAAAATGTTTTGTTCCTAACAGGCCCGCCGAGGGGCGAAGGACTTTCTAACGCTTGAAGAGTCAGCTACACTGAAAAGAAACTGCAAGATTTTAAATTTAAATATAAAACTTTTTCTTCCTTTTTTTTTTTTTAAAGAAACATCAGAAACGAGGATTTAAAGTTCAGTTTGCTCAGTTCAGCGGACAGACTTTGCCCATTGCTATTCTGAAGATTTTCTCCTGGCTGCGACTTTAAGGGATCAATGTCGTGAAAGTTATTTAATTTCTTTGTCCAAAAAGCACGTACTATAGCGTAGACCTACTTAAAAAGTTTACATCTGAAAGTTTACAAACGGGAAATTTTAATTCAGATTTAATTTAAGGCATGCCGACATTAGTTATAAAGACTTTTCAAGAGTTTTTCCTCCTGATTTCCTTGTTAGCATATAATTCACAAACAGCACTTCTACTAAGTTTACACCTACTGCACAACTTTATCTTGACAAAAAAAATATGTTAAAAGGTATGCTCACTCCAATAAATTGTCTGTTTCAGAGGTAACACAAGTGGTGGCGTTTTGCATTGGGCAACAAACAAATGTTATGTTCCAAATTCCCCCTCGGAGCCTGTCCCGGCAATTCCAAGAACTGTCAACAGGCTGCCGGGAGAGGGGAAGAGAGGCTCAACGCAGCGCTGCCGCGGGATTGAGGACGGACCCCCGGGAGGGATGTTGCGCGCAGTAGGGATGCTGGGCTGCGCTCCGCGCTGTGCCGCGCCTCCGCGGGGCAGCGCCGGGTCCCGACCGCCGCCCGGGCCGGCAGCGGGGGCGCCGGCTGTCCACCGGGGCCGGCGGGGCGGGAGCATCCCCACTGCCCCCTCCGCTCCTTCCCGAGCTGCGGGCGGGGGTCGGCCCCCAAGGGCCGGGCTCTGCCGCGGCGTCGTCTCCGCCGTGCGCGGAGCAATTGATTCACATGGAAAATTTGATCTTTTAAAGAACCGTTTTAGCTTTCCAGCTCCTTTGCCAGTGCGGAGAATCGCTGATCCGCCATGAATATTTCAGCACTTCAGTACAGATGCTTTACCGTTTTGACATTAAATAGAGTGCAGCCAACAAAAAGAGAGAGGGAGGAAGAGCGCTCTCGACGTGCGATTCAGGAGCACTCGCAGCCAATTTACCACTTAGATAACAGGCGCTTAAAAGATTTCATTTCCTTTACCGGAACGGGACCAAACTTTACTGATCCTTGAACCGAGACAGAGGGAAAGCTGCTGGAAAAGAAACTGCGAGGCAATAACAGATTCCGCTTACCCAGGCAGGCCTAAACCCCCTGAGCTTCGGTGCCCGGCTCTGCGGGGGAAAACAGAGAGCACCAGAAGGACCGAGCTGCCATCGGGACAAGCAGAAGAGTTTTTCTTACCTTCTAGTGTTCTCACCCATCCCAGCCGAGGGTCCCCTCCAGGCCAACACTCCCCCCGCTCCCTCCGCCTCTCCCCCCTCCCCCCCCCCCCCCCAAATAAATAAGAATACAATACAGGGAAAAATATTTTTATAAAGACAACTATAAACACAACAGAGACAACACTCAGTCAAAATATAGCATACTCCAGCCCACGAAGTTTCTAGAGAGACCTGTTAGTGCAAGGACTGAATAAAGGAATCCGGGTGCGGAGATCAGATCAAGCCCTTCCCCTCTCTGCGAGCAGCCGTAATTGGATTGTATCCAGTCATATTCCCTGTCATTGTATTGACTTTCGCTCTCTTGGATGATATTATCGAGATCACTGAACCCCTCTGCTGATCTGGCTGTCAAAAGGCTCAGACAGGAGCCCCCGGCCTGGAAAACGTGCATCAGCCGAGATAATTTGAAGTGAAATTTTCATTTTGACAGTAAACCCCTCAATTTCTAAAGGCTCTGCACCCGGAGAGCTCGGTGGCAGGGGGAGGCTTTACAGAAAGCCCACGTCTTAAACTGAAAAGGGCAAAAGAACTCGAATTAGTTGTAATAGATAAAAGGGCAAAAATAAAGAGTCAAGGGTACTTGACAGTAATAGCGAAAGTGGAGTCTCCGGGGAGCCACGATCTGAGCTAAAGGCTGGGCCGGCAGGAATTTTAATGCAGCCGGGGCGGCCGGCGAGCTTTTCCTCTGAAACCCTTTAGACAAAGCAAATTATTTTCAGTCAAACTAAGGAGATGGGGATGAAGGAGGCGAGGGAGCGGGAAGGGGGAAAGGCGAGTGTTCGGTCTGTCCTCAGACCACTGGTAGAGGCAAGCGGGATGGGGCATAAACCCCTCTGACTGCTGCGATTGTGATGTTAAAACGGGGAGGTTTGTGTGTGCCAGCCTTGCTGGATGTGCAGGGACTGGAGGGGACAAGAGGGCTCCCGGTGAGCTTCGGTTTCCATGCGACAGAGACTCTGTGGAGTGGAAGGGGACTCTATTCTTGCTCCCAACACAGCGACAACCGAGTGTGTGCGTGGACTTTGTGTATTTATGTGCAAGCAGAGGTATTCTCCACCCAGCAGCCAAAAATCTCTTCTCAGCCTGAAAAACGTCCTGACTTTGCAGAGAGCCAAGCCCCGCTGGCTGCCCTGGGCTGACTCTCGGCTGGTGACCCGCACACCGATATAAGTCATTGTTGGCCAGCTTTGGCTAGATCAGGGATACAACTTGCACATCCTGCTGTTTGGGAGGCCTCCCCCCCTCCAGCCCCCTCCGGACTTAAATAAAGGTGATAGCACTGTGGCAAAACACAGGCACGCTGAAATACCAGAAGCCAAAAGAAAAGCGCATCAACCCTTTATCCCTTCATTTTCATGTTATTGTTGTTATAAAGCAAGTTTGGGTAAGTTTATGCCTTCTGTATAACAAGAGCAGGGCTCTTAGGGCCAGGGGACCGGCCGTGTATCAGGACTCGTAGATCAGCCTGTGCCCGTGTGCGCTCACGCCAAAACCTTGCCCATCCTGCGAGGAGACTGTATATGTTAAGGGGGAGGGAAAACAGTTTCTTCCTTTGGTACACGGACCTTATCACTTAGATCAGACATCAAATGCAGTGGTCTTTCAAAAGGGTTGGGGGTTTTGTTGTTTGGTTGATTTGATTTTTTTTTTTTTTAAGTATGAAAAAAAGAGTGTGAGAAATTAATTTTGCCATTTGAATCAATAGCACAAGCCAAAGATCAGATTCAGCTGCTTTAGAGGAGGCTGTGGGGCTGAAAGGGAAAGCCATGCAGATCGTATGGCTGCACGATGCAGAAATATAAAGGCAGACTGAGAAAGAAAGAGAGGAGGGGGAAAAAAAATCATAGAGAAACGGCTTGAAACTGAGAGACTCTAAATCATTCAGCCATGGCAAATTCAAACACACAAAGGAGGGGATGCTAAATTAACAGTGCTTTTTACATAGAGCCCAAATAAAACTGTAATCAGCGACGCGTTACTTTTCATTAAGCGAGTTTGACAGGAGCATATTCAGCCTCGACAAGGGAACAGGAGCGAAGAAATATACGGCTCTCCCAGCCCGAGTCATAAGATAATTCCTTAAGCTCCATTAACAACTCTTAGCCGCAGGAAATGGGCTCCCTGAAAACATCTCCAAATCTAAAAGCTTTATCGACCTCTCAAACCTCTGCTGATGGTTCTATTTTTTTAAAAAAACTTAGAGGCGAGACGTCCAGCAAGGTAATAGACTTTGACACAACACCTTCTTAACTAGAGAGAGAGAGGCAGGGAAAACGAGACCTTAAATGATATTTAAAAGGCAGCCAATTAAGATTTAAAATGATTGTCTCCTGAGATTATGCATGCGATTTATGTCATATACTTTTTTTTCCAGACATGCATGCAAAATTGCAATGGGGCATAATGCCTGTTCCTTAAATGATGATGATGATGATGATAATAATAATAATAGAAGAAATGGTAACAATTAACAATCTGTAGCTATCTCATATAATTGTAAATGCTAATCTAGGAAAGGGCTGGTTGATTATAGAGCACCTTGCAACAGCCAGCTTATTTATAGGTGTCTAATTAAAAGACAGATGGATGAAATGATACACACATTGTCTATTAATGTTTAGAAGCAGATTTCTTTTCATCCTGAATGCATATTTGACTATTAAAGTCACGTGATTGGTTTATAGTCCCAGAACCCAGTGTAGCAGCTCCTTCCCATCACATAGAGAGATGTCCAAGAAGACTTTGTCTTGGCAAGACTTTGAACATTACATATGTTTAAGATATAATGGTTCAGGAGACTTTGACTTTACTACAGTCTTTTTGATATACATTTGCCTTCTCCATTTAAATCTGACCTTCAAATAATATGAAAGCTTGAGTGTGTGAAAGTGTATCCAGTTAAATGCCAAGAAAAGAGTTAATGCTCACATTGTACCATTTCATGCAGAAATCCTGTAAAATGCAAGAAAATATTATAACTTGCTGATTTTGTGAGGGATCAGAAACTGTTTCAATGGGTGCGATTTGTAAATAAATGGGGTGGAAAAGCATCATTAAAACATCACTGTGTTTTGGCCAAAGGTCAAAATGTTTAGGTCTCCACTTAGATGAAGTTAGTTCTGGCTACAAAACAATGATCTTGGGTCTGAGTCCCATGTCTCTTGAGAGCTGTGCATGCAACTGTACATTAAAAAAGAAGTGAGGAATGTTAATGGTCAAATTATATATTTTTATTTGCTTAGTTAAAAAAAAAAAAAAAAAGTAATGATTCTGCTTGTCTTTAAAGAGGAAGCTATTTTTAATGAAATAGCTAATGGTCCATACACCAGTCCTGAAAGTGTGACATTTGGCATATTTTAACTTACATGTACTGTCAAAAAGGCTATGAAGTGCTTAGGACTTGTGGGAAGGGCTCTCTTCAGACTCCTTGTGAAATGGCATAACTGCAGAAAATCATTCCAGATTTATAGGTTCCTCAAAATGCAGTTTTAATATACACACTAACTATATATGTATGGAGGATATTTAATACCTAAGCCATTGGTCTTCTGTACCTTATGACTCTATATTAAAACCTTCATTTGGTTTAGAACTTGAAGATACATTTAACACAGCCTGAAGAACCAAGGGAAGAGGAAATGCTTGGGAGCAATTCAAAAGCAAAAGATGATAATTGCTTCCCAGTGTGCCCCCGCTCCATTGAGAAATGGGACTGGGTTTGGGGAGAAATGAAAGAAGCCTCCATGTGACCTAGAGAGAATGCATAGATGCAAGCCCTGCTGGTATCCTGCTTCCCACAGTGGGGAGCAAGGTCTGGGCATGAGAACAGGGATTGACCTACTTACAAGACTCAAGAGCTATTTCTTGTCCATCCCTTTTTAAGGAAAGCATGAAAATGAAGGAAATATCTTGAAGGAAAGTGTTCTCTTCATGTTCTTTTTTTCCCCACTGACATTAAAAAAATCTTTTACTCATTCATTTGGCTAGACAAAAACAAGGGCATAAAAATCTTTTTCTTCTCAGTTTTACCTTTATTTCCTTTCTCCAAATCAGCATATCATTATTTAAATTTTGAAATGTGTTGCAGATGCAATTGTTGAGTATTTTGTGAGTTGGTTTCCATGGAATCATAATCAGGCCATTTTTCAAAGACTAACTCAGGAATCCTTTCTGAAACACTGCAAAGGATAACACTGATGATGAAATAGAACCAAGGAAACACCTACTTTCAACAGTATTTCTTTGATTTATATGGTTCCTATGGAATGCCAGAAGTCAAACAATTAAAAAAATATACTTCAGATATCATCAAATACTTTCATATATGCATTGTGTTGTGAAACAGGATTAAAACATTTTCTAGAAATACAGAACAAAGCTGAATAACCAACACTTTGCCTATGTCCTTATGATAGGAAATGTGCTACATCAAAGACTGATGGGTCTCCTAAAGCTTTGTCCTCTACCATGGTATTTATTGATACTGGGTTTGTCATGACTTTACAAATTACTCAGAATGAGTTCTGTTTTCCTCAATCTCAGCAAATGAACAAGTTAACTATATTAGTATTTTTGCCAAGGAGAAAGATATTGGAAAGGTAGGACAGTGCTCAGGGGTTGAGCTGAATGGGAACATTTCTAGGGTAGGAGAAATGAGTAAAGTGGGAAGTGCTTGGGAATCCTTTGTGAGCGGGTCCTCCCTCTCCCTCCCTCCGTCCCTCCTTTCCTTCCTTCTGGAAGAATGACCAGCCAGGCCCTTACAGAAGGCATAGAAAGTCGAGCATAATATTTTTCCTTCTGTCCTGGCTGGATCACAGCATGCATAAACAAAAGCACTGTGTGTGAAAGTGATGTCACATATGTCAGCCCTCATGAGATCAGGTGTTGGTAGCCATGTGAATAGAATGCTTTGCTTTTGAGGCTTCATGCCATTAGGTTGCCCTTTTTTTGAACATCCCATCATCTGCTCACCAACCTGGTGACACAAATGGCTGACATACTAAGCAGAGGAGGTAGAAGCTGGGAGCTGTTGCTGTCATTGCAAGTAAGTGACAACTAACTTTTAGTCCTATGTCAAATATGTGATCCAATACAGATAGCATTATTTTTTTTGAGTCATATTTTCCACAAAGTCTGGTGTACACAACTTAATTCTTTGGTTACAGCCTTCTGAAAGTAGAAATCTGCCTACGGACAGGATCAATCTCATAAGCTTACAGACAAAAGTAAACCAGATCTGAAGCAGCCTGGACAATCCTGTAGTCAGTTTACCCCAGGTTTGGCCTACAGTAGCTGAAATAAATAATAACAAAAAAAAATAATGTGTCCATGTTAATTTTACTGGGAAAGTAAGGTGACAAAGTCCCACCATGACAGAAGGCTCACCAGATAAAAAGGGGCAGGGAACAGCACCATGGGATGGGAAGTTTTTGTGACAGGAATTGAATTTTTTTGTTAAGTCCATGCATTGGCCCAGTACTTATTTCTGCCTTCATTTACACCAGACTAAGTCAGTTTTAACTCAGACTAGCTTCTTTGGAGCTCCTCCATATTTATCACACCATATCAGACAGCAGGAAACATCCTTGTGCATGAAGGGTAAACCTCCTGCTGACACAGTTCCTGCATGTAAATCTAGGGGTTAACAACACTCACCAAGTACATGAAGGAACCTCACAGTATGTAACTGGTTTAGATTAAGGATTTTTGACACATAAACAGAGTGATTTACTGAAGCAGGCCAGTTAATGTTATGTTACTTCTGTATTAAATTGAAGCAAATGGAATCAACAAATGTGGAGGCCAGAAGCCAGATTCTCAGACTTACTGCCAGGTTTACTGTCAAACATTCCCACTAAGCCTCACTTCTCTGACAGTAATGCCAGAGAGAGAAACAGCAAGAGTTTTCTCTTCATCTTCCCATCTGGAGAAATGCAAAGCCTCTGTTAGTTGACAGAACTGTGAAGGAAAGAAGGACATTTGCTCTTCTCCCATCTGCTGTCACACGACCTGGTCTGTAGAAAGTTTTCAGATACAACTGTTCTCTTGCTATGCATGAACCTTTGCTGCTGCCCTTTCTTCGTCTGAAGTATTCTTTTCTAGGTGAGGAGATGAAAGAGGAAAAAAAATCAGGTAGGAAGAAATGTCCTTCATCTGAACCCAGACTCACAGATGCAAGCTTGTCCTTATCACTGTGGATGGGAGGCATTGTCACTTCTGGTCTGAATCCTGCAATTTTGAGCAAAGAAGTAACACAAAGGTGACTCTAGAAACAGCCATGACACATCCATTCTACACGTTCATTACATTCATTGAAATAAAACTTTGTCAAGATCCTAAAGTAAGACTTTTGAATTGAAATTAAGGACATAAAAAACTCAAATTATGATGTGTAAAAAAAAAATAATTAAAAAAAATGCTCAGGTGATTCTGAGAGTTGAGCCTTGTTCCATGGTAAGAGCAAAACAAAAGGACATGAACATCAAAACCTGATCCCAAACTATGGATGAACGAGATGCACAAGCTAAATCTGAACTTTCTAATACACCATGTCTCATATTTTCTGTTGTGACTCTTCATTACAAAAAAAAAAAAAAACCAGTTGAAAAGCAAGCAAACAAACAAGACAGAAATTGTCTTGTTTATATGAATTGAATATATATTGAATTATATGTCAAGAAAATAGAATTTCCTAGTTGCTGGAAGTGACCAATAGAAGTTTGGGAGAATGAGACTGCACACATATAGTATGAGTAGGAAGAAAACAAAAAAAATAAACATATAATGCTGCAGTGACTTGAAACATGTCCATCAGTAGTTCCTGGAAACACCAGATTTCTGCTTTTAGAAAGGCTTTAGTTAGCTATGCATAGTCAGTTCCCATGCCATCCTTCTCCAATTAATAACAATCAAACAAATAAACTTGACATAGTATGCTCAGAGCAGTATCATAGAACTAATTTCCAGCTGCCACTAAATCAAAACTGTAGCTCCTTAGTCCTGAAGAGTATGATTGGGTCAACTGTATCACTGAAAGTGCCCCATTTTTAATCCAGACACACTGTATTATATCAGTCTGGAAACCTGAGTTACAATGCATGGGGGAATCAGACTATTTACTTACTGTTCCCTCTGATCAGGCTTATATCAGGATGGTTTGGGCTGATTTTTAGCTCAGTGCTCTGCCTTTCAGAGTTATCTCCCAAGCTGACTAGATCTAAGTCAACATCCCAACCCTTCACAGGCATCCCAAGCGCTTCACAACCTAACTTCAGGCCTGGATGCTGAAGAATGAAGAGGCTTGTTACTCTTGACTGTGAGGGACCCACAGGGTGGGGACAGTGGTGTTCTTTGCAGTCTTCTCAGTGCTGCTCTCAGGATTGCAGAGAAAGAATGCAGCCCATTTTTGACAGGCTGTGAGCAACTGCTGACATCCTTCTCTTGCTAATCCCAGTGGTAGGGCACATAGGGACAGAATGGATCAGGGACATTTTATTTTGTGATGCATCACTTACAGGAGAGTGGTGAAATGCGATGTTCTGTTCACTGAAAGCGTGTTCCCAAATTTGATACAAAGTCAGCTGAGCACAGGAAAAGATTCTGCAGACCAAGAAATAAAAGCAGCTTGTTTCCCAGTGAGTGGCTGGTATCTGAGGCTATGTATAGGGGAGTGCCACAGAGCTACAGATGAAGAAGGATTCTTGCAAAGATAGCTGCAGAGATTCCTCTATTGGGCATACCTCGTTTCAGCTGGTGTGCCCCTGGGGTTGTTATTTTTAAGCATTTGGCACTCTAGATGGCCAGGAGAATGGGATAGTAAGTATTGTTACAGAACCATGATTGCTGCTTTCACCAAGATAGCTGACTGGTAGACAGAGAGCTCTACAAATAGGACAATGTTAAGAAAAGGTTGTAAGGAAGTGTTTTATTTTGATTCCATTGCCTTTAACTACTATACATTCTTCAGGCACTGAGATGTAAGGAGACAAGATTCTCAGCCTTCATCTTGACCCTGATTAATGCTCTGCCAGAAGGAAGTAATATATTAATTGTTTGTGATCTGGAACAGGATAAGTTCATGACTTTGCATATGTTACCAAAACTAAGTCAGATAATGCTGTCTTAAAAGCGGGGTTTGGCACAGTTCTCACCAGTGAGATTTTCTAAACTGAAGAAGGATGTGTGGCCATTATTGCTTCCAGCTTCCAAAAAGGAGGCCTCTTTCTTCAAAGGTGGAACAAAGAGACTGAATCCACTCCACATGCAGATCCAAGTGTGGGATTAAAACCAAAAATACTTCAGAGTAGCATACCCCGTGTCACCAAATCTTTCTGTGGGAAAAATAAGCCTAATTTAAGACTGAATATGCTCAGTGACCACCCTCTGAAAAACACAATGTATGCTCTTAACCAGTAACACGTTTTCTAACAGCTTCAGCAGTGATGGGCTACCACACAGTTTGGGGTTTGGATTACAGGCCAGGCAATTCTCTGAGGAATGGAGTTTATCACTTTGGACCATTTTGCTACCTTCTCTTCAGAGCTGTATATGCAGCACATTTCACTGTATGATGCTGATGCACTGTAAAGTGGTTAAGCAGGTCCTTTATCTTTCTAGATCTGGACATTAGCACTTGCATAAATAATACTGTTGAAAAAACTTTGCTTACACTAGAGTAGGGAATCCCATCTCTACTTTCTTTCCTGCAAGGTCCTGAAGATTCTGATTCAAGAAACTTGCAATTATGCAGACCATTTCAATATTAAATTTATGTAAAAAGCCCAGAAGTTCAGTATTTTGTTCCTCTTGAATGCTCATTCCTCCTATCTTTTGTTCTTGCCCACTAGGTCTTGGCCCTGCCCTTTTGAAGTGCACAGGAAGAAGAAAGAATCACAGAAACTGCTCTCTTTCACTGTGACCCATCCTACATGTAATTTGCTTTAACTGAACTGAACTTGCCTACCATGTACATACATAAATGCCAGTCATGATCTGTGTTTTTTAGTGCACCTTGACAATATTAGGACTACAGGTTAGGAAAGAAGTGAGCTAGTAATTCAGGGTGGGATTGTTGTGCATGAGGAAAACTGCATGATAAATCATGCACAGTGCTTTATATAATCCTATCTAGTTTAAGCACTATCAATTTCTTGATTAAGATGATTATTTATATTGATTATATGAAGAAAAAATCCCTACTTGAATAGTCTCAGGTATTAGCATGTGTATATCTCGGTAAGTAGAAAAGGAGATGTTTCTGCTGGGCATACTTCTGATTTTTTTCTCATTCTTTTAATATAAATATTTGAGCTTGGTCCCAAAAAGATACATGTCAGCTAAAGTTAAATGAATATAAGCTAGCTAAGCTGCATAATTTAGTTGTAATAAAATTCAGTGGATTTCATTTATTTTTAATAAATTTATGGCATAAGATTAAAACTATCTGTATACTTTAATACATATAGACAGACACATATATTTACAAACCTTGCTTAAGTAGTCTTCTCCTTTTCTTTAAAGACCCCAAAGGATTCAAATGACATGGCAAGAATTCTTTTAGGGTGATTATAAAAGAAAAACTAAGCAGATGGAAATACATGGTTATTGACTGTAAGATCAAACTCTCCATTGAGTCTGTTGTGAACACCCAGTCCATACTGAAATAGGGTTTTATTCTTCCTACTCTGTATTTTGTACAAAATGTGTGCTTTCCATTTTAAAGTAAATATGAAGTATTTGCACACTGAGTCATAAGATTATTGGTTTTGAAAACAGAGTTAAAGTAAAAACTCCTACTTCTAAGTTTAGGATCAGTATTTTAAATTAATAATTATTTTTCTACTACTAACTCCCAGAGTTAGCAAATAAACAAGTACAGTAAAAATTCACAGAATTTTCACACAAAAGCAATTTTAGAGTGCACTAGTAATATCAGTGACTTCACTATTGTAATTTAAAGGGATTGATGATGCAACACTGTGACCAGAATTCTCAAAGATTACTCTTTAGATATTTTCAGGCATATAAGTGACTCACAGTTAGCCTATTTGTCACAACAAGGTTGGTTTCCAAAACTGGGTACTCAGGAATTGCCTGTAGCTTTACTAGGAGCTTTGCTGAGCCCCACAACACAACTCCCCAGGATGGTGCAGTCACTGGTAGTCAGACTACAGTTTTGATTCTACAGGACAACAATCCTCATTAAAAGAGTCTTCCAAATCCTGACTCAAATTTTACAAGTACAGCTCTATAAGCTATGGTACAAGAGTTTGGGAATTCAAGGAACATGAACATCCAGAAAAATTCAGGCTTTATAGAAATCAGTGGAAACCTTATATATTGTTGACTTTCCATTACAGATGTTGTTGGTATTTGACAGTTACATACTGCACATAATTAATTTAGTTCTTTTCCCCATAATATACATGATCTGATTACAATTTTCACAAATTAGATAATTTTTCATAATTACTCATCATATCATTTATGTGAACAAATGATGACTACTGTTTGTATTTGAATGCAGAGCTGCATCCTCTGCTATGTATGACTGATCATGTAAATCAACAACCCCATCCCCTTCTTTGGATACCCTTAGCATTATAAATGTGAGCAAAGCAAAAATTATTTCTAAGACTTTAACGTTTTTCGATAAAACAGAAAGCATTTTAAGCAGAGAAAGGCAGCAGGCACAGGAAATTTAGGAGAGCTTATACTTTTCCTGTCATTATTTCCAAAACTTTCATTTTCAAAGGATTGTAGACAGAAGACTAACAAATATTTTGGTTCCTTTTGTACACACTGAAGTCAACAGAAGCACAGGATTTTAGGCATTTCAAAAGTCTTAGGCTGCTTTGTAGAAACTATAATGTCACATCCTAAGCCACGGGAAGTATGTGACACTGCTTGAGGTTAGATTTTTATTTTTTAAAAAATATTTTCAGCTTTTTCATTGTGCCCAACAGTTAATTTGTACCTGCATCATGAGAAGAATGCAGATAAGTAAAAAAATAAGGTGTTTCTCCTAACCAACTTTAACTTCCTCTCTAGTCAGTGGAAAGAGATGCTTCCTATGACAGGTCTTTTGGCCTCCAGTATCCATGATGGGTTAGTGGAATCCCACTCAGGGTCTTGCTGTGAATTTAGGCAAGTACTTTTCAGGGCTTTTCCCTTCACTAGTTATTTTACTTCATTCTCCATGTTGGTCATGGGTTCAGGTGTGAGAGCATGCAGCTCTGTTTGTTTGGACTTCTTTTACTAACACCCTGAAGGAAGTCCCAGGAGCTGACCTGTTCACAAGACCTCAGCAACATTGCAGAAGCTCTGTCTGAAAAGAGGAACAGGCTTGTGCCTTCACTATCCCAGTCCCAGTCCCTTGACTACCTACAGCAGGGGATTGCTGCAGCAGATCTTGACTCTCTCCTTGCTTGTTCAAGTTTCCTTCAAGTGCTGAACAGGGTGTACTGAAAAAAATAACTGAGTATTTGACTTGGCATTCATGCAAGAGTAGCTAGTGTGGGAGCCTCACATAGGGGTCAGGGCACTGCATCCATGGGTAACTCAACCTGGCTGGAGTTCCTCCCAGCAGTTCCAGCAGCACTGCCAAACTTCCCTTAACCCAAACACAGAGCTCTCAGCACTGGTTCAGACAAAATGCCTGAATATGAAATAATCTGGACACATGGTGGCCACTTCTCTGTCTCTCCCTGAACAGCACTTTCTGATGAGCTGCTTTGTGTCTTTTGATCCACAAAGCAGTAGTTAAGAGGGCACAGCAATAATCACTGTTAGTAAAACTGGAAGCTGAATATCCCTCACACCCATTGAAATAAGGGAGACATTGTTAGCATACCTCTCCATCTTGGAAGGCTTGCTATCAGCATCATGCAAACCTAAGTGGCATGCTGCTACTTCTTCCCTTTCCTGCTGGCTTGCAACTGTGGTGGCTGCTCAGAGTGTGTGATACAGTCTTTGCTTTGATACAACACAAAAGGTTTCAAAGTGGAACATGCCACAGAATTAGGAAGGGTGGATTGGCTTGCTTTCATGAATCATAATCTTCCCTTCTTCTCCCCCCTTTCCCATATCCCTTATCACTCATTCTGGTTCTACACTGGCACTGCTCCCACTAGCTCTGCCGTTGTTCTTTCTTCTTCTCTCAGTTTCTCACCATTACTGTTCTGCATCCTCTTATACCCAAAGAAACTTCCCTGCCTCAACCTCATTTTCAACTTCTCTTTTTTTTTACCCCCTCAAATTCCAATCACTCATAACAGTAGTAGCTGTAAATAGCTCCCAAAAGCTATGAGTGGCTTCTCAGACATGTCCATTCCCTTAAATGGCCCTACAATAAAGAAGAAAAAGTATCTATATCTTTCCTGCTCACTACCTGAGGAAAAGGGGTACTTTGAACCTGACATGAGGGCAGATGAAGGAAAGCAGTGGTAAGTGGGAAAACCTGCTACCAGCTCCTGGCTGACCATGCTGTCTTGTGACAACCCACTCCTCCAGAGCGTGTGTGAACAGCCATCCACTGCTGCTTACTGTCCACAGGCTGCACGCACTCTGCACAGATCTGTGTGCTGAGGCTTTGGGATAGTGTCTACAGCTTGTTGGGGACCTCTGAATGTGAGAAGGCCACTTCACTGATCTCTGGGATCTAGACTTGGCTCTTAATTCAAATAGTCCTGGTGTGTTGACTGCCTTGTACCTCCTTCTTGAAAGGCAGGGTTTCTTTGTGAGATCAGTTCAAAAGGAACAGAAGTCTGCTGAATGCTGAATAGTAATGAACAAAAGCAGAGACCTGGCAAAAGGCTGTACCAGGGCCAACCAAGGTCCACCACCGGAGATTTTTACTTTGCAAACCAGAAGGTTGTAGGAACTCCAGAGCAGAAATACTGACAGGAAGACTCCAACGATGGATCATGGTACAGTGCCAAGACTTACAAAGCTGGCAGAAATATCTGCTATCAAGAGAAGCCTGAAATTGTAGCTCACTGGCCACTAAAGAAAGCAGCTCTATCAGCTCTTCAAGCAAATGGTAACTGCACAGGGGAGCTGTGATGAATCCACCCTGAGCACCTTCTCTAATTGCTTCTACTTCTCCATTTAAACAGCAGTGCTGTCATGCTGAATGGCTGACAGAAGGAAGAGCTTAAGTTCAGACGTAGCCAAGGATTTTACACAAAACTAGGTCTGAGCCCATCGTCATCCTTCAGGTGCAATAGAAGGAGCAACCAAACCTTTGTTAGGCAGTGAAAGGCCAAGAAGCAGGCCCTAACACTGCCCTAACCTCTTCTCCCACTTGTGTAGGCGCATAGAAGTGTGTTGCTGTAACTCAGCTGTTTCTGTGGGTCAAAATGTAGAGGCCAAGAGTGCTCTGGCATGAGCTAACTTAGGCCACCAAAACAGTGAAAAATTAATGCAAGATAAAAAGAAATAGGTTTATTGCTACTTTAGTGACCTGATGTGAATCGTCAAAGGAACCAAAAAGAGGAGGCAGAGACTTGCAGCTGGAACCAGAGAGAGGGAGAGAGAGCAGGGAAGGAGGATAGGAAGCCAGGATGGAGTGTACAAGATTTCCGCCTTTTGTCTGCAATAAGACATGTTGACAAGGCTTCCCTGCCTGTGAAACTAAAACCTTGGGGTGAAGTTACATGTACATTTCAAGCTGGTAGAATTGTTCACTACCAGCAGAAGAAAGTCCTTTCAGATCCAAGGCCCCACCAACTCAGTGAGATTCTGTCATGCAGTGGCTTGTAACCCTTCTTCTACCCTTCTTCTCCTTTTCTGCAAGTTTTTTTTGTTTTGGTTTGTTTTTTGGGGGGGGTTTGGTTTGGGGTTTTTTAATTTGGTTTGGTTTGGGTTTTGGTTTTTTTTGGTTTTTTGGTGGGAGACTAATTTTCAGAAATTAGAATCAGAATTAGAATCAGAATTAATTTCATAACAGAGACTTTCAGAAAAGTGTTTTGTGGAGGGTGTAATCTTGTGCACCCAGGGTTAAATAATGTCTTAATAATTATGCTTTGCTTGCTTTTCTGTGGACAGACACACTGATAGAAGATCATAGAATGATAGATTCATAGAAGAGGACCAATAAAGGAAAATGTAGGGGAGTTAACAGGACTTTCTAAAGAAGGTATACAGGTTTTGTAATTTAAATAGAGGCAGAGACCTCCACACTGATGATACAAGGCAGGAATCATACAAACATCATCAAGATCCTTAGGACATCTCTCTGTTAGTCTTTAATTCTCGGTCTCATTTTTGCAATTTGGATATCTGTCTACATTTCACTGCTTTGCTAAGGTCTTTACGGTGTTAGTCTGAAAAGCAAAGAAGCATCAGAAACACGTGTTCTGCTCCTACAAGATGTAATCCATGGCTGTGTTCTTGTTCCTGGTACCGGGCCAGACTCCCTGATGCCGCCAAGTTCCCAGGACAATCAGAGAGCTGGTTATAGTTTCCTGGTTATCTGAGTCAGCTGCTGCAATGTATACACACCAGATGACAATCATCCCACAAGGGACTGTTCCCCTAGCTAAGAATAGCTGGAGCAGTGAAAAGAGGGGACTATAAGGGAGGAAAGCTGTCCCAGCGTCTGCACTGAATGGACCAGGTTGCAGCTTGTACAGCTTTATCATAATTAATAACAAAAGTGATAGGGCCAACAGGCCTGTAATCTTGGCAGCCCTTCAGCATCTGATCAGCCCTCATTCGGTATCTTTAAGTAACTGAGATCTAAACCACTAGAGCAATCAGGCTCCTGTCAGAGGTGAAAGAGGGTGTTTCTGAGTCTGATCAGAATAAAAAGTTTGTCTCCTTGGAGTAATGTCAAGTAAACCCACCAACTTCTGAGCATGAAGAACCCACCACACCCTGGGGAATGAGCCCAAAACAAAGGCTTGCTCTGCACTGCTGAGACCCTTGGAATAACCTCTTCATTCCTGAGACACAAGGAACAGAGCTAGGGACTTCTGCCCATGCAGTTTTCCTGCTCACAACTCTCAGCAGCACAGGCCATGCCTCCATCTTTGCCAGCCAAAGGGCACAGTGCTCAGCCAGCACTTGCTACCCCATGGCACTGGGAGATAGATACCTGCTCCTCCGGCCACCAGATCTTGTGCTTTTTCTCTGTTTCAGTTGCAGGAGTGCCTGTTAAAAAGCTTTAAATCTGTTTCATGTAAATACCTGAAGAAAATACACATTTACATCCAAGAAGCTGTTTGATAAGGATCTCCCACTTCTTTTTGATCTCTTTTCCTGTGTAATTTTGCTCAGCAGAACAACATGTACCATATTCAACTCTTTGAGTCATATAAGTAAATACTTCTATGCCCTCTATACTTTAGATAGTATGAATGGTAATGCTTAGTCTCCACTGACAATTGTCATTTAAGTATCTGCGCGAGACAAAACAATCAAACTGTCAAAGGGCAGTAAATTAGAAATGTCAAACTTGCACTTTTTGACTTTCCATTCACTAAAATAGATTTGCGCTGCCAAAGTCTGCTTTGAGCTCTATTTTCATTTTCAATCGTTGTGCGACACATAAAACCTAATTTTCTTCTTCATCATTCTCAAGTTACTGGGTGATACATAAACACTTAACAGGAGTATGGTAAGGCCATCTCTCCCACTCTTCATTCCCAGGTAACAAAGCCATTAACTTTCATACTGAGGTGCAGCTGAAGTACAGCTACTGCAGGCTTTCTAATCCACAGTCACCTTTAATTTATTGTGTTACACCAGTAGTATTAGCTGTAGACTAATTTTGCATATGGCTATATATGTTCTAAACTGCTCAAAGTTATAATGTCTGTTCTGGTGAAACTTTAGCCTTTTTACAGGGTATTCTTAGAGAATTACCTGTGAAACATGTGATGTCACTCTTTAACAGTTGAAAAACAAAATAAGCATTTCATAACATGTATTCTCACTCCAGAGGAGTCGTTCTCTACAAAAGGCACCAGAAAGAAATCTGAATAAAAACTGTGTCAAATGGCAAAAACAGCTAAAATCTTCTTTGAAATATGGAAATCTTTAGCTCTGAGTGTAAATTCAGGTCTGTGGGTATTTGTAAACCTCTAGAGGCTTGAGGCAGGAGTTATGGCCTGGGTTATGAAGTCAGCCATCCCAGAAACCTGGACTGGTCTTCTTGTATTGAAGTCTGAAAATGTAAGTCAAAATATGCCCTTGTATATGCATTTGAAGCTGGAAACTTGTTTTTCTTCACATTTCTTCTGAAATGACTCATGTCTATCCAAAAGCAGTAGTAATGGATAATTCAGGTTTCAATTTTATGGCAGCATTATGATTCATGTCCTTGTAAATGTATTCTATGTTATAGTAATTATTTTCAGTAATTTAGGAATGAAACAACATACTTTCTCTTCCTTTGAAATAGTGGCGATACTGAGGTTTTTCAGTCCCATTCTGATTTGAATGCAACGGGGTCTTGTGTTCCTCCTGTTAGCAATCAGCTAGACTGCTCAATTTGTATCCACCTGGCAAAGTTAATACTGGCGCCTGGTATGATCATTGTACTATCATATATAAATAGATCATCACAGTCATTTCTCAGACTGTGGGGAACATCTGCCAACGTACTGCTCCTTCTGAAAGTAGAATTTTTGATTAGTTGCTGGAGTTTTCACGAGGTCAGTGATACACACGAATTAAAATCCTCTTAAATGTGTGTTTAAGATAATTTTTTTCTCACTCATAATTCAGACACACCTATTTTTTTCAACAGTGCATTATGTTTTCTTTACCTTCTTCTTTTCATGTTCTGGTCTACTTTTCACAGGTTTGTAATTTTGTCATGTTCCATGAGCAAAGAAACTACAAGGGCTCCTTTGTCCTGCCTTGGAATCGCTTAGATGACTCAGGAAGATGAGCACACACTCCTTTTCCAAGAGAAGGGAAGACCACATTCTAGTTTTGATGTTTCCAGCATAAAAATCTCAAAGCATCGTTAACAGTTCTTCCAAGCTCCAAAACAACAACTATCAACAAAATTTTGACACTTTTGTGTTTTGTTTTGAAAATTTGTGAATCAATAGATCACTAAGGCAGAGGTCACACTTGTGCTCTGTCCTTGTCCCTCACAGACACAGATCTCTTTACAGCACCAGTTCCCTGCAAGACAGACAGACACAGACACAGAAACATACAGATACACACACACACAGTCTCTTCAAGGCTCCTTCATCCCTACAAATCCAAATGCTGTCTGAACCACCAGCCCTGGGGAAGAAGGAGTTGTCTTGCCCTTCATATCACAGCTGTTTCATTTGGGAGGGAGCAGATGGTCCCAGCAAGGTCCACTTGGGTGCTCCAGCTGATCCAGCGGGTCAAGTTGGATACTGTGCTGCAGAGAAGCAACTAGAGAAACACTGGAGCAATGGCTGGAGTCTTGGCCCGTCCCAGTGTCAGACAAGGAAGACTGTGCTGTGGCTTTCAGGGTGCTTCTGTTGACAGTGACCAAGTGAACCCTCACAGATAAAGGAGAGAAGCCCAACTATTTCTTATGCCTGGTTGTAGGTTTGCAGTGCTAGCCTATCACAGGACAAAAAAGTTAGCTTTTTTCTTCCCAGTTACAATCTTATCTTTCAGGAGAAGGTTATAGTCCTCAGTCCCTTTGTGTATCCAGGCTAGAGTTTTCAGAATATTCTTGAGGACAGGTAAAACTGTGTCTTCACCCATCTAAAGGAAAAGCTCAAGGATTAATAGCACAAAATGAGCTTTCTAGCATTTTTCATTTTTCATCATGGTATATTCATGATTTAAAGTTCACAGCCCTACAGAGAGCTATGACAACTGTCATGTCTGAGCGTGGCTGTGGTGCCATTGTCAGCTAAGCTAGCTGGCAGCAGTGAGGATATGGCCCTTGTTTTGCATGTATTTGTGTTATTTTTCACATGGATGCTTTCTTTTATAACTCGTTTCAGGTTCACACAAAATGCACATGAACATACTTACATTCACAGAAGCCAACATATAAACACCCATACATGTAAATCCCCAAACAGCTAAAAAAACATGTTTGTTTTAAACAATCATCACTACATAGAAGCAGTATTTTCTGCACATTCAGTGATTATAAAATATCAGGTTAATGTGTTGTGTGCTTTATCCATTACTGTGGATTTGAAAAAAGACGTTATTTCTACTGCTTTTGTTAAAACAACACAAACTGAATTTCCTTGAGGTCTGCATTTTTTACATTTGGAATTAAGTATCCCTTAAAAAAAAATCACCTTTTGCAATAATCTTATTTCACATCTTCTTACCCCTCAGTGGGATGAATTGCTCAGGCAGCTGGCAGCATTTAGCTTTATGTTTGCATACCCAGCAATGTGGCCAGGTTTCATAATGCTGTGAATACCAAACTATAAAACCGCTTTTCAAAAGCAAATTCATAAATGCACTCATGCATACCTTTTTGAGTTATGAGGTGGCTGCAGATTTGGCAGTGCTGACTTGATGCAGTTTTGACAGGTTAGGTTAAAGGATTAAGTCTAGTCTGTCTTCACTTTGCCCTGCCTCTGACACACTCTAAAAAAAGTTGTAGGCTGGCTCCGTGCCTAGTATGACCTCTACATCTCCTCAGAGTGACAACACTTCCCTTTAAGGCTCTCCAAAGGTCAAGGCAGATAACTTGTTGAGTCTTCCAGATACTTTCTTATCTGTGGCTCTTCCTCCTAACCTCACAGAGTGGAACAAATATGCAAAACCTCAGAGAAAAACAAATCAGGCTTCATAAGGAATAACTAGCACGAAATCAAATATATCTATCAACCTTTTCTTTATTATGCAATCCTTATTTACAAGAAACATCCAAGATTGGCGGTCACTAAAATCAGATACGTGTTCCATACGAAGAGATCTTATATACCATCTTCTTTTTGCCCTGGCTAATTTGGAATTGAAAGCAACTTTCAAGCACTTAAAAAGAGAGAGCTGGGAAAATAATGATAGGATGATAGAGGAGTACACTGTTACAAAGAAGCCTGTAATATTTGTTTAACAACTGTTCACCTTTAAAAAAAAAAAAAAAAAGAACAAATAATGATGATAAGCACAGGCTTTTATTCTGGCATTATGTCAAAGACATTTACAGAGAAGCACTGGTGTATGCAAGATTCATAGAGGTTAATAGATTTTAAGAACTAGAATATAATTTGCTTTTCTGTATGATTTAGCCATATAATTTCATCTAGTATTGCGTTTAATGACTTGTGATTGACTGCAAAATATCTTTCAGGAATGAGGAATAAAACAACATTCAGTTTTGATGTACAAGCTCAAATTAAAAAAAAAAAAAATTCTATACATAGTGTTATCACTTTATATTCTGATTGCTGTAATGGGTGCTTTTGTCTCCTGAATTCAAGTGCCCTACTAGATGGAAACACTTTTGGTGGTTAGAGAACTATACACAGAGCACATACATCTCCTTTAATGTTCCTGTACTTTTGGTTGTGATGTGGAATGTAAATGCCTGTAAAATCATTCCTGTAGCTCTTCTCTGAATACTCTGCAAGCTTTTACTGTCTTTTTTTGAAGAACAGATATCAGATTGCATTTTGAGAATGGTGTCAGTAATGTTGTGAACAGTGAGAACACAGCTCTCTCCCCCTGTTCAGTGATTCCTTGTTTATAAATACACAGAGTTACACTAATTCTTTTGGCTGTAGCACTGGATGAGAAAATATTTCCATTGAAAAGTATCACTGCCTTTTCAGGCTCAGTGCTTCTTAAAATGTTCTCTCCATAATGTTAAATCTTTTTTTTTTTTTTTATCCCTAAGTGTTTGGCCTTGTATTTTGTTATATTAAAATACCTGTTATTTTTTTCCCAGTTTATTGAACAATGCAGAGGATCATGTACAAACAATTCCACATCATTATTTTTTTACCATTCCATCTGGGTTTTGGCACCTGCAAACCTTATAAAAAAAAATTTTTTTAAAATGCTTTTGTCAATGATTTATGGCTGCACTGGAGCAAGAACTGGTCTGTGTGAGATTTCAGTGGAAACACGACTTGATTATGATTCTCTAGTAATTACTCTGTTGGATATTTATCATTCATATACCACATATCATATCATCTTTTGATAGTGAGAAATTTGCATGGTAATAGGTGAAAAATTGTACAGATATTCAGCCCTGAACAGACTAATAATCTTTACCTTTACTCACCTCATAATCTCTTAAGAAAGGAAATGCGGCCAGCAAGAAGTTTTATGTGAAAAATATATATAAAAAAGGTCAACTGAAAGGAATTATAATCTCATGTTTTATTTTTCAAGTCAGTCATCCCATTATTTTGGTAGATGATAACATTTTACAGATTTATTCTAGTGATTGTTTTAAATTACAAATTTACTTGCCATCCTTTAGAATTTCCCCATCATTCTGAAATTTTAAAATGTTACCAGGAATAATTGTTCTAAAATTCTTAGATTCAAATGATAAGGACTGCACTTCTTTGTAAAAAAAGGCCTTATTGCAGGTGTTTAACTTGTTTCTGAAGTCTGTTTTGTGCTAACAGTGCAAATGACCTTGTGACCACTTTTTTTTTTTTTTTTGCTACAGAGCACCTGAAGTAAGAAGTAAGTTATAAACCTAATTTAAGCTCAATTACTGACTTATTGAATTCCCCATATATTTCATTGAACCTATGACTGAGTAACCTCAGACTCAGGCCAGTTTGGGCTGGTTTTCTGTCCCTTTGTAGAAGTGCAAGAAGGAGAAGGGGAAGGAAAAAAATACCACGAGATTCATCATCTGAAGTTATGTTTGCTTTTTATATTTCTTTAAGCATTGCCAAAGACAATGAGTACTTCATTGTCTGGCAGTGTGGGGACAAGAAGGTGCTGGCCAGGGCAGGGGACTGGGACAAGAATGCTTGTCTGCCTGCAGTGCAGGGACACCTGCATGCCCTGCTGCCAGCAAGCTGGGGAGACATGCTGCCACCACTTGCTCCTCAGCAAGATGTACAGCCCAAAAAGCCCGACATCTGCATATTTAAATGGAAAAAGGGTAGTTTTAGATTAGATATTACTAAGAAATTCTTTCCTGTGAGTCACTGGAACAAGTAGCTCAGAGAAGTGGTGGCTGCCCCATCCTTGGAAGTGTTCAAGGCCAGACTGGATGGGTCTCTGAACAACCTGGTTTAGTGGAAGGTGTCCCTCCCCGTGGCAAGGGGGCTTGGAATTAGATGATCTTTAAGGCCCCTTCTAGCCCAAACAATTCTATGATCCTAACTATTCTATGACTCTAAAAAGTTTGACTTCTTGCCCTTTCTGTGTATGTTTATCCTTGCATATGTAATTTAATTATTCTCTTGTACCTCCATGAATAAAAAGAGGCTCCTATTCCCTTTTAGTGCCAAAACTTACATTTTGTCATTTTTAGCAGTGCATGAGAAACTTTTGTGGCAAAAGGCAAACTGAGGCACTCCAGGGACTTTGGCACAGCACCCTGCCCTGTGTGAGCATGTGTACAAAATGCAGTACTTTGTGCAGACTGTCCTAACGTGGAAACTGCTCCCTTGAGTATATTTTGTAGTCACTACCTAGCAGACACATGGATGTTTAGTAAAGTACTGAGATTCAATATTGCATTTTCTGCTCTGCATTCTACACCCAAGAAGTGTGAGGTTTACATTTCCACTTTAAAGAGTTTACACATCCTTAAAGCTAATTATCCTATGAACCCAAAAAACAGTTTCATAAACTTAAGTAGCCATCAATTATGATTCTAGGGTCTTTTTAAGAAGGCCAATTTCTACCTGGAGTTATTATCCAGCATGCACTGCTGAGTGTGAAGAGGACAGTGGTTCAACAAGGAGTAAAAATGAACTTCATGTTTTAACATTAGAAAGAGTAAACAAGATCATGTATTAATTAAATAAAAGACTAAACAGGACAAACCTTTGGAACAACAGACATAACATTTAAAAATAAAATCAACATGGCAGGGTAAAGGTCAGAGAAGATCAAGTAAGACGCTAATAGTTGTGCTTTTTCCATTTTCTTATCGATCAATATTATGTTTTTCCCAGTGAAAATGCAACAGCAGAGTTATTGCTGACCTTTTTCTCACCCTTCCATTGTGTATAAAATCACAGCAAAATAACAAACAACTTCATAAGCAGCAGAATTTTTCGAGTCAAAAAGCCTACGTCCAAAAAATAATTGTTTAAAAGAACCATAGAAAAAAAGTCCTTTCTAAGGTAAAAAGTAGTCTACTTCTCTTCTAATTATATGTGAAAAACTTTGTGAAAGCTTAAGAGTCAATAGTTATTTTTTATTATTATTTTTTTTAAAATTCAGCAATAAACTTTGTCAGCATTTTAAAGAATTAATAGGTCAGATACACTCTCAGCGACCAGAGCAGGAATCAAATATATATTTCAATAAGGAATAAAAAAAGGCACATATATTTCAGTCATTATAACAGGACTTTTTTTCTGATGTTCAATTTCTTCCTTTTCACTTTAATGCATACTGGATAAAAACTCTATTTATTAATAATTATTACTCATATTGCTATTTTAAAAACTAAGAAAAAGCTTTACATTACTTACTAATAAGAACATGGATGAGCACAGAGAGCAATTCAATAAGAAAACTCTGTTTTCTGTTCCAGCAAAATGACGTTTTCCACTTTCTGCCACTGCCACCAGAAAGAACGATACAGAAACTGAGGCAAAGAATAACATAGATTAAAAAAAACCCAAAACAAACAAAAAACAAACAAAAAACCACAAACAAACAAACAAAAACAGAAACAAAACAAAAGACAAAACAAAAACCAAACAATAAAAAAAAAAAAAAAACAAAAACAAAACACCCAAATATTTTTCAGTGATTTCAGTGATTCCAGAACAAGTACAATGAGCTTTTTATCCCTTGTAATATTTTTATTTTGATCAGCTAAGACTAGGAACCAAATAAAAGTTGCCATGGTAAAGGTGAACTTATTCAACCTCGTGAGTGTCAGTATAAAACACAGAAATTATATGACATATCATAAAGAAACACGACTTTCAAGTGAAAAAGAGAAATGTTTGTATTTTTCTATTGTAAATAGTATTTTCAGATCCAGTAGATATAATAAAAAATAGCTAACTCATTTATTGAAAAATATCCACAGTTGTCTTTTCAAAAATTTATACGGAAAACATGATCAGAAGTTAATTGCTGACTAGTTAAAAGTTTATTGTAATTTCAAATGTCCGGGCAGTGAAGATGTAATTGCTTTACATACAAAATAGATAATCACAGGATTACCTACATAAAATTTATCTTGATAAACTATTTGGTCTGGTGCTCAGTGATACACTCAGGATATGTTTTGTTGCAGAAGTTTAGACGCTCACTAGATGTCCCTTTATGTGACATACAGGGTGTGGTGACTTTAGTAGACAAAGAAAGCCTCTTTGCATTCATAAAAGTTATAGCTGTTTCCCTTATTAAAACCCACCAAAGAATAGAAGTATATATATTATTGGGGTATCTCTGTTTAGACAAGTAGGTTGTAGCCAAGCTTGTTTCTTTGAAGACACTTGAAAAGAGGACCTCACAATATTCCAGGAGTATTCTCAAAATGCAGATGGCAAATGCAGAGTCCCCAGATGCATTATTTATTATCAAGTCTCATAATTCATTTAATGATGTAATTGTTTTACAAGCCTGACTCGTAATTTGTGAATATCTAAGTGTAGTGACATAGAAACTAACCTAATAAAATGTCACTGTCATGCTTTGCTGTGCCACAGCAATTACTGCAGACACTGTGCAGCTCTCGCTTGCTCTCCTCCTCTTCATTATCCTTACCTTCCACACGAAATTGAAACTAATGCTGCTCCAAGTTACAGAAAACAACTTCCAACAAGAGACAAGACGTTTTCTTTTCTAACTATTAGCCCAGCAGTTATAACATTCCTTCAAAACACTGGGAACACGCTGGACACTCACTGGAACTGAAACTCCAGACAGGTTCCAGCAAGAGCTGTGCAGAAAAGAAGACATCTGAATATAATAAAATACAGTGATGGAGACTGCTGTTTCTTGCTGTAGAGTTCCTGTTTCAAAACCGTTTTTCCATATTTTTAATAATTTCTAGTACCCCACAACATATAAAAGCTGAAATGAAAATGAAAAGCGTGTCATAGTCCTCGATCTGGTGAGACACTGGCTTTGAGCAGGACATTACTGTAGGATATTACTGTTTGGATTATCAAATTTCCAAGGTAAATATTTCCCTCTGCTAGGCTTCGTGGTGGTTCCAAAATGCCTTATTTTTTATCCCTAAGAAAGGTTGCTGTTTAGAGATACTCCTCCTGGGGTGCCATGGCATTGCAATAAGCACACTTCACTTTCTACTGACCAAGTCATGCAAAAGGTATTTCCACAGCAGAAAACTGTAACATTTCTATTGCAGAAGAGAGACTCTGGGTGTCATAAGACTGCACATCTTACAGCTTACTCTGCTTCTTCTCCCTTGAATCTTCTCATCTTTTGGAAGGTTTTTAACTTCCATTCTCACTCTTCTCCCTTCCCAATTTCCTCACGCAGGTCTCCTCTCTGTTCCTAGCCCTTCTCATTTTGCTTGATTGCCTCTCAAGCTGTCATGATTTTCATTATTTTCATCCATCCTTCTTTTTTTTTTTTCCCAGAGCTTGCTCTAATTTCTTCATCAATGTGGTGTTACATGGCCAACTTTAGAAGTATCTCTAACTTATGCATGATACATATTCCCTTATTCAAATTGCTTGATGTCTCCCATAATTATCAGGGGGACTCAGACTCAAGAAGGTCTCTTTGCCAGTGACTGCATTTTCCCTGCACGTTTAGGTGACACTGCAATTGTCATCTGCCTGGCTAAAGATGGCTTGGAGCTCCTTTTACATTTGCCTGGAAGGATTCTTGGAAAGACAACTGTATTTGAGGCCTGCAGCAAGCAGCTGAACAGATAGCACAAAAGAGAAAATCTCTTTGTAACTGGAAGAAGAATACAGGTGAGAGAAAACTATGTCTCAAGATACTTGAGAAACAGAGCCTCAACAACAATAGCAAAGAAATGGCTTTGTTTCTATGTTTCTCAAACATGTGACAGGTGAATTATATATCCAGAAATCTTCATGGGACATGGGCAGTAATCACAAAATTGATGTTTGGTGACAGGACAGGGCAAGGCAGAGCATCACTTGAGCCTTCGACCATAGGTAAGACTGGACCCAGTGGAGAGAGACCAGCTTACATTCGATACTATTTTTCTGCCCCGCAGATCAATTAGATTTGTGAATAGAGTAGAAGGGGATATGAGGATCGTGCTGTTAAAAAGCCTTGGTGCTAACCAAAGTATGAATTTGTGAAGTGGCCCTGTAATAGCTTTTCATATTTGCTTTTTTTTTTTCTTTCACTTTTCTCTGTTATTTTTATGTTAACTCATAGTTATGACTTTTTTTTTTTGTGAGACATATGTGATTTTACAGTTTCATGGAATTCCCACCACTTGACAGAGAAATGCTTGCCTATGGAGATCACTAAGAGATTTAAATTCCTCAAATTCTGAAGAGAAAAGGGCTTTACTGGGACTCTGAACCAAGCATTTATTTTTGAAAAGGATCCCTTGAAATAATTGACAACTCCAGCTCTTATTACTGCTGGTGGTTTCTGCCAGAAGGGTTAATGTCTGGAAGAGGGAAGTTACAAAATGTATCTTGTATTTAAACCTCAAGAATAAAGAATAAAAATGGCATTTCCGCGGGGCGGGTTGGGGGGGCATGGGATGGACTGTGGTGGAAGGAAATTAAAAGAAAAAACAGAAAGAAAAAGAAAAAGCGTTTTCCAAGAATAGAAAATGAAATGCAATGTGGCTGTTTGGGCAAGAAATCTAGCACAGTTGCTGTGTGCCCATCAATCAGTGGCTGAAATGAACCCATTTGTAAAAGTTAATAGAGCAAAGTATAATGAAAGACAAATTGGTGTTATTAGTCTAAAGTTTATGGTTCAATTAAACTAATAATATGCAGTAAAGCAAAAAGAATAATTAGAAACTATGATAAATATACATGGGATTGTAAAAATATGACAAAGATTTACATATTTTGTTCTTTTTGAATAGAGTATCTTTTTGATAACTTTATACACAGTTGCCTTGGGGCATACAAGCAAACTGCAACAGTAGGGTTTAAAACATATAATTACTTGAAGCCAAATAGTATTAAATATGCAACATAAAATTTACAGTGAGAATTATCCTGAGAGCTGAACTAATTTGGGATTTTAAAAAATAAAATGACATTTTAAATTGGTTTTATGAAATTACTTGTTTACCAGCTTTATAAATTGACAAATTTTAAACATTTTATAGCTAAGTATTATTATATTATTTTCTGAACCCTCTAATATTTAGGAAATACATACCATGAATGACTTTATTTACAATGAACTAAACCTTCTATGTCCTCAATACTCTCTTTCTGAAAATATAAAGGAAAAAGTCTTTGTCACTTGGTTAGCATTCAGCACTGCCCTTCCCCTTCTTGCAGGGCAACATCAGGAAGACGAAGAAAACTGGAACCATCTTCTCCCCAGAAAACCAGGTCGGAAGTCAGGAA
Organism: Margarornis squamiger; assembly: GCA_035222235.1. Lineage (NCBI taxonomy): Eukaryota > Metazoa > Chordata > Aves > Passeriformes > Furnariidae > Margarornis > Margarornis squamiger. The sequence continues at coordinate 86,460,863 of JAWWTY010000077.1, read as the reverse complement.
GCCAGGCAGGGAGACCTGCTTACTGTTTAAACTGGCTTCTCCCCTAACCTCCCTCAGAAGCATCCTGAGAGCTGATGTGATCCTGCCCAATTATTATTTACACATGCATATGTTCAACAGGAGGGTGGATTGGGTGTCACAGCCATGAGCACAGACTGAACAGACGTGGCTGGAACCAGAAGGAGCAGCTGAAATTGTGACTTGGGTTGCGTTGATACGTGGGGTTTCGCCCTCTCAATCTATGTTATACATACCCTCTGAGACTTCAAGTATACCAGAGAATTTTTTAAATTTTGATTTTTATTTTCCAAAGGTTATTGGGATGCCAGCCAGGTATTTTACTCGTGGAAAGATGGGTGGGGAATTTGCATGAGGAGAATCAAGACAAATCCTACAGAAATAAGTCCAGTTAAAAAAAAAAAAAAAAAAAAGTTAAGTTTAATCTAGATCTGACTCAAATGGTGGAACATCTGAATGGAGAAGCACAACACTAGAAAGCTGTAGCAGAAGGAAAGTGGAAAACGTGACAGTAAAAGCTTTTCAGGTTTATAAGACAAGAGAGACCACTTTTGAAATGGTATGTTAATGCTTCCCTGGGATTTTGTTAAACAAAGAAATTAAATGGAATTTAACTACTGAAAAGTAATTACATCAAGTTAAAAAAAAACCCAACCAAACAAAACCAAACAACGAACAAACTATTAATTCAAAATTTTATGCAAAAAAAAACCCAAACAAAACCAAACAAACTATTAATTCAAAATTTTATGCAAAAAAAAAACCCAAGCAAGCCCAAATCTGTTCAACAAGATATTTTGGTATCTCTTATGGGCTTTGAAAGGACCATCGTATCATCTTCTCAGGGAAGCTAAATTTCGTTCATCCTTAATCAATCAAATACCTTTTTCAAGCCCCGAGGCTGTGACATTTCAGTCAATCAAAGGCAGAGGACAGCAGAGACCAAGACACTTCCAGGATGGGAACCTGATTAGATGTCTATGCAACAAAAGCTCTGTTACCCTCACAGCAAGGAAACAGTATTGTATTTCAAGAAATGATGTCTAGCTTCAGAAGAATCTCTGGATGCTTTTGTCAACAAGATTGTAATCCCCTACTGTCAGAGCTTTTTTCCACTATGAAATTCCTGTTGCCAGTGATCAAGTTACATCTTGATCTTCTTTTCAAATAAGCTGAGCAAGATGAGCTCTGAAAGCCTCATACTACAGGGCTTGAATATTTTGATCTCACATGGCCAAGTATTTTGAAAGATAATGTCCTAAATAAAAGTTTCACACTTTTTCCCCAAAATTCTCTACATATAAAAAACATAACTTACATGCAAATTGCTTTAGACTGCATTCTTTTTACCATAATTTAGCTTTGAAAGAGGTAAAATTTTGAGTTTCTTTACTTTTATTCAGCACTTCTATTTCTTGCCTTTCCATTGTGTATATTAATTAATAATTACAACTTGATCCCCACTTATATTCAAAAGCTATGTCTTTTTTTAATGTTTGTACTTTGAAATTTTGTAACAGGTTACTTAGGCAAAAGTATTTCAACCTATAAAGCAACACTTACCTACTGCAAACATTGATCCCAATATTGTTTTACTCAAACTTCTAATTTCCAGCTATGATTGATTACTTAAATACAAGATGATGTTTAGGTATTTTCCACCTTCATATTAGCTGAAAGACTCGCAAATTTACAGAGAGCTTCCTATAATAATTTCAATTAGAACTGAACAAACAGACTCCACCTAGCAATTCAGGAAATGCTTTATTATCTTTCTTCTTTCTAACTCTCTTGGGAAAGATCCTCAAATAAAACTGATGTGTTGCTAGCAGGAGTTGTTCTTCCCCTTCTTCCCTCACACATACAGTTTACAGATTACACACAGTTCTCTGGAATATTTAATATTCAAAATTCAAAGTCTTTTGAATGTACTCACTAATTTTCACAACTGCATTATTATGCTGGATTGACCAGTCAGGAGTGCACAATTAAAAACCCCATGGTGGACAGACCTCAACCAGCTTTCCCCTCCCTCCATTTGCTGCATTTGCACAGCAACACAGCTTGAGGAGCCCAGATTTGAGATGACACTGGTCATTCTCTCTAATATAATGCAAACCACTTTTCATACCAGCCTTGGTCTAAGTAACAACAGTCACTTCAGACACCAGAGAGAAAGTAAGGGAAGGAAGGAAGTGAAAGTGATTTCTTTGTCAGCTTACATGTGGACAACACAGAAAATTCTGCCTTGCCCATTCCCAGGAACACCTTTGTGGGAGAAACACTAAAAATAGTGCAGAGGTAAGACAATGTGAGCAATAGACAGCTGGGAAGGGGGAAATTGAGCCTGGAGAGAGAGCGTGTCCCTGAAACAGGTTTTCTTGCAAGACGCACCATCTGTGGTCTCCTTCATTAACTTATTTTAATGAATTTTTGATTTTGCTTTGGAAGTTCTCTTATTCTTCTCAAATTTCCTCTTGAAAAATCCACATATTAGCTCAAGATCAGCCATGGGTCACCTTTGTTAAGATAATTTAGCTATTAGAAAACTAAACGGATGGGAGAAGAGTTTAAGTTTTCCTGTTTGCAGTTACCATATATGCTTCAGAATGTTTGCAGAGAGCATTTATGAATGGAAGAAAAATCTTCCTGCTTTGTGAGCTTTTATTTTCATTTAAGGGAGTCAAAATTACAATCCTATACCCCTTGCTCATCTGTGGCAAACAGGCATACCTGCCTCTGCCTGGAAGCAACCTGAAAGTCCACTGGCATCTCATTCACATCTCAGGTTCTGTGCCTGCTGCCAGTCATAGCTAAGAAGCTCCCAGGACTTTTTTGGGGATCTCTGAGAGGCCTGAAGCTGCTTTGTGCTATATGAAGGAGTTCCTCCACCAAATTTGTGTAGGGCCAGTTCCACCTTCCATTTGCTCAGCAAGAAGAGGGCTCAATGGTAGCTGGAGAGACCAGGGCTCAGTGATAGCTTTCCTTCTGCTATCAGGAAGAGCTCTGAATGCCAGGCTTGGAGCTGTTCTGGAGAAAAACAAGCCTGACCTCATGTCTGTAGAAGAGGTCAAAATTTGAATGACGGTATGATCAAATCTGGATTAAGACACAGAGGAGTCGGTGTGAGTGCAACAGCCTTGCCTAGTTGTAAGAGCACATGGCAGGCAGAAAAGAACTCGTGGAGTCTTTAAATGGCTGTTTGATTATTTAAAATGTTTACTCAAGGAGAGGCTTAAAACCATACCTTCCCTCTTCTTGCCAAGTGCCCCAGCTCACAGACTCAGGAAAATGCCTGGGTCACACACCTTTTCCATCTGATCCAACAGACATCTTGATTTTGTGATTCAGAGCATCAAAACATAGATGGGAAGGTAAGGGCTGCATTACCCTCTGCATAAGGGAGCTCCCAGCTCCTGCTGCGGGCTCTTGGGGGCCACCTTTTGTTTTCTACAGGCAGAGGAAGGGCTTCACACCAGGAGCCCTAAAGACTCTGTCCCTAGTCATGCCAGAAACTGTCAGAAACTCCTGGGTTGAACTGGATGAACATGAGTGTTTGATGGAGGAAGAAAACGACAGTACATTTCCAGTCTCTCCTGGTGGATGCCCCTGGCAGATCCCTGCTTCATGCTCTGCCTGCTCAGAGTCTCCTTCCATGGCACATTCCCTTGCTGTAGGTCATGCAGGAGGCTCAGGGACCTGCCCAACCTATGACACAGTTAAATATAGATGTGGCTTAGGACTGCACTGTACAACTAGACAAAACAATTTCAGCCGATACCGAAATGCTTTCCAGCCTCAGAAAGTCAGTCACTGCTTTCCAAACCAGCAAATATCCTGATGTCTGTGGGAGGCCTGGGAAAATGCTACAACCTAGTATTTCTGAAGCAGCCATGAAACTAAATCAGCTGAGGGAAACAGTGAGCGTGTCTTGAAGCCAGTCATAAAAAACACGTTTTGTAGGGCTAATCTTCACATTGTGCTGCACTTCATTCCCTATTCCTTTCCTGCATTTCAGGCAGAACCCAAGTCCGTATGTCTTTTCAAACAAGACACAAATAATTTTCCCTCTTGAATTTGTTTTGCCATTGTAATGACACTATTTTACAGCCCACCAAAAATTTCCTGAGGTTTTTAATAGTACGACAATACCTCAGTTTTAATTACTAGAATAAAAGGGCTTCAAGTTCGTCAGAGTGCCTTTCAAGGCCTGTGAAGATATTAACTGATTCCATAACCAATTACCTACATTTTCCTTTACTTATTGCAAATGTGACCTTTTGTTAGAATTTGATTGCAAGTTTCCTGCTGTGAGTATATAACTATCTGTGTGTCTGAGAATGGCTACCCTCCACTCATGTGATGACTGCTGTTAATTTTAATACACTTTGATGGCTGGAGAACAAATAAGTGTCTGTGACACAGAGCAGAGACATTTGAAGGTGGATAAACTACCACTTTAATGAGTAGAAATCAGCAAGTAAAGGGGCCTTTCAGTGACAAACCAGAAGACCTTCAACCTAAGCAAAGTATTTTTCAGTCTGGAGGGGATTAAAAAAAAAATTCTACTTTCCATAAAGGTGGAATAACAAAGCACCTCATAAAAATATTGCAAATTATAGAAAAGAAGAATGCATAAATAAATGTTCTCAAGTGATATTTTATTTTTCTCATAAATTAAACTACATGGAAGAAAATATCCCAGAGAAACTATTGTAGTTATATGTTTTTATTACCTGTTGATAGTAATCCTCTGAGTTACAAAAGAAAAAAAAAAAATAAGATTTGTAGAGCTGTTTTTTCCATACTGGCACTGTATTACTGTTTGGATTTTCTTTGGATTTTTTTTTCCTTGACTCCAAAGACAATGTGCAGGCTAGAATCCTACCTCTGAAGAAAAATATACTCACAGATTTGTTTGAGTCCAGAAGAGAGGAAGGATGAAAAGGATGAAGCTGAAAGGATCTGCTTGCAAGACAAGATTAAAAAAAGTTACTTACCCTGACTAAGTAATGATCAAGATGAAACACTAATTCTTTATAAATATTTAAATACTATGAATCCTTAAGAGAGAGAGGAATTAATTAACAATATGTAAAGGAGTACTATGATATTAGAAAGGCTGCAAATAATCTAAAATATGAAAACTGGATTACTTATTGTATAGAAAAAATATACAAATTATTAAAAGTAAATGAACAAAAATTATTGTCTGCTTATGCAAAATGAACTAAAGTTTGACTCTTCAAGCTGCATCCTTCTTTTTACTATTGTTTCCCCTAAAATTACACAATTGTACATAGAGGTTCCATTGTGCAAAATTAGGAGATAATCAGAAAATCCTTGCACTAGGCTCTTTCTTTATTCCTGTTCTAGTTTTTCTCCACAGTTTGCAGGTGTATTCTGAAACCTAAGTACTGACTTTTTATCAGTAGTGGAAGAGTTTGCAGAGTTCTCTGATGACATGTTAAAAAAGGAGAAGCAAGCAGGGAAGATTCTTGGAATATATTCTTTCCTATATTCTTTCCTACTCAGTCATCATTGAATGGTTTTCCAGACTGATGAAATTATCAATTATTAGCCTACAGAGCTATCTTCCCTTATGTTTCCAATCACTGACTAAAAATTCTCATTTATTTTCAGAAAAAAAACAACAAACAGGTTTTGTCTTGTTGCCCTCAGAAAGAAATCACACCTTTGCACTGACTCCAGAATCTACCACCTGCCTGGACCCTTACTCCCTTACTAAACACTCTATATAATAAGAAGAAAAGCTTCAGACTTGTATGAGGATGTAGGGCCCTCTGCAGCATTTTAGTTTCACAGTCTATAGCTGACTTGTTTTCTGCTATCATTAATTAAATAAGCAGAGGAGAGGCATTACCTTTGCAAAATACTTTCCATAATAAAAGCATTTTTAAGCAATAGTAATTTGTGTCAATATCTTAACATTTTTGTCTGAATTGTCCATATGAAGTCAGATCATTTTATCCTAGTTTCTAGAAGAGAAAATTTCAGCAAAGATAATACAGCTGATTCCAAGATTCAGATAAGCAAAATGACTATGCTCCTTATTTCAGCTCCTCCAGTCACAACAAACCCTGCTGTAGCTGACATTCTTCTCAGAAGGTAGGAAAACGCTCTTGGTCTGGCTCCCATCAGCACTAGTTCATCCTTCTAAAGTAAATTTGAATGACGATTTCAGTGGTCCCACAGTTTACTAGGATTTGTACTGGTTGGCACATGCCATCCACAGAGTCTTCCAAAATTCAAGGTGCTGCTCTTCTTTCGTTGTTGTCGTTGTTCCTGTCTAGGTCACTGGGAGAAGGTTGTCTTTGGCCCATTACTTGAGTACCTCCATGGTTGGTAGGTGACTGGCCTCCACTTCAATTGCCCTTCTGCTCTTCTAATGTCCAAATCTTGCCATGATGCCATTACGAGCTCGCACCATTCTACTGACCCCAGGAGTGGTTAGCAGTCATCCATAATCCCGCACAGTTATCTTGTCAAATAGTCAATTACGTTTCTAAGCCTCCTGCTTAAGTTCTGTATCAGAAAATAGTTTTTCAAGACATTAATAAATACCCTCTTTCCTTTAGTGCACCAGACTGGAGCCCTCAATGCATCTGGTGCATATGTGGCTGTTTTCCCTGAAAAGAAAGTGTCCAAAGCAGGACTGTAATTGCAAGAACACAAGGGCAGCCAAGGCTTGAGCTGTCAGAGCTATACTGATCATAGGACAGCACTTGAGTGTAAGCTCACGGCCAGCTTGTGTCCAGACCTGGCCTTCTTCAACAAGGCAACTAGCTGACACACTACATAGCATTTTGGAATACAAACTGACACACAAGCTCTGAAAATGATGCTGAGGAGGATGGGCAAGGCTCATGCTTAGCAATATCCTGGGACTGGAACTAGCTCATCAGCCAAAAGACACAGTCAAAAGAGGTCTGGCACACAAGTGAGAAGGGTTGGGTGGCATTTCCAAGAGGAACAACTGGTAACAAGTAGTTCCACACAACTTCTTAAAAAATCAATGTTGAAACCATGTTCACACTGAATAGAAACTATCTGTAAAATGGAGCACTTAGTAGAACATTGTTCACAGAAAGGTTCAGTCAGTCTTGCCTTTTTGTATCAGTGTGACCTGCGATTTTTCCCCTGGTTCTCAGTATTACTGAAGCAAGCAGGAGGGAGGAAGTGCTTATATTACAATGGATATACTTTTTAATAAAATGTAATTGATAGCCAGATATGTGCCAGTCAGGGTCATGAATCCTAGGTTGTGAAATATAGTGAAATAACAAATCTTACCAAATATGCTTATATTAAGGGCAAAGAGCATTTCAAATATAAGACAATCAAGATGAATTAGAAATCTGAATGATACAAGATGCAAAGCTACATGTCTTTGAGAACTGAAACTGCTTGTTATTGGCACACATTGTATTTATAGATCTTGCAGTATGTCCCTGATCTGTATCTTTTTCCATTATAATCTTCTTTGTGTTGTTCTTGTCTTATTATTTTCCAATGGGAAGTTATTGATACATTTTGATCTCTTCGAACTGAATTTGTCATTTTTGGGCGTTTTTTTTACTACATCATAACCCTCTAGAATTAATGACAAGATTATTGACAAAACCAGTAAGGAAAATACTAAAATAAAATTATGCATGTCCAATAGACATCTATTAAAATTCAGTCAGTCTGTGCAAATCATGTCTTAAAAGTTGCATTGTAGACTGTGAAGTTACTTGATGAGCAATAAAAAGGAAAGCACAATGTTTTGTATCAGTGAGAAACTGGACCAGCCACTCCATGACAAGGTTTTCATACTGATTTTTCTTTCTTTTTCCTCTGCAAGAACAGAACAATTTCAGCCACTGTGTAGACAGAAACAGATTCTCACATTAATAGTCAGTGGTGAAGCAGACTTACAAGAGAAATTCAGAGGCTGGAGGTATCATATTTCCAAGATGGACAGGATAGGTGGGATTCAGTAGCCTAAACAATGTCAGCTTGGACTATCTAAGATGCCCTGGGGCAGCCACAACACCTCCAGGGGGCTGACAGGTCTGAGGTAGGACTACAGGGAGATCTGTTCCCTTGCAAAGCAGCAAGTGGAGGCCAGGCAGGCTTAAAGTGTCAGAGGAAACACCAAAAGTGATACTTGGCACTTCTGTTTAAGCAACTGAATCTCCCTCTCCTCCTTGAGTATTTCTTAGCTTGACCTCCTTAGAGGGCCTGGGGCTGTAGTTTGCCTTTCACTCCATTCATACTAGAAAATCTAATTTCTCCAGAGATTTCATTGAGACTGAACCTTGCACCCCCAAATTCTGATTCCCCAGTTATTCAGCTGGGAAAAGACTAAGAAGACTTTATCTCTGCATTTTTTTCTTTCATCCTCTTTAGGAGTTCATAGAAGTTATGGGATGTACTAGCTGGATCCTCACACCTCACTTCTGGCCACTTTGGCAGAACACAAAGAAACTCATCCTAGAGGTGTCAGGGTTTTCTAAAACTTCTCAGTCTCCTATCAAATTAAATGCCTAGGACACATGACCTCTCACAAAAAAATAAAACAAAGCTACTGAAATCTTTGCTGTCTTATAGCATTGTTCAGTGGTGAGGGCTCTCAGAAGATGAAAGATCTGCCCTGAGATACCTATTAATTTGGAAACAAGGAGCTCAATCCAATTCTTCTGCTGGCTCAGAGACAGCCTGCAGCAGAAAACCATTGAAGAATTGCAGGTGCAGCCTACCCAGGCTTGACAGAGCTGTTCCATCTCATGTTAATAATTAAATATTCATTGGAGCATGGACCAGAACCTGACTCTCCCACTTCCCAGGTGATAGCCCTAATTATATGCCTATGTCATCAATCTCTGTCTCTGCTGTAATGAATTGTCATTATTTGTATATACTGGAAGAGTTTTAACAGGAGACAGCTCTCCTCCCTCTTCCCTTCCCCTCTGAATATCTGACAGCCAAGAGGTTGCAGTACTCTTTCTAGCACAAATGATGAGATAGGTTCAAGTATTCTCTGAATTACACAGAGTAATGAATCTGAGAAGAGGTGTATGGAGAATAGCCATAGTCACTGCAAGGTACTCCTCAAAGACTCTTGGCTAAGCTGAGGGACACTGATCCTGGTAAGAGGTCACTATGAAGGATCCTGACCAGGTTGGCTGGGGCTATGTGTTGGTGCATGCCCATTGGACACTGAACAAGGCTTTTAGCAACCTTGCTGGTCCCTTAAGACTAGAGTTGTTCACCAAAAGGAGTGCACAGATGCTTAAGTCTTTTCACACTTCTAAACCCTTGTTATCTACAGGATTACCTGTGGAGGTATACATTGCTTCAAATAGTTTTCTAATGAAAGACAGTATCAATAATCAATAAATGGGCTCTGTGCTCCTCTCCCTTCTGGCGTCATTACACAGCTCTTGCCACTGACTTGAACATAAAGATTTCACATTAAGAGTCAGGAAAAGATACTTCAGACTCTATAATCACATATTGCCTCTCCAGGGCATTTTCTACAATGCAATACCATATTTTCATATCCATTACTCACATTCTCTGTAATACTTTCAGCACTAACACTGTTGAAATCACTTGTGTGGGCTTTAAATAGGCTGGTTTTACTACACTAAACAGGTGTTTCCCAGTTTTCCATAGCTAGGTGCTTCCTGAAATGCAGTACAATAGAATTTATTTATCACAAGTTAAGTCTGTTAATGCTTACCTTTTCTTTAGGAAAACAAACAAGATTAAAACTGATGAACCTAGCACTATTTATAATAGACTCACTAGCTCTGTGCAGAATTACTCTATGTGTGCGGAATTACTAACTCCATAGTGTAGAAAAGCTTTTTGTATTACACTCTGGTAAAAAGGGAGAATGGATTTTTTTACATGACATCTTTGCACATTAAGCTCTTTAATATTGTAGCCTCTCTCTCGTGTCTGAGTGCTTTGCCAAGTCAAGCTGCAGCAGAGGCCAGTGCAGTCCCCACGTGACTGGGAGAGGTGAGGGAGAGAAGACGAGCTTTACCCCTTGCACACCTGATCACATGCTGAGACATGATCCCTCTTGTCCCATCATACAGTACCTAGGACAAGGCTCCCACTCGCTAGCTGTTGCATGGAGTCGCAGATCCCCTTCAGTGATCTACACCTGCCTCCTGTGACCAAGACGCCAAGGAGAAACAGCAATGTAGTGCTGTTGGACACCCGGCCTCCCAGTGCTGTTGGATACCCAGCCTCCCAGTGCTGCCACAAGGAGATGGAGATGGGCACTCCTGTGCCCTTATCCTTTTCTGTAAATCCGCACCTGCAAATATTGACTCCATTCTATTGCAGATAACTTGGCTGTAGCTAATCCATGCTTATGCCATTTACTTTTGGTTCTTTCCTGTTGTATCTAGTGTCTCTTTTAAAAGCAATAAGGCAGCAGTAATTAAAACATTTCTTTCTAAAATCCACTCAAAACTAATTCTGAAAATGTTTCCATGTAAATCTTTTGTAGTCCAATTGTGCTTTTACTAACAGCAGTTACAACACTGTCACCTCAGTGATAATTCCTTATTTGGAATTACTCTTAACTTCACAGATTGAAAAGCAGAATCAGGCTCTCTGAATTGGGCTTTAACATGCTCAGAGGGAAAAAAACAGTGAAGGCAAACCTGAATTTTTCTCTGTAAGCAGCAGCATTTAAACATCATGCCCTCATCCCAGCCTAGTCTTTGTGAAGCCAAAGTGAGATGTGCATTGATTCACAAGTTCTTATGTGACCAAGCAGAAAGTTTCACCTGCAGTTGGGTGTGAGGGAAAGAATGGCACATTGCTAGAACTTGGATCAGAGCATTTCTATGGCAGGAAATGTGGGAAAAGCAAAGAGAACATCTATTAGGACTCAAGTGTGCTTTATGAAATACAGCTACAAGCAGTATTGATTTTAAGTCCTTTCATCTATACAGGAGAAAGGGAAACTTGACCTCTGCTTATAATTGTTTTAATAATTAAGAAACTAAAAGCCTAGCTGGGATCTCCCATAAATAAATGAGAAAACATGTTGAAAATATAAGATGAAAAAGGAAGGGAATAATGTTGGCTGAGCAGTTGACTTGGCTACTGCACACAACATGCTAGCACCTCTGCCTTATCACATTGTTATTATTGTGGTGGCTTGCCATGCCATCTAGCAGGGACTCAGGGAACTACCAGTCCTGGGGAAGGGCTGACAAGGCAACACAAAAACAAAACAAGGAAAGACGTTCTGGAATATTTATTTATGACTAGTAAATATAAGCATTTGCCTTTTTCAGATAAAACAATTTCTGAATGAAGAATAGCCTCTTCAAAAAACATCTACCTTTAATTCTGTAATACATATTGAGCACTTCCACAAGTCTATTATACATTGCATGAAAATATTTTTCCTCTACCTTTAAATATCTCATTTTTGCTCATTTTTTCTAATATTAGCAAAATTTGCAGCTGGCTTTCCATACATCATGCAGTATTAGTGCTTCACCTGTGATGTATTAATTTTCTTAATTCCTTCTCTGAATTTTTTTTTCTGATACTTCTTTGAGTTGAAATCCTCATGCTTCTAGACCAGTACTGAGACTATACTCACACTGGTTTGTGAACGTCACTGGTGACCCCACACACTACACACCAACATCTGTCTAATGTAGTTCAACATTACTACATACTGGCATGCAAAAATGGCTTGTTATACCTTTTTTTTTTTTTTTTAAGGGCTAATATGCCATTTTTTAGGCTAAAGTCATTTCACATTCAAGAAAGTACTAATTTCCACCAGATAAGCCAAATCAAAACAGTACATTAAGACAACCGTCATCAATTCAGCTTCCCACTTGAAGACTATATTCGATCCCGCATGTACAAAATCACATTTCTGTTCTTTTTAGAATTTTATGAAGTAGGAAATTTGAATGACATTTTATTTGTTCTTAGTATAAAGCTACAGCTGTTCTATCACTTGGTCACAGAGGTAAAGCCTTTCCCAAACTGTACCTATACAGTTCAGTATGAAGATGAGAAGGATCTGGGGATACCTTACTGTGGCCTTACAATACTGTAAGGGGACTTTTAAGATGGATAGAGTCTTTTACAAGTGCCTGAGGTGAAAGACAAGGACTAATGATTTCAAATTGAAAGAGTGTATGTTTACTTTAGATATAAATAAGAAACTTTTTATTATTACATTTGTTCTACACTGGAACAGGTTGTGCAGAGAAGCTGTGAATTCCCTATACTTACAAGTGTTTAAGGCCAGGCTGGATGGGGCTGGCCTAGAGGAAGATCTCCCTGACCTTCACTAGAGGATTGGAACCAGATGATCTTTAAAGGTCCCTTTCAATCCAAGTAAATTCTTAGAAGTGAGTCTTTGTTTGAATCTTAGAGAAAACAACCACCAAAACTTGACAGCGCTCTGTAGAACTGTAGCAGCAGAAGTCACTGCCTCCAAGCTCCGCTACAGTGACATGTCAGCATTTTCAGCACAGAAGTAGTCACCACAGTTGCAGTTTTGGCTGCTGCTGCAGCAGCTGTTACTGCCTTGGCAGTAGCACAACCTGGGTTCTTCAGATGTTCATCAGCTTTTGACATACTGGATATTCCTAAGAAGGGCAAATGAAAGGGGAATCTTACCACTGCAGAAATGAAAATTTACAGGACAATTGAAAATGCATTTTTACAACTCAAGAGCTTTCTACCTGAAAAATATCAAAATCTATTTCAGGTACACAATAGCAACATGTAACCCTCAGAAAAATACTCAAAATCCTCCTTTAAAATGTTGAGAAATAGATATCCTAAAATACAGGATATGTATCAATTCTCTTTTGCATTGTAAAGTATATACGGAAGATCAATCAGGATCTACCCCAATAAGGCAGACAGGAAATATAAAACTGGAAAACACAATCCCCCAAAAATACACTTTTTTCCCCATAAAATGTTTGTGAATTGGGGAAATCACTACTGCAATTTAATTCTTCAAAGACTCTTAAGGCCTTAGCAAGTTTCCAGGAAGCAATAGAAATATCAAAAGGATTTAGAACTTTAAATGTTAGTTTAAAAAAAAATAAGCCTAAGATATTATGGTTATTCTTATTCTTTGTTTTTTTAACACGGATTTAAATCATGATTAAGAAAATCTTGTGGGGTGGGGTGCACTGATTATCCCTAAACAGTATCTAAATAGCTGCACAGCTTCGACCCCAACTACTCATTGGGATCACTTCTATGAAAAGGACACAAGAAGAGAAATCACTGTGGGTTTTGTGCTTTGGATTTGGGTTTTGTTTTGGCGGGTTTTTTAAGCTGTGCAAAATGCTCAGGAAGATCAGGTTCCAGACAACCTGTCCATTTCAGTAGTTTCAGTAGATATTGCAAAAGCAGCTGGGTTGGCATCCACAAGTAGCCACAGTTATGGAGAGGAATGAAGAGTCTTTAAACAGCTATGAATTTTCACGTCCGACACTTAAATTCTTTAGGAAGCCTTACACAATATCTAACCAAGGCCAAGAAGTACAGATCAGCCTGTGTGCCATTTTTTTGTGTGAAAGGGGTAATAGAACAAGATATGTAGCAAAAAATGAGAAATAGAAACAAATCTTAAAATCCTTTGATTCCACCCCTCCCTTATTTCTACATTCCACTTCTTAATTGTCTGCCTCCACCCCACTGAGTGGCACAGAGGGACTGGGAATGGAGGCTGTGATCAGTTAGTGAGACGTTATCTTTATTGCACCATCCTCCTCACACTCTTCCCCTGTCCAGCACAGGGTCCCTCCCATGGAAGGCAGTCCTCCATGACCTTCTCCAATGTGGGTCCTTCCCTGGGGGTGCAGCTCTTCACAAACTGCTCCAGCATGGGTGCCTCCCATGGGATGCAGTCCTTCAGGAACAGGATCTTCCAGCGAGGGTCCCCAACATGATCACAAACCCTGCCAGCAAACCTGTTTCAGTGTGGACTACTCTCTCTGAGTCCATAGGTTCTCACAGCAAACCTGTTTCAGCACTGGCTTCCCACAGGATCACAGCCTCATTTGGGCATTCATCTACTTCACTGTGTAGTCTTCTACAGTCTGCAAGTGGATCTTTGCTCCAGTGTGGACCTCCACGGGCTGCAGGGGGACAGCCTGCCCCACCACAGGCTACAGGGGAATCTCTGCTCCAGCACCAGGAGCACCTCCACCCCTTCTTTCTTCAGTGGCTTTGGTGTCTGCAGGGCTGTTTCTTTACCATACTCTCCCTCCTCTCTTCCAGTTGGTTTTGCCCAGCAATTTTCTTCTCCCCTTTTTAAATATGTTATCCCAGAGGTGCCACCACTGTCGCTGAAGGCCTTGGCCAGCAGCAAGTTTTTCTTGGAACTGGCTGCATTTGCTCTCTCAGACATAGGGGAAGTTTCACAGAATCACAGAATCTGTAAAGTTGAAAGGGACCACAGTGGGGCATCTGGTCCAACCTCCCTGCTCAAGTAGGGTCATCCTAGAACACATGGCACAGGATTGCATTCAGGCAGTTGTTGAATATCTCCAGTGAGGGAGACTCCACAACCTCTCTGGGCAACCTGTTCTAGAGCATAGTTACCCACACAGTAAAGAAGTTCTTCCTCATATTCAGGTGGAACTTCCTGTGGGTTTCTGCCCATTGCCTTTTCTCCTATTGCTTGACACCACCAAGAAGATCTGGCTCATTCCTCTTGACACTCTCCCTTCATACACTTGTAGACACTGATGAGGTCCCCTCTCAGTGGTCCCTTCTGGAGGCTGAACAGGCCCAGCTCCCTCAGCCTTTCCTCATAAGAGAGAAACTCCAGTCCCTTAATAATCATTGTAGCCCTCTGCTAGACCTACTCCAGGGTCTCCATGTCTCTCTTGTACTGAGGAGCCCAGAACTGGACACAGAACTCCAGATGTGGCCTCACTAGGGCTGCATAGAGGGGCAGGATCATCTCCCTCTACCTGCTGGCAATGCTTTTCCTAATGTACCCCAGGATACCATTGGCCTTTTTGGCTCCCAGGGCACACTGCTGGCTCATGGACAGCTTGCTATCCGTCAGGATCCTGATGTTAAGGGTCCCCAGGTCAGCCTCCAGCTTGTACTGGTGCCCAGAGTTATTCTTCCCCAGGTGCAGGACCCTGCATTTCCCTTTGTTGAATCCCAGATGTTTTTCCTCTCCCCATCTCTCCAGCCTGTCAAGGTCCTTCTGAAGGGCTGCCAAGCCCTCTGGAATACCGGCCCCTCCTCCCAGCTGTGTGTCAGACTTGCTGAGGAGGCATCTGGCCCTTCATCCAAGTCATCGATGGATAATTTAAACAATACTGGGCCCAGTACTGAACCTTGGGGAACACTGGAGGTGACAGGCTTCCAAATAGACCCTGTTCCACTGACTACAGCCCTCTGGGATCTGCTGTTCAGACAGTACCCAGCCACCTCACTGTCTACTCATGCAGTCCACTCTTCCTGTATTTGCCTATGAGGAAGTGAGAGATAGTGTGGAATGCTCTGCTGAAGTTGAGATAAATGACATCCACTCCCCTCATCTATCCAGGTAGTTGTTTCATCAAAGAAGGCAATCAGTTTGGTCAAGCATCATTTACCTTTAGTGAATCCATGCTGACTACTCCTCACCACTTTCTTGTCCTCCATGTGGTTCGACAGTGCCTCCAGCTTCTCACAGAAGTCACACCTGTAGCCCCCTGCCCCACCAAAACCTTGCCTTGCAAGCCTAACACACTCTGACAAAAGTTCCACAGGTTCTTCAAGCACATGTGTTTTCACTCAAACTCTATTGTATTTTATCATTTGTTATCCTAAGGACTATACTAACACAACATTATAAATGAACTGAGGCAGCTTTGTAGGCAGATGTATTCAGGCAGAATTAGATGCTGATATTTTTGGTCTGTGTTTGGCCCAGCCACCTGTGAGGAGTCACTCTCTTCTTGCCAAGTTATGGGAAAACAGGCCAATAAAGAGTCTCCGGCCTTGAAGGAGGCATTTCTGTGTAAACTAAAATTAATTGGGCTCTCACAATTGGCTGATGGCCCTTCAAGGGCAC